>OX589592.1:1232500-1832500 GCA_951329385.1 Polia nebulosa | reverse complement strand
TGTTTCGAATTTATCCTCAACCCCTGGGCACGCATCGGCCATGACGGGCCCCGTCATGTTTCGCTGATAACTCTTTGAGGCGCGCGTGGAACACACACCTGACTTTACCACAAGCTAAGAATACCAGATCAGCAGAAGATCGATCACATCTTATCAGGGGCAATACATAAAAATGGAAATTCTGCCATCAATAAGTTGGTTCGCTATTGGGTCGTCTAAGCTTTATTATATTTATTGGTCAGTACATGCAGCAAAAAAACGTATTCTTCGTAATTTAATTCACCCCCTAAATAATGTTTATTTTGCCTCCCCAACATTTCACGCTCAAAAAGGCAGCTAAGTGGCCAGTGCGAATATTTTTTCCGGCAATAATTATTCATAATACTCCGTAATCAACCCTCCAGAGCTTTGCGGTGGATAGGGAGGAAAGGGGAAGAGTGGGGGGGGGGATAATTTGTTTTCATTCAATTAGCCGAACCCTATTTGATTGGGATTAATCATGTTTGCAGTCGATTCGTTACGGAGCCTTATAAGTTTGATCATTTGGTGTTGTACCCGATACTGTTTGAGTTAAGTTTTAATGATGCTGGTAATGTACCCTTTTTGGTTCTTGATTAGCTGTACGGATCCCTGATTTCTGTATGAAGGCTACATTATTGGTCAAAGGGTCGATCGCCACTGAAAGCTTGTGTGATCCAATCCAATTTATTTTCCTTTTACAACCATTCTAAAGTTTGGAAATTAAACAGGCTGCCGTATAAAAATAAACAAATCTACAATCTCAATCTCATTGCATAACAGCCCATCAAGGGTATTATTGCCATCTAAATTGTTGCGAAAAATCACGAATATTTAAATAAAACGCATAAAAGTTGGCGTCGTTAAAATACTGGCTGTCGGATGTAAAGCCTGCTCGTAAAGCAGAGTTTTACGAATTATTGTCATCCTCCTCTCTGCTGGCATGCCAGTTAAAATGTCCTGGCAATCGGGAAAGGCATGTGGAAATTGTGAAAGTGTTCTTTTCAACCAGTAATTTTTTTCATGTTACTGTCGGTGAATAGCTCATCAAATGAGTGCTACGCTTAGGAGTTTGGAGATATCTTCCCAAAAGTTGAAAACTGTAAGGGAGGGAAGGAACAGAGGTGGGTTTTAGTCAGTAAGAGTCTGATACGCCCGCCCGCTCTACCCTAGAGCGGGAGATGTCATTGGATGATTTCCCACACCACAAAAAAAAAAAAATGGCTACTCAGACAACGTGATGAGATCAGGATCTCATCACGTTGTCGGTGTGCCGCTTAACTATGATTTAGATTTGGCTTTTATTGCTCATGAGGCCTACGCCACAGGGACCCTGCATTTTTCGGAATAAAAAATAGCATAAAGCACTCAGCGATAATCTACCTTCGTAACACTTTTCAAACAAATAAAAAAAACAAAAAGGTTTTACCTCTTACATCATCGTCATCATTTCAGCCGAAAGACGTCCACTGCTGGACATAGGCCTCCCCCAAGTGTCTCCACAACGACCGGCCCTGTCGCGGAAATCCGATTGATCCGAGAAATCGGATGCCCGTGACTCTCACCAGGTGATCGGTCCACCTTGTGGCGTTCCAAAGCTGCGTCTTCCGATACGCGGTCGCCACTCCAGAAACTTTCAGTCCCATCGATTCTTCGTACTATGTCGGTTTACCTCTATGATGAATTTATTATTGATACGTATCTAATAGGAAAGGTATAACTTACATCTATAAAGTCTTGGCTACAGTTTAATATCGACGAATATCCCGACTAAACCTTCCTAACTTAAAATTCTCCCCAGACCATTTTCCCATTTTTCTTTCACGATGGAAGGGAACATCAATCACGCGTTCTATCAAAACTGCAAGCTCCGGACAATAACATGTCGGATTAGAACATGTCTTCGGCAGCGAATGGTAGCAAATGGTAGCAAATGGTAGGAAATGGGATCCGCGCGAGCTCAGCCGGGCCGGGTAATGACCGGCGATAGGGAATCATAACAACAGCGCTGTTCGGGAAATAAGAAGACTTGGGACGGATGTGCGACGATGGGTGGATGCGGCAGTAAAACCATAAATATTTTGATTTTTTATTTACACGATCTCGACGACTCGACTTATGTACCTATACTTAGGTCGTGGGCTTAAACACAGCTGCACTTTACTTTGTGTAAATTATTTTATCACCACTGCTGTCAAAATGGCGAAGGAAAATATCGTGAGCAAAACGGCATGTCCTAGAACCAAAAAATTTTAAGACATGTGACATCCATTAACCCGCACTCTGCGTGGTGAATTAAGTCCCATTTCCTCTCACTGTATCATCTTCTAGCATAATCAGGCTGATTATGCTAGACGATCAGATGGTTAGGTAAAGTGTGTTGCCAAGAGAAAGCTCAAAAATTTACAACTGCGCTATTTGGAGGATCTCGGATCGCCCAGAGGATACGGTGGAGCATATGGTGGAGATCTGCCCCGCTTGGGCGGAGCCCCGCCGTATCCTCATGGAGGCGATCAGCGGCAGCGACCTCTCGCGCCCGGCCCTGGTCCAGGCCATGGTACCAAGCGAGGGGGAATGGGAAGCAGTCTCCTCCTTCTGCGAAGCAGTAATGCTCGCGAAGGAGGAGGCGGAACGGGTGAGGGAGGTTCAACAACAGAGTCGGCCTAACGCCGTCAGCAGCAGCCGCCGCAGGAGACGCCCTGGGCGGAGGACTTCGTGAGACGATCGCCGGCCACCATAGACCCGGGCCTGCGGACGGCGAGTAGTGGGTAGCTCGCCGTCCGATCAGCACCAGGCCCGAGAGTCAACGGCGCGTAGTGTTCCACGCGTGGCTCAATGAGTTGTCAGCAAAACATGACGGGGCCCGTCATGGCCGATGCCTGCCCAAGGGTTGTGGATAAATTCGAAACAGAGTTACCGCGCCCCTAGGCATTCAGGGCAGGGAAGGAACAGGGGTGGGTTTTAGTCAGTAAGAGTCTGACATGCCCTCCCGCTCCACCCAGAGCGGGAGATGTCATTGAATGATTTCCCACCCCCCAAAAAAAAAGAAAAAACAAGGGTTGTAGGAAGCTTTAAAGAAAAAGCGCTCGATAAAAAATGTTGACAGATCAAGATTGACGGACTCTAACGAACTAAACAACAGTTTGAAGTATAAAAAACCTTTTTCAAGAAATACAACCGACTTCTAAAAATTGTAAAATAACTTTAATTTCTGAAGTCGATGGGACTTTAGAAATTAAACTTATTTTACAATTTATAAAAGTCGGTTGTATTTTTTGAAAAAAGTTTTTTATTTTTTATTTTCACTTTTTATTTTATTTTTTATTTTTGTTGTACACCAGAAGTAAAACTAAATATTAAAGTTATGCCCGAATATCGATAACACCAATAACATGGAATTGGAACATTTGGAGACAACCAAATCGTCATCTGTGTATACATATTTTTTGTATATGTTAATTTTTTCAAAAAGTGCTGAATCAATTTCAATGAAATTTATATGGGACCACATCTGAAGTATGACCCATTATACAAAAAAATAATCATCAAAATCTGTTCACAAATGGTGGAGATATCGCGTAACAAAAATACAAAAAAAAAAAAATCTGACGAATTGAGAACCTCCTCTAACCGACTTCAAAAAGAAGTCGGTTAAAAATGGGTCTTAAGATATTGTAATGTTTCTGAAGATGCGTAGTTGGTGGAAGAGCCTATTCATGGACCGTCGACGTGTTAACATAATATTATGTAAAAATACTTGTTCAGACCATTGGTGGTTGAAATTAACAATTTCAAACACCTACATAAAAATGTAGATAAAACAATGCATCGCGTTGTGCGACTAAAGATCTCAGATTCCATTTCAGACCATTACGACATCATTATAAAACTTTGTTTTCATTTCCTTATGTCATATCCATTGCTTGATGGCTCCACAATCGATACGTCGCCCGTATAGTGGTCCTGATTGGATCCCCTTCAAGAAGCGTTGTCGTCGCGTTGTCGCGCGCTCGACAAATTGTCCGAGCGACGCGACGTCGGTAATTGGACGCGCGTCCGATAGGATGTCGCGCGCCACGCCATGCAAGCATGGGGTAATTGGTTCGCACATGCATGTGGAATTAAAACAGTGTAGAAATAAAACTAATAAAAAATTATAAAACTGCTTGTTTGTAGTAGGTACCTAATCTAGAAGTAGGTAAGGGTTACAAAAATTCTTTCTCTGACAGAAAGCCTCTGGCTTCTGGGCATGTGAAGAGTCGACTAAATACTTTCTAATATCACGGAATACTCGATGAGCACTTGGACCCCATAGCCCTAGTGTTTAAACCCCAAACGGCTCAAACATTATAACTCCCAAAAAGGCTATCGCTGAATCTGGCTTCTGTGGGAAAGGCCACCGGAGTGATGCCACGAGAAAAAGCTGGTATTTCATAAAACATTAATTTACCAACATGTGTCGACACCCTTGCGCCATCCCATCTTCTAACCACGGCGGGCTGTGCTGGGGCGGCTGCTCCAGGTGCAGAACACCTCAAACGGCACATATATATACCTTTTTTAATCTTATTTGGTGTTATATGTTTAAGTCGTTTTGGGGCTGAAACACTAGGGCCATGGGGTTCAAGTGCTCAACGAGTTTTCCGTGATATTAGAAAGTATTTAGTCGAGTCTTCACGTGACCAGAGGGCTGGCCTTTTTTACGGCCAAAGAATCAGCATTGCCATTCAACGTGGCAATGCAGCCAGCGTTCTGGACACTTTTTCCATCGACAGCGATGTGGATGAATTTTTCGATGCCCAGTGAGTTATATACGCGTCCCTTTTATTCATATTCATATCTTTATTTGCGTACCATAATGTCATTAAAGATGTTACAATAATGGCTTAAAGCTAAGACACAATTATGGACCCTGTGGGCACAGCAAAACATAAAACTAATATAAAATAAAAAACTTTTTACAAAAAAAATTATAAAAGTTTTTTTATTTTTCACTTTTTAGTTGTTGTACCCCATTCTAAAACTAAATTAATAGTAAAGTTATGCCTGAATTGATAGCCCTAAAATGTGGAATTTGAACATTGTAGGTGAAATTAGGGTGTATCAGGGTGAACTGTACAAGTCTGTATACCCCTTCAGAGCGTATCAGCGTGATGTAATGTTGTGAAGTGGTGAAAACAATATACAGACATGCGATTGCAGCAATTCTGGAAGGTTTGCTATCATTTATTGAAGAGTTCCATTGTGTATTTCCGAAGATCTTTATCAGAACTTCACCAAATTAAAATGGGACCACATATAAAGCAACAGCTTTCAAATAAAAAAAAAATCTTCAAAATCGGTTCACCTAGTAAAAATTGTGTAACACACAAAAAAAAATACAATCGAATTGATAACCTCCTCCTTTTTTTGAAGTCGGTTATCTACCTACTAACATAATGTGGACCTGTATCAACTACTGTGTGCTTGGTCTGAAATAAATATTTCAATTTCAATTTCAATAATATGGCTTTTCAATGCCGCTTGCACGTATTTTATTTATTTTCTTTTAGCTTGTATATTCTTTGTAATTATTGTAAATATTTACCTATCCAAATAAAGTTTTATAAATTAATTACCTTTGTTCGTTTAGCGAACCTATTCCAAAACTAGACAAATACTAAATTAAATTAGGTAGCTAGAAGGTTTGCCGGTACCAATTAGGTATTTACAGAAGTTAACAAAAGCCGGAATGGTAAGCCGCGCCCGGCCCGGCCGGCCGGACGCCCGCTGGTCCGATTAGGAGGCGTCCGACTATTCAAAGAAAATCCGGATTTAGAATTCTTTGCCGAGATTGGAAACGTTCTTTTCGCGTCTTCGACGTCGTCGCTTGAGTCGCGTCGGTTGTTTTGTAAGGAAAAACCATTCGAGTGTTTTGTTGGCTGTCCGTGTGTTGAAATTTCGTGAAAATAAACAAGAAGGTTATTTTTAGGCACATCTACACAATAGTACTTATTTTTAAGAGGTTTTTGAAGAAACTTGGTCAATGGAGGCATTTAAATTACAATTAACTGATTTAAAATAATAATAATAAATAACCGACCGGACCGGTAGTTCGTTTTTGTAAGAATAAAATGTTTATTTCATCTCCACAAATTACATCAAGTTATACAATATACTCAATACTTAATTGTTTATTTGCATTCCACAATGTGTACTTAGGTGGTAGAGATCTCGAGTCTAAACAGAGAACTCGAGAGAAGCGAACATGAGTGTACAGAACTATTAAATAAAGAAAGAAATATTGATAATAACGTTAAAAAATAAAAAAAAAGTAATAAGTAATTTTGTTACTCGGCTTACAACAAATCACAACGGTTTGTCAGAAACTATTCACTGTGTCTATTGGACACAAATACACAATACAAAGTCATATCATGAAAAAAATTGTAAAAAAACATTGTTAAACAAGCTTTTAAGTCATACACAAAAGTTTGTGTCTGTGCTGTTGACAGTAGAAGAGTTCCTGTATCTGAAGATCCTGAATGCTGTGCTAACCATACAAATGCATTGTCATCAGAACTGAACCAGCATGTAAAGAATCAACTCTTTAGGATAAGAGGAAGTTGTTCTAATTCAGCTTGCAAGATTTGACCCGAACATACATTGCAAGTTAAGGGTCTACTAACGGTCCAGTGGCGCCCTCATTAAATAAAAACTCGTAGCATAGCACAGAAAATAAATATTAAAAAATCCAACTTCACGTTTGTTACAAAGAGGATAAAGCATTTTTACGTTGTTATAACAGGTCTCAAAATGTTTCGTATCCAAAGTAGTAGGCAAAAGTGTCAGAAACGGCCGTTTTTTGGTACTTTTGCCTACTACTTTGGGTATGAAACATTCTGAGACCTGTTTTTAATATTTATTTTCTGTGCTATGCTACGATTTTTTATTCAATGAGGGCGCCACTGGACCGTTAGTAGGGCCTTAAGGCACCAAAAGGACTAGCTCATCACGGAGCGCTGTCCGCAATTTGACACATTATTAAACAACAAGTATTATACTAAAACATGTAAACTGAAATACAAATAATTAAATGATCTTTAACATGGTGAAGTTTTCATAAATACGCTTTATAGTTTTGCGTGATTCTCAATTTTTCATCCGCGTTAGACATAACTTTACAAATTAAATATGCTATGTTAGAACAATATAATTTCAAATATTCATATATCAAGTTACGAAGATAATTATTGTCTAGAGTAACATATATTTTTTTCAAAGAAATAAAACTAGTCGTTTAGACGTGGTGTTCTATTAAAAACAATTACAAGTCGTATAACTGCGCCTTAAATAAAAACCAAAGTCTTGAGCATAGACGCCGAGTAGCGCCAGTCGGTTTTCTATCGGTTGCATTTTGGGGAGTGTGCGACGGAATTGCATAATTTAATTCCGCCAAGCCCGTTCCGTCATCGGACCACTAGATGTACGGCGATGCGTCACCGGTACAAGGTGGACATCCCACCCACGGTGCGTACAGCTAAGGAGTGTAATTCCCTGCCAGAGTCTGTGTTTCCTGATAGCTACAACGTGGAAGTCTTTAAGTCAAGAATGATTATGTTACTTCTAGGCAAGCGTGCTCCATCTTCGACCACATCATCGCTTACTATCAGGTGAGATAGTGGTCAAACGGTCGCCTATCAATAGTTAATAAAAACTTGTAAAAAGCTTACATTCGAATAACAATTAAATGAAATTCTACTACACTGAAAGCCGCACTTAATATAATCGTAGTTGAGACATATTCCTTAGACCACAAAGTAAGGTGTAGGGCCATCTGTACGTTTCAGATAGGACCCCTGTTCTTGGCGTGTAACGTGTAAGGGACAGAAAACGATATAACATGGCGCCCTTGAGCGCAGCGTGACGCCTCCATTTATCACGGGCTTCAAATGGACGATATCGCGACAACCATTCGTTTCTAGTGAAACTGAACGTCTATTTGTTCTGTGAAAGGTAACGTGTTATTTTTGTCCAAGGGCATTTTATCAGTGACTAGATTTTTTCGCGGTTTCGCTCTAAGGGTCTATTCCCTCAGCTACCGTCCACATTTCCGAGATTAAACTCACCTACGTAAATCAAGGATAGTGTAGCTTCCTCTCTTTATTATTTTGATAAACGAACAAATAACTTGTTTATTTGTTGGTTTGTCAAAATAAAGAGAAGAGATTGTGAGTCTTTATAATGTGCACATATCGAAAAGAAATGAAATCTATGCTTCATTTTATCGACGGAAAAATATAAAAAATAATCTAAACAAAACGGTGTAACTTTTAAACTAAATGATCTATCGCGATGAAACAAGCTCCATCATGATTGGAAGTACCTATGTAGTTAGGTGTCCTCATAAAATGTTAATTGTGAAAAAAACTACCCTCAATTGAAAATAAACATATTTTTTTAGCAAAAAGCTGTTGTTTTTTTAAATAAAAAAATAAAAAAAAAATATTTAGATTTGCTTTCTTATATTTTAACCGTTGATAAAATTAAGCATAGATTCTATTATTTTGATATGTGCACATTATAAAGACTCAAACTGTAATAGCCTAGGTTTTTTTTTGTGGGGGTGGGAAATCATCCAATAACTTCTCCCACTCTGGGTGGAGCGGGAGGGCGTGTCAGACTCTTACTGACTAAAACCCACCCCTGTTCCTTCCCTGCCTGAGTGCCCAGGGGTGCGGTAACTCATTTTCATGATTAGCCTAGGATGGGAATCAATTATAATTATTTTTGAAATAGTTTAGTGGCTCAAAGCATTTCTTAATAGCCTCGTTTTGAAAACAGGATTTTTCATCAAACTAGGTGGAACTAATTCATAACTATTTCGCAGTTATGCACATAGTTACTTATAACAATAATTCTTAGCACAGCAAGATATTTCTATTAAACAAGGCTTCAACGTTTTTTTCACGTTCACACTGCGTTCCAAGTTTCCAACCACTCCACGCGTCTCCGAACTTATTTTGATTCGAGCCTGGACCCCGTGTTATTTGATTAGGCAAGTTTTTGTATCAGGCGCTAATGTAGCTCTATTGAGTTGCTTTGTTTACGGAACATCACAAATGGGATGAAAGAATAACTTAATAAAGTCTCCAGAAACTATTTGAAGATAGAACCTCATTTTTAGGGTTCCGTACCCAAAGGGTAAAACGGGACCCTATTATATAAATAATATATAAGACTCCGCTGTCCGTTCGTCTGTCTGTCTATCTGTCCGTCTGTCACCAGGCTGTATCTCATGAACCGTGATAGTTAGACAGTTGAAATTTTTACAGATGGTGTATTTCTGTTGCCGCTATATCAACAAATACTAAAAAAACAGAATAAAATAAATATTTAAGGGCGCTCCCATACAACAAACGTGATTTTTTTGCCGTTTTTATAGATAATGGTACGGAACCCTTCGTGCGCGAGTTCGACTCGCACTTGACCGGTATTTTTTTGCCTAACCTAGTTCGCGGAAGAACTAACTTTCTTATCTTGTAATCTCTATTAATATCATAGTTGCTTTCCGTGTCAGTTTGTTTATCCTAATGCTGCTTTCAGTAATAGATAGAGCGATAAACGAGGAAGGCTTTTGTGTTTAATTTGTACCCGTGTGGAGTAGTGGTGACCCAGTGGTAACAGCCGCGACTTACAAGTTGTAGGTCGTGAGTTGAAACCCAGGCAGGCGCTTTACTTTGTGTGAATTATTTCATCACCACTGCTCTCAAAACGGTGAAGGAAGACATCGTGAGGAAACTGGCATGCCCTAGAACCAAAAATTCGAAAATATGTGACATCCACCAACTCGCATTGGGCCCGCGTGGTGGATCACTTGGTGTTGGCCCACACCCTTCTGAGCGTGATGTCCTGGTAAAAATCCTTGGTCTTAAAGTGTTATTGGGTTTTCCATCTTTAGATTCTGAGAAGCAGCCTGGAATCTGGATTTATACCTGGTGGATGGTAATAGGCTCGCCCCGTATGACACGGAAACTTATCATGACTGACAAAATGTGGGTACTACTGTCTAAAAATATGCAATTAAATAACGAAAACCCCATCCAAATCGGAACAGTAGCTTTTGAGAAAATCTCGAACATACAAACATACATACATACGGGTCGAATACGAAACCTCCGTTTTTAAAGTCGGTTAAAAATACAGGCGTGATGTTATGTTGTGCAAACTCACGGAGCGTGACTCTGGGTCCCATCTTAAACAATCACTTTTGTTTACTGCGAGGAATTACATCTGTCATGGAGTCACGGGCTCAGAGCTGGCGTCGAGGTTGTTTTACTTATTACTTAGTTTATTTAAGAAGCGTTTAAACCTCGGAGAAGTAACTTAGGTTCACTACATTTAATTTAAATTAGTTTTATTATTTTTGAGATGTTCGAATAAAATATAATACAATAATACTTTATTGTACACCAAAACAGTTAATCAACTTGTTTAAATGAACTTAAATCTATGTGTACAATGGCGGTCTTATCACTGACAGCGATATCTACCAGACAACCTTTGGATGGACTGAAAAATCTTAATTCAAAAAGGGGATAGTCTGCTAATAAATAAACTGAATATCATAATTTTAAATAAATATAAACACAATACATAATAATATATAAATATAATACACACACATACATATCACATGTTACACAATTACGTAGAAGGAATAGATAAGAAAAATTAGTAAAAAGATCGGTTAATGACGGAAGAGATGAGTATGTAGAAACAGAAAAGCATTAGAGAGAAAGGAAATGGACTGTTGCAGAGACCAACAATTTGACACTTATATTATAACTAGCTTTTGCCCGCGACTTCGTCTGCGTTTAAAGATGTTGAAAAGGTTTTTACGTTATTAATTTTGTTTTATCATATAAATTATTATGTTCAAATGAATGAATACTTATAAAATATAACAATCTTTAGTGTAGGGATTTAAAAGTTAAATAGACATGAAAATAAAATAAAATTTTGTTATATTTTGTGAACACGAAGCTCGGCCTTTGATCTGGTGAAAGTTACACGGGGTACCTATTATCTTTTTACAACGAAATCGAAATACTATACACCTACCGCAGTATTTCTTTGTAAACATTTTTTTTTCTTTTTCCTTCGGGAGCTAGAATCACCAGGCTACTCTGTGCGCTTATTCTGGAGCATGCCACATACAACTGACCGTGACAGCAGCAGCTTTTTCTCAAGTCAATGCCCGCTACCTTAAAAGTTTGACCTTGAGCTTTGTTTATAGTTATTGTGAAGCAGACTTTGATGGGAAACTGCACTCTCTTAAATTCGAAGGAGCAATTTGATGGTGTTAGGGGAATCCTAGAAATAAATACAGACTCTCCTCGAGAACAACCGGTCAGTATAGTTGCCTCGATTATATTGCGATGCAATGTTTTCACTTGCATAATTTTGGTGGATTTATATTGCGCAGCAACATAATTGGCGCGCCAACTCTCAATTTTTTTTTTATTTTTGACAGGCACGCGTTTGAACACTATCTCACCTGATGGTAAGCGATGATGTGGTCGAAGATGGAGCACACTTGCCTAGAAGTAACCTATTCACTCGTGACTTAAAGACTCCCAGGTTGTAGCTATCAGGAAATACAGACTCCGACAGGCGCCATTTGGCGTACAGATTGCCATTTAGATACACATAAAATACAAATGGGTATATTTGACCGATTGCAACTAACTCGCAGAAACCGTCATAATATGTAGAGTGTTGTAACATATCTAATGTAAACCTACTCTTCTTTTGTCCCATGATTGTTACCATGACGGTCATGAGCCCCGCCGTACAACAAATAGGTTAGCGTACGGAAAAGGCATGTGTCATTTCCCACTATTAATAAAATATGTTAAAGTTTATTAATTTCCCATTGAGGCTTACCAATTCTGATACCAATTTTAAAATAGACACAGACCTTTAAATAAATGTTAAATAAATTGCGAAAAACAATACACATTGAATTCAACCTTTTTTGAATAAAATCGGATTGAGTTTTCAAACATGTGTCAAAATAAAATGTAATTTAAATCAAAAGCATTTATACTAATACTCCATATTGATATCAACTTCGAAGCAAATCACCGCCAAAACAATGTTCTACCCCTTTATAACCCCGTTAGGGGATGAATTTCAATAAAATACAATATGCGTCTTCCATCAATTCTGATGTTAAGGTTTGTGCAAAATTTAAAGTAGATTGGACCAAGGAATCACGTTGTCCCATACAAACTTTGCCCCCCTTTTTAACCCCCTTAGGGGTGGAATTTCGGCAAATCCTTTCTTATCGGATGCCTACGTCATACAAAGAACAAACCCTGCAAGTTTCAGGTCCCTACGATCAGCGGTTTAGGCTGTGTGTTGACCCGTCAGTCAGTTATTCAGGACAAAGCATTTTATATGTATAGAAGATACTTAAGTACTTCGATAGCTTTTCACTGTATTTTCCCACACATACGGACAATAAAACATTATTTATTTATCAGGTATAGCTTTACCCTTTTACATTATTAGATGTAATTCCCGGCAGTACAGTACTCTCGGAAAGTGCCACCTGATATTATTAAAGAATTTCCTAAATGTCAGGGCCATTCCAGTCGCTGGCACATTCCTAAAACGAACAGGCCGTTTTTATTAAAGGTGAAAGTGCTAAGATTAAACAAGAATAAATAACTACCATCCAAGTGAAATAAAACGTTTCATTCGTCAAGAATTTTATTATGAAAGTTTATGAAAGTGAGGGCAATACTGGGTGGCTAGGGCTGCCACCAACCGCTTCAAGCTTAAACAGCCTATATTTTGCCCACTGCTGGGAAATCGGCTTCTTTTCTGTGAGAGGGAGCCGGCCATTATCTACCACGAGGGCACAGTGCCAATAGGTAGATGTCACATGTCTTCGAAATTTTGATTCTTGGACGTGCCGATTTCCTCACGATATTTTATTTTCACCGCATTGAGAGCAATAAAATAATAATGAAATAAAAAACTTTATACAAAAAAAAAAAAACAACAAATCTTTAATTTCGGAAGTCGGTGTTTGTGTTTTAATTCTTCGTTATTTGACACCGACTTCCGAAATTAAAGTTATTTTTAATGTATTTTGTTTTCTGGAAGTCGGTCGTTTTTGTTCAGGTTTCAAAAAGCGCTGAAGCAATTTCGATAATATTCAAAACCACCTCGGGGGTATATTCTTTCGGATAAAAAAAGACTTGAAAATCGGTCCACAACTGACAGAGAAATCGGTGGACATACATAAAAAAAACACATACAGTCGAACATAGAACCTCCTTCTTTTTCGAAGTCGGTTAATCACTAAAAGTAAAGCACGTACCTGGGTTACCTAGCTTCCAAAGCTGTGGTTTTTTGAAGTGACTCCCTCTTCGAATAATCGATGATACTACTCTAGCTAAGCAATACTGGAGGCTATTAAACATGCTAGATTAATTTCCAGGAATTCTGTCTTCATCGCTCCGAGGTGTTCAGTAATTACTTTTTAATTTTAAATTGAAAACCCAGAGAATTGAAAAATGACGTTCCCAGCTTGTTTTACCCGACTGCCCTATAAGGAGGATAATGTTTTTCTAGAGTAGGTATGTTTGTACGTACTTTGGTTCGACATGCGGTCTGAACGACTGAATGGATTTAAACAAATAAGGTATCACAGGATTCATCTTGAGTGCCGATAGAAGTGACATAATATGCTATATCCATTTTGCAAAAGAAACATGATGGCAGCCGTCTCTAGGTAAATGACGTCGTATTTTTTTTTTTAAATAGTTATGTGGCATATCAAAATAAAAGGCTCGAGGAGACGATTCTAAAAATGTAACTTACTTAATTAAAAGTAAGAAATTAAAAAAAAAATACCTGTCAAAATCTTTTCAAGCAGTCTGATGCTCGAATTTGGTCGTTTTTTACGGTCGGGTTTTCAATGTCTCTGCCTAGGCTTTTTTTTTTAAAAAAAAAGCTTTGTCCCTAGGAATAATTACTCCTGTATCGTGGGTGCGTTCACAGACATGTAAATTCTCATACACAAGTCACCCAGACCCGGAACAACTATCTGAAAGCCATATAAATATTTGTTCCGTGCTGGGATCGAACCCGCGACTTGCAGCGCGGTAGCTCAACCACTGCGCCGCCAACCGTGTCGTCAACCTTTAGTGTAAGTGTGGCAGCCCTGCTTGTAGTCGTTCGCGAATTAATGGTTAAATTCCGCGAATGACGACTGTTTGAGGTGTAAAATAGAATATGCCCAGCGGGTGCCATCTTTGACAACTTTCTTAAAAGTACAGTTGCAAGGAACTTTGTAAAGTGAAATGAAAAAAGTTGCATGGTGGTTATAACCCTGTCATAATCATGCGGGCAGGCGACTTGTTTATCGCAGTATTTTAAGAGTAGCGACCCCCATGGTTTCGTAAGGGTGCAAGTTATATACATAAACTTTTCTCGTATATCGCTCTTTCTGTTAGTGATAACCGCATCAAAATGACAGAGAGACGCAGACAGCGACGTTGTATTATACTCTTCAAAAAAGAAGAGAGAAGATTTATTATTTGCCAAAAACGATTGGAGCTCGTGGGTCCATAGTAACAGCCACACGGGGCGATCTTTGAGGTTAAGCAAAGCTAGCATAGGACGGTTCGTAGATGGGTAAGCATCTACTACATACCGAGACTCCTCGACACCTTGGAAAGCACTTTAAGAATTTGCCCCCCAATGTCATTTGTAGATACATGATAGTCGTTCAGCGGTTCAGTGGCCTTGCCAAGTGGTTACCCAGTTACTGGGTGACAAACTGGAAGCCGACCCCAAGATAGTTGGGAAAAGGGTCGTTTGGGCATGGGAAGCTACCACCTCCTTCTGCGATGCAGTAATGCTCGCTAAGGAGGAGGCGGGGCGTGTGAGGAAGAGGCAATCCTTGCGCCCTCATTCCGCTAGCTGATGCAGGAGACGCCCTGGGCGTCGGGAGTCGCAAGCCGATTCCACCGTAGGTGCGGGCTTGCGGACGGCGAGTAATGGGTAGCTCGCCGTCCGATAAGGACCAGGGCCTGAGTCGTCGGCGCGTAGTGTTCCACACGCGCCTCGAAGAGATGTCAGTAAGTAGTGACAGGAGCCGCTAGGTCTGATGCCTGCCAGGATACGGGACTGGTCGAAGGATTCACCGTGCCCCTGGCACTGGCAACTGAAGGAACAGGGATGGGTTTTAGTCAGTAAGAGTCTGACACGCCCTCTCCGCTCCACCCAGAGCGGGAGAAGTTATTTGATGATTTCCCAGCAAATAAAAAAACTGGCGAAGTGCGTATCGGATTTCGCTCATTAAGGGTTCCGTTCCAAATTTTGTTATTTGTTAGTAAAGTATTCGTAATAGTAAACATTATCACCAAACAAGTTCATAGGTCAATGGGAAGTTAATAAATTCTTCGTAACAAAATTTTGTGACAGACGACGGATGGACAGACAGACGGACACGTGAGTGACAACAATAGGGCTCCGTTGGGACCCGTTAGTTTCTAAAACAATTGCTGCTTGAAAATAAGTCCACATCTTTAAGACCTATGAACAAACATACACAAGCCTTTTATATACATTTCATATTTTTCTTTTACTCTCAAAAAAGATTCGCTGCGCCGCGAAATACATAAAAATGATTTACAAAATGGCGTTCTCTTGACTTGGTCTCGCTCATATTTATTTTTGTGTTAAGCTGGAATTCGCGTTATTTATTGTTAACGTTTGTTGTACATGTGTGTATTGTCGAGGGACTTTTCTAACTTTTTCGATATTAAAAACATAAAATCGTTTGTAGAGATGGAATTGAGATCAAACGATAGAAAATTTTGTAGATACCTAGGTACTCCGATATTATTATTAAGTTAAGATAAATGATTGTTAAAGATGACAGCAGGAAATGCTTCGTCTTCTTCATTAGGCTAGGTATATAGGTCACCTTAGTGATGAAGGTTTCAGCCAAGAGACGTACACTACTGGCCATAGGCCACCGCCGAGCGTTCTTGTGTTTTAGTTTCATCCAACGGGTTTCATAATTTCGTATCAGTCTACCTTGTAGATAGATATAGACAAATGACATGCAATTGATCTACTTTAATTTAACATTTTTGAATTTTATTCCAAATTTTACTTTGTAAAACTGAGTTTTTTAATTACCAAGTTACAAAGGGAAACCTATTCATCGTCATCATCTGCCTAGCCTTTTCCCAACTATCTTGGGGTCGGCTTCCAGTCTAACCGGATGCAGCTGAATACCAGTATTTTACATGGAGCGTCTGCCTATCTGACCTCCACAACCCAGTTACTGGGTAATACGATAATTCAATCAATTTCAATTTTAATTTATTTATTGCATCAAATATGGTGGGTACATCAAGTTACCCCTTGGTAAGACTGGTTGTCAGACTTTCGGGCTTCTGACGACCCGTAACGACTGTCAAAGATCCACGATAGCAACGGCGGCACGACAGCCGGGACCAACGGCTTAACGTGCTTTCCGAGGCACGGAGGACTCTCGGTATGTAAAGATGGTCACCCATCCATGGACCAACCCCGGCAAGCGTAGCTTAACCTCACGGATCGACCCGTGCGGCTGTTATTACTTTAGCTACGAGCTCCTCACAAAGGGAAACCTATTACTGGCCATTAATAATGTGACACACTTAGAGTGGTTGCGCACTACGTCCGATACTTATCGGTGAAAAGACGGTCCGGCGTGGTCGTAAGTATCGGACGTAGTGCGCAACTGCTCTTATTCTGTAAAAAATTTTATGTATCGCTGTTGATTGCCCAAATAAAGAAGGCCTCGGCGTCCGCAAAATTACTGGTATTAGTTTACCGGCTTTCATATACTCGGTTCACGGAACTGAGACATTAATCAGGAATATCTTAGCTTCCTCAATGATTGATTTTGATGTGCCGTGCTTCACCAAGACACCTGGAGACTCGCTTACCCGAACTCAACCCACCATTCCAGAGGCGGTAGGATGAGCTGCTCTGCAGAGTAGTTCAAGACGATCTTATTGCCTCTTCCGCTAAGTTCTACTGCAGAGCGTGCACGACTGCTAGTTGTGGGTGAGTGGGAGTCGGGTCTCTGTTTTGCACGTACTACCGTCGTCGATCATAGGCACCTTGATCGACGACACTACTTTCCGCCTCGCTCCTCCTACGCCTCGGCGCTCGTTGTTGTTCTCCTCATCGCTGCCACTGTGGCGAAGTTGTCAACAGCCTCGGACACCACGGCCTGTCATGCAGAATATTAACGACATCATCCGACCTGCTCTTGTCGTCGTCGGCGTTCCGGCTGTGTTAAAACCCCATTGCCTGGCGCGCGACGATGGCAAGAGACCGAACTGCATGTCTTTGTTTCCATAGAAGATGGGTAGGCCACATTTAGTTTGGAACGCTACTTGTGTCGATACTCTTGCGCAATCCCGTCTTCCGAGCTCGTTGTGCTGTGCTGGCGCGGCCGCTGCGGCTGCTGAAATCCTCAAGCGGCGGCAATACAATAACCTTGTTGGTAATTATATTTTCGAGCCGTTTGGGGGTGAAACTCGGTCCGAGTGCTCACAAATTATTTAAAGAAATATCTAAACGCCTTGTTGACACTTCGTGTGACCCAAGGGCTGGCTTTTTCCTTGGACAGCTCATAAGCATTGCCATACAACGTGGCAATGCCGCCAGTCTTTTGGGCATATTACCAGCCGACAGGGATGTGCAGGAATATTTCGACGCCATATTTTAGATTATTTTTGTTTTTAGGTAAAAGCTATGATTTTTTTTGTGTGTATTTATAGTTATAGATTATAGTTAGATAGGTATATTTTTTAAATTAAACTTAAATAAAAGCTTTTAAAAATACTAAAAAAAAATAAAACAATACGTATTTAAGAATACGTAGATACACTAGCTTTTGACCAGTGATGGTAAGCGATGATGCTGTCGACGAGATGGAGCACGCTTGCTTGAAATAATCTATTTAATCTTTGACTTCCAGACTCACATGCCCAGATCCAACTGAATTGAACAAACTTTTTGAATTGATTGTAGAAAATTCTCACACAGACTGCCATGCTGTACCAGCCCCTTTGACTCTAAGCTTAAAAACAAGTAACTACTTACTAAGTTGTATAAATCTTCGGCACAAGAAGTTCGTTAAAGACATCGAAGAGAATGTCTTTAATTGGCTACTTCGTTCGGAGTGCTAATTGTGTCGCCCGGCTGCGCTCGTAATTGCGAGAACTGCGCTATAATATAACACGACTATTGGGAACTTATCGAACTCGTTGTACGGCTTGGGAGATGTTGGCCATCTTCGTTTCTTCTTGTACTGTGTTAACTTCGTGAAGCTATCGTTATTTTTTACTTTCAGTACCTACTAAGTACTTACTATGTGTTTTTTTTTGTAGGGGTAGGGAATCGTCAAATAGCTTCTGCCGCTTTGGTGGAGCGGGAGGGCGTGTCAGTCTGTGGGAGAATTTTCTACAATAAATTCAAAAAGTCTGTTCAACTCAGTTGGATCTAAGCATGTGAGTTTTTTTTTTGGCTGCGGGTGGGAATCATCCAATGACTTCTCCCGCTCTGGGTGGGGCGGGAGGTCGTGTCAGACTCTTACTGACTAAAACCTACCCCTGTTCCTTCCCTGCCTGAGTGCCCAGAGGTGCGGTTACTCATTTTCAGAATTTATCCGCTACAATATCTGATGCTAAGCTGCCAGTCTATTCTAATAAAATGACACTGTGAAAACATAGGTGAAATGTGTGAAGTCTACCGTCATTCACTTTACCTTTGTTTTCTCGGTGCGATAACTGCAGAATGGGGCTTCTGTGCTTTAAGTGAACATCGGATGCTGTAGCATCATTTCAGCTCAATGAAAAATTATGTTTATTTGCCTACAGAAAATATAATGTCCGCTAAACTAATTACTCTGATGCTGTAAGTAGTTGCGCTCCCGTATTGACTCTTGGTGTTTGCCTGTTTGTCTGTTTGTCCGTACGGCCGGGATTAAGCGCGCGCGTGTTAGCTTTGATATCGACGCGCGTCGAGCACCCTCAGCCATCGAGAATATGGCAGAGGCTCGCGAGAAATGTGGGGGAACTGAACGTTTAATTGATAATATTATAATTATGTTCTTTGGAGAACTTGAAGGAGAGTTGATTGTGTTAGCCTGTTGAAATTGTGTCAGTCAAATACGCGTGAAAAACATAAACCTCCCTCTCCGTCTTTGTTGTCGTGAAGTTTAATAAAAACTAGTAAAATCCTACGCATAAATAGCGCTGTGTTCTGGGATACACTCGTAGCACAGAGATAATTTAGCGTAGCGCTATGTTTGGGTCAGTGTTATTTTCTATTAAATTATTAACACAAGCAGCACCTGCACTAGTGTCTTAGTCAAGTTTGTCACTTTTTACTGCCCAGCTGATCAATACTTCAATATATCACATCCATCCATACAATATATATATTTATTACAATTTTTTAATATTATAAATGAGAATATAACTCTGTCTGTCGTAAACTTTACCTCTTCACGTCTAAACGGCTGATCGGATTTAGATGAAACTTGACCCACGGATAGACCATGTCTTGGAATAGGAAATAAAATACTTTTACACCGGGAGTATTTATTTAAAATAACAAACAGTTACTAAAGTGTAACTCACACCTATCTTATTCATAGTATATGTTATTATATTCCCTCGAGATAATTTTGACTATCACGCGGGTAAAGTCACTGGCAGAAGATAGTATTTATGTTAACACGTTTCAGTGCATCATTCAGCATTACCATATACGCCACATTGCATTACGGCCGTCATGTCTTTGCATTGTTGGTAAATAAAGCAGTGCTTACCTGTTTATTTAGGTATGTAGGTATATTGGATATTATAGTTTTACAGTTATGTTCTGTAGTAAGTTCGTAGTTATGGAGTTGATCTGGCCCATAAAGGATATATTTATTTGATTACAATATACGTATACATAACTAAACTAATAAATAACTAACGGGATAAACAGGCTAAAAGAATATATATAAAATATTTACAAGCGGCATGAAAGAGTGAGGAGTATATCTCATTGGGCATTTTAGAATTCGTCCACATCGCTGTCAATGGGAAAAGTGCCCAGAACGCTGGCAGCATTGCCACGTTGAATGGCAATGCTGATTCTTTGGCCAGCCCTCTGGTCACGTGAAGAAGTTATGGAGTTGATTTATGACTTTTAGACGGTTAAGTTTTCTCATGATGAAGGAGGTGTCCCTGGGCGGTTGTCACCACTTTTATTCAGTTGCCTCTTATGGTGCGTCCACACCGAAGTTACTTACTATTTGTGGAGCAACATGAACATCCTTTGCCATGTTACAAAATGTTGCTCCACAAAAATACTAACCTCATAGAGTCAAGGTGCTTAGGTTAGGTAAATACCATAAATAATTCAAAGCCAGAAACATACTTATCTTGAATAACTTATCTATTTATTCTCCTCCCATAAAACTAAAATAAGCCATAAAATTTACGAGAGAACCATAACAAACCGGCCAGCCCATAAATTGTGTACCTACACTAAAGAATTGGGCTTCAACTAAGTGGGATACATTTTTACCCATTCAGATTTACAAAGGCACTCCTTAGAGATTTATTTACGTAAAGATTGTTCTTCTGGGTATTTACCTGTGGGCTTTTGTTCGAATAACATAGTATTTTAAGTGGTACCATGTGGTATATAATATATTATTCAGTCTAATCGCTCTCAGGTGGCTAGTAGCTACAGTACAACTCAATTAAAGACTTTGTCTCAGCTGAAACCATGAATAAAAAATTAAATAGTTTAAAAAATAAAAAACCGGCCAAGTACGAGTCGGACGCGCACACCGAGGGTTCCGTACAAGCTTCGGGTATCAAAATAGTTTTTTTTTTGTGGGGTGGGAAATGATCCAATGACATCTCCCGCTCTAGGGTGGAGCGGGAGGGCGTGTCAGACTGTTACTGACTAAAACCCACCCCTGTTCCTTCCATGCCCTGAGTGCCCAGGGGCGCGTTAACTCTGTTTCGAATTTATCCACAACCAACAGGCATCGGCCATGACGAGCCCCGTCATTATTGCTGACAACTCTTTGAGGCGCACGTGGAACACTACGCGCCGTCGACTCTCGGGCCTGGTGCTGATCGGACGGCGAGCTACCCATTACTCGCCGGTGGTATCTAAATAGTTCAGGAATTGAGTTTCGAATTTTTTTTCCCGAAAACTTTTTTTTTAAATTAATTTCAAATCTGTTTGAGCTTGCGCTAATGAGGTCCTTTCATACGATGCCCCACATGATACGATCGCCTCACTTTAAAATTTGGACCCGACCTTTGTATGGGCCCCAATTTTTTGTGATGTAATTAAAAAAATACGGTAGTCAGACTTTTCCCTTAACTTGTGTTATATGACCTTGCTTCTTGTCAATTCAATTTCATGATTGTAGGACGGCGGGAAGTACCCTATAAATGAAGTACCCAGTAGACCTGAGTTGTGGTAATTTCAACTCGATACCTCCACGCGTTCCCGAGATAAAGGGTCTTGACAGACGGACAGACGGACGTACGGACAACAAAGTGATCCTATAAGGGTTCCGTTTTTTCCTTTTGAGGTACGGAACCCTAAAAATACGCTTACTTATCGTATTCTTCTCAGCAAACCCTTTCATTTGATACCCATTCATGTAAATGCATACAAAATAACTAGTCCGTCGTCTCTACGAGTCCGTCATATTGAATTTAGAATGACGTCACTTAACTAGCGATGCATTCTTATCCAAACTTAAATTTTATGCGAAATTTCAATCGGTAACCGAGAAGTGTGTCAAATTTAACTTCATAAGTGAGCTAATTAAGGCGTGTTAAAAATGAAAAAGCCGTCTTTCATAATGTCGTAGCACCATTACAACTTGCTTTCGCAGTGGCGTGCAAAAAAAAAAGTTTTCCCAATCGCGTAAACACAGGACTTCACAGTCAAAACACATATTTTCACACTCGCTTTCCTCCAACTGCATGTCCAAAAAGAATCACTTCACTATTTGCCTCCACTTCAAACATCAAGGGAATACCAAAGAGATTTCTGGAAAAACTACCTCCCAAAAGTGTATTTTCGTATGTGTGTCTATGCACGTCTATTTGATTCGGGACACCTGCATTTTGCACGGCGAACGCTAGAATATTCGCGAAAATATGCTCTTTCGATATGGAGTGTTCGCTATACATATATATAAATATATATGTTATTGTGTCCGCGAGTTGAATAAAGGAATTTGATTTTGATATTCGTGACTCCACATATGATGTGGTTGCGACTCGATCTTGAGTTGCATTGAAGATGCAGGTTATATTGCTAGGTTTTAAGATTCAGTTTTGATTTGAGTGTAAAATTTATATTTGGCCCTTAATACAAGTTATTTTATAACTTACCAAGGGTGCTGGTTCAAACTTTAATACGACCTATTTAGGGCCCGGAAAGAGCGTCCGCGAAGTTGCTTACTCTACCATAACTTTCGGCGATCGTTGTCAAGATCAACTATATGTTTTTTCCAGTTCTCAGTACCCAAAGGAGACTGGAGTGAAGTCCTTGTCCACCGCTTCCACATCTCGACATATTCCCAAGTCGTCAGCAGCTAGGAAATATTTTCTGAGACAGTTTATATGATAAGTAGTTATTAACTGTCTTACCAAGATACGTCAGCACCTAGATCACGTCACCAACCACAAACTATGTCCAAGTTACTTAAAAAATCACATTAGTGCTAGTCAGGGTTCAACTCCACAAAGTTGTTTTAGATGCAGGTCTTCCAACCTTCGTATCACATGACTAAGTGTAAATTTAAAAAAATGTGTAGAATTGTGGAAGTTTTCCAGGTCCAGCGATAAAGTTTGCGCTAAAAACAATGAAGCCCACGTTACAATTTGTGGCACAGCGTTACTTTTTGTAGCGTACCTACCGCTGGGTTTGTGTTGTTACTCTGGACACGCGGCGCGCAACGACCACCACAAACAATAGGGTTAGTGTACTGAGTCTTGTTCAGACGGGCTACCAGTTCACATAATGTGATATATTTTCAAGTGACACCAGCCCAGCACCAGTGACTGTGTGTGAACAGATAGAGAGGTGTGAAAGGCAAAAGGGGAGACCTTTCCCCAGCAATGACAGACACAACTTAGTCTATCAAAAAAGATGATCAGACCAAATTATTTAAAGCTCATATTGCATTTTGTCGCTTAGGAGCTCGCACGAAGAGCTCGTGGCTAAAGTAATATCAGCCGCAAGGGTCGATCCATCATCAAGGGTTGGTCCATGGATGGGTGAACATCTTTACATACCGAGACTCCTCCGTGCCTCGGAAAGCACGTTAAGCCGTTGGTTCCGGCTGTCAATCGTGGATTTTTGACAGTCGTTACGGGTCGTCAGAAGCCCGAAAGTCTGACAACTAATCTTACCAAGGGGTTATCGTATTACCCAATAACTGGGTTGTGGAGGTCAGATAGACAGTCTCTCCATATAAAATACTAGTATTCAGCTGCATCCGGTTAGACTGGAAGCCGATCCCAAGATAGTTGGGAAAAGGCAAGGCAGATTGACTGCATTTTGTCACGTAAGATTTTAACACACGCATCACGCATCACACAAAAAGTTACGCCGAGGAAATCAAATCAAATCAAATCGTTTATTTGTGATACATGGGTTACATATGGGTGTTCATTACATAATTATATGATTAATAATGTTTATTCCATGATCAGCCACTTGGGCATACAAATTATTAAATGATATGAATGAAAATATAATTACAAAATTCTAATGATTTGATATAATTAAATTACATTGAAAATTAAATATAAATTCTATTGTTACTATTAGTCATGACAAAACACAAGACAATCAAACAAACAAATAAATCATCGTCAAGAGGACATGGAACATTTAAAAAATTCTGGTCAATAAAAAGTCAGCTACAGAGTAATAGCAATTTTCTGTAAGAAATTGGAACAATTTATTTTTAAAAACATGAATATTGCTACATTCTTTTATGTCATTAGGAATCTTATTGTAGATCTTTGTGGCCATAGCAAACACACTTTTCCTAAAGAGGGAAGTTTCATATTGCCTAGTAAGGTTATTATACAAATAACTTCTATTGCGCGAACTTCGCTCTAATGTGAATAGTGATGGATGGTGTCTAATAAACATAGCCATTTCAAAAATATATAAAGATGGCACAGTAAGTATATTTAATCTTTTAAAATATTCCTTACAGCTGGCAGTTCTATTGAGACCACACATAGCTCGAATGCACCTTTTTTGACATTTAAAAACTTTATCAAAGTTTGTGGTATTGCCCCAGAATATGATTGCATATCTGAGTCTAGAAGCAACATTACTATGATAAGCTGCGAGTAATGTGTTAAGATTGACCTTTTTAGCTAGCATATATAAACCATAAGATGACTGTAACACATTTTTGCAAACAAACTCTATATGACTTTGCCATTTGGAAATGGCAAAGCACGAAGAAGAAGAAGTCAATAAGTATTCTACGTATAATAACAGAACAGAGGCATGACCCCAAGTGAGCCGTGTGGGTCGTGGGGCCGTGTGAGCCGTGTGAGCCCTGTGATCCGTGTGATCCGTGTGGGTCGAGGGCCGTGTGAGCCGTGTGAGCCCTGTGATCCGTGTGAACCGTGTGGGTCGTGGGGCCGTGTGAGCCGTGTGAGCCCTGTGATCCGTGTGAACCGTGTGGGTCGTGGGGCCGTGTGAGCCGTGTGAGCCCTGTGATCCGTGTGAACCGTGTGGGTCGTGGGGCCGTGTGAGCCGTGTGAGTCGTGTGAGCCAGCCATTACCCCTACCCGCGCGCCCCAGTAATATCCGGGCTATGAAAGTTTTGTCACAAATAAACAGCGACTACGCAACTATGTCGCAGGCGCCTGTTCTACGCCTGGACACGGACCGGTAGCTTGGAGTGTAGCTTATTTTTTTGGTGTTTAATAACTTTTGTTTATTATGACGATAAGACCCCCTTCTTATCGTCATACTTCTTGTCATCATGTGATCGATATCTTCCACCGAATAAATTTAGTAAATAAGTGTGTTAATTCATATTTTTATTGTCCTTCATTGATGTTTTAATGGATCATTGCGGTTTAAACTGAGTTATAGATATACGTAACAATAAGCTTATTTCTCGAGCGAAACAGGAAATAAATGCTTTGCAGTGTAAATAAACCCATTGATAACGATTAGAGAGGAACTTGCTTTATAATCACCAAGCTTGGCAATTAGATTGGAGATCGCAGATGACTGTTCATTATTACTCGTAATAGGTAAAATTTGAAAATATTTAGGTATGTTCCATTCCACCAGGTTCACACAAATAAAATGCAATAAAAAAGTGTCAATCTTTAAAAGAAAAGTAACATAGTGCCTCACGGCTTCACTAAAAGTAACATAGTGCCTCAGGGCTGCGCCAAAAGTAACATAGTGCGTTAGGGCTGCGCCAAAAGTAACTTAGTGCCTCAGGGCTGCGCCAAAAGTAACATAGTGCCTCAGGGCTGCGCCAAAAATAACATAGTGCCTCAGGGCTGCGCCAAAACAAGCGTAGTGCCTTAGGGCTGCACCAAAAGTAACATAGTGCCTCAGGGCTGCGTCAATAGGTTTATTTGTGGTTTCAGCAATGTTACGATTCTGGCAACATTGCTGAAACAACAAAATTGTTGCTGATTTACGTCTAAACTTTATAAATAATCGTTCTATGTGGGCAAAGGTCTATTATGTCATCACATACCTGTAACAAGTGAAATCAACCTCCAAAGCTGTGAGCCAACTTGTCGTCACACAAGTACTATACGTGCGGCGTGGCGACTGACCGGAAATATTTAATCGTACGTCAGTCAGCGTGATGCGCGCTGACACTCAATTTATCTAGCTCTCGGGAGCTCTGACACTATGATTACACTGCGGAAACTCTCGACAGAGCATGCAGAGATTAGGATTATTACTTGAGAGTCGTGGAAGGAAGTTATCAGTGTTATATGGATCTAATACATGTGTGTATTTTATGGACTTTTTTATTTTACATTCTCTTCTAGAAATAAAATGACAAGGAGGACAGAAACCTTGCGCCTGTATAATGGATACGTATTATTGTGGGTTATGAGTGGATGCTCCTTTTCCTAGTTCTTCCTTGCGTTATTCGTAAAAACCGGCAAAGTGCGAGTCGGAGTCGCGCACGAAGGGTCAGTACGTAAAAATCACGTTTGTTGTATGGGAGCGCCCTTTTAATATATATGTCATTCTGTTTTTAGTAAGTATTTGTTGTTATATCGGCAACAGAAATACATCATCTGCGAAAATTTTAACTGTCTAACTATCACGGTTCATCAGATACAGCCTGGTGACAGACGGACAGACAGACAGACAGACGGACGGACAGCTGAGTCTTAGTAACAGGGTCCCGTTTTACCCTTTGGATACGGAACCCTAAAAAGACGAAAGAGGCTATTCTGTTGCAGGTTATAGCCCTGGAATAAAACTATAGGCGGATCGGCCTAAGTTTGTAAAACAAGTCTGATAGTCTTCCTGTAACCTTATTCACTGTTGTCGTGGTCAACCTCAACTGGCACTATTCATGTTGTTAAAAAGAGAGAGAGAGCGCAGGGCTTTAGCGGTCAGAGGTAACATGCTGGCCCGCAGATTTTCCCGCTGCTCTGAACAAGTAAAAATAACGTTGTTTAAAACCTATTGTCAAAACTTTTATACGGAAATCTGTGGGTCAAGCACACCAAAAGATCGCTGGATGTCCTGCGCGTCCAGTA
Organism: Polia nebulosa; assembly: GCA_951329385.1. Lineage (NCBI taxonomy): Eukaryota > Metazoa > Arthropoda > Insecta > Lepidoptera > Noctuidae > Polia > Polia nebulosa. Next base: position 1,805,588 of record OX589592.1, on the reverse strand, counting down.
TAACAATATCTTCAGGATGATGTTGGCGCTGCCTCGCTTCTGTAGTGCATCGGGGATGTTCGCGCTGTATCGAACTGATGGCTTTCATGCCGTCATTCGCAAGAAAACTGTTTCCTTGATCTGCAGAATGCGTAGCAGCTGCAACGGAATTCTGGATCTCTTCTCCGGCATGGGTGTCTTTTATTAAGCGGGTAATTTGAATGTTTTAATTTTTATGTTATTTTATTTTAATTTGAATGTTTTTTATTTTATTTTATTTATTTTGAATGATTTATTTTTTATCCTACCTATTTTAAATTTGAATTTTTTATTTTATATTTATTAATTTTGAATGAATTTTAAATTTTATCTTATTTGGAATCCTGATTTTAATATTCTTTTATGTTAATTTATTATTTTTTTAATACCGAGTTTAATTGCACAAATGAACCCCAACTCATTAACCAGTCAGAGCACGTGTAGTTGACCTATTCAGAGACCTAACTTAACCAGGGAAGCTGTCAGCGTGGCGTCGCGTAAATAAACAGAGTGACCGCACGCCGCCGCAGCCCGCCGCCGCAGCCCGCCGCCGCGCGCTCGCCGTTTCGAATGCATAATCGATATGCGAACAGCGCCGCTCTATGCTCAGGGGTGACACGTAGATCATTACGATAATAGATTAAATTACCTGTTTTTCTTCTGATTAAAAGGTCTCCCGAGTTTCGGTCGTAGCAGCCAAATTTAGCGAGTTTAGCCATCGACGCAGACACACACAGAAAAATGACGATTACCATCTGAAGAAATCTCTTAGCAATGCTCATCTTGCTTGCGTTCTGTAACTGTTACTGTGCAGACTCTTTTATGTACAAGGATTCATGTGATGTATGAAGAAATGTTATTATTTTTCTCATTATTCTAGAGTCGTTATTTAAAACTCGCCAGCCGTGATTTTATAATGAACTTTCCTGTGAATACGTGCTTTTCCGACTGTTTTTCCAAGTGCTTCTTTGTACAGTAGGTATATTCTTATATATAACATGAAGTCCCCCGCTGCGTCTGTTTGTCGATCTGTTCAACGAATTTTCTATAGATAAGTATAATTAGTACCCGTGCAAAACTGGGACGGGTCGCTAGGGTAGTTATTATTATTACTTTCCAAGCAGTCTGATGCAGTTGGTGGCAGTTATTTTAGTTCAATTATTGATTTCATGCCACCAACTGCATCAGACTGAATGTCTGTAAAAAGTAGGTACCTATTTTCATCATTAGAGTTCGGAACCTGTGAATGAAAAAACGGAATCCGTAAAGGATTACTCGTGCATCTGTCATAGCCAATTTTCTCAAAATTTACTAAACCGATTCAATGGAAATTTGATATGCATGAATTTCTATGACCCAATCATCTAAACACATACCTATGTGTAACATAAATAAACAAGCTTACAATACGGGAATCACTTCTCGGGTGCAAACTGGAAGAGGAAAACCTACAAGAAGTCGGTTTTATCTTTGAGAGGCATCCCTCACGCGGCAAAATTGGCCGCGCGGTGTTCCGAGCAAAACAGGCCGCGGCTAAAATATCACTACACTACACAATTTGTGCCCTCATTATCTATTAGCATGTATGGAGCCATGGATTGCATTCTCTTGTGCGCAGTCATCTAAATTACCATCATAATTGCACTGGGCCTCAAATGTTATTTAACTGGCTATGCCATCGCCTCTATTTCAATACATTTGTATTTAAAAGTGAAAAAAGGTCTGCTGATTTTTCAATCGTCTGATAACCTTATTCAACAGGAAAAGTTTATCTTTGGGAATACGAAAACTTTCAATTGGCCGGAAGGAAAAATCTGTTTGATAATGTTGTTGGAAGAAAAATGTCATGCAAGTTCACGTTATAGCGTTTCTTCCTGTCTTTGTTTTATTATTCATTACTCTATTAATTAATTAGGTATAGCTGTTGCATTGGACTCCGTCGGTGCCAAGCTCGTAAAAAATGTGGTTCTTACGGCTTTGCGTGCAATTTTTTGCTTCAAATGAACGTTCCTGACACTTAAATAAATAGTTTAAAAAAAATCATACTAATTGGTCTAGCCGTTTTCGAGTTTTGCGCTTAGCAACACATTTAGCTATTCATTTTTAGGGTTCCGTACCCGAAGCATAGTTGTACTAAGCCTCCGCTGTCCGTCCGTCCGTCCGTCTGTCTGTCAGCGGGCTGTATCTCATGATCCGTAATAGGTAGGCAGTTGAAATTTTCACAGAATGTGTAGGTATTTCTATTGCCGCTATAACCACAAATAATAAAAATAAATTAAAAATTAAAGGGGCTCCCCTACTAGAAACTTATTTCTATTTTGGCTTGTATTCAGTTTAAGGTACGGAACCCTTCATGTGTGAGTCCGACTCGCACTTGGCCGGTTTTATAGATACCCATAGATTATGGATAGTCGAATAAAGAGAAATTCTATACTATAGGTATTTTTCGTTGCATTAGAAGTCCGATAAAATTCTGTATTTTTTTTTTATAAAGCGTAATTTATGTCTCTCTGTAAAGGGCAATGGCTCCTCTTTCTCCTCCCAATCCTCAGTTTTTAGCACGTTTAAAATCTCAGTAACTTTCTGCCACCCCTACAATTGCGGTAAAATTTTCCGCGCAGTGCCGTTCAGCCGCGGTTCGCTCCGGCGGCTAAACACGATTCGGCTCTAACATAGACCTGCGATATTACTGGCCGGACTTGCGGTCTCCACTGTGATTAGAACTGCCCTGTCACGCCTCGACGAACACTGCTGACTACCGAAATGCATGTATTTATAAGCTGCGCTGTTTATTTACCTTTGAAAGAAGTTGCTAGAGATATTTTAGTTTGCAGAACAATAATCAAATGTCCAATCTCCAAGCAAAAACGGTCCAGTAGTGGAGTATTGAGTTAAGACTAAATTCGGTATCTAAAATAGTTAATTTTTTTATTAAAAAAAAATTTAAAAACTGACACATTTTTTTTAATCAGTCATTTGAAGTTGTAACTCAGGAAAAACTTGATTTGAGAAAAATGCTTTTTCTCAAATCAAGTTTCTTATGATTAATTTTGCTCTTTAAATTTCTGGTTCTTAGAAATATCATAAATTCATTTATTATATGACCTTGTAGATAATTGAGCATGAATTAATAATCAATTAAAATGGCGAAATGCATTTTTTCACCCAATTTAACAAAACTACGTATCATATCTCTGAAATTAAACGCCGAGAACTGGAGCTTTTTAGGGTTCCGTACCCGAAAGGCACAAACAGAGCCCTATTATTGTCACTCACGTGTCCGTCTGTCTGTCTGTCCGTCCGTCATATGTCACAAAATTTTGTTACGAAGAATTTTTAACTTCCCATTGAATTATGAACTTCAAATTTGGTGATTGTATACTTTACTAACAAATACTAATATTTGGTACGGAACCCTTAATGTGCGAAATCCCACACGCACATGGCCAGTTTTTTGTTTGGACGTCCACAAATATCGCGAACGGTGTGGCTGCACCACAGATATAGATATGTGGGCTACACACACACGTGGTGATCACATCACCTTCTGCCATGCCTTAGGAATAACCAACTGTTTTAGGGTCTGCTTTCAGTCTACCTGGATGCATACGAGTACCAGTATTTTAATGCCTATTTGTGTAAGCTTTTATTGCGATACATTTTTTTTATATTTCAAACTAGCACTTCGCCCGCGACTTCATCTGAGTGGATTTCAAAAATTTATAACCTATGACACTCATAAATAACGTGGCTTTCTATTGGTTAAATAATTTTCAAAATCGGTTCAGTAGATCCAAAGATTATAACCTCACAAACTTTACTGTATATATATATATATATATATATATATATATATGTAGATGATATTGCACAAAATCCTGCGTTTGTAAATACAAAAGCACTGAACGATACCTGCGTAATGCCTAGCTGTGCGTGACAATTTATATGAAACGATTTCTGCATGACCACTGCGGCTGTGGCGATGTCAAATGTAATTGTCTCATCGTTCGCGTAATCACGTATTTATTACTACACAAGTTACCTGCCAAATAAATATAAATTAATAATGTGCAATGTTCATTTATAATTTAAATTAAATGAACACTGCAGGTAAATTTTATTCTCAGAATTAGGTTGATGACCAAAAAATTTTAAATAGTCCGTCAGTTAGATTACCAAAAAATATTGGAGACGTATTTTTTCTTTTTTTACGTAAACAAAAAATTAAGACTATACATTGCGTTGAAATTTCGCATGTCACACTTCATTTAAAATTGTACCACTTTTACTCAAAAGTGACGTAACAAGCCCCCACTCCTGAACTTTGATGCGTTTTATCTTTGTCATTTTTCATTGATTCGATAAAGCAAAAAATCATCATCTTCCTGCCCTTATCCCATGTTACTTGGTGTGACCCCACCTTTAATACTATTTAATTAATTTCATAAAAAATATATTTATTTCAAAACTAACGCCTTGGGCACATGGCCGAGTTTTTATAGAAACACACTTCCATCTGAGTTTTAGGATTGACAGGGGAACGCAATTAAAAATGAAATATCTATACGTTTAAAATAGCATCTATAGATAATGGCCTCTTACAAAACAACATTTCTTTCAATGGGAGAGAGACCCCTAATAATGAAACAATATTGAGGGTTTTTGAAAGTAGTTCTATTTGGTGTTTTATGGCAAACACATGGCGAAATAGTCGAAACGACGGACAGCATCTTTATTATTTCTAAGGATTTGGGTGGATTCTATAAAAAATAGGAATACAAAGTGCCGAGTCCGAAAACAATTAAGATTTGATACAAAAACTAACATAAAGAGCTATTCAGGAAAAAACTGTGGGAAGATTGGAAAAAACTGCGCATACGCAATGACCGAACCCAAAAATATTACTTGGGAGTTTTTATAGGCTGAGACTAGAGGATGACGTAGGCGGGACTTTCGCAAAATGAGGGGGATGGATGAGTGAGCACAGGACGGTTAGTTGTTGGTGGAGCGAGAGAGCAGGCAGTCAGTGGTGGCAGACGGTCTTGAGACTTGGGGAAGCGTAGGTCGTGGTCGAGGAGTTAGGAGGCCTATGTCCAGTTGTAGTTTTAGAAGTACGAGTATGGTTAGTGGACTAGTCCAGTTAAGTTAATTAGTATTTAAAGTGTGTGTGGTTATGTCTCTGAAGAGATTAGGCAAGAGTATTAGTTCATACTTGAATATCATGAGTGTGGTTTATACTAGGGTTTAAATATCAGTAAGTAGAGTGTAAACCTGTGTGAATCTCTGTGGCTGGGATGGAGAATGAATGGGTGAGTTTTAGCTGTTTTATCCGAGCATCAGTTTATTTATAATCATTTATCTTAGCGTAGCAAGACTATTTCTCTATTCTATCATATTTTATAGTTACTGCTATATTATCATATTTTAATATGTACCCATGTATATTTAAATTCACAGCCTGGCAGATATTTGTCACTGGCGTTTGACAATAGAGAAGCTGGAGGGTGAGCAGTTGATATTCAGGCTTAATGGCCACCCCGTAAGTGGGATTGTAAGATTAACTAAACGCTGGTGATAGTTACTGCTTCCTATATTTATGGTCTAGCTCAGAATGCTTGCGTAGTTCTTGGTTCATACACATTTCCTTCCGGGCTTGGCTTCACCACCTAGGTTTCACCACCTAGGCTTCACTGGGTTACAGAAACTAATCGTTCTAAGAACGCTAGGTAATCGTGTTTCATTAAAACCAACCCCCCGGCCGTTTTGTAGGCCTATATCTGAATCGACACTATTTGGCGAAACACGAGAATTGGCTAGAATCAGCCTCTAGGCTGCACCGTATATCCACAAACTGGGTAGTTTAAGGAAATGTGGAGTGACGATTGAACCACTTCGGTATACACCAAGGATGTCGCAATGCATTCTGCTACAGACTGAGTTCGCGAAGCGCTTGTGCAAGTTTTGTGTGACCTTAGAAAAGGGGCAGGCTAACGTAATTGAGTTGTTTACATTTGTACGCGTTTAAAGTCTCCTAAAACCTAAACTTGTCTTCCTCAACGGCAGGTGGACTTCGCAGTTTTCTGTCTTAGAGTTGTGTAAGACATTTATATAGAGCATAGAGAACGTGTTCATTTAGAATAGCTACAGTGCCCAAATAGTGGTCCTGTTGCATTAGCCCTAACTGTACACATATGACGAGGCAACTGTTCCATGTCACTAAATAGGTTCCTAGAGCGCTAAGCATATAATTTAACGTAACTGTAATGTTGGACTTCCTAAGCATAAAGCGTGACGCACCCACCTTATATAATGCACTTTGCATCCCTCTTGTCTCATTAGCTTCACACCTTGTTGTTATTTTGTTTATGTATTACTAACCGTGAATTCCCAATATTAATCTCACCTTGTATCCCCTCCTTGTTCCCTAGCTTATATAAGTCGGAACAAGGAGCTGTAGTATGGGAATTCACTTCGAATAAACGGTGGGGGAATATCCATGTCAGGAATTGTCGTAAATCCACAAGGATGAGCGGGGAGTGAGCTCATTCTCTTCCCTGCAAGGGAAGCCGTATCAAAACCAAAATATAAATCTATTTAGGATAGTCGAAAATTTTAATCAGCCTAGGGTCATTTAGGAACAGTCACATTGGGGTCGCCTCAACACGTTTTGTTCTTCCATTCTGCCCTATCAGCTGTCACGCCAACACTAAATCCCTTTTCTTTCATATCACTCCTCACACAATCCATCTATCTTTTCTTTGGCCTGCCTCTCCCACTCCATCCATCTACATTTACATTCATTACTCTTTTAGTTACATGTGTTTCATCCCTCCTCTTCACATGACCATACCAAGATAAGCGGCTCCCTTTCAAATTTTCTGTCACTGGCATCACTTTTAAACTACCTCTGATGTACTCATTTCTCACTTTATCCATTCTCGTTACTCCACACATCCATCTCAACATTCTCATTACCGCCACATGCAATCTTTTTTCATCCGTCTTTTTCACAGCCCAACATTCTGATCCATACAATACGACAGGTCTAGTCACGGACTTATAGATTTTCCCCTTTAACTTGAGGGGCATCCTTGGGTCGCAAGTTGTTCCAGTGACTTATCGCCATTTCATCCTTCCTGAGTTAATCCTGTGCGTTACGTCTCGGTATATCGCCATCCCCCTGGACAAGCGACCCGAGGTACCGAAAGTCGGAGCAGATCGGTATAGGCGTTCCGGTGATAGCTATAGGTAGGTATAGGACAGGAGTGACCGCCGAAATCGCAGAACAGGTATTCTGTTTTGGTTCTGGTCAATTTCAGGCCAACACTCTCCAGGGCAACCAATACGCATTGGGCCCGAGTTGTGGATTACGGCCTACACCCTCTCTCAGAGAGGAGGCCTGTGCCCCAGCAGTGGGGACATTTCCCATGCTTACATACTATGTGACATTAGCTTTATTCCTCTGTAGGTGTTGCATTCCAGCACATCACCTTTGTTATTGAAGATGGGCACCAGTGAACTGTTGCACCATTCATCAGGTATGGCTTCTTCCAGCAACAACTTATTGAAGAACAAAGCTAACCACGTCCATCCATCTACCCGTAATGACTTCCACACTTCAATTGGTATTCCATCTGGACCGATTACCTTACCATTCTTCATTCCATTCACTGCTATTGACACTTCATCCACACTTACCATTCTCACTAATCCCTCGTTCACTGGTTTATTCTTCAAAACACCTCTCCAGATATTTTCCTCATTCATCAGTCTTTCAAAATAGCCCTTCCATTTATTTATTTATTTAATTTATTAAAACTTCATGCAACACAAATGTACAAAGGCGGACTTAATGCCTTAGGCATTCTCTACCAGTCAACCAAGGGTGGTGGAGAGATAACATGGCAGGTGCATAAACTGAAAAAAAAAAATACTAAGACGAAAATAATTACAAAAGTATATATATATATATAGTTAAAATAAACATACATCTATCCTTAATCATTTCATCTTCCGATAGAAGCGTTCCTGCTTCATCCCTGACACATCTTATCCGACTAACATCCTTCGCCTTCCTCTTTCTGGCTCTAGCAAGCCGGTATAGATTTTTTTGGCCAGCTGCACCTGTCCAGTGTGTCGTACAGTTTGTCTTGAACTTTTGCTCTCGCTATTGCCACGGCTTTCTTAGCCTTTTTCTTCAACTCATCATACTCACTCTTTCTTTCAGCTTTCAAACTTTCGTTTTCCAGTTCTGCACTCTGCCATTCCTTGAATTCCTCCTTTTTTTCCTTCAACAGCTCTTGTATCTCTGTCGACCACCACCATGTATCCCTCTCTATTGTGCCCCTTGTTTTTGTCTCTCCTAAAATATCCTTCGCTGCGTCTCCAATAAACCCAACTATCTAATTCCAACTTTGATTCATACTTCAATCATTAATGTCTCCCATTTCTATCATTTTGTCTACTACTCACTATCTAAATTCCTTCGCAAAATCATTCTTCTCTAGCATTCTGATAAAGCAAAAAATAGGGGTCCAATATTTTTTGATAATCTAACTTACGGACTGAATATTAATTATTATTTTTTTACCCAGTACAGCATGAATAATTTATGAATGAATATAATTTTTGCCGCACTGCAATTTTTTTGTAAGTTTTAAATTACTAATTTGTTCTGCCCCACTTGGGCGGCGCACCGCCGTGTCCTCGTGGAGGCGATCGACGGCAGCGACCTCTCGCGCCCGGCCCTAGTCCAGGCCATAGTATGGAGCGAGAGGCAATAGGAAGCTGTCACCTCCTTCTGCGAAGTAGTAATGCTCTGAAGAAGGAGGTGGAACGCGTGAGGGAGACTGAACGGAGACGCCCTCACGCCACTAGCAGCCGCCGCAGGAGAAACCCTGAGCGTCGGGAGACGCAAGGCGACTCGATTCGACGTGATATTCAACCCTCAAAAAAAAAAAAAGGTTATACTGGATGCTTACCGCAACAGAGTTGGGCAAATGCTCGGTAAATGATGAATATGGTGCCTGTCCGTCTAGTATCTATATAAACTTTTTCATTCTTAAGATTTGACTGTTGAGATAATATTAAAATCGGAGTAAATGTTACATGCTTGACTGGCTCGTAGGTCTATTGATCGCATACCTTACTGAGCCACGAAAATGGTGGAGCCGGTCTTTTGTATCTAACTGTGTTGATGCACTTCGGTCCGTGTATTGGCGATGTATAACCCGTTACCATCTGTAACATATAAGCATAACCATACCATTCTTTTGTAATGTTCCCACTGCTGGGATTCAGGCCCAACATATACGTGTACATAATAATAAGTGTTTGATTTATCTCTATGATATAACAACCCTCAAACTACGACGTGTCATTGTCATTATCAATCCGCTGTGAACAAGAGATAGTGCTATTCGTCCTGTATATCGCCGTCTCTCCCTAGCCTTCTGTATCTATGTATTCCGTGGTGTCGTACGTGGGCCGGTGTATCGGCGAGGCGTGGCCCGTAATTGTGCGGTTGTGGTGGCGCTCGCGTCGGTTCGCAGTTCATTTGCTGCGCCCGTTTTATGCCTCGTTTGCTCTGTTATGATAGTAAATTATTATAATAAAAGATTTTATTGCAAATGACTTGTTTTAATACTTAATGATAGTCGGATGGAACCATCCGTGACTGTAATTCTATTGTTTTTGTCATGGTTGTTTGATAGAGATCCAATATGTTATATTTTACTGTACACCAAAATTGTATCTCAACTGCTTTTCAATATTTTAAATTGTATGAATAAAATGGCGAACAGTGATACCAGACAATCTTTGGGCTGGACGAACTGAAAATCAAAAGATATGTACGAGTATAGCAAGTAGTTGCCATTCTTTACAGTTAACTGTTTATAATTTAACTTCAGTTAATAATAAGTCTGTTAAAAGCCATGTTTTACGAAAAGAACCGCCGAGAACCGAGACTGTCGTGGCTCGTGGTTAAACTCCTTTGAATAAACAGTGGAGTGAATTCTCACTAATTACACTGCATTTAATGAACGCAGTACAAATAAGTTGAGCAGTCAGACTCTAACCGTTATGGTTTTTGGTTTGGGTTCGATTCCGTTTAGGTGAAAAGATTTGTGTGATCTTCAAAGATGTTGATGTGGTTGGTGTGACCTACAGACGATGATTTCATGAAAGGAACTTTTTTTTCGGTTTTAACCGTGTGTAGTAAGTTTAAGATCTCTTTTGAAGTGAAAACTTCTTTAGGCACGTTGGGCATTTTTGATTACGATCCGCTACGAGTGCTACGACGCGTAGCACTCGTAGCAGATCACGTAGCGGATTGAAGTGAAAACTTCTTTGGCTTTAGGCACGTTGGGCATTTTTGTTTAAGTTTTCACTTCTGTCGGCACTCCCGGAGTGCCACTGTTTTTTTATTAAAATCTTTGCCCCATACTAGGCATTATAACTGTATCGTGGGTGCCTTCACAAACATGTCAACATACAAACACAAGACACCCAGACCCGGAACAATCATCTGTAGGCAAGGTAACTCAGATATTTTCGAATTGGTATGTATACAAATATTTATGGGTACTTTTATTATGTCTTTTCTTGTTTGCAGAAATACTTCATAATATTAATAATTCCTAGTATTTTGTTCTTATTCTAGGTATCATGTATCACGTCGTCTTCAACTACACAACAAAGCATTTATTATCGCCCGCAGACCGTAGCGCTCTGTCCTACATTACTCAACACAACAGATTTAATTCTCTCCCTCGTGCTAAACTCATTATAGTGAAGGAGTATTGTGTCTTTTCATGTCATCTTTGATACTTCAGAACCATCTTGAAGGGGTGTTAGGGGGAGGGGGCGCACAGTCTCCTTAAGGCGATGGCTCGCTACAGTCACTACTTTGCAAGAGTTCGGAAACTTTTAGTTTGATTTTATTTTTATTTTGCTTTAAGAGCTGCTATTGACATTTTTAGTTTGTGCCACTTGGGGATAGTTGAATGGCTAATTAAAGTGTTGTAGGTCAGAATAAAAGTAACTGTGCATTTTAAGCAGTATACACATGTATACAAGGTAGACCGATGACCGAGTGTCGCGGGTAGTCGATGGATGACACAGAACCGTTACAGTGGATATCTTTCAGCTGAAATGATGAGGCTTGCTTGCATAATAGATGACTGAAAAAAAAAACTGCAAACGTAATGATGTAATTCTTAGACAGAACCTTGCAGGACTCGTATCACTTAATTGGATAGGTAACAAATTGCCATTACGTAGAACACATCCCCTTAACACTATCTCAGGTAAGAGGACGGTAGTTAGATAAACAGTGTCGACTAGGAGTGCAGGCGTGGGAGGAGGGCACAGTCGGTCGGTGAGTGACTTCGATTGAGCGCCGAGGTAAAAAGTGGCGACATTACTCCGGCTGACTCCACCGTGGTAACTGGCCGTAACTTTGGGATATGTTTTAAGAAAATATACTTTTTTATTTATTTCTTTTGGGTGGAAATTATCAAATAACTTCTCCCACTCTGGGTGGAGTGGGAGGGCGTGTCAGACTCTTACTGACTATAACCCACTCGTGGTCCTTCAGTTGCCTGTGCCAGGGGCCGCCGTGACTCATTCAAACTTTAAAACACACCAGCAACCCTGGCAGGCATCGGGCCGCAGCGGATTCCATCAGTTAGTGTTGACGTCTCTTGTTCGGTGCGCGTGGAACACAACGCTTGTCGCCCGGGGCCTGGTCCTTATCGCACGGCGAGATACCCATTGCTCGCCGTCCGCAAGCCCTTGCCTATGGTGGCCGGGAATCGGCTTGCGACTCCCGACGCCTAGGGCGTCTCTTGCGGCGTGAGTGTGTGAGGATTGTCCCTCCCTCACGCATCTCGCCTCCTCCTTCGTGAGCATTACTGCTTAGCCAGGAGGTGAGAGCTTCCCATGCCCTCTCGCTCCGTACCATGGCGTGAACCAGGGCCGGACGCGAAAGATCACGACCGCCGATCGTCTCCACGAGGACACGGTGGTGCTCTGCCCAAGCGGGGCAGACCTCCACCGTATGCTGCACCGTGTCCTCCAGGCGATCCACACAATGATGGTGATGCCTGGGCGTTTTCGCCCGCCTTATCCGGAACAGGAACTTCTCGAAGCAACCGTGTCCGGTGGGGACCTGCGTCAGGCGGAGGGCGAGGACGCCGAGGCACCTCTCCAGGCACTCCTCAAAGAGAGGAAAGAAAAAATACTTGAATTTATAATTCGAGATAATTTGACAGGGTGACTACGGAGATGACGACTAATAGACGAGTATGGAAAAAAAAGACAAGTTGCGCCAACCCCAAATAAATTGGGATAAGGGCAGGATATGATGATAATCGACATAATTTCAATCTATAGCCAGCGAGACGTAGTCTCGACTTTAAGCTTTTTGACAGTTATCTCGAATTCATAAAAATATGTACAATAATATGGACGTTATCGGTGTCAATCTCTTTCTAAAATTAAATGAGTAAAATGTATATTAATTTTCAAAGCAAATCTGAATATTTGGATAACATATAATAAACAGTTCTTAAAACTAGGATGGGAATGTTCAAACATCATCACCATCATCATCAGCCTTTTAATGTCCCACTGCTGGAGCACAGGCCTCCTCTCTGTGAGAGGTTGTGGGCCGTAATCCACCACGCGGACCCAATGTTAACGTTGGTGGATGTCACATGTCTTCGTACGTGTTCAAACGTAGATAATTACATATTCTCAGTACATATGTCGGGTATATGACACAAATCGTAAAAAATAAAAGCTAAATCAGCTTAGAACTCTTTCTAGAAATCTGAACAAAATTTTCCTAAACTAAGTTTAAGTCCCAGTGCAATCCTCGTCTAAATGACACCTTCGGGCGGCGAGAGCTTATCGACGCTCCTCAAACTTGAGTTATTTTCCTCCAGAAGAATAGCATTCTCTTTGTAAGAATACTTCACTTCAGCAACCTTAGAAAACTGCGGTTTTATCTCCAGTTCATTTGGTAATAAAAGTTTATACGATAGTTTGTTTGTTGTGCTCTTTAGTGCAAGGTTTTTTGCTAGTTTTAGGTATATTTAAAGATTAGAAAGGAAAAAGATTTAGGAAGGATAAGGGTCCTCTAGGTGGAAGGTTGAGTTATTTAGAAAGGGTCTATGCTCGGCTGTGGATTGATGTATGCTAATGAGATACGAGAGGTCATGAACTCAATTCTTGGGTCGGGCAGGGTTTCGGTGTTGGGAAGTTACGATTACTTTTTGATTCCATCTTGTGTATTGATGTAGGTAGGTATTAAAATGACCCCAGAGATGTGCCCTAACAGGCCTTGTATAGAGGGGGTTCGGGGTGGTCTCTTAAGAGGTCACGGGACGTCTTCCATGTGTTAATGGTGATCACCGGGGTGAGTTGGTGAGGTGAAATTCCACACTCCCTGGTCTTTTCATCCAAAATTCTAGGCGCCTTTTGAAGGGTTAACCCAGATAAAAGACTTTTTTACAAAAAAATAGAACCAACTTCCAAAAAAAGGGCAAAATAACTTTAATTTCGGAAGTAGGTGTCAAAAAACGAAGACACAAAACAAAAAACACCGACACCGACTTCCGAAATTAAAGTTATTTTGCACTTTTTTTGAAAGTCGGTTCTATTTTTTGTAAAAAAGTTTTTTATGTTTCTTCGGTTTTCGACACCGTCTTCCGAAATTAAAGTTATTTTGCAGTTTTTGTTTTTTTTTGGAAGTCGGTTCTAGTTTTTTGTAAAAAAAGTTTTATTTTTCACTTTTTAGTTGTGATTCGCCATTAAAATGTGTTAACAATGGATATCTAGGCGATAGCAGCAATCGCGGTTGATTTGCTGTCATTTTTTGAAGAGTTCCGTTATCTGTGTCCGAAGCGCATCATCAGATCTATATGAAATTTAAATGGGTCCATTTTGGGACAAACTTCTTTCGAACAAAAAAAGAATTTTGAAAATCCGTCTATAAATGACGAAGTTAAGCCCGAACATACTTAAAAAAATCGCGCGAAACATCAAACGCGTTTTAAACCTCTATTATTACTATTACGCAAGGTCTTTAGACCTGTGGCAAGGTTCACACACTCGGAACATGATATAGTCTGTAGGTTGCATCGGTCCCCCCCCCCCTGTTGACAGTCGGCAGGGCTGACTGTCAACGGGGCTTGACAGCTGATGTTGACGTTTGTAATTTCATGAACCTGATCATCTCACTTTCCAGCACGACGAACAGTCAAAGAGGACTTGCTCTAATCTCCATGCTCCAAATATCCTCGTTTCATATGAATTTGAACTTTGAACGAAACGTCAGCTGCACAAAAAATCCCACAAAGCCTTCCTAACATCCACAAAGCCTATTCGGCTTAGACTTTATATCTCAAAAAACCTTTTTCACGGTTCGAGAGTCTAAAACAGCGAGTTTGGTCGAACAACTCTATCGTACAAATCCAAATGAAGTTGCTAGTCGATCAGAGTATCAGAGGTCCGTGGGATGCAGATATCGCAGATGGAAAATAAAGGGTTCCGTATGCAGGCTACGGTGGGTCGGTGGCAATGGGTTCGTTCAATTTTCCAATTTAAAGGAGCGTAAAGCGCACCCGTTGTGCGGGGGAATGAACGCGTCGTGTTATTGCGTTCTGAGAATCATGTGCAGGGAATAATGGAGATTGTGGGTTCATACAGCATGGTAAATGATCTGATTTGTTTGGGTGGATTTGTGAGTCTTTTGATTTTGAAAAGAAACATTAAGAATCATCATCGGAATGGTTATTTTCTAAAAGGTTAGCTACCTATACATTATATTTATACTATACTAGCTACTAGTTTATATTTATACTAGCTGCGCCCGCGGTTTTACCCGCCTAGACCGGAATAAAAGGTAGCCTATATGTTAATCCAGGCTATAAGCTATCTACATACCAAATTTCATCCAAATCGGTCCAGCCGTTTGAGCGTGAAGAAGTAACAAACATACACACTTACAAACTTTCACATTTATAATATTAGTAGGATTTTTATTTATATTTTAATATAAATATATAAATAAAATAATATTAAAATATGAAAATAAAAAAAAAATGTAATTAGCCCCACCACCGCACCGCACCTAAAAAGGTGTATTTATGAGTAATGAGTAAGTTTATTTTCCCATAATTTTACACATGGATTTTATTAGTATTAAGCCATTATTAAAACTCTGTGTACAAGTAATATTTTTAAAAATATTTTAACTATTAACCAATAATAAATTATGTTCAATTAAAATAGAACAGCCATTGTGTATGTTGAATACTAAGTGAATAGAGGTTTCCAAGCCATTTCCATGATTATGTTACCTACAAAGTTAACATAAGTACTTACCTATGATTTTAATATAATAGAACCTCAGCCAGGGTCCTCGGCCATTACAAGCAAACTGGCATTCTACACATTTCAATGATATTTCTATTCTACGGCGGCACGTGCACCGAGCTGCAGGTGGTGCCACTCGCGTGCCGGGTTCACTGCCAATTATGACACTAACTTTTCACTATACATACTGTTAGCGTTTAGGGTGGAGGGTACTTTTAGTCAGATGGTCGATGGGGCCGAAAAGTTCTGGCAGGTAGCCGATGATAAATGAGTTTAGTTTTGTAAATAGGTTATTTACTACAATAATCATTTCGATTCTGCCAAGTGAATTACATTCATTTCAATGTAATTAACTCAACTAATAACATTTTACACTACATTTATTGATTCTCAGGCGGTACGACGTTCGCTGGGTCAGCTAGTTAACATATAAAATAATAAAAACATTTAAAAATATAAAATATAGTAGGCCACCGGTATTGGGATAGGGTCCAAGCTACCGGTGGTCAGAGCTCCTGAGAGAGGAAACTCCTTAAAATACGCGCATACAATAGGTACTTATGTGTGTGTGTATACTTTTCCACGTCAACATTTTTTTTTGTCAGTTTAAGCTAGATGAGGCCGGTGTTTCCTAGCTGACTACCCTGAGAAGAAACACCGAAACAAACTCAGAGGTCAAAGTCTCTTTTAAAGTCATATAATCTGTACTGGTGATGGATGCGAGACGCTCTTTAGGTAGCAGTCGTTGTGCCGACACTTAGGGGAGGCCTATGTCTAGCATTGGACGTCTTTTGAAACGATGATGATGGTGATGTACTGTTAGTACAGTCAACTGCACGTTCATTGTAACAACATTCCTTTGAAACATTTACTTAGTATCAAGAAAGGCGGTTTTCATAGTTCAAGTGTCGCTATTGGCGTGCGGACGTTGTAGGATTATCCCTTTGGAATAGTAAGCAGTGTATTGTAAGTTATAAATTAGAATTGAAGACGTTTTGTGGTTTCAATTTTCAAATTAAAGTCGTCTAATGCAGTTCACGTATTCTGAGCCTGCGACGGTTTTATGGTCTAGATCTGCCTCCCTACTTTGACCTCATAAAATCATCATGAATCCAGTGTATCCATCTCTCTTTCACACCGGATTCATCATTATTATCATCAGCCTTTTAATGTCCGCACAGCTGAGGCACAGGCCTCGTCTCTGTGAGAAGGTGTGGGCCGTAATTCACCACGCGGGTCCAATGTGGGTTGGTGGATCTCACAAATATCTCTGAATTTTTGGTTCTAGGACATTTTCCGGTTTCGTTCACGATGTTTTCCTTCACCGTTTTGAGAGCAGTGGTCATGAAATAATTTACGCAAAGAAAAGCGACCTACAAGTTAGTCGCGGCCATTACCACTGGGCCACCACTCTCAGTCGTATGGACTTTACATAAAGCCACTGAAATACTTACAAAGCATTCTGAACATTTCTGCCTAAAACCGTTCTCCGAAATTGAGTCACAAAACGAAATCAAATAGTGTAGGTAGTTTTCGGTTTTTATTTAAAAAACCATGGTTAAATCCTGTACAAGTAACGTGGCGTCTAAATGGCTACCGACATACTGCTAGTTTATGGTGTCATAAAGCTGTTGTAAAATATCGTCCGTTTTTATACGAACTGTTGCTGGAGCTCCGATATGATTTACTGAACGACTCGACTGTTGGTTTTTACTGACTTTTATCATTTTATTATATTCAACGTAGGTATCGTGTGTGTACTATTGTTTATCCAATTTATAATTAAGGTTGAGTTTTAAATATGTATCTTTTTAGGGTTCCGTACATGAAGGGTCCAAACGGAGCCCTATTGCTGTCACTCACGTGTCCGTCTGTCCGTCGTCTGTCACACAGATTTAACAGCCAAACGGTTGGAGCTACAGTATTCAAATTTTTACAGTGTTTGCATCTTGTTGAACCAAAGTCATACAAATTGTCAAATATTGGTACGGAACCCTATGTGCGAAGTCCGATACGCACTTGGCCGGTTTTTTTTTCGTTTGCCTACTAAACTGTTCACAGCCGTAATGGCTGAGACTATGGAGGACCTCAGTACAATGCTCAATGACCTCAGTAGAGCAGCTTCCGAAAGAATCGGTCTTAAAATGAACATGGACAAAACCAAGGTCATGGTAAATACCCATGTAGCACCCACTCCTATCATGTTTGGAGACTCTACACTCGAATTTGTAGACGAGTACGTCTACCTGGGGTAAACGGTCCACTTAGGTAGGGCTAACTTCGAGAAAGAGGTCAATCGTCGAATCTGAATCGGCTGGGCGGCGTTCGGGAAGTTGCGTAGTATTTTCTCGTCACACATACCACAGTGTCTCAAGACGAAAGTGTATGACCAGTGCGTGTTGCCAGTGATGACTTTTGGAGGGATATGCTCAAACTTTCCTTGCGTGATCGAATCAGGAATGATAAAATCCGCAAGAGAACCAAGGTTACCGACATAGCCCGAAGAATCACCAAACTGAAGTGGCATTGGGCAGGGCACATTGCTCGCAGAACAGTTGGTCGATGGGGCCGAAAAATTCTGGAGTGGTGACCGTGGACCGAAAGACGCAGCGTTGGAAGGCCTTCCACAAGGTGGATGATGACCCGGTGAGGGTCGCGGGTAGCTGATGGATGCGAGACGCACAAGACCAGTCGTTGTGGCGACACTTGGGGATGAGGACTTTTAACTTTTAATAACTGGAAGTAACTATGTACACAAATTTAATGACTTAAATATAATTTAATATTGACTAACTATTTATAACTTAACTAAGTACGTACACAGAATATGTTCAGTTTATTTCTGGAGAGTTCTCGGAAGGAACGGAAAAATAAACTTTTTGAGCAACTAATTGCTTAAATTTTCATGTTTTCAATATTGCTTCCCACTTTTATTCCAAAAATATATTTCTGAAAGTTATATTTGAACCTTTGGAATTAATTAATCGTTGTTTATTACCTACCCACGTACGGTATGATGGTGACGTACATCCTTATCTATAATACTCGTCAAGTCACATAACAATATTATTTATAACTAGCTGACCCGACAGACGTTGTCCTGTCTTAGCTATGAACTGTCAAACGCGCGAAGTTTAAACAGTCATTAAGTTTTCTGAAATATTCTAATTTGCCGCGCAACCTTCTTAATTTTTTAATTCATAAGAACCTTCTCCTGACAATAACAAACAGAACAAAAAAAGAATAAGCGAAATCGGTCTCACCGTTCACGCGTGATGCCATGACCAAGGAAATAGGGATTCATTTTTATATATAGATCAAACAAACCTTCCTTAATTACCTAATTCAAGGACTTGGTCCCATGGTACTCAACATATTATGATCGTAAGCTATCGTATCTAAACGTATCGCTTATTAGGTAGGCAAGAAGAATAGAGTAATTACGATCTTACGTAGGGCTTCAATCAAAGCCACCAAGCTTTTGTGTCACTAATTGACACCTGCGCAACACCTGTTATGTTCAGTCATAACCCTCACCCCTTTTGCCAGAGGGGTAAGCAGAAAGTACAGAGCTTCCATAGGGGAAAGGAGCTTTCCGGAGCAGTCTTGCAATATTTCCTATAGGGGTGTCGGTGAAAACGAAGATAGTGGAGACTGAGCTGGTTTTAAAGCTCAAATTGCAGCTTGCATTGAAGTGGTAAATGGCGCAGAGCCAAGCCAAGCTTTTCGGTAATTTCCGAAGAATTATTCCGTAGTTGTGACAGAGGAGCAGGAACAAAGTGAAAACTGCTTTTTTTATAACACAAATGTTGTCGATAGTTTTTGAGAAACGTGCATTTTACTTACCAACGCGTCTTCCTACAAAGACACTTTCAGAAAACTGCAGATTCTCCAAATCCCCTATGGGAAAAAAAGGAATGAAGAAATATTTATAAAGCCTCCTGGCAAGTGTTGAAAATGCTCCACAATTTTGTTACGAAACATACCTCCCATAAGCAATATAGCCAGCCCAACCATAAACCTTCAAACATTATACAGGATGTATAAAAACGTGAAAAATAAAAGGTGTTCCATCAAGTTGATGGCGACAAGTAGCGATGTGCGGCGGTGTCGCGAGAGCAGTGTCGGGTGTCAGTGTCAATACATCACGAGCATGACGCGGTGTCACGAGTGTCGAGTGTACTAACGACATTACACTGGTTACCATGATGAAGGAGCTTGCTGAAGGATTTTTGCATTATTATTGGATGATATTGAGGGTCTTGTTTTGAGCAGTTAGACTCCTAATCCTAAAAGTAAAATTAATTGAACCGATTTTCAATTTCGATGTGGTGTGAGAATGAATCCCATTTTTATACAATAGTGTTTTCGTATACTTAATATTTGGGGATGCGGATAGACATAAATCAGACTGGTAGTAATCGATAATAGAATAGAATAGAATACTCTTTATTATGTACACCACATAAATTACAATAAAAATATGAGGAGTCGTAAATCAGACTGGTAGTAATCGATACTGAGAGAGTCGTAAAGGAGACTGGTAGTAATCGATACTGAGAGAGTTGTAAAGGAGACTGGTAGTAATCGATACTGAGAGAGTCGTAAAGCAGACTGGTAGTAATAGATACTGAGAGAGTCGTAAAGCAGACTGGTAGTAATCGATACTGAAAGAGTCGTAAAGCAGACTGGTAGTAATCGATACTGAGAGAGTCGTAAAGCAGACTGGTAGTAACCGATACTGAGAGAGTCGTAAAGCAGACTGGTAGTAATCGATATTGAGAAGGTCGTAAAGCAGACTGGTAGTACTCGATACTGAGAAAGTCGTAAAGCAGACTGGTAGTAATCGATACTGAGAAAGTAGTAAAGCAGACTGGTAGTACTCGCTAATGAGAAAGTCGTAGAGCAGACTGGTAGTAATAGATACTGAGAGAGTCGTAAAGCAGACTGGTAGTAATCGATACTGAGAGAGTCGTAAAGCAGACTGGTAGTAACCGAAACTGAGAGAGTCGTAAAGCAGACTGGTAGTAATCGATATTGAGAAAGTCGTAAAGCAGACTGGTAGTACTCGATACTGAGAAAGTCGTAAAGCAGACTGGTAGTAATAGACACTGAGAGAGTCGTAAAGCAGACTGGTAGTAATCGATACTGTGAGAGTCGTAAAGCAGACTGGTAGTAACCGAAACTGAGAGAGTCGTAAAGCAGACTGGTAGTAATCGATATTGAGAAAGTTGTAAAGCAGACTGGTAGTACTCGATACTGAGAAAGTCGTAAAGCAGACTGGTAGTAATCGATACTGAGAAAGTAGTAAAGCAGACTGGTAGTACTCGATAATGAGAAAGTCGTAGAGCAGACTGGTAGTACTCGATAATGAGAAAGTCGTAAAGCAGACTGGTAGTAATCGATACTGAGAAAGTCGTAAAGCACACTATTAAAGTGGAGTAAAACATCTGAACTGTGGTCACCCTACACAGGTGTAGAATTCGACTCTGTGGATTGTCAATCTTGTTTCCCCACGTGTATTTAATCAAGTTTATTTTTAGTTAGCAATAAAAGGTCACAGATTAAGTTCACTTATTTCCAACGATTTTGAAAAGGTTTGAAAGATTTTTTAGTAGTTTCTCAGTTGGATTGTAGTTTTATCACGTTTCACCCAGCGCGGCGACAAAAAAATATAAGTAGATTTATATTTATCAAAAGAAATCAAGTTTCGATACATTTTCGAAACCATGTCACCTACGAAATGGCGCCACAGATTTATGATTCACCGGCGATTACAACTCTCGCCACTATAACAACACAGCATAAGACATACATTGGCGTGTTACGTTCAGCCGGTGTCAGGATATTGAGGACCGCCACCGTGATTAATGTATTTTGTGATTTTGCACTTTTTGAAGGTGTTCTAAATTGAGTTTTTGTTGTTAAGGTGCCTTTACTTTTAGGATTGACGAAAATATATCTACCATTTAGTTACCATAGGATTTGGGATTATCAACCAACTGTGTTAAGATTGGAACTTTAAAGTTAATTTTAAGCTTTGAAATAATCTGGTCAACTGGGGTATTTTTGACCCATCCCAAACTCAGTGCCAGTGTGGAGCCCCTTCACAGGACATGCGTCACGTCCTTGCCTGCCCAGCACGGACAATGCTATCCAATGACAATGCCAATGCTAATGACATCTTGGTGGCTATATACTTGTCGGACAAAATTTGAGCCAAAATCGACAAGAAATGAAAATAATAAAAAAAAGGAATAAATATTCCTTCATTTTATTCCTGGAAATTGTAACCTTCGTACAAAAAAACTACGGTCCAAATCAAACCACAATAATTTCGTTCCTTAATCAAATTCTCTTTCTAACCCCCTTTACACGGAAACCAGTGTATTCAGTAAACTAATTACCCTAGACATAATTATTTTGAGAAAAACCGGTTCCGTGACATCGTACAAGATTATACGCGTCTACTATTTATCATTACTAAGATTGAGCAAATAAATCCAAAAAAACACGTTTCTAGTAGGGAAACTCTCTATAAATTTTTAATTTATTTTTATAATTTGTTGCTATAGCAGCAACAGAAATACACATTCTGTAAAAATTTCACCTGTCTACCTATTACGGATCATGAGATACAGCCCGCTGACAGACAGACGGACGGACGGACGGACAGCGGAGGCTTGATAATAGGGTCCCGTTGGTTACCCTTCGGGTATGGAACCCTAAAAATTAAGCCAACATGTGACAAACCAGGAGACCCTCAAATATACTCACAAACATACTCACAAATACATTAACTTAACCACTATTATTTTTTTTGGGGGTGGGAAATCATCCTATGACTTCTCCCGCTCTGGGTCGCGGGAGGGCGTGTCGGACTCTTACTGACTAAAACCCACCCCTGCTCCTTGCCTGCCCTGAGTGCTGTGTGAGTGGTATATGTATGTTTATTTTAACTATATACTCGTATATACTTTCGTAACTATTATCGTCTTAGTATTTTTTTTTTCAGTTTATGCACCTGCCATGTTATCTCTCCACCACCCTTGGTTGACTGGTAGAGAATGCCTAAGGCATTAAGTCCGCCTTTGTAGATTTGTGTTGCATGAAGTTTTAATAAATAAATAAATAATACAATTAAGTAGGACTGAGCGTTGTTTTCAATAACCTCTACGTTCAGCTCGGCCGATATCGGCTTGTTTCGATCATATAGCCGATAAAAACTTGTTTATGTGTTAACTTTATCGACATATTGTTTCGCGACGTAAATATTAATTTTGGGTCGTTTAGTCGCTGAGCTAAAATGGGGGATGTTTTCCTGTCTCTGCAACTAAGAGATAAAAAATATGGTTAATGTTTAAAATTAAATTAATTGTTAATTTAGTTTAATTTTGTGTAAAATTATTCTATGTGAGACATTGGATCGTAGTAATCTGGAATACTACTCACAGGTATGGTCTCCTTATTATCATATTCATAAGCAACGCATTGAGTGAGTCCATAAAAGATTCTTGTAACACTTATCTTTTCAAAATAAAATTACGTATGAATTAAAATCGTATAAAGACCGGGCTCATTACTTTAAATTTCATAGCCATGTAAATCGTAGAAAGGTATAAGATCTTTGTTTCCTACACAAAGTAATGACATCGCAACTGAATACTGACCTTCTATCAAGAAAATCTATTAACGTTCCTAGTAGATTACCACGATTCCATACCTACAATCTGTTCAGACAATCAAAGAATGTTGGGCCACAAAAGGGATGAATGAAAAGCAATTGCATGCAGCTGAGATGAGAATGCTAAGAGCGGTGTGTGGTGTTACGTGCATGGATAGAATTAGGAATGAGTATATAAGAGGAAGTCTGAAAGTGGCACCGCTGACTGAAAAGTTGTGTTTAAATCGGTTGTCGTGGTATGGGCATGTGATGCGGAGTAATGAAGAAAATGTCGTGAGAAAAGTCTTGTGTATGGATGTGGATGGCTGAGTAGGGGACGGCCAAAGAAACGATGGATGGGCTGTGATATGATATGGGTAAAAGGGGGGTGACTACAGAGATGACGACTAATAGATGAGTATGGAAGAAAAAGACATTTTGCGGCGCCCTCAAATAAATTGGGATAAGGGTAGGAGAATGATGATAAATCTGTTCAGACAATCTTCGCGTAAAACCAACTTGGATGACAACTCTCCTCTTGCAAGGGCAACCAGTGTACATGTACAATGCAATATGTCGCAAATCTAAAATCGATATAAATCACAATAGTCTTAACACCTTTAAATGGAAATTGTATAAATACTTTCAGGCAGAAAATATCCTTTTACGTAATGAATTTTTTGTATTATCTAACATTTGTTTTTGGTTTTATTTTATTGTCATTTTTTTTTTAAATTAATTATCCGAAGCATGTATACTCAATAACGTGTTAGCTGTGGTTATCTATAATTAAGTATCATCACACGATAGTATGTGGTGTCTAAATTTATTAGTTGAAGATATTGTAATGGTAAATTTGCTGGCAGAAACGTATTTCTTTCTATGAAAATTTAGTTGCCTCTTTCTATGAAAATTTAGTTGCCTCTTTCTATGAAAATTTAATTGCCCGCTTTTGTTTTGATTGTTATTTTTATGAGTAGAATTACTAATTTATTTCTCTTCGTTTCGTAGTGGTAGGTTGTGGGTTGATTTATCAGTTACATAAAATGTTAATGCCTAGGTACTTGTTAAATTATATGTACAGGTTATAGGGGAAATGACAAAAAAAAAATGGATTTTCTGTACAAAGCTATAAACAGCTGATCAAAATTAGTTACGACTCTATCGTATGGTATAATATACGTTGTATTTATGTGTTTGTACGTACGTGTAGTTGCTAAAACTGTATCAATTTTACCAACTACACGCAACACTGTGGTGAAGCTTGT
The DNA here is from genome assembly GCA_951329385.1 of Polia nebulosa. Taxonomy (NCBI): domain Eukaryota; kingdom Metazoa; phylum Arthropoda; class Insecta; order Lepidoptera; family Noctuidae; genus Polia; species Polia nebulosa. The sequence continues at coordinate 1,781,255 of OX589592.1, read as the reverse complement.
GCGTGTGGTTGGCCCATTATATTATTAAATGGCGTGTTTTTTTTCTTTCCAAAAATCAACAGGTTCGACTTCTACCTAGTAATATTGATTTAAAAAAATCTAATGATGCAGTTTTGATTGTTATAAAATCAAACCTGAGACTCTATTGAGTATTTTTCGCTATTCTTCATTGTTTCAAATTTGGCCATTCACACCCACCTGAAAAATTCAACCGGTATAATGTGTGAGTCTTTATGATGTGCACATATCGAAATGAGGTAATCTGTGCTTAGTTTTATCGACGGAAAAAATATTTGAGAAAATCTAAACATATTTTTTTATATATAAAAATAAACGAAAATAAAACTTTTAAACTAAATGATCTATCGCGATGAAACAACTCCATAAAGATTGGAACTTTCCAATTAGGCTTCCTCCTTTTTATTACATTTGCATGCTATATTAAGGCAGAATGTACATGGATTCTATTATTTAATTTAACAACTTATGTACCTACATTCCAAGTAAATAAAGACCTATTCTATTCTATTCTATTGAAAACTGTGCAAAAAAACTACCCTCAATTGAAAATAAACATGTTTTTTTTTAGCAAAAATCTGTTTTTTTTTCATCAATTTAATTGTTATTATTTAATTTTTTATTTTTTAATTCTTTCCTTCGATAAAATTAAGCAAAGATTGGGATCATTTCGATATGTGCACATTACAAAAACTCACACTGTTTTATAAACGTATACCACCACAATGATTTTCCCTTTATTCCAACTGATCAAATGGCTGGTAAATAAAACATCTGTATTCACCGACACATTAGGTCCTCTCAAGGCAAGTTCAATACTTTTCTATAGACTTCACAGCATTATCAGCTCAGTCTGCGCTCACCGTCTTACAGTTGTGGAATAGATTCCTGAGATACGAGCACTTATGGAGTTACGTGATTCAATGGATCTTCAGTTCGTTATTAGATTGTAAAGAATCTGTAGAATATCGACTGGATATTGGCTAAGAGGATATAATGTGAAGTTTCATGTTCAGTGAATACCAAAGAGTTGAACTTTATTTAATACTAGCCTCTGCCAGTGGATTCGCCCGCGTGTGATTAGTACTTCCCCTATTATGAATTATAGCCTATGTCCTATTCCAGACTATAATCTATATCTGTGCTAAATTTCACCCAGATACCTACGTTCAACTGTTTTGGCGTGATTGAGTAACACACGTCCATCCATTCAAAATTTTAGAAGGAAGTAGAACTACCACATGCAAGTCATTTCACCCACGTGTAAGTTGGCAATTATCCCCAAGGGCAAAGTCCAGGACAAAATCTACTAGTGTGGCAACTTCCGACCAAATCTGTTCAGCCATGAAAGGAAAGCCGTGAAAAGGATACGGACTGACATACTGACTTTTACATTTACAATATTATAGTCTGGATATGTGATAAGTGTAAGCTTAAGGCAGTATAGATAATTTGCCTTGCATGCCCAGGGTTAGGTTACACAGAAGCAGCTGATTAAGACTAGAATGATGGCAGGTAATGGTTTGCCGTCATTGCCTCGTTGTCAATATTTGGCCCAGGGCCCAAACCGAACAATATTTTTGCACTTTTACGGATATCAGAACATAATAAGGCGACGTCTCCCGAGGCCCTTCGATCTTTTACAACCTCCCACCATAAGGTGAGCACACAATCACGTCAATTCGCACAAAACTGAAGATTCGAACCGCGACATTCGGTTTCTCCGCACGTACCGTCAAATCGTCTATAAAAACGGAATACGACCGCATTCAGCCAAACTGCCAACTAAAAGTGTCAAAGTTTAGCCGTATCACCCGGCGATCGCATTATCTGCTGAGCGGGAGGCTGAGCGGCCCGGAGCCGGAGTTCCGGACATATTTACGGATGTGCACTAACAATATTCCTAATAGTTATTGTTAGTGCCACATTAGGAAGACGTTTTTAGAAGTTACTTCGTTGACTTTGAAGATCGTGATTTGCGTGATTTGAAAATTTAAAGGTAGAAGTGATTTGATAAATTGTCTTCGGGTTCCGAGGGTCTTTTTGACCACCAGGCTCGGTTAACACAATGCTAATATCGGAGGTGGAAGAAGAAGTGTTGATCGTCTGGCGGCGAGATGTGCAGACGATATTGTTAACATCAGGAAAGGAAACTGGATGAAGTTAGCACAGAAACATGAGGCTTGGCACATGGAAAGAGATTCCTGTGCCCAGCTGTGGGTTAAATCGGATTGTTGATGGTGGTGATGTTGAATCGATCCCGCTGTTCGTACGTGGTTTTCGTAGTAAGTGCGCAACAGACACAGCACTCTCTGATCCATTGTCACTCTCATAGTTCAATGGGACAGCAATCCGACAAGGCCGAGGGCTTGCTAACGGCTTTACGTGCTCTCCGAGGCTCAGGGGTGTCACGCCACCAACTTCCAAACTCCGGGCTGCTACTGAGTATTCCTAATCGAAAAACCCAATACACTTTTTGCCCGACCAGGGAATCGCAATAGGACCTTGCGCTCAGCACTCGCGCTGCGACTACGAGATCAACGAGTTCAGATCACTCAAATGTCAAAAAATGTTACCATCCGCTCCACCTAAACAAGTTGTCGAGGTTGCAGATATGAATATAGTGACAAGAGTGAATAGGTTACTTCTAGGCAAGCGTGCTCCATCTTCGACCACATCATTGCTTACCATCAGATGAGATAGTGGTCAAACGCGAGCCTATCAATTATTATAAAAAAATATCTACAACAAAAACAGATGTTTAATTACCTAGCTCCATTTCCAACGTAACTTCGAGCTCGTGTCGCTCTAGAAGGCGCGAGGCAGAAATTTGCGACCCTGTAAATAATGCCGTAACGATGGCGGCGGTTACAGGGTGTCCCAACTCGTGTTATATGTTTATGGTCACCCTGTAGCTGCGTGATTAATTAACTTTGAGTACTGTTTGCAGTTTACGTCTGCTGAATGTATTACGGTTTGTAGTAGATAGTCTGGTTTGCAGTGTTTAGAGAAGTGGTTATGTTGGCAAATGTTATTGTATTGGGGTTTTTAAGCGACAAAAAAGTATGAAATTAATTTAGAGGGTATTTTTGTGATTGCGTCTTGTGAAACCTACCGTAATTCCTTATTCCTTAAGTTTTTTTTAACTAGCTCATGCCAGCGGCTTCGCCCGCGTGGAATAAGTACTTCTCCCACAATAAATTATAGCCTACGTGCTGTTCCAGACTATAAACTATCTCTGTGCCTAATTTAATCCAGATCCGTTCAGCGTTTCTGGCGTGATTGAGTTACAAACATCCATTCATCCATCCATCCATACTTTCACAATTATTATATTAGTAGGATTATGCAAGGAGGAGCTCGTGGCTACAGTAATAACGGCCGCACTGGTCGATCCTCAGGTTAAGCTACGCTTGGCGGGGTTGGTCCATAGATGGGTGACCATCTTTACATACCGAGACTCCTCCGTGCCTCGGAAAGCACGTACAGCCGTTGGTCCCGGCTGTCAATCGTGGATTTTTGACAGTCGTTACGGGTCATCAGAAGGCCGAAAGTCTAACAACCAGTCTTGCCAAGGGGTATCGTATTACTCAGTAACTGGGTTGTGGAGGTCAGATAGGCAGTCGCTCCATGTAAAATACTAGTATTCAGCTGCATCCGGTTAGATTGGAAGCCGACCCCAAGATAGTTGGGGAAAGGCGCGGGCAGATTGAGTAGGATTATGAGCTGGACTCGCGGTACATCCAGCACTGGGTTAATACTTTAATAGAAAATAAGTTTATATCATATTAATCTAACTACTAACACTAGTTTTTTAAGTCGTTACTGCACTAACATTCTATGGATTTGAAAAAAATCTGAATTAAAAACTTTTTTTTTGTGCAACCTAGATTGCTTGAAACAGAAGAAAAAACCCGCCAGGTGAGTGTCGGGCCACGCGCATTGTATGGTTCCGTAGTCGTTCTTTATAACATGCGGACTTACAAAGAGGTTTTATGTTTATTTTATCATGAACATGTTAATTGAGTTCAAATGTTAAGATTTATCTAATTAAAAACGAAAAAGAAATATTTTTCCAAAATTTGACATGTTTACTCCTTTTAAATATTAAATAAGTCACCTAAGTATTTTTTTTCTAAGGATTTTGCGTTTTGTACGAAGGTACATGTTATAAGTTGAGCGACTATTACTCTTAAACTAACAAAGTTAGCTTACCCGTGACAGATTTCCTTCATAGTTCGTTATATATATTATCATCATGATTAGTTTCTAGTGGGGGAGGGGGGGGGGGAGGACTCCCGACTCAAACAAAAAATATAACTTTAAAGTTTAATATTTCGCAAACAACTCACTGAATCGAAAATTTGGCTTCGCAACCCCGTAATGATTTCCACACTATAGGATAGGGGAGAGAAAAAAAACATCCCCGCTTTACATGTACGGGAGCTACCATCACAAAAAATCTTTTTCAAAATTTTATTGTTTTGTTTTCTTGGCGTGGTACCTACTTATAATTATATACCCATGCAATATTGTAGCTTACTAATACTAACAGTCCCTACGCAATGCCTCAGACGGGCAGACGAACAGACCAAAACTATAAGGGTTCCTTGTCCTTGTTAGGCTACGGAACCCTAAAAATGGATATTTTCTGGCTACCATGGGACCAATTACTGTACTATTCTCTTTGCATGGGACAATAATTCCGTCTTTACTGAACTTCGACTTAAAATACCTAGAACTACATTGTTTTGCGCTAAAAAAACGACTTTATTTAATTCAGCAAAATACTTCTCAAACGACTCGAAATTGCGACAGAAACTTACAGAATTTTCTTCTGAAATGAAATCTTTCAACAAAAACTTCAACAAGAAAGTTTCCTTTACCTTCGGGGCTAAGTTCGTGTACAATGACCCTCAGCTGGATTCCCGCTTAACGCCGGCCATACTTCAACAACTTTTACCAGCGAAACTAATTACCTGCAGGCTATCAGATGCATAGCATGTAGTCCTGGCTGAGCGACGGAAGCTATACAACGCTTCGAAAAGCTAGTATACGTTTAGCTAGTATACTAGCTATACGATTGTAATCATCATCATCAGCCTTTTTAATGTCACGGGCCCAATGCGGATTGGTAGATGTCACATGTCTTCGAATTTTTGGTTCTAGGACATGCCTGTTTCCTCACGATGTTTGACGTTTGTTTCGACGTTTGTACTACAATAACATAACTCTCACTTTGTCGCGCGTCACACTGCTAAAGTCAACCCCAAGATACCATATCTTGGGGTTGACTTTAGCAGTGTTACGAGTAGTTCGTTATACATTCTAATCACGACCTTAGTCCTTTAACTCTTAAAAAAAGATATTTTGTAATTAACTATAATGAATGCCCGTCAAAGTTTACCTATACATAAATGAGTTTAATTTTTAGTAGGGTTATACGCATTCAGCCACAATTCCACAGTTTCTGAAGACCCGCCTATAACCAGTAAGTTCTGTCCACGATGACTTACGGTGCTCACGTTCTGCGGGAGCACCGTAAGTCAATGTGGGCTATTTACAGGCTGAGAGTTGCACAGAGAGCCGTGGAGTGTTTCATGTTCTGTCGGAAAACTAATATGGAACTCAAATGTAGAGGTAACATGGGCAGGACACCTCGCAGGGTGCGGTGATGACAGATAGAGTAGGTCGGTGACCGAGTGGCATCCAAGGACTGGAAGAAGAAACATTGGTCGTCCGGCGATGAGATGGGTAGACGAGATTTTTGCCATCGCGGGTAGGTAGAAGCTGTATGGAGCGAGAGGGAATGCGAAGCAGTCTACTTCCTTTGCGAAGCAGTAATACTCGCGAAGGAGGAGGCGGAACGGGTGAGGGAGACTCAACAGAGTCGCCCTCACACCCCCAGATCAGTCACCGCAGGAGACGCCCTGGGCGTCGGGAGTCGCGAGACGACCTCCGGACGGCGAGCACACCGTCCGATCAGGACCAGGCCCGAGAGGCGACGGCGCGTAGTGTTCCACGCATGAATTAAAGAGATGTCAGCAAATCATGACCAGCCCAGGTGTTGTGGATAAATTCGAAACAGAGTTACCGCGTCCCTGGGCACTCAGGGCAGGGAAGGAACAGGGGTGGGTTTTAGTCAGTAAGAGTCTGACATGCCCTCCCGCTCCACCCAGGAGCGGGAGGGCGTGTCAGACTCTCAGCGGGAGATGTCATTGGATGATTTCCCAACCCACAAAAAAAAAGCAAATCATGACGGATACCGTCATGGCCGATGCCTGGCCAGGGGTCGTGGATATATTCGATTGTCCACCACTGATTGCCCACCCTCACAAAAAAAAGGTAGGTAGAAGCTGGATAAGGGTGGCTCAGCCTAGGAGCGTGGGAATTAGTACAAGAAAAGAGTGGCCTATGCCCTGCCATGGGCGAAGTCGGGCTGTGGCTGATGATGCTAATGAAGGTTTTAAGGGTCTGGGAGACAAGCCTCCTATTAATTTGAGTTTTAGAATAACTTGCGAATGAGAGTGTCTGAATACCTTATCGCCTACACATAACAATGATGCCTTATATTTTTCCAGAACAACATGGTTAATTGCCAACATGTTAAACTTGCATCGCTTAGTCGCATCGCATCGCTTTATGTCTCACATAGGACGCATGCCTCGTACAATATGCATAAGTTTGTGGTCGTGTGGAGCTCGGAGAAGTTTGCATTGTCGGGGTTCGGAGTTCAGCTTGTCTGATGTCTTTCCGAGAAGTCTGACTTCTGCGGGTTGGTCGTAGTGCTGGTGATGTTATTAGGTATGTGGGGAGATAAGTTATGTGGGCGTTGTGTAGAAATGGACTAGTTTTACTTTTAGTTTCTTTAGAAGTGACCTTCCGAGATTTTCAGTCGGTTACCAATATAATTTGATTTTCACGTTAAACAATAGGTATCTACTGTATTTCAAAAAGAATTTCATAAAATGTTTTTAGAAAACTGCATTGCAATAAGACATGCTGGGTAGGTGACAAATATCTGTTGGATGTGAAAAACTCAGGACCGGTCAGTGTGGCGACGCTTGGGGAGTCTGCTGGATACTCTATCGGCTGAAATAATGATGATGATAAAAACAATCTAATGAGAATTACCACTGGATGGATGAAACGACGGCAGGTCACCGGGACTATCTGCGACTCCCGCATTCACCTTGAACTTAAGGTAAGATTTATAAAACAAACCTGACCTGCTGTCTTGTATGGTTCAGAATGTTGGGCCACAAAAGGAATTAATGAAAAGCAATTGCGTGCTGCTGAGACGAGAATGCTATGAGGGATGTGTGGTGTTACGCGCATGGATAGATGGAATGGAATGGATGGAATTAGGAATATGTTTAAAAGAGGAAGTCTGAAAGTGGCACCGCTGACTGAAAGTTGTGTGGAAATTGGTTGTCGTGGTATGTCATGCGTAGGAATGAAAAAAATGTCGTGAGGAAAGTCTTGTGTATGGATGTGGATGGGACTATGGGAAGGCCAAAGAAACGATGGATGGACTGTGTGGAAGAGGATATGGGTAAAAAGGGGGTAGGTAAGTAACTACAGATATGATGACTAATAGAGGAGTATGGAAGAAAAAGACATGATGCGCCGAACCCAAATAAATTGGGATAAAGTTAAATATTTCTTTGTGACAATACCGACAGACAATCGACCATACAGAAATTCAGTGCAATAGCTCCAGAGATCAAAATTTTAGAGAAAAGTTCATTACACCTCCTAGGTTCTTCAATATTGGAAGACAGTTTTTCTTCATTCATCGACGACAAAATTAAACGTTTTAACGATATTTCAGATAGACTTTCCAAAATTAATTTACATTCGGCGGTCACCCTCATCAGATATTGCTGTTTCGGACCAAATTTCATATATTTTCTTCGCTCTTCCCTTTTATGGAAGCAGCCACATCTCTTGGACAAAATCGATCAAATTATTCGTTCCACTCTTACGTCCATCTTAAATGTGGCCCTGGATGACCGAGCATGGCTGCAAGCCACGCTACCCATTCGCTTTGGTGGGCTCGGCATCCGCAAAATTTCTAGTGTAAGCCTACCGGCGTTCCTGTCTTCGGTCCACAGCACTCGACAGTTAACCACACGAATTTTAACCCCATCGCTGGTTATCTGTGAGGTGCCGAGCTTGACCGATGCTGTGAACGCCTGGAAAGCGGCTTGCCCGAACACGGCGTTGCCCGAGAACCCATCTTCCCAGAGACAGTGGGATGAGCCGCTCTGCAGGTTGGTACGGAATAATCTCATTAATACGTCCACCAATACTGCTGAGCGTGCCCGCCTACTGGCTGTGGGTGAGTGGGAGTCGGGCCTTTGGCTACAGGCACTACCGTCACCCAACATTGGTACCATGTTGAGTGACGCCACTTTCCGGATCGCTACATGTTTGCGTCTGGGTGCTCCGAGTGGAGCTCCACATCGTTGTCAATGGATAGCACGGCAGGCCAGCATTAATGATATCATCCGTCGGGCTCTTGTCACCGCCGGGGTGCCAGCTGTTTTAGAACCCAATGGCTTGGCACGTGACGATGGGAAGAAGCCAGACGGAATGACCATAATGCCTTGGAAGTTGGGTAGGCCTTTGGTGTGGGATGCAACATGTGTCGACACCCTTGCGCCATCCCATCTTCTTAGCACGGAAGGCTGTGCTGGGGCGGCTGCTGCAGGTGCAGAAAACCTCAAACGGCGCAAATATAACAACCTTATTGGGAGTTACATGTTTGAGCCGTTTGGGGTTGAAACACTAGGGCCATGGGGTCCGAGTGCTCATCGAGTTTTCCGGCATATCAGCAAGCTGTTAGTCGACTCTTCACGTGACCAGAGGGCTGGACTTTTCTTTGGCCAACGAATCAGCATTGCTATTCAACGTGGCAATGCTGCTAGCGTTCTGGGCACTTTTTCCATTGACAGCGATGTGGATGAATTTTTTGATGCCCAGTGAGTTGTTTTTTCATACGCATTTGTACATGTTAGGTATTATTGTTAGTTTGTATATATATCTTTTAAGTTATTTCTATTGTATTATATTATATTCTGACTAAGAATAATGGATAAAGTTAAAACAATCTAATGAGATGACATGATACAAAAACTAGACGCGATTGAGAACTGCTCATGCTGTGGTTAAAGATAATCTTTCCAGTACGTGGTGTTGGTGGGGGTGATTGTTGCTAAAACTATGTAAAAAATGCATTTATTGAAATTACCCCTTGAATCAGCTGTAATGCCGTTCTATCCGCATTTGCTCAGAACAAGCGGCGCCACGTACGTACCTCCCAGCTCGTACATGCCGAGTTATGTGCTATTACCGTAATGGCCCCGCGGCGCAATTTGCTCCGAATAAATGTCGTAATTTCGGGCCCCGGGCCCCTGCCGCTAATGCACCCTTATAATATCTAATGCTAATATTTCTTCTTCTTCGCGTTTTTGGCATTTTGCCAACCTTCAATTTGGTTAAAAGAATGGATTGAACGAATTATGTTTTGAAGTTATATTCTGCCTTCGGGGCACACAGCCAATGATGTCTTGAAGCTATTTTTATATTCTGATAAAATAATTGTTACGTACAAACAGAATTCTTTGAACTATCTTATCGTCTTCACGTAGAGTAAAATATTCTGTCTTAAAATAAAATTCGGTAAACTAAAAAAACTCCGTAATCGAGCTTAAAGATTAGTCTAAAAATTACATAAAAGACTGAAAATATAACGTTTTCCAATATAAATTGGAGCTAACTTAAACGAGTTTCCTTACAAATTGAAGTTTATAACTACTACAAAATGGTTTCGGTGCTTCATCGCGGAGCCGAAGTTTTACGTTTGCACACTGATTGGGAATTAAAAACAAACAGATTGTGAGGCAGACTGTGTTTCTTGACTGTTCTTATCTTAAGCTCGTTAGGACTGTCAATCGACGAGAACTGATTAATTTTGTGCTGAAAAGTAAACATTTATCCGGCGAACAAGAGTTCCAAAGTTTTAATATTGAATCTTAAATGCTATGGTTTGAGCTAATGAGAGTTTTTAGGGGTTTTTAATATATTCATAATACTAATATTAATAATGTTTGTTATTCAAATATCCATCCGAACTCGAATGAAATTCGGTACAGAGGTAGATCATAGTCTGGCATAGCACACAGGCTATAACTTATAAAGGGGAAGTACTAATTACACGCGGGCGAAGCCGCTGACAGAAGCCAGTTAACTGTAATAGATACCTACCTATTTGTCTTCAGCCAAATCAGTGGTAGGCTCTGGTAATCCTTACACACGTTCTTTAGGCGAAGGTTTTGATACAACGACGTCTGAGCATATTAGGAGTAAAATACGGGCTGAGTGAAGGGCATATATTCAGCGGCGGTTAAGAAAGAGTGGTGGTAGGGGGACCAAGAGTCCTGTCCAACATTGTGGGACACACAAGAGGTCTGTCCAACATTGTAGGACACACAAGAGTCCTCTCCAACATTGTGGGACACACAAGAGTCCTGTCCAACATTGTGGGACACCCAAGAGTCTTGTCCAACATTGTGGGACACACAAGAGTCCTGTCTAACATTGTGGGACACACAAAAGTCCAGACTAACATTGTGGGACACACAAGAGTCCTGTCCAACATTGTGGGACACACAAGCAACCACGGTCAATGTTTATACAGGGTGTAACGGAAACGCGTGGTCATATTTTAAATACTTCCCCTGCCCTTAGATATGAACACCTTCAAGAACGTCACATTCAGTTCCGAAACAAAATGATTGGATCTCTTTGCCATGATCTTTCATAACCAGCTTCATTCAACTGTCGTCGCCGTATACATTTTTTTTTTTTTTTTGGGGGGTGGGAAATCATCCTATGACTTCTTCCGCTCTAGGGTGGAGCGGAAGGGTGTGTCAGACTCTTACTGACTAAAACCCACCCCTGTTCCTCCCTGCCTCGAGTGCCCGGGGGCGAGGTAACTCTTTCGAATTTATCCTCCACCCCCGGGCAGCCTCCACCCCCGGGCATCGCCGTATACATCAGGAGTTTTGATTGACTTTTCAACATTGCAATAATTAATTCTGTTTTAGCTAAGTAAAGAAATACCCATTAAAGAACACCTTATATTACTTATTGACCAAAGTACAGTCGTTAACCTACAATAAATACAAAGATTTTTTTTTTAAATTGAGAATAGCCCATCTCTCTATTTCAGGAGAAAAACGCCGAGAAAATGGAGCTCGAAGAGTCCTGGAGAAATTAAACTGTTTTGGGTCCCGTAATGAAATAAATCAGAAGAATAACAGTGGAGTAGTAGGAAAAACCATAATTTCCACTTCCCTTCTTATCAAGCAGGAGACAGAACAAAGCTAGGCCAATAGGCACAACGGGACATAATAACTGCAAGTTGCATTTTGCGTGAAAATTATATATATCAGGCTAAATACGTTAGTCATGTCTTTCTTCCTGACTGAAAACGCGGTCACCCTGCCTGGGGCTAAGATTAACGTGGCCCGGTAATGGCGGGTCTCGCCTCTCAGCTGATTTAATGTTTACATGTGTGTAGTTGTACGGGGTATCTATCGCTTAGTGCGGACTAACTTGTGCCTCAGAGATTTTCTGTTTTGAATAACGGCGTATGAACTCGTACATCGTGCACATGTTATTTTTGCAAGCTTTTATTTAACTTATATTCGTATGTAAGTTTTAACACTTAAAATTTTGTAAATTATTTTTCGACCACTTGTATAGTTTTTTTTTCGATATATTTTTTTTTATTGTTGATAGGCAAGCGTTTGACCACTATGATGGTAAGCGATGATGAGGTGAGGTGAGGATGAGGCTGAAATTTGGCATACTTATGTAAGTCCGGTGACGATGCAATATTCTGATACCATCGAGCTGATCTGATGATAGCGCCGGGATACGAACTGGATCGCCCTGATGGCAAATAACAGATACAAACAGACAGACAGACAGACAAATTACAATAAATAAATAATAATTAACAGACAAAAAAAATACAGTTAAATTTGTATATCAGTATGTTTTGTTATCATGATTACGAGTACTTTCCATTGAACGAGAAGAAGTTTGTTTTAAAAACAAAAATTACTTAGAATTTTGATTTGTATGCGTAAACTGTCTTCCGCAACCTTGCAAAACAAAAGAATATCGGTTTTCGAGCTGTTAATAGGACATGACTGGTTTCAATTCTTGAATAGAAGGCAGACTGTGGCATGTTGCCCATCATCATCATCATCTCAGCCTTTTTTAATGTCCCCACTGCTGGGGCACAGGCCTCCTCTCTGTGAGAGGGTGTGGGCCGTAATCCTCCACGCGGGCCCAGTGCGGATGCGGATGCATGTTGCCCACCTTATATTAAACAGAACTTTAGCCCATACCACTAAGATGCTGACCTATGCAGCACAGCATTAAGACAAATTTAAAACACGTTTGTGACTTGCTTGATGTATAGTAGAGGGACTCCGTTGTCCGCACTTAGACTGCCATTTGGTCCATTGTGCGTGGGGCTCCTGGATAACATAGCCAGCCTAACTCCGTCCAGAAGCACAGAAGCTTCCTGGGAGCTCCGCAGGCTTAACGGAGGGACCTCACTGTTCCGAGGATTTGTGCACGCTGGGTAGCCATGGCCTCGCATTCCAAGACGACGTGGGCTTCAGATATACTTGACTACTTGATGATGAACCACTATGCATTTACGACATCTTCAGTATTTCTTCCATCATTTCAATACAATCTCACCATTCTGTAAACAGCAAACAAAGTGCATACTACCATTTACTTAATAATTGCTCTCCGGTATTTTCCGGCCGAGTCGTAAGGCTGGTCTGCACTTAAGGCAGGAAGCTGCTGGAAGTGGAGCTGCGATAAATTAGCGTGATGTACTGCGCAGCTAATGCTCTGCTGTGAGACGGCAGCAGATCTACGGCTGCGGTGGGAAGCATCGGAAGAAGTTTGTGTTACGTGCTGAGACTGGTGGAAATCGTTTTGTGTGAAACTACTAACATTGTTGAAGAAGAACTTACCAAATAGGATGCCAGTGTGTTAGTAGAATAACCAGTCCGTATTGAGTTTTGAGATTTTCAAAATTATTTGTATGATAACGAATTAGTATTGATAACTTCGCTGCTGAGTTACCATTGTTTAAAAAAAATTTACACGGTAAGTACCAATATTTCATTAAAATTAACTAGTGCAAGATTAGATAATTATGTGTTTCATTTTACCTACTTTTTGTTGATCATAATATTGTAACTTTTTTTTACTAGCCTAGTTTTGTCCCACTGCTGGACAAAGGCCTCCCTTTCTCCTTCCGAGCCTCTCTATCTAGCGCGATCTCTGGCCAAGTTCTAACCAGTGCGGTTAACAAAAGAGGCTAATATTGTAACTAATAACATTATTTTTGTAAGAGTAACTAAAATAAAAGATAAAACCAACTACCACCACCACAACTACTATCTCTTCAGCCATAACTCTGGGATATCGTATGTGTCATGTCATCGGTCCCCCCCTAAGCTTGGTGACCCATGGGGCTTGCTCCTGATAACAGTTCGTTGACATTTGTTTTGATACCATAAGGTGGTACACAGTACAGCATCCGGTAATATGGGGAAAAGTTTACAGTGTTTTCATATGAAAAGGAAGAATCTACTATGAAAACAGGAAACTGTTACTAAGTAGTAAACTCTGTCGAAAACTTTTACTGGCGCAGTAAGAACTAACTTTTATAGTAAGTAAGTAAATATTTTTATCTGTAAATAAAATAACTGAGTTCTAATTTAAAGGTTACAGGTAACCCGCCCCCTAGGGTTAGGGGTTAAGGTTTTATTTACCAACAGGGATTCGTGGTTTAGATAACTAGCGAGTCAGTTTTCGAGATCGGTTCGTAGATAGATGATCGGTCATTAGGTACATACCGGTGGAGTCCTGGCTTTCGTTGGTTGATCGTTGACAGTCAGAAACCTGAAAATCTGACGAACAAACCCTTGGAGCTTGCATACGCGCGGCCGAAGCCAACTCACAGAGGCCCCTTTAAATGCTTTTTATGAAATGAGGCACCAACCGACGATTATCCCTGTACGCGCTATACAAGTGCACCCAAGGACAACCCCTGGTTGGTGTGAAACTATTGCAAGATAAGGAAAACAAAGATATCAGGCTGTGGTTTTGGGAGGCTTAAGTGGACTGGTACCAAGAAATATATTAAGACAATGGCCCCTGCTTGAACAATGTTAATAAAATACATCGTTATGAGGAAATTATTATTATTATTAACGGACAAGCGTTTCAGTTGCCATAGCAGAGGTTACCCGGTCAACTCTTCGCTTAAGGGCTGGTATTTACTGATTGTCATATAGCTGTCAGTCATGAGTAAAACATCTCATATCAATAATGTAATATCGACTAACATTTGTACCTGCGAGTTGTCAAAGTTATTAAATGTATACAGAAAAGTAAAACTTCCTCGCGTAGGCGGCCATTGTCGAGCATTGGTTCCACGAAATCGTTCCCAACTCACGTCTAGTTTGCAGACAAATATTATTAATTGGGCCTTAGTCGTCTCTTGAGATATCCGTATATAGAATTCTAGCACTTGCCCGCGGCTTCGCTCCCGTGATCTATCCTACTTGAACTGTTATTTTTCCCGGGATAAAAAGTAGCTTATATTACTTCCTGATAATATAGCTTTCTATTGGTAAAAATATGGTTACAGTTGGTCCAGTAGTTTCGAAGCTTATTCGGTACAAACAAACAAACAAACAAACAAAATCTTTCCTGTTTATAATACTTGTATAGACTAGCTGTGTCCCGCGGATTCACACGCGTCTAATTTAAGAAATCACTGATTGTATAATTGCTTTAAAATAATATAATTAAAAAAAATTGCTTTCAAGATACCAGAGGTACAGGTTTATCCTAGATGAGGTTCGATCTAATTATTGTATACCATTTCAGTTCAGGCATATGATATCGCGGGCTTTTCTAGGGTTCTGTACCCGAAGGGGCCAAACGGAGCCCTATTGCTGTCACTCAAGTATCGTATGTCCGTCGTCTGTCACACAAGTTTTACAGCCAAACGGTTGAAGCGACAGTCTTCAAATTTTCACAGTATAAGCATCTTGTTAACCCAAAGTCATACAACCAGTCAAAAATACATTTGGTACGGAACCCGAAATGTGCGAAGTCAGATTCGCACTTGGCCAGGTTTTTTTAAATGGAGTACAGGCCAATATTTATGTAGAACATTTTATTTTAGTATCACTAACCAATACGCCAGCGCATGTGGATACAGCAGTCCCAGGAACGCCTTTTCTTATTAATATTAATGGTTATTAAAGACTAGCCTGTAAGTACCTATGTATCTATACTATTCCTCATAAACCTCCATCAATAAGCTATAATATGCAAAAAGAAGTTTTCAAATCGGACTGGTAGTTACATAAAGAAACTCTTCCACTGTATTATATTAGTAACTAGCTGACCCAGTGAACTTCATACAGCCTCCGATTCAATAAAATAATCCGTTCTCGAGATACCATCAAAAAACCCCTTCCATACAAAATGTTGAAAAAGAATTTCCTTCATATTTTTTTTCGTGAACATGTCCGATGTTTAGTATATAGTTATTCTGCTATTTGGGGCGGAGACAAATCCAACAAATCAAAGAACACAAAACTCGGTCGAGCCGTTCTCGAGTTATAAATGGTGTAACCCGACTTTGTTTTAAACAGGGTGTAATGGAAAGGTGTGGTCATATTTTAAGAACTTGTTCTGTCCATGGAAATGAACAACTTTCTCTAAGAAAACAGAAAATTTCCAAAAAAAAAAAATTAGACTTTCCATACAAAGTTATCAGCTGATCAATATTTGTATGGGAATTAATTTTTTTTTTTGAAAATTTCCTCTGATTTTCTTGAAGAAAGTTGTTCATATCGATGGACAGATGCATTTCTTAAAATATGACCACACCTTTCCGTTACACTCTGTATATTATAGATATTACTAGCAAACCCGGCGAACTCCGTTTCGCCACCAGATGGCTTCGTTTTATGTAACATTTCGTTTGGTGATTAAAAGAAGATTTTTTTTTTTTTTGTTTTATATTTGAAAAGGAAAAATTTTATTTCATTTCACAACAGTAACGAATTCATTTCGATTATAAAAATGAAGTGTTACTTAGTTGAACTTCTCTAAGTAAATGAAAGTGAATCCAAAGTAAATACTGAATCGAAGCATTATACGTGTCCGCAAATTATCCGTTTCATTGAAGTGCTCTTTGGTAAACCACATTTTTTGTTTTTTGGTCTGACCTTAACACAAACAAAGCGGATGGTTTCCCAACTCTTGAACACGCAACGTATAACTGCCCATGTGAAAAACAATGATTTTCTAAATTTATCCCGCAAACACTAAGCGATTGGCCTTGCGACTTGTTAATTGTCATTGCGAACGCCAGGCGAACTGGAAATTGCAATCGTTTGAAGTCCGACGGAAGATCAGTCGGAATTATTGGTATTCGAGGAATACATACATTTTCAACTGCGTACTTTCCGTTAATAATGGTTGCCTCAGTCAAATTCGGCATAAGTCTTTTTACCGAAAGTCGAGTACCGTTGCAAAGTCGCGGTGGATTCAAATTACGCAATATCATAATAACTGTACCAACTTTGAGTTGCAAGTTATGTGGTGGAAATCCTGGTAACTCCAGAGAGTTCAAAAACTCCGTTGGATAATTTACTACATCATCGGGATTTGTTATGGAATCAACGGATTTGTATGTCACCAAATCGCCAGCAATTTTTGATTGAATGGTGAAATTCAGTGCGTGTACATCATTATTCTTTGCGGCAAGAATTGCTCGTTGACTTAACCAAGCATAATTCTGATAATTCTCACTAATGTTTGGGAAAACATTTTCAATAAGAGCTAATTGAGAGTCTTCAAATCGGCAAAAGTCGTTGGTAAGAGTAATTAATCCAGATGTCGCATCAACTGGGACTTTGCCATTTCCAACAGCTAACAATTGTTTGGAAAATTGTGCAGCACTTTGATCATTTTGAAGTTGAACTCTCATATTAGTGGTTAGCGATAATGTTTTTACGTTATTCCATAAAGGTGATGCCTTCAGGCAAGCATTCAATTCATCTGCAGGCGTTCCACGGGGAATTACTGTAAACATCTGCCTGAAATCGCCTGCCAACAATATCATCAAGCCGCCAAACATGTTGTTATTTCGCCAAAGATCCTTCAGTGTGAAGTTAAGTGCTTCAAGTGATTTCTTATGTGCCATTGTGCACTCATCCCAAACAATGAGCTTGCATTGCATCAACAATTTTCCCATTGCACTGGATCGGGAAATATTGCATGTTAGAGTATCAATTGTGTTTAAATTGAGTGGCAACTTAAGCGCAGAATGTGCAGTACGACCGCCATCTAGAAGAGTCGCCGCAATTCCAGATGATGCTAACGCCAAAGCTATGTCACATCTTGATCGAATAGTGGCCAAAATCAATGAAATGACAAATGTTTTCCCTGTTCCTCCAGGTGCGTCCAGGAAGAATAGACCACCAGTATTATTGTCCACCGCTTGCATTAATGTTTCGTATACTTGTTTTTGCTGTTCATTCAGCAACGGCACATTATTTCGAACGAATTCCTGCAATGTATCAACATTGTATTGCAGCTCTCGATTTAATTCTTGGTTGAATGCATCGTGCATCGATCGATTTGGCGCAATCATTCCTACTTCAATCAGTAGCTTGTTTGCAATAGTCAAGCATTGATCCTCAATCAGAATCAATCCTTCATTGTAGATTTCATCGGTTATTTGGATGTCAGGATTATTCGTTTGAATGCGCAAGCGATGCAAGATATCTTCACATATGTCGTCTTTGTATTTGTTCCATAACTGAATTGGTTGTGAAGGAAAACATGTGGTGATGGTAATTGCGAACAGCATTCGTATTTGGTACCCATTTGATGAAACAACTGAATCCGCAAGTGTTAAATCCCAATGAGAATCGTTCGCCAGCAAACCCAATAGTTGACATGCTTCTCGATATGTTTGGCATTGGTGGCCATTCACAGTTTTCAAATGCGCAAATGATTTTGGTCCACGTACATTTACCAACAGCAGTCGCAAATAAAAACATTCATCATTTCTAGGATGAACAGTATACATGCGACCTAGTGCATCAGTGGAAAACACCTGTGGCCAATCTGGAACCTGTTCCTTGTTTGCGACGTTGGAATTTCTTTGTTGATTGATTCCAAGTGTAATACTTGGACATTTCAACGTACATCAGCGTCGCTGCGAATGGATCTGCTTCACACATTGCAAAGAAGCTAGTCAATGTTGTCGATGGTGGTCTCTCAGCTCGTTGTACCGCATTAGCCTCAGTGAAGTAAACTCTTTGGCCATTTTCCAAATGCACTGCTAAATGTACAACTGTGGGATATCTTTCATGAATTTGAAATGACAATAATCGCCACAGTGCTTCATTAGTACTGACGTATCTGCCCATTTGGAAGTTGCTGATTTCGTCATTCGCATTTTCCGACGCAATATCAAACACAGCCATGTCGATAAAATATTGGTTTGTAGTACATGCTATGTAATAGAGATGGCGCTGTATGTGAAAAAAGATTTTCCCGCTTTTCTGTTGAAATTTTTCCTGAATTTTCTTTGCTATAAACCTCACGGAGCCCGAGACCTTTCCAACGAATGCAAAACCGTGGAAATCGGTTCGTGCGTTCTGGAGTTATAGCGTCAGGAAGGAAAACCCGACTTATTTTTATATAGTAGAAAATAGGTGGTAGGGTACTGAGTTTAGTAGGACCATACATATAAAATAACGTTTGTAGTTATAATTACATTTAATAGAAGACTATCATCTACTTATTAAAAATCCTAAATCCATCTTCTGATATACAATATTAGCAGCTGCTTTCAGAAATATACAATTTTGCGCAAAAAAAAAATGGGTTAGTTATAGGATAAAGTGGTACTTCGAATCGATTGCATGTGGCGGAGATGAGAATGTTGAGATTGAGTGTGGAGTAACGAGAATGGATAAATTGAGAAATGAGTACATTATAGGTAGTTTAAAAGTGGCGCCAGTCACAGAAAAGCTGAAAGGGAACCGCTTGTCTTGGAATGGGTATGTGAAGAGGAAGGATGAAACACATATAACAAAATAAATGTGGATGGATGGAGAGGGAGGCCAAAGAAAAGATGGATGGATTGTGTGAGGAGTGATATGAAAGAAAAGGGAGATAGTGATAGCGTAACGGCTGACAGGACAGGATGGAAGAAAAAACGTGTTGCGCGGACCCCAAGTAACATGGGATAAGGGCAGGAAGATGATGATGAAAGTGTTACTTCGGACAGATTTTGGAAATTCTTCCCCAAATAAATCTATACTATAATAAAGAGGTAAAGTTTGTGAGTTTGCTTTTAGGAAGTTATCTCTGGAACTCCTAAATCGATTTTGAAAATTCTTTCACCAGTACATAGCTACAATATTTGTGGGTGCTGTAGGCTATAAAATTTATTTATTATGGTCTGTATTTTCGAAACCCACGCGGACCAAGTCGCGGGCGAAGAGCTAGTAAATAACAAAAATATTGACAAACTTAGGACTAAATGGGGGGTTATACAGTCATATAATATGTAGTTTCTTAGTCTAGTAAGCGGGTGAAGTAGGAGTAACCTACTGTTCTCCTAGACAGCTCGAGGTCACCAGTGTAAATAAGAAATGAAAGTTCGCATTTTATTGCCCATGGGATGTGTCCCATTGCGTACATCATCATCATCATTTCAGCCGAAAGACGTCCACTGTTGGACATAGATCTCCCCCAAGCGTCGCCACAATGACCGGTCCTGTGCGTCTCGCGTCCATTGACCACCCGCAACTCTCACCAGGTCAGCGGTCCACCTTGTTGGAGGCCTTCCAACGCTGCGTCTTCCGGTACGCGGTCGCCACTCCAGAACTTTTCAGCCCAATCGACCGTCTGGTCTGCGAGCAAAGTGCCCTGCTCACTGCCACTTCAGTTCGGCGATTCTTTGGGCTATGTTGGCAACCATCGCGCACACAGCTTGTAAAACTATGATTACATCGTTTCCGTATTATTATTAGGTGTTGAATACAAATAAACGTTGTAAACAAAGCGCCGCAGCACTCGGTCGGTGGCAGTAAAACTAAATATCGATGCATGACGCACACAGTTCGCCACCGCCGCCGGACCGACTGATAATATAACATTGTTCTCTATGATGCGTTCGAATGAAGCTAGTTACTTGCTCTGTGTTTATTATAAAAAACTTTTTTACAAAAAAATACAACCGACTTCCAAAAAAAAGTGCAAAATAACTTTAATTTCGGAAGTCGGTGTTCCTGTTTTGTGTCTTCGTTTTTTGACACCGACTTCCGAAATTAAAGTTATTTTGCACTTTTATTTGGAAGTCGGTTCTATTTTTTTGTAAAAAAGTTTTTTATTTTTCACTTTTTAGTTGTGGTTCCCAATTAAACTGTGTTAACAATTCATAGACATACGATAGCAGCAATCGCGGTTGATTTGCTGTAAATTTTTGAAGAGTTCCGTTGTCTGTCTCCGAAACCCATCATCAGATTTTTTTGAAATTTAAATGGGACCATTTCGGAATAAACCCCTTTCGAACAAAAAAAGAATTTTGCAAATCCGTCAATATATGACGGAGTTATGCCCGAACAAACATAAAAAAAAAAAATAAAAAAAAATACAAACATCCGAATTGATAACCTCCTCCTTTTTCGAAGTCGGTTAAAAATAAAACTTAATATCGATGCGTGACCACACATAGTCTGCCACCCGGACCGACTGATAATATAACATTGTTCTCTATGGTGCGTTCGAATGAAGCTAGTTACTTGATCTGTGTTTATTAAAATAAAACTAAATATCGATATCCATATGCTTGTAAATACTGATTGGCAGGTTCTTAATTTAAAATTTTCTGCCCGGAATAAGGATACATGTGGGTGGCAAAATACTGACTAATCATTTGAAGGAGGTTTTGTCCTATAGACAGCTGATGACGGATGAGAGGTTATTATCTTGCTCTGGGGATTCACTAAACAGTATTTAAACTTAGCATATGGTTAGCGAGTACTCTAAATAAGACTATTTGTGATATATAGAAATAGAGGTAAAATTCGGTCGATGTTAACATTTGATTTTCGGTAAGTTTCGTTAGCCAAACTAACTACAGCGGTTTCTCTAGCTTATTGAGAGATAAACAAGTTCTCATGAGCAGGAATGAAACACAAGTGACTTAAAAGAGTGATGAATATAAATGTTGATGTAGACTCTACGTTAACATTTATGTTCATCACTCTTTTCTCTGCATTGTATAGTAGAGTGAATGACAGCATGACGGTTGGCAAGGAAGAACGGGCGAAGACAACGGGTTGCACCGACCGCACATAGCACGGGATAAGGGCAGCAAAGAGGGGATATAATAATAATATATAAATGTAGAAATCACTTCGTAGGTTGAGACAATGGGCGGTACTCATCATTTCAGACAGGCTTAATTTACTTGCCACTCGTCTACTAGCTGTCCTTCTCACTTTCCCAGCGATGACGTGTAGTTCAAACGCTCCCCAGTATTGTCTCGCTATCTCGCCGATACATTTGTTGGTCGCCATTGTGTTGCTTCGCTCGCTCGGATATTTACTCCACAACCAACATATTTTTATTGTTCTATCATCGCCAATGTACGAGGTGCTGTCTTAAACGAAGATATAATTTTATGTAGGTATGGCTGTAAAAAGTTTAGTGATAAAATTTTAACACCAAGATATTTTGATGTTTTCGTGGTCTGGTAAGGTCTTAAAATTCGTGAGAACCTTCGGTCCAGCAGTTTATGGATGATGAAAATTGTACTAAAACTTGGGAAGTTAGTAAAGCGTTATTTACATAACAATAAAATATAAAATGTCATGCTCGATTTCATCAAAACAAAAACGGGGTTTACCATTTTGCTACGACACGACTGGGGCTACGCCCTGCTACGCCTCGTAGCCTTTTCGTAGACCATCGTAGCATTGCGCTACGTAAGTCAAGTTTGAGAAAGCAATAATGTTAAAAATTAATGTTTTGTGTTATGATAGATATTACAGTTTAATTGTGTTTACGACTCAAAAATAATAAACTGCACCAGAGAGTAAAGTTAATCATAAAATTATAGTCTACATAAAATTATGAAAATTTGGAGCAAAAATTAATGCTTATTGGTAGAGATACTTTATTGTACACCGAAATTACATAGCATTGTTTATTTAATAATATTGCTAGGTTTTATGAATTTTTGAATATGTTTTAAGGGTTCCGTACCCGAAGGGTAACCATGATCCTATTACTAAGTCTCCGTTGTACGTCCGTCCATCCGTCTGTCCATCTGTTTGTCAGCGGGATGTATCTCATGATCCGTAATAGGTAGACAGTTGAAATTTTTACAGAATGTGTATTTCTGTTGCCGCTATGACAAAAAAAAATAAAAAAAATTTAAAGGAGACCCTTTAATTTTTTTCCCTAGTACAAACGTGTATTTTTGGCTTTTTTTGTTCGATCTTAATAATGGCAACACTTAAATAGACACGTATAATCTTGTACGATGGTACAGAACCCTTGATGCGTGAGTCTGACTCGACCTTGGCCGGTTTTTTTCATTTCGACTGTATTGCATTGTTGTATTAAATAATACAGAAACCATTTTCTTCTTCTGTCTTATAAAACAAGATTTAAGACAATGTTTATTCGTAAATTACAATCAATAAGATTACCTGCTATATTCTTTCAGACCTAACCGTTTAGTGTTTTACTGGTAACACTTAGTATTGACCAAACAACAAGCTAAGAGTAACGGCAGTTAGCAATACAGAACAAACATGGTCACCACGTGTTTGTTTGTCCTTTTGTCCCGTAAAACAAGGAAGCACAGAAGTCTCGCTCATATTATATTTGAAATACAGACATAATCACACTTGTATTGCCCGAAAGAAGAACTCCAGTGGTGTATATGTATGTATCATACAACCCATTGTCATCAACCAAATTCAAGCTCCATGCAGCTACTGAGATAATCTTATCAACACGCCTTTATTATTTCATGTGTGATTATGTAAAAAATTCTAAGAAGTTAAATTTAACCCAATTCCCGGTTTCCAATTGAGCTGAAATTTTGCATATATGTCTAATTTGGATGACAATGGTGCCGAATCTCTTGTTCAATACCTAACTAAAATTAGAGAACCGCTATCTTTTAAATGGTAGTGCGAAAAAAGGACTATGAACTAAGTTAGAAATATCAAACTAAGTTTACGCCTTGCGCTTTACCGTGATTTTAGTCGAGATTTTTTTAATTTATAGGGAAATATTAGTTCAACTAAATTTGACAGGTATAATTTACGTCCGTTTCTTCTTTGTGTTATTAGAGATAAAAAGATAGCAATAGCCTAAATTTTTTTTTTTTTTTTTTTTTTTTTTTTTTTTTTTTTTCCTTCTTAATTAACACATTTATTATAATATCTAATTAAAATAGCTAATTAAACTAATAAATAACTTAATAAATAAAATTAAATAGCCTAAATTAAGTTTAGTTTGTGCACAACAGAATCGGCACCAATGTATGGTTAGATAAGTGACGTCAATCTAAGTCTAATATCTAGAACTGGAGGGTTTGTTGCGCCACTTCTTCCCAGTTAAAACACTAGAAAGTGGTGACGGGCGGACGTTTTTGGGGGACTGTCTTTATGCAGAACTTTGAAGTTCAAAAAGTGCTGACTCTCAGCCTAATTTGAATAAATGACTTTTGATTTTATGTTTAATTGATTGCTCAGAGACGTGTACTGTAGTTTACGCGTAATAGTTTGTCCTATTTTATGTAATGCCTTCAATTTTCATGCATTGTCGATGTAAATTATATAAATATTTTTACTGTCAACTATTTTTAACCGACTTCGAAAAAGGAGGAGGTTATCAATTCGGATGTTTGTATTTTTTTTTTTTTTTTTTATGTATGTTCGGGCATAACTCCGTCATATATTGACGGATTTGCAAAATTCTTTTTTTGTTCGAAAGGGGTTTATTCCGAAATGGTCCCATTTAATTTTCAAAAAGATCTGATGATTGGTTTCGGAGACAGACAACGGAACTCTTCAAAAATTGACAGCAAATCAACCGCGATTGCTGCTATCGTATGTCTATGAATTGTTAACACAGTTTAATGGGGAACCACAACTAAAAAGTGAAAAATAAAAAACTTTTTTACAAAAAAATAGAACCGACTTCCAAAAAAAGTGCAAAATAACTTTAATTTCGGAAGTCGGTGTCAAAAAACAAAGACACAAAACAGAAACACCGACTTCCGAAATTAAAGTTATTTTGCACTTTTTTTGGAAGTCGGTTCTATTTTTTTGTAAAAAAGTTTTTTGTTGACTGAATTATTTAATACCTACTTAGTGAATAAATTCTTAATATTACGAGTACATCCTCTATTTTCGTGCGCTTTCTGATTGCTTTGTTTCTTATTCTCTCACTCTCCTTTCCATTGCAGTCTGGCAAGTCTTTAGTTTTGCGGTTTGCGCTTTGGTAAGGGCCCAAGTTTGGCAGCCATAGGTGAGAACAGGTAGCACACATGTGTTATAGAGGTGTTATTTCTTTTTGAAAAGTAAAGTAAGTAAGAAAGTAGCGGATGTGATATTAAGAATACAGAATCTGAAGTGGAAATGGACAGGCCACATAATAAGAGGAATAGAAAAATGGAATAAAGCCATAATATGGTATTCTGGTGTCCCAGAAACGCAAAAAGAAAATGGTGGAAGACAATTTCGTGAATGGGAAGACGATATCAAAGTAACTGCAGAAAATATATAGACAAGGACAGCACTAAATAGAGAAGAATGGAAAGAAATGGAGGAGGCCTTTGTCAAAGTTGGGCAAACAGACAAGTTACCGATGTCGACTCAAGAGTCATTCTCAAATTAGTAAAAACAATGTAACAACAATAATTATTGTCTGAATAAAGGCTTATATTATTATTATAGTGAGTAAATGTATAAATACCTAATTTATACCTACAATGTTTAAGCACGTAAAACTAAACTTTTTAGTATTATTTGTTATTGTAAAATGTTTTTAAAAATATAATTATTTAATTTCTTATTTTCAGTAATAATGCATATATGGAATGAAATAAAGCTATTATTATTATGTAATGCCTTCTGCACCATGTCTGTATTACGAAAGTCTCAGCTGCGAGTCGACACCTAATCCTGGCTAAAAAGCCACCTCCAGTTTCTTGCGGAGCAGTTCAGTGTTGAAACAGGAGATTATAGCCGCCGTAAATAGTGCTGTGTCGCGTTTTATGTTCAGAGGTCGAAAATATTAGCTTTCTGCAGTGAAACTAATCATTTTTAATCACAAGAAAGGACATCTGACTTTCCTTTTAACTTAATGCAGCAGCATGCATTTATGGCAGATTTAAGGGTTGGTATTATGTTATAGTTGTATAAAGACTGAAGGCGCGCGGAGTGGCTCAGCGGCAGGTACTCCTAGCGTGTGATCTTGATCTTGAGGAGTGTGATAAAAGAACACCAGTCTTCAATACTTGATGAATTATATTGATACAAGCGAGTGACTACATCAGAGGTTCTCTATTGAATGCCCTCCAAAACAAATATGTGTCACTTTTATAAGAGTCTAATTAACCGACTTTAAAAAAGGAGGTTCTGGGTTCGACCCGTTTGGATTCTGGGTTCGATTCGTTTGGTATCTTGTTTGTCCGCGATTTTCTCGATGATGATCCGATTTGGATGGGGTTTTCGTTATTCAAATGTATATATATATATATTATTTTTTTTAGACCCTCATCATTATAATAACATATTAGATGACTTGATAGGCTTATTATACAAGTTTTTTAAAATGGAATCCTCTGTTGCCGAACTAGAACGGATCCTGTATTTTTAAAGAAAGGTTTTAGTAAAATACATTAGAATCTGATAAAGATCTTCGGAGATGAACAGTGAAACTCTTCAATATCTAACAGCTAATGACTCGCAATTGCTGCGATCAAATAATTATGTATTGTTACACAATGTGTACACAATTTAATCGAGAACCACAACAAAAAGTGAAAAATAAAAAATTTGGCCGTCACGGGATGTGAAACATCTATTGTAACATTAGAATTCAAAACTTTTGTTAGTTGTTGTTGTTGGTTGTTGTTGTAGTTGTGTGTTGTGTTACTTTTTTCGCATATATGTTTCTAGGGAGAAGGGAGTCGAGAGCGGCGGCGTAGTGGGGGCATCGTGGCACGACAGCGTCATGCCGTTTTCCGTCACGGCATTCGATTCAATTTTACTGCCAAGCCGCGCCAATAGATGTTTCATATCAAAACATCTTTTT
Source organism: Polia nebulosa (assembly GCA_951329385.1). NCBI lineage: Eukaryota > Metazoa > Arthropoda > Insecta > Lepidoptera > Noctuidae > Polia > Polia nebulosa. The sequence continues at coordinate 1,754,738 of OX589592.1, read as the reverse complement.
TTACAAAAAATAGAACCGACTTCAAAAAAAAAAACAAAAAATGTGCAAAATAACTTTCATTTCGGAAGTCGGTGTCAAAAAACGAAGACACGAAACCAGAAACACCGACATTTTTGCATGACCGTTTAAAAGTATATTTATAGGTTTGGATCTCATGCAACCTGCCTTGGACGTCACAGTTGTTACCAGAAACCATAATATCCAATACCACTTCTAGCTATCCCGACCTACCGAAGCTAGTAGTAGGTCCGAGTTTTTCTAGTTTTTAGGGTTCCGTACCCGAAGGGTCCAAACGGAGCTCTATTGCTGTCACTCACATGTCCGTCTGTCTGTCCATCTGTTCATGTGTCCGTATGTCCGTCTATACATCAGTCTGTCTGTCTGTCCGTTTGTCCGTCTGTCCGTCTCTACGTTTGTCCGTCTGTCCGTCTGTCCGTTTGTCCTTAACTTCCCATTGCCCTATGAACTTGAAATTTGGTGATAATGTTTATTATTACGTATCTATATTTTACTAACAAATATAATTATATTGATAAATCAGATTTTTTTCTTTGATAATTCACTCATTTGGTACGGAACCCTAAATGTGCGAAGTCCGACACGCACTTGGCCGGTTTTTTTTAAACAGCATCCTGAAAACTGCAGCTGAGAGCTTCGGCTCTCTGATTGTTCAGTAGTTTGTGCGGAGGTTGATTGGTACTAACAATAGGTAAAAAGTTTTTTCGATGTTACTAACACTGTCAGGCCTGTTGGTCTAGTGGTTAGTGACCCTGACTGCTATGCCGGAGGTCGTGGGTTCGATTCCCACCCAGGACAAATGTTTGTGTAATGAGCACGATCATTTGTTCTGTGTCTGGGTGTAATTTATCTATTATTTTTATGAATTTAGAAATATGTAGTATGTTTATCAGTTGTCTAGTACCCATAACACTAGCTCTGCTTAGCTTGGGACTAGATAGCGTTGTGTGATAGTTGTGGAATATTATTATTATTATTACTGTATGGCTTTTTGCGTCCGACATATGGATATTTATTATAATTAAAACTGGCTATTTATTAACCTTAATCACAAGTAAAATACGAGTACTATAGAAAGGCTGACTTAATGCCTTATTACTTGCAATAACTGAAAACAGTTGACTTCTATAGCATGTAATTACTCAGTTTTTAATTTTAAATCTATCCAACGCCAACAGTATAAAAATCGGCTTCAAAGTTTATTCAGCATCAGCTCTTCGGAATAATTTTAAAGTACCTATCCAGAGATTGCCCGGATTTTAATGGAAAATGAATTGCTTCCTCTAAAATTCGGAATGGCTCCGTTATAAATAACCGCTAGCACTATAGCAATAATAATTTAACTAATTAAAACAATTAAGCTGAAATTAATATTTCCGTTGCTCCTCATTATTTTAATTGCCGTAACCTTGATAGTTTGGATTTAATAATTCTTGCCTTTATTATTTTAAATTGGGTTTGGTTTGGGACACTGTTGTTGTATCCGTGCTTAGATGTTTCGAATGAACTGGTTGGAAAGGGGATACGGAGAGTTGGCTTCTCGTGCTTACAACTGGAATATATTTTTAATTTTTTTATTAGGGTTCCGTACCCGAAGGGTCCAAACGCAGCCTTCACCCTATTGCTGTCACTCACATGTCCGTCTGTCCATCGTCTGTCACAAAATCTTGTTCCGATTAATTTTTTAACCGACTTCAAAAAGAAGGAGGTTATCAATTCGGATGTTTGAATTTTATTTTATTTTTTTGTATGTTCGGGCACAATTCCGTCATATATTGACAGATTTGCAAAATTCTTTTTTGTTCGAAAGGAGTTTTTTTCGATATGGTCCCATTTAAATTTCATATAGATCTGATGATGGGTTTCCGAGACAGACAACGGAACTCTTCAAAAATTAACAGCAAATCAACCGCGATTGCTGCGATCGTATGTCTATGAATTGTTAACATAGTTTAATGGGAAACCACAACTAAAAAGTTATTACATAAAAAACCTTTTTTACACAAAACCAGGAACACCGACTTCCGAAATTGAAGTTATTTTGACTTTTTTTGGAAGTCGGTTCTATGTGTTTGTAAAAAAGTTTTTTATTGACCTCCCATTGGTCTATGAACTTGAAATTTGGTGATAATGTTTAATAATACGTGTTTATATGGTGTACATAATAAAGAGTATTCTATTCTAATACATATATTTTACTAAAAATATCAATAAATTGATAAATCGGATTTTTTCTTTGATGATTCCCTCATTTAGTACGGAACCCTAAATGTGCGAAGTCCGACCCGCACTTGGCCGGTTTTATTGATAGGCTCACGTTGACCACTATCTCACCTGATGGTAAGCGATGATGCGGTTAGAAGTTAGAAAGCACATTTTGATAAGTTATTGTTACAGATAATCTTCCACTTCTCCCATCGTGTTAGCTATACGTCATCATCATCATCATCATCATCATCATTATTTCAGGCGACAGGCGTCCACAGCTGGACAGTCATTCCCAAGCGTCGCCACATTGACCGGTCATATGTGGCTCGCATCCAGTGGATTCTCAATGCTTACAACGGTCACCGATCCACCATAGCGAGGCCTCTCAATGGACGCAGCGATCAGCCAGCAGCAACAAACAACACCGCAGCAAGTTGCGCTATAACCTATTCATGGAGGACCTTCTGTAGCAGCCCAAAAGTAACTAGATATGTGCTATATCCATGTTTCATGCTCTGTACAGAATTCGATGTGGCATAGATATTAACGCCCGGCTACTGTAACTCTTCCTCCTCATTACCAGTCCCATAAGTCCACGTCTTCATTACGTCTCAGTTTTTTCCTGCGGTGAACTATTGCGTGGGGGTTGCAGTTAGCTCAGGAGGTGGAGGGGTGGCGTCGCGGCGCTCGTTTGTTACAAACTTTAACACGCCCTGCATAATGACGCTGTGGACTGCATGGTAAGGAAAGCTAGGCGAGGCGAAGCAATGATGTCGCACAGGCAGAAGACAAAATATAGACAAGAAGGTTCAGCTAGAGAAAGTGAAATTCTGTTAATGATGGCGGAACGATAGCGATGGGAAAAACAAAATGTCATGTGGACAGAACCTTACAGTTTAGGGAGGGCCTCCGCAACCGGTACCCTGTGCTGTGGCTGTCGGCGCTGACTAAAAAGGCGGCAAATGGGGTTTGCAAAAAAAAAAAAATCTTTGCGAATCCCGAATAGCCACAAACAATTAAAAAATACTGCTTTTTTGCATAAAAATCTTCAAAAAAATGTCCTACAAAATCCAAAATATAAACGTGTTTTTGTTTTTTTTTATGAATTCCTGCTTCAAACTATACTAAAGCGATAGTTTATGGTGGCCATATCTTCGGTAGGACAGAGACCTAACTTAACGAATGTCCTCAACGATCCTCGTTCAAAAAGGAGTACTTGTTATTTTTCAGCCGGTTTTAGTGTTGCTTCAGGATATGAGAAAACGGAATACTTATGGTCCGGACGCCGGGCCCCGGACCGTACGTCTACTTGGAATGCACTGAACGCTGCGAGAGTTCTCAGCTGAAATGTTTCGTTTTAGCTTACTGATGCGTTTTTGTTTACCTCGCTGAATTCCAATGGGATTAAGTGCAGTAGTCGTTCTGTCTTTGGAAAATTACAGAATTTACTGTCATGTATGATGTATGTGTGTGTGTGTGTGATGTGTGGTACTACTATCACATAGGTTTATTGAACAGATATTAGTAAATTCGACTAGAATTCTCATTTTGGGGCGGACCGTTGGTACAAAGAGAATGCCTCTATATCTACTAAGCAGACCATTGATATGGAATATACCTGTGAAATAACTCTCTTATCACGCACTAACATTATTGCAGAATGAAACTCATTATGTGTATTATGTGAGTATTTATATGGTATACATAATAAAGAGTATTCTATTCTATTCTATTCTATGTTATTCCACAAAATTGGTCAATTTTATAAACTGACTTTAAAAGGGTTCTCAATTAGTGTTAGTTTTTTTTTTGTTAAATGTGTGTTACGCAATTTCTCCGCCATTTGATTTTGTTGTTTAGGTAGGCCATACTTCAGAGGTGGTCCCATATAAATTTCATCGAAATTGATACAGCACTTTTTGAAAAAATCAACATAAACAAAAAATATGTATACGCAGATGACGTTTTGTTTGTCTCCAATTATGCTCAAATTCCCTGGGATTATCCATTTGGTCATAACTTTATTATTTAGTTTTAGTTCTGGGGTACAACAACTAAAAAGTGAAAAATATAAAACTTTTTTACAAAAAATACAACCGACTTCCAAAAATTGCAAAATAACTTTAATTTCGGCAGTCGGTGTCAAATAACGAAGAAACAAACACCGACTACCGAATTTTTAGAAGTTGGCTGTATTTTTATAAAAAAAAGTTTTTTTTTATTCTTTTGAAAGAATTAAGCAGACGAAAATACGTAAACTCCATAATTATTATGTTCTTTAGTAAAGAATATCTCCGAACGGAGTAAACGTTGATAATACCGACATTCAAAACACAGGTCGTGACGACGCGTTAGTGGATCCGCACAAAAGTGTGCAAACATTTGCACAGCGCAGCGCAGGACTGTGCAAACTATGAACTGTGCAAACGGCTGTATTTGCCGCCGCGCTAAACGGCGGTGTCCGGTGACAAGACTATTTAGGTATAATATGTGTTTAGACGGACAGTTCCGTCCGCTACTAATTTTCATGTTTACAGAGAAAATATTTGTGAGCTGTTTTGGTTTCGAAGTTCTCAAAGATTGTTCTAGCTTTTCGTAGCTTTACTCACAAAAATATCAAGTTAAGGATAAAATCAGTAAGCCTAACTATTTTATTCTGCCTTTCGACTCAGTGGATAAAGGATGTCATTTTGTTGTAGATATTAAGTATATCGTAGTAACCTAGCTACTTTATGGGTGCCGCAGTTCGGAATTTCAGATTATGACAATGAAATTCTGAACTATGAAAATGTATAAAATACTTACTAGCTGACCCGACAGACATACAGTCTTAGCTATTAACTGTCAAACGAAGTTTAGTCGTTAAGATTTCTGAAATTTTATAATATTCTTATTTTTTTCTTTCATAAGAACCTTTTCCTGACAATAACAAACACAAAAAAAAGAATTAGCGAAATCGGTCCCACCGTTCACGCATGATGCCCATGCCGTGACCAAATAATAATAATTTCATTTATTTCAGGCTTTAAGCCCATACAATTCAAATACATACATACATTCAAGAATAGAGATTCATTTTAATATATATAGAGATAGCATAGTTCAGAAATTAATTTTTTAAAACAATTGTTAGTGTCATTGAAAGACACAAGAAAAAGTAGTTCATTAATTTAACGACTACGGTGGAACATACAAACATACATACATAGATTGCTGAAATAACAACCCTTCCTTTTGAGTTTCTCATAGGCGGGTTAAAATCAGAATAGAAATTCAAAAAGATAGCTCATTGAGTCATTTCCCTACAAGGAGGACACCGAGAAATCCAAACTATTCGTCTGAACGTCACTATTTTGTGCTAGAATCTTCTAAAACGTTCGCTTAAAACCTACATCTTTTGCTTGTGTGTAGAATACAACTTTTCCTTTTCGTCTCCCAAATGGCGAATAACATAAATCGCCTCGCGCGAAACATCATGTAATTTGTGAACTGCTGCGAATTCTTTCTTATGCTTTGTACTATATACTCGTATATATGTATAATAACCTACATTATTTGTAGTAAGTTTTTCTTTGACGAGTCATTGGTCTGAATGCTTTGTATTCTGTTCCTAACCCAGGATAAGCCTTCAACTAATCACCATTTAAAACTAACTTTTTAAGAGATTATGCTGTAACCAGCATAATCTCTTAATCCTAGATTATGTTATTAAAGACACAGTAACTTACCTTATTCAGTAGGTACCTACAGGCGTAGAATTGTAGTATTTTTGCGGCAGAATCTACTAAAGTAATAAATAAAAAGTAACAAAGAAAATGCTCTTTGTTCCTCTCCGTACGTTTCGTAGAAAAAACTAACGTATCGTGTCTGCGAGTTTACCTTTGTTCCAAACACTTTAACTGTAGTAGTTTCTTTGATCTAAGTACAATGAAATATAACATTTTTGTTTTTGTAGCAAAAATCTTGTTGTATTTTTTGTAGCATTTATTTGCCGGTGACCTAAAGAGGTGAACTTACCGTTTAACATTGTGAAATAATCGGTATAACGGTTAAATCGCCGATCGTCGGTCGATCGTCGATCTTCGGGATCTACTCCGAAGTGTTTTTACGAGGTATCGGCCGAATGTTCGGATATATTTGTGTAAAGTGTTAAACTGAATGTGCCATATCTAAAATTGTAGCTCTTCTGTGAGAGCTTCTTCCACCAAAAACATACGTATTGCCATTTCGCTACAATAATAGGTATGGCACATTCACTATAACACTTTACACAAATATGTCCGAATATTCGACCAATATTTAGTAAAAACACTTCGGAATAGAGTGTCGGGTGTGACAGCGAGTACCTATCGGTAGAGGACAAGGTAGGAGGACCTCCCGCAAGGTGGAACAATGACCTGGTGAAAGACGCTGGAATCCACTGGATGCGAGACGCACATGACCGGTCGATTTGGCGCCGCTTGGGGAGCGATTGTTCGGCAGTAAGATGGCGAACTTTTCACCAATATTTTTGCACATTAAAACCATTTAACCATTACAACCGTGCTACATGGGTCCATGCCTCTATAACAAAATCAGTAAAAACACACAATTACAAAACTTACCGATAAAAAAACTGAAACTTGCCATAGATAACTTCCTTCTCTCTCGAAATTATGAAAACACTGAAAATATAATAAAAAGTACAAAATAAAATAAAATGGAATAAAGCCACTCAGGCCCAATCACACACGCAAAATACACACACAAACACTCGACTGAATCTCACAAACACACCACACCACACACCACAATCACTCAAACACACATATGTTCACTCACGCATGATAGTAATTTAATACATTTATAATATTGTATGTAATATAGTAATACTTTTGCACCGTACCACACTTGTAATGGCAGCTCGATCACGGTGAAGACGGAAGTAACTGGTGCTTATAGCACAGGAATCCTCTTAGTTTAAGCCCAGTTGCACATGTTTTGTATTTTGCCTCTAAGCCTAATTTTAAGATCATTGTAAATAGGTTTAAGTCTTGAACAAATAAATATTGTTTATTTCCATCTATAAAATGTATCATTTCCAAGTCTACCTCTATTGTTTCACAAAGTAATTCACTCATGCCTAAGGACATCACTTTGTGACTTGCTAAGCCCTCAAGCCCTGTTCACGCCGACCCTCAGGTCGCACGCTCATTGGTCAGACGGAGCCGGCCGTAATGGGCAGCTCGCTTCATTGGTCGCGCGGCTTTACTCGCTAATCGCGTGCGAAACACGCAATTACACGCGGCCTATTCCATGCTTGATTTAACATGAACTATTCTAATGATTGTCTGACTGTACCTTTGGATGTATATATCGTTAAGTTTAATAGTTAGTGGTATTTCGATAGGTGTTTGGTATGTTTTTGTGCGGTGCAGTTGTCTTTTGTTTACAGCTTTATGAAACATTGTATTTTGAAAAATAGGGATGTAAAGGAGGTGGGTTTACTCTTAATGTAAGTCGGAATAGAAGTTTTTAAATTTGATTTATCGGAACCGGAATCGAAACTGAAATCGAAGTCGGAGGCGTAGCCGGAGGCAGAAGAGAGATGTGTTTTAATTAATTAACACTCATTAAAAAGTTGGATAAGTTTAATTTGATGCGCGAACGCACTAAATGTGAAACCAAACAAGTGAAATAGTAATCGGGACCCCGCGCGACAAGCTTGGGCATGATCGAAGATCACGGGTGGCGGCGCTGCTCGTGAGCTACGATCTCGGATTTGAACAAAGAGAATAAAACCACTTGAGAGCTGATAGACCGATTTCATCAAAGAACACGACTCACCACTGCGGGCCCCGGTGACGGAGAAAATACAGCGGTTGTGATTGGCCGATGCACAAGGTCACGCCGATTGTTCCAAACATAGTGATGCACAAGTCAGTTTTACAACAATAATATCGATATCGATAAAATCTATGTCTCTAATACTAAATGTTTTTAAACTCTAGTGATAGAGTGTTAACTGGGTGGTGGGTGCAAATAAAACATTGACGTAACACTTTAGATTTTATTGCGACACACATTTTTTCTAAAAATTAAAAATATTCAACGAACTAAATAGACGATGTCGGTTCTTTACAGTTTTAGAGCAATCCGCTGTGAAATGTCTTGAACAAACAACGTTATATTTTTTTGGAAATCAATTTTCCCTGTGAACTGCATTAATCCACTTTTCTTTCAGTTTCGGTATATTTGGAAATCTAAAATGTAAACTTAAAGTAATATTATTTTTTTACCACAACGATAATTTCATCAACACGGAGTTTGTTTTGAAGTAGTTACAGCACTACAACATTAGTACAGATAGAAAGGGACAGACGTATTGACTCAGTGAGTGAAAGGAACTTTTCAAAAAGACATCAACGCGGAATACATTTTTACGTAATCAACCAGATTAGCTTGAGCCCTGCACTTACTCATAATATTAACAAATAATAAATATATTTTAGGTACTTACCGATGAAAAGTTTGCCATCTGTTTTATAGCATGATGTTCTAGACGATTTAACACACCATTTATTTGAACAGGAACTCATAATTGTTTTTTTATTTACGCAGAATTTTTTTAAAAGTTATCAAAATAACCGCGTGTGCAGAGGTCTAACAACTGGTCAAAACTAAAATTGCCACTCATATTGCCGTCTATTATAAGTGCAATTTCATATATAAGTCGGGAGCCTGAGTCGCCCGTATGAGCAGTCAAGAGGCTTTATAGTCATTGGATTTGATCGATTTAAAAGTGTCGGAACCGAAATTAGAAGTATAATATCAATCGAAAGTTCCGACTTATCGGAATCGGAATCAAATCTTTGTAACATCCCTACTGAAAACAATCAAGTTGTTTTCAGTATTAAAGACAAAACGTTAAAACTCATTTAAAGTGCAACACCTAAAAACTAACTTTGTGATAACAAACTTTACGGTTGTTAATTTTGACTTGAGCTTACCCAAGTTAAAGTAAGTAAACATGAATTAAGTTTAAGTATGAACCGGGAAACCTTTGTTTCAGAGGCAATTGACCAAATATAAACTTTCTATTTTACATATATTTGCGGTGGTTCATTGACCAAACCGTAGTAAACGATGGTTTAGTTCATTCAATTTGCAAATTGGTTCTGTTAACAAAAAACTTTCACACAATCTGGGCGGGAAAACTGGACACTTCATGCTTAAATGATATTTGTAAACGTTTAAAAACGTGCTACGGGAACTGTCCCGGATCGTTCTGTGCACTGTTCGGAGCCCAGACCAGATTCGTGCAAATGTGTGAATAATTCCCGTGCAATGGTCCCGTCTGCGACGGGGCGAGGCGCGACGTGCATTAAAATTTTTATTACCGCATAAATTACGCCCAATGCCCCGATAATAATGGGGGCGGAAGGCTCTCTAAATGCCTTCGTTTGAGGATAAATTATTATTAATTCCAGCGCTTATTCAACGATTGAGTGGCTGTCACGGCCAAATACTACGGATACAATATTATATTTCGCTATAATGCCACGTTTTAATATTGAATCCATTTTGTATTCAGAGCGCGGATAGTATTCGCGACAATGTTATATTTTCGCTATGAATTTTAAAATTTTAAATCTATGGATTTTAAAGTGAGAGGATTTACAGTTTGCTATTTGATATCTGAAACTGTATGAATCAAATGATAGTATAAAGAGTTTTTGCGTGTTTAGCAAAATACCGCATTAATAATATGTAACGATCATTTGTGTTCAACTGTGAGACGCAACCTTGCCAGCTATTTAAGAAAATCACCTTAAATTCTTACCAACCAAGCGCGCACAGTAAGCTATAAACTGGAAAAGCTTATAAACTGTATTCCTTCCAATCAGCATGGGGATATTTAGTGGTTTGTTTACTGCGGGCGACGCCGGGGGCCATTACCAGGCGGAAGCCGGGCCATTAAGTTAATTGGCACGTCGCCAGGGACGGTTCGTCAGTGATGCGATTATTATAACAATATGCAACTTACAATACAGTCAGGTTTTACGATAACGATCTATCGGAGGACAAGCTGCTTTTAAGTCAATTTGATTGTCTTTTCTTTTTGTTACTGAGTTGTTTAGAAAAATAAAAGAGAGATTAAGAAAGAGAGGAGGGGTGCTGATTTGCTAATAGCTAAGTAACTGTAATGCGACTGTTTTGATGCAACATTGGTACCACTAACCCAGGTGGAATATAGCTTTCTTCTTCTCTTAGAGAGGAGAGATGGTCTGTGCTCCTACAACTTCCTTTGGTGGGAAAGTGGATACGATTATGCTGTTTTAATAATATTGTAAAAAGACAATTTCCGAAGCCGAAAGCCACGTAGTCTACCTATTATTTAGATTTTACCTATTATTTTTTTCCACTAGACCATACCTGGGAATCCACTGGTTCTAAATGAATCCAATGAATATCAAACGTATCCAACAAGTACCTACGCGGCTTAGAGCGAAGGGGCGGGGTTTAACGCCACTTGCCTGGGTTCGCGTTACATTGCGTTCAATAAAAAATTGTTTTTTTTCACACTTAAAAGTGAAAGTCGTGTCCCAGCAATAATTGTTGCGCAAAGCCATTACTTTGTTAGATGTATAGTATGCGTAGTTGACGGCTATGTGATGTGTCTTTTTACACCCTCTATGTATTAACGCAAACACATTAGTGATGATTAAGGAACGTAAAACCCTGAAAATCTTTATTCCTGCAGTCATATAATATCACACGACTGTCTATTAACTTTCTATTGTGATGCTTGAAATAAACACCCACAGCCATCTCACAGTGATTCAATAACCCAGTTTATGGCGGAAGAGGATATTATGCGACAGCCATTAAGAGGACATCCCGACGCCTTTCAGTTGCCTAGTTATCATAAATACATATGTATTGACACGATACAAATTTACTTTGATAGGATTTATGTCCCAGCCCGCAGGATAAGACAGCTCTTGAATATTCAATGGGGATCCACTAGTAACGGACAACGAGCCCTGAATAAATAGGTTCGCAAGTGAAAATAACCTGCGGGTCTTACTGGCTATAGATTTTGCGGGTTTGTGCTGTGGAGCTTACTGTGTTTTGTGATACTGGGGAGTTTGTTGCGCCATTTCTACTTACCTGCTAAGAGACTAGGAAGTGGTGACGGGTGGGCATTCTGGGGGACTGTCTTTATGTAGAACGTTGGAGTTCAAAAAGTGCTGGCTCTCAACCTTGTTTCAATAAATGATTTTGATTGATTGATACTCGTATTATAGTGGTGTTTGTTTTTATATCGATTTTAATTGTTATGTTGTAGCCAAAATTATGGAAGCCGTATGTTTATATAAATTTATATATTGATTTCGGATACGGTGGCTGGTTTCTGTGCGACTATGGGTTGCGATCATGTGCTCTGATATGGCCCATATTCCCTATTTTGGCTGTGAAGGTGTGTGCTCATCCGGTGTTAAGATTTTCCGCGCGAGGATGACGTCCACCGTGTTTACTAGGCAAATTGGGTTTCGTTAGGTTTCTTAAAAGTTCTTGCGTGTGTCGTAAAAGTTCTTTGGTTGCTTGGTTTATCGATTTTCTAAATTGGTCGAAAAAAAAGTATTTGCTTATCTTATTGGTTTCGTTTGGTCAACTTTGGTCATTGGTTTGAAGTACGAAGTAAAGATTGTATTTGATTTACTTCGTAGTTTGAATCCAATAGTGCCAATCGTTATACAGTAAGTTAGTGTTGCCAATTCGTTGAGTCACGACCACGAACAGACGATACGTTGTCACACTAGACTGTTCGACGCACCGATCTTTTAAGTTTGTAGGCTATTCAGTCATAAGTGTTGTTAGTTTTGTTTATTGCTTTAATTTTCCTTGAAAATGCCTCAAAGAAAAAAAACTAACCTTTCGCTGCGTAGCCGAAATGCGAAAAGGATGAGACTTTGTAGGTCTCAGGAATCGGAAGAAGATCGTGAAGCACGGTTATCTGCTAACCGAGAGCACATCGCTCTTTCACGTGAATCGGAAACGTTCACCGAAAGGGAGTCACGTTTAAGTTCACAAAGAACACGGACCGCGACTTTGCGGTCTCAAGAGAGTATCCAGGAACGCGAAGACCGGCTGTCTGCTGATCGGGAGCGCCACTCTCTCTCACGTGAGTCAGAGACATTCACAGAAAGGGAGTCGCGCTTAAGTTCGCAAAGAACTCGGACCGCGACTTTGCGTTCTCAAGAGAATATCCAGGAACGCGAAGTTCGGCTGTCTGCTGATCGGGAGCGCCAGTCTCTCTCACGCGAGTCAGAGACTTTCACAGAAAGGGAGTCGCGCTTAAGTTCGCAAAGAACTCGGACCGCGACTTTGCGTTCTCAAGAGAATATCCAGGAACGCGAAGTTCGGCTGTCTGCTGATCGGGAGCGCCAGTCTCTCTCACGCGAGTCAGAGACTTTCACAGAAAGGGAGTCGCGCTTAAGTTCGCAAAGAACTCGGACCGCGACTTTGCGTTCTCAAGAGAGTATCGAGGAACGCCAAGCACGTCTGTCATCTGACCGAGAGCGACACGCTCTCTCGCGCGAGTCTGAATCTCTCTCCCAAAGAGAAGAACGATTACAAATAGCTAGACATAACTATGTAGGTGTACAAAGAAACAATGAAAGTTATCTTGCATCTGAAAGGGAAAGAATAGATGAACTAAGACGAGCAGAAACAGCAGAACAACGTCAATCTCGCCTAGAAATAGAACGAGCTCGATACCATATGAATAGAGAAACAAATAGCGGAGCTGATGAGTCCATGGAAAATGACGATGCAAATATTTTATTACCTTGGGACAATAGGGAAAAATCAGGGTTCACATATTCGTCTAGAATTAATTATGCTGGCTTTACTTTCGTGGGTGACATGAGAGAAATTTGTAATTTTTGTCATGCTTTGAAATGGAGGAAAGAGACAGATGGAATGTGCTGCTCAAATGGAAAAATTGTTCTTCCAAATTTCCAAGATCCACCACACTTACTTAAAAGTCTCCTGAATGGCGATCATCCCCAGTCGAACCGTTTTTTGGATAATATTCGTTTATATAACAGTGCTTTCCAAATGACTTCCTTTGGGGCAAAACAAATAACGGAAGGACCGTTCATGCCAACCTTCAAAGTACAAGGTCAAGTTTATCACCTTATTGGATCTTTGCTGCCAGAAAATGAACCCAAATTTCTCCAAATTTATTTTGTATCCGATTACACGCAACAGCTCAATGTTAGAAATCACAATTTTCCCCAGCTCAATGCTGAGCTTTTGGGTCAACTTCAAGAATTGCTGCATCACGTTAACCAGTACGTTCGTGAATTCAAAGCTGCATTGGAGTCAATTCCACAAGGCAGCAATGATTTCAAAATTGTTATAAGTGCCGATAGACGTCCTGTGGGTGAACACCGTGGAAGACACAATGCACCCGTCGCAGATGAAGTTGCAGTTGTTTTAGTCGACCAGGAGTGTGAGAGACGTGATATCGTGTTGCGTACACGCGACGATCGCCTTCAACGCATTTTGGAAACCCACCGAACTTACGACGCCCTGCAATATCCACTAATTTATTGTCATGGTGAAGATGGGTACAATTTTGGGCTGTACCAAGTGAACCCTACTACGAGAGTCACTAATTATCAAAAAAAAATATCTGCTCAACAATACTATTCCTACCTTTTACAAATAAGGCAAAACAGTTTCGTATATTTGCAACGATTTCGTGGTTTGTTCAGCCAATTTATTGTGGACATGTACGCAAAAATAGAAACTGAACGTTTAGTGTATATTCGCACTAACCAGCGACGGTTACGCGCTGAAGAATACGTGCACTTGCGGGACGCCATGCAATCAGATAATAACGTCGAAAACTTGGGTCGATTTGTTATTTTGCCATCCAGTTTCACAGGCGGTCCGCGGTATATGCACGAACGAACGCAAGATGCTTTTTGTTACGTCCGTAAATACGGCCGGCCGGACCTTTTTATAACATTTACAACAAATCCAAAGTGGACGGAGATTTGCCAGGCACTTCTCACAGGACAGGCGTCATACGACAGACATGACATTATTGCTAGGATTTTTCATTTAAAACTCAAAGTCTTGATTAATCTACTTACAAAGGAGAAAGTTTTCGGTTCAACTCTTTGTTTTATGTATAGCGTCGAGTGGCAAAAGCGTGGTTTACCCCACGCGCACATTCTTCTGTGGCTGGAAGAAAAAATTCGTCCCGATGCTATAGACAGTGTCATAAGTGCAGAATTTCCGGACTATAATGCAGATCCGATTTTGCATGACATAGTAAAAACACATATGGTTCACGGGCCATGTGGCCTCTTAAACAGGGAATCACCGTGCATGAAAGATGGTCAATGCTCAAAAAAATACCCCAGAGCACTGAAAGAACTAACTATGGCTGGGGAAAATGGGTATCCGCAATACCGGCGAAGATCACCGTCACAAGGTGGTTTCACAGCTACTGTCAGATTCCGTGGACAAGAAATAATTCTAAATAATAGTTGGGTGGTACCGTATTCTCCAGTTTTGTCAAACGCTTTTCAAGCACACATTAATGTTGAAATTTGTAATAGCGTCGAATCTATAAAATATATATGTAAATATGTTAATAAAGGTAGTGATCAAGCCATGATAGCACTAAGAAATAACAACCAATTTGATGAAGTGACAAGGTATCAATCTGGCCGATACATAAGCTCTTCGGAGGCAGTTTGGCGCATTTTGAGTTTCCCTATTCATGAAAGGTATCCGCCAGTCATCCATCTTGACGTGCACCTGGAAGGCGGGCAGCGAGTTTACTTTCAGCCAGAAAATGTGGCAGAAAGAATGAACAACCCAAGACAAACCACCTTGCTCGCATTCTTTCGCCTTTGCGAAAGAGACAATTTCGCTAAGTCTCTGTTGTACAATGAAGTGCCACATTATTATACTTATAACAAGCAGCAAGGTGTTTTTAATCGCAGGAGACGTGGAACTGCTGTAGAAGGCGAGTCCGGCATTTTTAAAGAACACGTGATTGGAAGAGTATACACGGTGCACCCAAATAATGCAGAGTGTTATTATTTACGCCTTCTTCTTCACACAGTGCGAGGACCTACTTCTTTTGCTGAGCTCCGCAAAGTGGACGATATAGAATATCCCACATTTCAAGCTGCTTGCCGCGCACGGCATTTATTAGATGGCGATCAGCATTGGGATGATGCTTTAGCCGAAGCATGCGTCAGTGATAGTCCACATCGTTTGCGCCATTTATTTGCCATTTTGTTGACATTTTGTGGCCTATCGGACGCTGGGCAGTTGTGGCAAAAATATAAAGACGCGTTTGCCGAAGATTTTTTGAGACAGCAAAATATAAATAGTGAAACTTCTGACCAAGTACGTGAAAGCTGCCATAATAGGGCTTTGCTGGCTATACAAGATATAGTTACAAGTATAGGAGGGAACCCCCTCAGTCAATACGGCTTGCCGACACCGACAGTTGGTGGGGAACGAATTAATAGGGAGTATACATCTGAAATAAATTACAACCCCGAAGAGTTAGCAGAAATATTGCGAAATGGCTGTTCAAATTTGACGACAGAACAACGTCAAATCTTTGATAGAGTATGCTGTAGTGTAGAACATTCATTAGGAGAAATGCTGTTTTTAGATGCACCTGGTGGAACAGGTAAAACTTTCCTCACTAAAGTTATCTTGGCTCAAATAAGGAGCCAAAACAAAATTGCCCTTGCCGTCGCTTCCTCAGGAATAGCTGCCACTTTATTACCAGGAGGAAAAACTGCACATACAACATTTAAAATACCAATCGACTTGGACCGCACAGAAAACCCTGTTTGCAACGTGTCTCGCAATAGTGATAAAGCAAGGGTTTTACGCGATTGCGCCCTTATCGTTTGGGACGAGTGTACGATGGCAAATCGTAAAGCTGTGGAAGCTGTAGATAGAACGTTGCGAGATATAAGACAAAATGACCGACCGATGGGAGGCTTAACGGTGCTATTCTGTGGAGACTTCAGGCAGACACTCCCTATAATACCCAGAGGAACGAGGGCCGATGAAATAGGTGCCTGTTTAAAGAGCTCTATTTTATGGCGTAGTGTCATATTAACTAATTTGAGCTTTAATATGCGAGCATATTTGGGAGGTGACGCAAACGCGCAGGTTTTCTCAAATTTACTACTTCAAATTGGTAACGGCACATACCCGACTCAAGAAGGAGGTAAAGTAACTTTAGTCGAAAGCCTGTGTTCTTCTGTTGCCTCACAGCAGGAACTCATTTCCTCTGTATACGGAGATCCATCAGAGATCTCGAACCATGACGCTGCTTGGCTATGCCAACGAGCTATTTTGGCACCTCGCAACGACCAAGCAGCAGCAATAAATTCTCAAATATTGGTACATGTTTCTGGAGAAAGTAGAGAATATTTATCTATTAACACGGTTTTAGAAGAAGGAGATGCCACCCACTATCCAGTAGAGTTTTTAGACTCTCTAAATACACCAGGTCTTCCAGCACACAAAATTTATTTAAAAGTCGGAGTACCAATCATTCTACTCAGAAATTTAAGCCCACCAAAACTATGCAATGGAACTCGGTTGAGAGTAACAAATCTCCAACGAAATGTCATCGAAGCCGAAATCTTAACAGGTTGCGGCTCCGGTGATGTTGTTTTCATTCCCAGGATACCCATTATCCCCAATAATTTTCCGTTTACTTTCAAACGTGTGCAATTTCCTGTAAGCCTCTGTTACGCTATGACTATTAATAAAGCCCAAGGCCAGACGTTATCCGTTGCGGGTGTAGACCTTACTTTTGATTGTTTTTCACACGGCCAACTCTATGTTTCTCTATCACGTGTTAGCAACCCAAACAACCTTTTTGTATATGCTCCGGGTAATTCCACCGCTAACATAGTATATAGAGAAGCATTAACGTAATCAACTATACCAAAGTCAGGACTCTTATCTAAATCATCAAAAAGGTGATATACTCTTATCTAAACGACGTTGTTTTGTTCTCGACAACCACGCGAACGAAGTCGCGGGCACAGCTAGTAATATAATATTGCATCTCTTCATATGTCTTTTCTGAAATGGAAGGTGTATTGAGTCCATTTGGGTAGACGTGTTTTTAAGAGGAGA
This sequence comes from Polia nebulosa, assembly GCA_951329385.1. Lineage (NCBI taxonomy): Eukaryota > Metazoa > Arthropoda > Insecta > Lepidoptera > Noctuidae > Polia > Polia nebulosa. Next base: position 1,737,320 of record OX589592.1, on the reverse strand, counting down.
CCGCGAATCGGTATGCGTAGCTTGAAGCAGTCCGACAGAGGACTGCTGCAAACCGATGCTGACAAGGTACAATCAATTTGATATAGTGAATAGCCAACAATCATGAGACGGAAAAAACATTGGACTTCAGAAAAGTGCTTTTTGCATTTTACTTTTTATTCCGGACAGTGTAATTGTCAATTCGGTACAAACGCTGAAACTGCTGACAGCATCCGAAACAAAAACTAACTAAAAACTGCAAAATAAAAAGATCAATCGCGATCCAGCTGAAATGCAGCACAATCCTAGCTCTATTGTTATACAGAGTTTGTGGTTCTCGCTAGGTATAATATTTCTGTTGCGTAATAACCCCGGGATTGCAGTGGCCAAGTTTTTGAACCTTGTTCAGACTTCTTTCTTGGAAAACTCGTGTAAGATACGGGATTGGATCGTTTCTTCTGAGAATACGCGAGATATTTGAAAACAAAATTGATCGAGGTCGTTGTGCAGATACATTTTAAATCTAATTATAAAAAGTAAGTTTTAGGGTAAGGTGATAAGCTTGTTGCGGCGAGACAGCAAAAAGAAAGACAAGGTCAGGTTTTATTATTCGTAAGTATTAATAAGCAAGTTTTCTAAAGATTTAAAATTTGATGTTAAACCAAAAAAAAAATAGTTCACAGGTTCAGAAATTGTAGAATAAAAAATAAAAAACTGTGATTAATAAACGGTAATACTGAACTCTGTCAGACAATGTCATGATAAAGTCCATAGTTGGTTAGTAGATATACACACAACTTAAAAACCAGCCAAGTGCGTGTTGGACTTCACATATTTAGGGTTCCGTACCAATTTTTGACAATTTGTTTCGCTTTGGGTCAGCAAGATGCTTATACTGTGATAATTTGGAGATTGTAGCTCCGACCGTTTGGCTGTAAAACCTATGTGACAGACGACGGACAGATGGACACGTCAGTGACAGCAATAGGGCTCCGTTTGAACTCTTCGGGTACGGAACCCTAGAAACTAGTGTTAGTACTTATACACAACTACAAATAACACTACTATTAACTTCATAAAAAGTTTATGTAAAAAACTAATATCTCCAATATTCTTCCCAGTCAATCCGAACTAGGCATCTATTAGAAAAACTACACAAACTTTTAACAGGAAACAGCATCAGTTCGTCGTACAAATAAGTCGATAGGCTCCGTGGACGCAAACTTTGGCCATAACCCTCCGGTCACTAGACTGTAGCCATAGCCTGGAAGCACCCGCTTCTGCTAACAGATTCAAACACATCCGTTTGTATCGAGCACGAGTGTTAACGACGCCTTTATACGGCTAACTTGAGCTTCCGATAAAATTTACACACACAAGTTTGAGTGTTGCTAGTCAGGATAAGTGCCCTATAACATTTAATCCAGTTGGGTGCTTTACTTAGGTATACTAATTGAGGGTGTTCACCTCATTCTGAAGCGGTGTTTGCAGCATCGTATTAACAACTTAGTTTGTTATTTTACTGTTGAATGCATAAATATTTTGATAGATCTCTAAACAAAGTCGTATCCCGCGTCTGTCTGTTTATCCTCTTAATCTTGACTTCTACCGTGATTTGGTGGTATCCCTAGGGATTTCGTGAAATCCCTGGTTTCCTCATTTCTCTACGACACATACGGGTCGAATACAGAACCTCCTTTTTTGAAGTCAGTTAATAAATGAGGAAGGTTTGTGTATGTGATTTGCACCCGTGTGGAGCAGAGGTGGGTCGCTAGTTATATGTAGATACAGTTAACTGTAATATCTACCTTAACTGTGTTAATAACTCAGTTAACATCACATAAAGTACTTAAACCATATTGTATCTAATTGTATTGAGTATTGATCTTTATGATCCGCACTTATCAAATTACAGAACAGTGCTGGCCCAGTGGTAACGGGCCCGACTTACGAGTTCTATGTACGTCGTGGGTTTAAACCCAAGCAGGCACTTTCTGTAATTTAATCACCACTAAACGGTGAAGGGAAAAATCGTGAGGAAATTAGAATTCAAAATTGTTGTTAGTTGTTGTTGCTTGTTGGTGTTGTTGTTGGTTGTTGTTGTTTTTGTTTATTGTTGTTGTTTTTGTGTTGTTGTTGGTTGTTGTTGTTGGTTGTTGTTGATTGTTTTTGTTCTTGGTGGTCTTGTATTGTTGTTGTAGTTGTGTTACTTTTTTTTCTCATAGATGTTTCTAGGGAGCAGTGGCGTGGGGGTGGGGAGGGGGCATCGTGGCACGACAGCGTCATGCCGTTTTCCGTCACAGCATTTGAATCGATTTTACTGCAAAGCCGCACCAATAGATGTTTCACATCAAAATTTCGAAGATATATATATACATCCACCAACCCGCACTGGGCCTGTGTAGTGGATTACGGCAAATTCCCTCTCTGAGTCCCAGCAGTGGGAACTTTACAAGGCTGATAATGCATAATATGCTTATTACAACCAAATTGGACATCTAATACATAGGAAAACTAAATTGGTAATCATGCAACTCTCTACTTCCACCTAGCTGAAACCTCTGAAAATAGAGATTACAAAATAGAGATTACAAAATAGAGACACCAAAATAGAGATTACAAAATAGAGATTACAAAATAGAGATTACAAAATAGAGGTTACAAAATAGAGATTACAAAATAGAGATTACAAAGTAGAGATTACACAATAGAGATTACAAAATCTTCATTCAAATAAAACTTGACCAAAAGACATGATCGTTTTTCCTCAATCAGAGATAGTGTTATCTTTGTAGATCCTGACAGTATGGATTGATCGCTAGAGCTTTTAATTAAAGTGTCAGCAGGAGGAATGGCGTCGTAACTCTCTCCTGTGCCCCGTATGATAATAGGCGTTAAGTAGACGATAATTACATCCATTTGGTGATTTTTGGAGGTTTTCCTGATAGATTGATGGTTTGGACGTACGTGACTCTGAGGTAATATGGCGTAGAGAGGGAAAATATCCAATTTCCCTATGCGTGTGATTAAAACTGAAGGTTATGTAAGGCAGATAAAAAAGTGAGCCGTCACGGGACGCCTGACAGATGTGAAATATCGAAAGTATTTTGTACAAAAAAGTATAGTTTATGAAAGGCATTAATTATAGCTTAATCAAAAATAAAATATTCAGATTTTTTATTTAATAAATATTAAATATTCATTTATTATAAAAATTAAAAATTTGCCGAGCCGAATGGGGAGAGAGCCATTTTTTTTTACTATTGATAGGCATGCGTTTTACCACTATCTCACCTGATGGTAAGCGATGATGTGGTCGAAGATGGAGCACGTTTGCCTAGAAGTATGTAACAAGGCAGTGTCAAAAACTACGTTCTTTCCTACCTTTTTTAATTTAAAATTCAATAATTACTTGTTTTCTCTGTCAAGTCTCTGTTTTTATATTCAAAATCAGTTTTAATTCGGCTGCCGAGCTAGACTTAGCTCATATCCATCATTGTAATTTACCTTCTATTCAATAAATGACAGTTACCAGTTTGTAAAAGTTACTAGAACAGTAAAGTGCAGCTTTTATAACCAGGCAGTTCCTAGCAATAATACAATTTATACCTTTACCTAGTCACAGTGTATGGTGTACGTACAATTAATAAGTGCTCCATATAATCAAGCCTACTGTATATAATTAAATATATGTCTGAACTCGTCGTGTTTATTTTCATCTAACTCTCATCTACGGTCCTCCTACTCTACGTCCTCCTTTGCGTGTCACTTCTACGAACTCCTCTGCGTGTCACTCCTACGACCTCCTCTACGTGTCACCTTTACCTCCGGCACCTGCAACGACCTCCACCTCCGTTACGTGACACTGGTTCCGATACCGGGAATCGAACCCGAGCCTCCTAGGTGACAAGTAACTTCATTCTTGACTTAAAGACTCCCAAATTGCAGATATCAGGAAACAAATACTTGCGTATAGCAACAAATCACCACACCGCATTAGATGTTTCATATTATCATATAGCGTGGTGACGCATGACGTGAGGACGGGGCACCACGCCAACCAGTCGGCTTGACCCGCCACCTTAGATATTTCACATCAAAATTGTTCATTAATTGTACAGTTGTGGTTCATTCCTGACACTTTCGCAACTTCTTGGGGATCGCTTCTAAGAGAGACTAGACAACCAATATCAATATATTACATGAAACTACGTCTATCCCACCTCGCATTACCATATCACTAGGACTTTGTTTCTCTACCGGGACCGACGTACTTATTCTGAGTGTAATGTTTAAAAACCGGTCAAGTGCTTGTCGGGCCACGCGCAGTGAAGGGTTCCATAGCGGCCCGTTATCATGTGGACTTAGATAGTTCATGGTTTTACGGACAATACAAAAAATAGATTTTAATTACAGATATTCAAACAACAATTTCACTAAGTATTTTTTTCTAAGGATTTAGTGTTTTGTACGAAATTTTCCAAATAGGTGCATTTTATACTACGACTATTACTCTTAAACTAATAGATTTAACTAAGCCGTGATAGATTTCTTAAAAAAAAATCTGCTGTTCCATACATTTTGACGAGTTATGCAAATATAATTGTAGGGAACAGATGATTTTTTTTGCGATTTCAGGCTTGGTCCCATAGTAAAAGTTGTTTATAATGATAAGAAAGAAAAGAAAAAGAAAGAAAAACTATTTATTCACGTATACTACCATCACGATTTTCCATCCATGACCCGACTCGACAAATAATATCACTATAATATCTCGCAAACGAATCACTGAATCGAAAAATAGTCTTCTCAACCCCACAATTATTTTGAAAGACCTATCCAACGATACCTCACGCTAAAGGATAGGCGAGAAAAATGAAGTTATCCCACTTTTGTATATACGGGAGCGACGACAAAAAAAAAATTTTGATTGTTACGTTTTCTTGCCGTGAAAAACGGCAGTTTTCTAATACTAACAGTCTCTAAGCTATGCCTCGGACGGACAGACGAACAGACCGAAACTATAAAGGTTCCTTGTCTTTGTTAGGACTAGGGAACCCTAAAAACGGCCATCCATCCACAGTTTGACCCATTTTTAGTCACAAATAGTCTCAGCTTATTATTGCACATTTTGATTTTCTCTCTGCTTCAGAATGTTTTTCATGCAGGGTAAAAGCTATAAATAACAATAATGTTATGTTTAGACCCTTATTTTTCATACAGCATTAGGATAAGGATCTCAATAGATTTGAAATTGATAAAAGGGTGTTTGAGGGTCATTTCCTGCATGTTTTATCTGGAGAAAACAAAGCGATTTATGTGCACTATCACAAATTACCTCATAATATAAAAAATTATCGTAATAAATTGTGACCACCACATCTTTTGATTTTATCCTCACAGTTTGATTAATCAGCAATTCGTTTTATAAAGTGCTTTTATAGGAGTGAAATAAATTTATTTTTCTACGATTTTTTTTTTCATTTTATCACAAAGAGGCACGCGTAAATTGCGCGCGAATGGAGAACCTTCTCCATTTTTTTCGTTAAAAAGTTATAAATGCACTGACAGACTTGCTCAGTTAAACAATAAGTAGGTATTTCACTGCTTTTTACTTGTCTGGACCACGGACGAATTTCAGCATCACTAACAAAACCAACCAAGCGCGTGTCGGACTTGATGAGGGAACTATCAAATAAAAAAATTGATTTATCAAAATTTACGTAATAATAAACAGTATCACCAAATTTCAAGATCATAGGTCAATGGGAAGTTAAAAAATTCTTCGGAACACAATTTTGTGACCGACTACGGACAGACAGACAGACGGACACGTGAGCAATTATTTATTCTGTGACGTTATTATTATTAAGCCTTTATTGCTGAAGAACTAAACACAAGTATAATCTAATAGTATTAAAAAACTTAAATCTAACACATCGGGTTTTCTGGTTTAGTGATCAGCGTGGCCTGTGACACATAGGCCTCTTCCAGCTGTTTCCACTCATTACTATCTCTAGCTTTTCTAGACCAGATAGCGCCTCCAGTTTTTCTTATGTCGTCTACCCATCTCTTTGCCTGTCTTCCCCTTTTCGTTTTGCCATCACGTGGTTGCCACTCTGTTATAATTTTTGTCCATTTTAACTTACTATCTCTCGTCATTGTGTCCTGTCCATCTCCATTTCAACTGTCTTACTTTCTTTATTATATCTTCTACTTGGTTCTGGATCGTATTTCAACTGCCCTTAACCGATCTTTTTTAGGGTGACGTCAGTGACAGCCATATGGTGCCGTTTGGACCCTTCAGGTACGGAACCCTAAATATTAATTATCTAAATATCTACAACACCGAAAGTAAGCTACAACAATAGCAAACAATTTAAGTGTGTCCTTCCACGAGTAGCCAGTGATTAGTGTCGCTTGATGATCGATCTACAGCCACGAGCCACTGTAGCCACTCGCCCCTGAGCCACTGTAGCCACTCGCCGGTAGCCACTCTCAACTGATTACTGACGCTAATTATGACGGATGGTGGCGACTAAACATTGCTCATGTTTTAACGGAGTTTTCTATACCATCTGTTATAGTGTGTTTGTGTGGTGACAGGAATCGAGGAAGACTGGCAACAGGTTGGGAATTTGAAAAAGTAAGTACGTAATAGGCAATTTATTTTGGATCGATAATTTAAATTGATGACTTGTTTTTAAGAGAAAAGATTTAAGGCAGAAAAGAGTAGGAAGATATCCTGGTTAGGTAAGCTTGTAGTGTGGATGCTGGGATCCGAAAAGACTTTCAGTTTCTATTTTATCGTATATCGAATACTCTATGTAATAACCTGCCTGTGTTTCAGATCTCTCGTTATTTGTAATAATAATTATTGGAACTTACTCGTATGAACTCGCTTATTTTGAAACAATCGTAACGAATATCGGTATACAACGGTCTTCCCAAAAACAATGTAAGTATATTTGCGAAAAAAAAGACAAATTCACGTTATACTAAAACAGTAATACGAATTGAAGGAGAACCATCACTTTATTCACAATTTGGCGAGAGGAAGGTATGCTCTAGTTATTGTTTTAGGGTTCCGTACCTGAAGGGTCTTAACTGAGCCCTATTGCTGTCACTCACGTGTCCGTCTGTCTGTCTGTCCGTCATCTATCACACAGGTTTTACAGCCAGACGGTTGGAGTTACAGTCTTCAAATTTTCACAGTACAAGCATCTTGTTGATCCAAAGCCATATAAATAGTCATAAATACGTTTAGTACGGAACCCTAAATGTGCGAAGTCCAACACGCACTTGGCCGGTTTTTTTTTAATGCAGAAAAAGGAGTTGAATAGGCTAAAAAGAAAAAGGTGGTGAGGGAACGTATGGAAACAAAAGTTTCACATCGCTGTTAGCGATAGTGAGATTATCGATACATTTCATGTGATACCAACAAATTTTATGCAACAAGAGTATATAATATGTACTTGGCCTATTAAGTATTAGAAAACAATAAAGTAACAAAATATAAACCTACATAATACGTATATCTTAAACAAACCAAACGTTAATGCTAGATGAAAAACATTTATTTTGAGAAAGACCCAGAAACAGAAAAAAATATTTGCCTGTAAAAAGTGTTACCTTGTGATAGAAAACCAACAAATTTAATTTCTGTCAGCTTCTTAGCAGATCTCAAAAGCCACACAAATCTGCACCTTAATGTCGAGCAATACATTAGCAAGACAGTCTTGTTTAGCTGTAACCGGGTTAGTAGTAACTCAGTTATATATCGGACGATTGAGAGTCCTGACGCGTGTATCTGTGTGTATGTGGCGTTGTTTGCGGATAGGCATACGAAACTGATCGGTCCATGAATGTGTTTATATTGTTACGATCTGGGTATGGGATAAATTAATTTACACCGATTGATAAACCAAAATATCCTTAACAGAAACACTAATTATCACTATTTTCTTGGTATTGCTTGCGTTCGCATCCGTTGTCAAAAATAGACTGACTCACTCGCGATCTGATCGCCCTTTTATACATTGACCAGTCATAATAGAAGTTTCCAGAACATTGCTGAACTAGCCTATTGCGGAATGTTCTAGAAACCTCCTTGAACTTCTACGCAGTACCATAGTGAAATGTTCTCCAACGGAGTGGAATAGTCTAGAAACTTCGACCACATTCTCGAATGATCTCGTGATGCGGTCGACGTTACAATATTGAATTTGTTACAGGAACTTGGTAAACTGTAACGTTAACTGTTGTTGAAACGGTCAGCTTTGCGATCAAGTATAAGCAACCAATATAAACTAAAATGTCGTCGGTTATCAAAATAAAACCTATTCTTTGTTCTTTCGAGATCATGCTGTAATCATACCACAAAATCCTTCACTTGCATTAAGTCAGAAATAACAAGTTACTACTATATTCTAAGGATTGTGGTTCAACACAATCATATATAGCTCATTATAACTTCACACACACACACAGTTAATAGTTAATTTGATCCCGCCAAGCCCATTTCATTATCGGACTACAAGACGTACGGCGATGCACCATCGGTACTGAATGGGGGACATCCCACCCATCACATGCACAAAATGTTTTGAGAACACATTCATTGTGTGTTCAGCTAGGGAGTGGAATTCCCTGCCGGAGTCTGTGTTTCCTGATAGCTACAACCTAGGAGTCCTTAAGCCAAGAGTGAATAGTGTACTTCTAGGCAAGCGTGCGTTCTTCGACCACATCATCGCTTACCATCAGGTGAGATAGTGGTCAAACGCGTGCCTATCAAAAATAAAAAAGCTTCGCACTTATGTAATTTAAGAATGTCCATCCGAGTTGACAGTTGGAACAGAAACGACATGTAAGTTAAGTCTAATAATTAATTCATAATCCAGGTGCTAGCAAAGCAAATGATGTTAGCAAATCGTTTGTTAACTGTAGTTGAAATAGCTCCTATTTATTCGTTATAATAATGTTATTTAAAAGTTTGCTCACAATGCTATGTCATAAAAGGTTATACAGCGCAACTTAGAATCATAAAGGAATCAAAAGAAAATCCTTGGCATACTTACCTTAAAAGTGATGTCTTGAACTCTTGAAATATTTTGAACCTAAATTATCTAACTTAGCTTCTACAGTTTGTTATACTTATTATCTTTAATTAAAAAGAGCGTAAACATGTCCCTTAAGGCACGTAATAAATAAAATGTCTTCCTAAGAAATGAACTCGTAACAGTGACTTGTTATAATAATTAACAGAACTTGTATGAAAGGGAAAGTTGTGACAAATCTGACGGATAACTTCCGAGTGAGTTCGCGACAAGTTCGGGGAAGATTCCGGGGTGTTCACTGACTTATTATTATCTCGTGTGTGGCGGGTGGGAGACGAATTCAAAGGTGATCTGAATTCAGATCTAGTACCTACTTATGTATGTTAAAACGTGGAATTATATAGACAATTTTTAGGGTTCCGTACCCGAAGGGTAACCAACGGCACTCTACTACTACTCCTCCGCTGTCCGTCCGTCTGTCTGTCAGCGGACTGTATCTCATGATCCGTAGTATGTAGAAAGTCAAAATTTTAACATTTTGTGTATTTCTGCTGGCGCTACAATAAAAAATAATAAAAAATTACCTCTACTAGAAACGTGTTATTTTGGTTTATGGTACGGAACCCTTCGTGTGCGGGTCTGACTCGCACTTGGCTGGTTTTTTAACATTAGGTATGTTTAAAATTTTTTAGGAGCAGCTCGGAGTCAGGTATTGTGTTCGGTTGATGGCAATTTATAGGCGAGTCTCCTATTACTTGGGATTCGAACATAACTGGCAAGATACATGTGTACTATAGGTACACCTCTACCTTGTACTTCGCCGCCTGCACAGAATTCCGTCGTGATGTCATATAAATGTTGGTTACCCAGAAATTTCTCTCATGTTTCTCTACAAAGACGCCACAATTTTCAATGCATCATCATAATCATCATCATTTCAGCTGAAAGACGTCCGCCGCTGGACATAGGTCATCCCCAAGCGTCACTACAACGACGGTCCTGTGTGTTTCGCATTCATCGGATTCCCGTGACCCTCACCGGTCATTGGTCAACGGTACGCGGTCACCAGTCCAGAACTTTTCGACTCATACGACCATCAGTTCTGCGAGCAATGTGCCCTGCCCACTGCCACTTCAGTTTGGCGATTCTTGGGGCTAAGTCAGTAACCTTAGCTCTCCTGCGCTTAAGTAACCGCAACTTTTAACCTTATATAGGTACAAATAGATGGACGGGTCCGACTTGCACTTCAACATCCACAAGATTCCAATTAAATAAAAAAAAAAAAACCGTTTAAAAACCCAAAAGAACTGATGACCTTGAAACGGCTAAACCGATTTTGATAAAACGTATGTCTAAGAACCATCACTAAAAAACCTATTTTCAAATTAAAAAAAAACGTATTGAAATCGGTTCACCCGTTTAAGAGACACAGTGTCACAGACACACACACATAGCGGTCAAACTTATAACACGAGGGGTGTTATAAGTTGGACCGCTATGTCTATGTCTGTGTTTTTGCGTCCGAGGTTAAAATTAGTTTGGTAAGGGCCTACCTCCCCGTAAGTGGCGCCCTCATTGAATAAAAATTCCTATCTTAGCATAGACAATAAAGATTAAAGAATCCTGTGTTGCGTTTGTTACAAATAGGATAAGGTATTTTTATGTTGTTAAAACTGGACTAAAAGTAGTAAACAAAAGTGTCATAAACGGCCATTTTTGGTACTTTTGCTTACTAGGTACTTTGGATACGAAACATTTTGAGTATTGTTTTAACCACGTAAAAATATCTTACCCTCTTTGTAACAAACGCAACATAGCATTTTTTAATCTTTATTTTCTACGCTTAGCCACGATTTTATATTCAATGAGGCCGACTTATACGCCTTAAAGATTATCCCCTTTTTTTTTTGATGAAAATGATGATCCCCTGTGGTGTGTACTCGAGTTGAACCTGCATGAGCATGCTGGGGCATTTTTGTTTTCCTGAACCGACCTGACCACACACACAGGACACACACGCACACACACACACACACACACAGGACATTAGGTCACCGCACCACCAATTATAATGAAAGTGCCTAATTTCTTTCCAATTAGTAGCCAGCGGTAGGTAATAACTATGAGTAAGTGCTCTTCCCTCCTTTATTACTAAAACGATCCTTTTGACTAATTAAAATTGATAGCGATGGGCGGTGTAATGAGATGTCGCGGTTACCTACTAGAAATATAGGGATAGTATCCTACTATTATTATAAATGTGAAATTTTGTATGGATATTTGTTACTCAATCAGGTGAGACCGCCTGAACGGATTTGGATGAAATTTGACACAGAAATAGATTATAGTCTGGAATAGCACTTTGGCTTTTTTTTGGCGAAGCCGCTGGCAGATGCTAGTTACAATACAGGGTGTAAAAAGACACGTCACAAAGCCGTTAACTACGCATACTGTACGTCTAACAAAGTAGCTTTGAGCAAAAATTATTGCTGGGAAACGACTTTTAGGTATGAAAAAAAAAAACTTTTTTTTTCCGCGCAATGTAACGCGAACCCAGGCAAGTGGAGTTAAATCCCGCCCCTTTGCTCTAAGCCACCAGGGATCGATTTCAATTCTAGTATGAAAATAGACTGACGTCAAAGTCATTCACCTACTTAAGCAAGATGGGAGCCTAAGTTTTTACCGTGAGATTTTACAGAATAGCACTACTTCAGTGCTATTCTGTGTGTGAAGTGAACGTGAAGTGGGCTGTCAATCCATACAATCAAAGTGGAATGACAGTTCACTTCACGCTTACTTCACCTAAGTTTTCACGGTGAGCTGTTAACAGAATCGACCTGGCTATTCTGTAAAATCTCACCATTACCCTTATAGTCATCAAATTACTAATTAATCGCTAAGGCTTTTCATTTTTCATCCGAATTTGTTTCGGGCTTGTTTGATTTTGGTATCAATCAATACAAGCGGTTTTACAATAATCAATCAAGGTGTATTCAATTTTTAGACTAATTTAGACTCTCAAACTCGTTGTAACTCGTGTATTTGAAAGGTTGTATAACTCGTTTAAAACCAAAAGCACTGCAAGGTAAAAGTTTTTTCAAAACACAAAACCAACCGACCAAAAATCAACAGAATAATATTTTCACGATCCAATTACTGTATGCAAAACATTTAGTCCTGTAGCAACGACTCGTATTTAGTTTTTGATCGCTCCATTTTACAATACGTTTGGGAACACATTTATTGTGCGTACAGATTAGGAGTGGTATTTCCTGCCTAGCTACAGCTTTTTTTTGGATGGTGGGAAATCATTCAGTGACTTCTCCCGCTCTGGGTGATGGAGCGGGAGGGCGTGTCAGACTTTTACTGATTAAAAGCCAGCCTTGTTCCTTCACCTGCCTGTGCCTGTGCCAAGGGCCGCGGTAACTGTCTTTCGAATTTATCCACGACCCCAGGCTGGCCTGAACGGGCCCCGTCAGATACTGCTGACATTTCTTTGAGTCGCGCGTGGGACACTACGCGCCGTCGACTCTAGGGCCTGGTCCTTATTGGACGGCGAGTTAGCCATTACTCACCGTCCGCAAAGCCCGCGCCTACGGTGGCCGGTAATCGGCTTGCGACCCCCGACGCACAGGGCGTCTCCATTGAGTCTCCCTCACGCCTTCTCCTTCGCGAGCATTACTGCTTCGCAGAAGGAGGAGACTGCTTCCCATTCTCTCGATAGCTACAACCTGGGGGTCGTTAAGAGTGAATAGGTTACTTCTAAGCAAGCATGCTTCATCGTCGACACATCTTCGGTTCCCATCAGGTGAGCTGGTGGTCAAACGCGAGCCTTAAAACCACTAATATTAAAAAAAAACAATACACTCCACAGAATGGTGAATTATTTCATTCAAAGCCATCCTGCGTATGTCAGACGGTTCGAAGCTATGCGATAAATAATTCAGAGAACAGCCATCGAACTTGAGACAAGCTCTGAATCTCGCTAATCTTTTTTCAAGTTAAGTTTCGGAACTTATTGGCAAGTTAAAGTTTGGTGTCGTTTTGTTTCAATTCTTTGTTCATTGTTGTTCATGAGGTGATGAGGTGTCAGAGTTATTGGGACTACGCGGCTTTTTACTAAAGGAACTGATAAGGTGTTTTGTCTATTGGTTTGTTGACTTTGGCTACATAGATTTTACTTTTGGTGCCATTAAAAAAAAAACTGCCTTTCAAAGTTCCCAATGCTGGGACACAGGCCTCTTCTCTGCGAAAGAGAATGTGCCTTAATCCAGCACGCGGGCCCAGTGTGAATTGGTAGATGTCAAAAAAGCTTTCGAATTTTTGGTTCTAGGACATGCTGGTTTCTTCACGATGCTTTTCTTCACCATTTTGAGAGCAGTGGTTATGAAATAATTTCCACAAAGTAAAGCACCTGACTGGGTTCGAACCCACGAGCTACAACTCGTAAGTCGCGACTACTACCACTGGGCCACCATTGCTCATCACTGCCATTACATTATGAAAATTATGCTATTGAATGAAGTGTGTTTTCCGTATTTTATCCATAAATTAGCCATGTTGTAAGTGGTCTTGCAGATGGGATGATGTTTTTGTTTTAGTGTTCACCTACTACGAGAAAACAAATGTGGAACTCGATACACAGGTACAATACCGGTTAAGTGCGTGTCGGATTTCGCACATTTAAGGTGCCGTACCAAATATTGGTATTTGTTAGTAAAATATACGTAATAATAAACATTCTCACCAAATTTCAAGGTAGTGGGAAGTTAAAAAATTCTTCGGAACAAAATTTTGTGACAGATGACGAACATACAGGCAGACATACAGACGGACAGACGGACAGACGGACAGTTGGACAGACGGTCAGACGGTCAGACGGACAGACGGTCAGACGAACAGACATACAGACATACAGACAGACAGACAGACAGATGGACAGACGGATAGAAGGACAGACGGACAGACGGACAGACAGAGAGATGGATATACAGACATACGGACAGACGGATAGACGGACAGACAGACAGACACAAAGACGGACATACGGACAGACGGACGGACGTACAGACCGACAGACAGACCGATGGACACACGGACAGACGGACAGACGGATAGACGGACAGACGGACAGGTGGACAGACGGACAGACGGACAGGTGGACGGACGACATACGGACAGAAGGATAGACGGACAGACGGTCAGACGGACGGACGGACAGACGGACAGACGCAGAGACGGACAGACGGACACGTGAGTGACAGCAATAAGGCTCCGCAATAAGGATTCCGTACCCTTAGGGCTTAGACCCTACGGGAACGGAACCCTAAAAACTACATGTACCGACTACGTGAGGCAGGTATTTCAGTATTTCATGTGTTATAGAGTTTCGTTCTTTGAGTAGTAGGTACTCGAATGTTTTAGTAGCAGACTCACAATCCTGTGAGCTTTTGAGTAGAATGCAGTTGCATTCTGCAGCTTATTTCGGAGAATTGATTCGTACGTCGAAAGCAATTACATGTAGCCTGTGTTTGTTTACGTTTCTATCATGGCGGTCCGTTTATGGACATTCTTTAGAGGCAATATCGTATAGCAACTTTTCAGTAAATTTTGTTTCGCGTAACTTGAAAAAATGTTGGGAACAGCTTTTTAGGGTTCCGCAACCGACGGGTAACCAACAGTGCCCTATTACTAAGCCTCCGCTGTCTGGTAGCGGACTGTATCTCACGAACCATAATAGATAGACAGTTGAAATTGCCACAGAGTGTGTTTCTGTTGCCGTTATAACAACAAACAATATTATATATATTATTATAATAATAATAACATTTCCGAATGCATACACTAAAATTAAATACAATAAAATTAAAATGAAGTGAAAAATTAAATGGGACCCCTGTACAAGAAACGTGTTTTTAGCGGTTTAAGGTACGGAACCCTTCGTATAAGGATCCAACTTACAATTGACCGGTGTTTTATTCTATTTTAAGAGGTATCTCGTGTATATGATTGATACTGTAGCAGCTCATACTTACTTATAGACATACAAATTAGAGTAGCGCAAACGGCCATTCGCCACTGTGGTTCCGCGCATACTAAGCTAGCCAAGGTGAAAGGAATCTGTATCATCGCGCTCGTATATCGAAGGGAGCGCGGCACATTCTACCGATATTATCAAATCGTGTTATTGCTAAGTTTATTAAGGCGCTTTTATACGACTTTTAATGGTTTTTAATTGAACATCACATCTAAACGACTAGTTTTATTTCTTTAAAATAAAAATATGTTACTTCAAACAATTTTCGTCATAATTTGATCTGAGAATATTTTAAATTATATTTTTATAACATAGTGTAATTAATTTGTAAAGTTATGTCTAACGCGAATAAAAAATTGAGAATCACGCAAAAACTATAAAGCGTATTTTTATGAAACTTTCACCATTATAAAAATGATTTAATTACTTATGATTTAGTCTAAGTGTTTTAGTTTAATACCTGTTGTTTCATGTGTAAAAAATTAATAATGCGTATCATTTCAGACAGCGCTCCTTGATGGGCGAGTCCTATTACTGGGTGGACATACGAAACGTTACATGAGCTCAGCACAGAACACGCAAGCTAACCACTCAAGGTCATTGGCAGTCTCATTAAGGAGACGCGACAATAGGTTTTTAATTGTGTCTGCTAATGAGGAGCTCAACGGGAGTACCCTATTTATTTTGAATTCTTTTAATTCGTGCCGTATATGAGCCGCGCTTTCTAATTAATGACACAGAGTCAGACAGTTATTCGCCTTTTACTTGTAACTCACATACGTAAAATACCTTATGCTCGTGCTTCGTTATGATAAAAAATCAGGTGGTACTTACCTTTAATTCGCAGTATTAATAGAATAAAATAAAGGAGGCTTATAAATAAGGTGTTACAATAAGTTATCAGCGAGTAGATAATATGCCCCTAATGGGAACCATTCATAAGAGTGGCCGCCCACCGTTAAGCATCAGGGGTGGCAGAAGACTATCTAGTAACTAAATACAAATCGCGGACAGTGGAGGATTTTTTTGAACTATTCCCAACCACTAAAACTCCTGAAACTCTGAATCAACAGTCGCGACGGGTTGGGTCTAGTATTGTTCGGTAGGGTTTGGGGGGCAAAAGGGACTAAAGCTGGTAGGGGTAAGGTAGTTATAACGGTACCACTTTTAGAATAAAACTAGAATAGAATAAAACTTTATTGTACACCAAAACAGTCACACAATTGTTTTACACGAGCGCAACGGCGGTCTTATCGCTGAACAGCGATATCTACCAGATAACCTTGGGATGGACTGAAAGAACTTAAAATCTAAAAGGTTTATCACTTTTATTAATAGTTTTTATTTTTTAACCGACGAAAAAAAGGAGGAGGTTCTCAATTCGACCGTATATATTTTTTTTTTTTTTTTTTTTTTGTGTATGTTCAGCCCTCACTCCGTCATTTATGAACCGATTTTGATTATTCTTTTTTTGTTAGATAGGGTATACCTCAAAGGTGGTCCCATGTCAAGGAAGTCGAGCTCTGACAGTGGAAACCTGATAAAATTGAGAGAAAACCTCGAAAATTGTGGGCACGTTTAGCGTTTCTGTATGTATGTTCGGCCCTCACTCCGTTATTTATGAACCGATTTTGATTATTCTTTTTTTGTTAGATAGGGTATATCTCAAGGTTGGTCCCATGTCAAGGAAGTCAGGATGTGACACTGGAATCCTGATAAAATTGAGAGAAAACCTCGAAAATTGTGGATACGTTTAGCGTTTCTATATGTATGTTCGGCCCTCACTCCGTTATTTATGAACCGATTTTGATGATTCTACTTTTCTTAGATAGGGTATACCTCAAGGGTGGTCCCATGTCAAGGACATCAGGATCTGATCATGGGATCCTGAAAAAATTGAGAGAGAACCTCAAAAATTGGGCACGAATATTGTTTCTGTTTACTTTTCATAACTTAATCAGGTATCTGCCGCGACACCTGGCGGCTCGGCAGACAGAGCTCCGACAGGATCTCATGGTGACATGGAGAGAGAGACTGTCGCAACCCAGCGCTGGGCACGCCACCATCGCGGCGGTAGTGCCCCTCTTTGAGGAGTGGCTGGAGAGGCGCCATGGCGCCCTCACCTTCCGCCTGACGCAGGTCCTCACCGGACATGGCTGTTTCGGGAGGTACCTGTGTTGGATCAAGGCGGAGGTGACCCCTAGGTGTTTCCACTGCGAGGATCGCCCAGAGGACACGGTGGAGCATACGGTGGAGGTTTGCCCCGCTTGGGCAGAGCACCGCCGTGTCCTCGTGGATGCGATAGGCGGCAGCGACCTCTCGCACCGTGCCCTGGTTCAGGCCATGGTACGGAGCGAGAGGGAATGGGGAGCCGTCTCCTCCTTCTGCGAAGCAGTAATGCTTGCGAAGAGGGAGGCGGCATACGTTAGGGAGACTCAACAACAGCCGAGTCGCCTTGGCACCCTCAGCCGCAGCCGCCGCAGGAGACGCCAGGGGCCGCGAGACGATCTCCGGCCATCGTCTGCGGACGGCGAGTAGTGGGTAACTCGCCGCCCGATCAGCACCAGGCCCGAGAGTCGACGGCGCGTAGTGTTCCACGCGCGCCTCAAAGAGTTGTCAGCAAAGGACGGGGCCTGCCACGGCCAATGCCTGCCCGGGGGTTGAGGATAAATTCGAAAGAGTTACCTCGCCCCTGGGCACGTAGGGCAGGGAGGAACAGGGGTGGGTTTTAGTCAGTAAGAGTCTGACACGCCCTTCCGCTCCACCCTAGAGCGGAAGAAGTCATAAGATGATTTCCCAACCCCAAAAAAAAAAAAAACAGGTATTTGCATTTAGGAATCATCACATCCTGAAACTGAGCTGATGATGGACACCATACCATTCCTACACAATATAAGTAAGATATAAAACTGGTTTTAGTGACAAATACCACATAATATGCTTTGAAGAAAAGACGTCTTTACAATATTGGAGGTAACCTCAACTGGTCAATATCCTGGGAACTTCATGGAAGGATGGTTATTTCATCAGCTCAGTGGCAAGAGGAATGATGAAGAATTAGAAATTAGCCTCAGAGTGTTACAAGATGATGCGAGCCACAAAAAAACATAAAATAAAAAACTTTTTAACAAAAAAATTAACCGACGAAAAAGAACTAAAAAGCAAAAAATAAATAAAACTTTTAAGTCTTGAGTAATGAGCATATTTACCTACATAAAATATCAAATTTTATATAAACTAATTTTGAGTCGGCGCCAATTAATAAAATGATTAATTACCTACTTACAGCCTTCTTCATTTGTAAGTACTTATAAAATTTAGATATTTAATAATCAGATTGTTGTTTGGCGCCGACTCAAAATTAGTTTATATAAAATTTGATATTTTATGTAGGTAAATATGCTCATTACTCAAGACTTAAAAGTTTTATTTATTTTTTGCTTTTTAGTTCTTTTTTTAGGCACTAGTTTTACCGCTATCTCACCTGATGGTAAGCGATGATGTGGTCGAAGATGGAGCACTGCCTAGAAGTAACCTTTTCACTCTTGACTTGAAGATAATGCATATTTTTCAAGAAATTATTAAAAAACTGGCCAAGTGCGTGTCGGTTTTCGCACATTAAGGGTTCCGTACCATATACAGGGTGTAACGGAAAGGTGTGGTCATATTTTAAGAACCGGTTCAGCCCATGGAAATGAACAACTTTCTCTAAGAAAAAATTGAATATTCCCAAAAAAAAAATGGACTTTCCATACAAAGTTATCATCAGCTGATCAATTTTTAAGGTAGGTAAAAAAAAAATTGAGAATTTCCTCAGATTTCTTGACGGAAGTTGTTCATATCGATAAGCAGATGCAGTTCTTAAAATATGACCACACCTTTCCGTTACACCCTGTATTGGTATTTGTTATTAGTAAAGTATACGTAATAATAAACAATATTATCACCAAATTTCAAGTTCATAGGTCCATGGGAGGTTATTAATTCTTCGTAACAAAAATTTGTAACAGACGATGGACGGACGGACAGACGGACACGTGAGTGACAACAATACTGCTCTGTTTGGATCCTTCCGGTATAGAACTCTAAAAAAGGTTTCAAACCTCAAATCAGATAAAAAGCGAAAACGGAACATTCAAATGGGCAATTGATAACCAAATCTGTCCCAGTTTGTATTGTTGTCCGTGGTGTAAAATGTCGTGCAAAATCGATCGTGGAAAAGAAAATCAAAACTAGGTCATTTACGTCATGTTTTGTCTGTCATCCGTTTTCGTTTATTCCATTTCTCCTCGAGGTGCGTGAAAGTGTTCTCAGTAACTGATTGTATGTGTGTACAATAGGCAATGTTAGGATGCAAGAGCGAGCGAAGCGAGCTCGGTACTTGGGTCACCCCGACTCGGATAGGTTAGGTTCGAAGGGAGTCTTTAAGTCAAGGGTGATTAGGTTACTTCCTTCATCTTCGACCACATCATCGCTTACCATCAGGTGAGATAGCGGCCAAACGCGTGCCTATCAATAATTTAAAAAAAAAATCGGCCAAATACGAGTACGACTCGCGCACGAAGGGTTCCGTACCATTATCTATAAAAACGGCGAGACATGATGTTTTTTGCCACACTTAAATATTTTTTTATTCTGTTTTATAAGATTTGTTGTTTTAACTGCAACAGAAATACATCATCTGTGAAAATTTAAACTGTCTATCTATCACGGTTCATGAGATACAGCCTGGTGACAGACGGACAGACGGACGGACAATCTTAGTAATAGGGTCCCGTTTTACCCTTTGGATAAGGAACCCTAAAAATGGTGGGGTTGAGTTCCGTTGGTCATTGTTCGGGTACGGAGCTTTAAAAAATAATAAATCAATTAACTACATGTTACACTTTGCTTGACCCGGTGATCATACCTAGACCCCACTACATTACACAGTTACCGTTATAAGTAAAATAAAATAGACCACGAAAAATATATGATACATTTTTCATAAAGTATTACTCTGCTGGCATCGACCCTAGACTGCCCGGTTGGATGTCTATCATAATTATGTATTATCTGGCAGTTATGTTTTTCTGCTAGGCCGAATTAATGTCGCCAGATGTTCACTACTTCATTATACCGTGTGTAATTACTACTTCATTATACCGTGTGTAGTTACAACTTCTGGAAATATTGAACGTTCGTTGGATCGTTTAATTACTTAAACTTAACCCAGAGTTCATCAGTGTGGCTCGTTCATCAGTGTGGTTCGTTCATCAGTGTGGTTCGTTCCTGAAAAGACCACACTCTATAAACTTAAATAGAGGGTTTGATCTTTGAGTTGTAGTTTGAATTGACGAAAAAGATTTGACGCGTAAAATTTTTTTTTGTTATTACCATTTTTAATGAAATAAATATCCCCAATATAACTTCCGAGTATTATAACTTATCATAGTTGTGTTTCAAAATTAATATACGAACCTACGTATTTTAATACGTAGTAATTCATGTTTAGAAGGTTTGTTTCACATTAAAATAAAAAATAAACTCAATTACTATATTTTAAGTAACTTTTCCATTTGGCTTTTGAAAGGTGAAACACTGCTAAAGGGCAAAAGGCTACTAAAGGGTTATGATCCAGGGAATGAGACAAAACAAAACAATAAAATATGATAAAAAAGGTGACTTTCATAATTTGACGACAAAATGCTAATTACCCACTGATGTTGACTCCATAATCGCCGTAGAATGTGAAAACACACACGCATCTGTTTCACCATACATACACATCTTTGTAACCCTCCCCATGCACACATCCTGTACTCAAACCTTGCCAAACCCCCTGCCAGCCTTTGTGGAGCCTAGCGTGATGATTACGGGCTTATATCAAAGCGAAGGGCACCCTATCAGGGCCGGCGGTCGTGCGCGAGGCGACGTGCTGCGCTCGAGGGTTGGCTCTGAAATCAATCCGCTCAAATGTATTGCTTTGTGCCGAGGTGACATTGAAATGTGCTTGAAGTTCGTGCGTAGTGTGAAAAGGGTTAGGGTTTTTGGTGTTCTAGATATTTATTTTCACATTTTTTACATTTACGCACGTCGGCGGCGTTTTTTTGAGCTGGCCTAGCTTATTTAAATTTTCCCAACTATATTAGGATCGGCTTCCAGTCTAACCGGATGCAGCTGAATACCAGTATTTTACATGGAGCGACTGCCTATCTGACCTCCACAACCCAGTTACTGGGTAGTACGATACCCCTTGGTAAGACTGGTTCTCAGACTGTCGGGCGTCTGACAACCGGTAACGACTGTCAAAGATCCACGATTTACAGCCGGCTTAACGTGTTATTCGAGGCACGGAGGAGTCTCGGTATGTAAAGATGGTCACTCATCTATGGACCAACCCCGGCAAGCGCAGCTTAGCCTGATGGGTCGATCCGTGCGGCTGTTATTACTTTAGCCACGAGCTCCTCTGCTGGCCTAGTTTATTACGGAGTTCAAATAGAATAAGAGGCCTGATTAAGAAGCATAGCGCCAGCCGTTGTGGCGATACTTGGGAATGCTTATGTCCAGCAGTAAACGTCTTTCTGCAGCAATGATGATGAAGTTGGCCTCTTTAGCCAGCTTGTCGGTAATAGTTTTGTTCCACAACATGTGGCCTAGCCTACTAAGTTTCACTTGTAGGTATTAATAAAGAATTTAATGAAAGAATTTGTGTAGAAAACTATTCCCATTTTTCCAAACAACTCCCGTACTTATGTACGGGAGCCAGTAAAAATAAAGCCTGGTGTAACTTTTTAACGTAGTTTTATGTTGGGGTGATCTTTGCGTTATGATTTACCGAACTATCAAATAGGCTTTTCAACTTATTCCATTATCATGTTGTTGGTTGGTTATAAACTACTTACTGTGTTTCTTATAATAAACACAGCATTTTTGTGTAACAAATAATGCATTATTACAATATTATTTCAGGTAATAAACCAAGCTGAACAGCAATATTATTGTTACCTTTCCTGTAAACTCAACCCAACAGTTTGTTATTTCATCCTGCTCCAATCAGTTTTTCTTTTACCCCGATCACAAAAGCAAATCTTATTAAAGCTCAGAACGAATTGTTACAAATCCTGCTGATTATAAACAAACAGCGACCGACGGCCGAAAGCTGAAAGCCGAGTTCGGGAATCAATTAAAAGTTATCGCAAGAATTGTTGTGATTTATACGGGAGCCACCCTATCGGTGCGCCACCTCGCAGATAACTAAAGAAGGTAAAGCCGGTCAACTACGAATGGCCAAAATATACGCTGAAACAAATAGACTGTAGTATGGTATAGAAACTCTTGCTCTTTGCACGTCTGTGGTGGACTGCTAGAAAACTATCAGTGACAGCCTGTCAAGACACTTCTTCATCTTGTATTGAAAATCTTTGACCTACAAGATAGGTTCCGTTCATAGTAAACGACATTTAAAATCTGTTCGCGTTGCACCTATGTTGACAAGTTGCGCTAATGAATAGTATAAAAGATAGAATAAGCATGTAAGTAAACGAGCTAGCTATCATTTGAAAGATTGCGCTACAATTGTTTTGTCGAGGCATAGATTATGACAAAACGTCCCAATTGGGACGTTTTCGAATCTTCACAATGCGCGCGTTAAAAACATATCTGCCTCTTTTTTGTTCATAACATTAAAATGAACTACAAAAGTTTTACCCCCTTATTAATTGCGTACGAACCACCCGGAGTATAATTGTTGAGAATGTGCTGTGAAGACTGCTGGCACAACAATCAAGCAAGTCACTTGGTTGTTAGGTACCCCTCAAGTTCTCATTCCCACAAGGACCTTGAATAAATATGATCTGCTGTGTAAGAGGATTATTGTGGCATTTTAGTATTCAGCCAGACATATTGAAGAATTCAGCAGTGGACAAAGGTTTCAGAAGATTTGATAATATAGAGTATTGCAGGACAGAAATTAAGTCCGTTGATTTTAAATACGGCTTCTGCGCATAGAAATAAAAAAAAAACTTCAAGAAAGCAACAGTAGTTACTAATTTTGATCAGCTAATGATAATTTCTCCCTCTCTATACCCACATTTTATATTACTAAGTTTTTACTTTTTGTTTTTTGTTAGTACCTACTTATAAACTAATGTACAGAGTGGAAGGCGCTGACGACTGTGACACAGTTCATACTACTACGGTCGTCGACGTATTCTCTTGTTTACATAATCACCCATTGTTGTTATTATATTTTCCATATACTAAGAGATATTTGTAATACTTAGTTATTCAAATAAACTATTATTATTATTATTATTTTGTACGGTAAGTTCAATTTTTGAAGTTATACTTCTTTTGGCGCGTTAGGGAAAAATGATGAGAGTAAATTTTTACGATGCGCGCGCACACCGTCACAAAAAACCGACACCCTGAAGTTAGCTATAGTCTGTGGTTCATGAAGAATGATTATTTTCCTTTTGTAAACTTTGTGACAGTTTGGTTTTTTATATTGTTACGCCAAAGAAGTATAACTTCTTACGTGCGTACATAAGTACACACACTTTTTTTTTGGTTATTGACTGTGGCTTGCTTAAAAAAAGTTGTTTATTTCATGGGCAAAAGCCGTATCTAAAATATGATCACCCATTTCCGTTACACCTGTTGGTATCCGACTCGGCTGGGCGGCATTCGGGAAGTTGCGTGGTATATTCTCGTCTCACATACTACAGTGTCTCAAGATGAAAGTCTATAACCACTGCGTGTTGCCAGTGATGACTTAAGGAACCGAAACCTCCAGCAGATGTATTCGCTAACTCAGTTGACATCAATTTTTTAGGCACTATGCAGTACATTGCTGTTTTGACGTATAAGAAAACAAAAATGTACTAAGTAGTGCCTATTGTAATCGATGTCCACCGAGCAATGACTGCAAAATGCCTATCAAATTGATGTCAACTGAGTTATCGAATACACCTGCTGGTCGCTTACAATGGGCCTCATCAGAAAGCTTAATTTTACCCAAAGGGCAATGGAGAGGGCAATGTTCAAAGTTTCCTTCTTGATCGAATCAGGAATTATGATATCCGCTAGAGAACTAAAGTTACCAACATAGCCCGAAGAATTGCCAAACTGAAGTGGCAGTGGGCAGGGCACATTGCTCGCAGAACAGATGGTCGATGGGGCCGAAAAGTTCTGGAGTGGTGACCGCGTACCGGAAGACGCAGCGTTGGAAGGCCTCCCACAAGGTGGACCGATGACCTGGTGAGGGTCGCGGGTAGCCGATGGATGCGAGACGCACAGGACCAGTCGTTGTGGCGACACTTGGGGGAGGCCTATGTCCAGTAGTCGACTGAAATGATGACGATGATGTTGATATTCCCTCAACAACTTTCAATCAAAGAAGGAAATATATGTGATCTATTATGAAAGAGGTTTACCTTTTGTGGTAAATTAGTTTTCGACTAAACGTTTAAGGGACCTTTGAAAAGTTCATGTTCAGCCATGGACAAAGGTTTTAGAAGATTAAAGTAGCAAGGTCGATTAAGCGTTGTACAATGTTGTCCTGCTGTTATTTATGTTGGTTGTGAGGGTACTTAGTTATCGGGGTATCGGGGGTATTGATAAATGAATTCTCGCTATTGTGCACCGGAATTGGGGTACAGTTAACTGTTACCATGTGTTGTATTAGCGAAATTGATTATTAGTTTGTGTACTGTTTATACGATTGCTTGTTTACGTTATAGCGGTATTCCCAACAGGGTCGGCGGGTAGTGTTGCCCTATAATAGGGATAGCCTATTCTTAAGCCTGTTGAGAGTTGTGCTTGCTAACAATTCGATACCAAATTCAATCAATACGACCTAAACATTGTTGATCTTGGTATTTGAGTTTTGTGCAAGACGTAAATATTTACTTGTCGTTCCTGTGGACAAATTTTCGTCCACCTAGGTCATCCGGGCGTTGCAGTGGGTATAAACCAGCGAATCATTAGATTACTTTTTACTGAACCTACATAATACCACAGCAAAAAAAAAAAAAGACGATGCTCTCTCCAATATTTTTTCAGCTCTTTTTATCTCTTGCCCTCTCCGGCCAGTCTGTCGGAAACTAGTTCTATCATCACGCCTTTTAGGCTTGCCTCAATGATGATGCGAGTCTTTAGTTACCATTCATAATTTATTTATTTTTAGAATCTATTTAAAAACAAACCGGACAAATCATATTTTTTTCAGGTTTTTTTTTAAACTGCCTCCATCTTATAGGTGGAAAAATAATCATAAAAAAATACAGAAAGTATTTCTTTACCATAAGTAAAGAACTACTTTCTTTTCTTTACCTTATTTCTACTTTTTTTCTTTTTTTTTTCTTTCTTCTTCTTCTTCTTTTCTTTCTTTTTTTTTTCTTTCTTTTTTTTACTTTTTTTTTGGTTTTTTAATTTTTTTTAAAAGAAGATTGTTCTGCATCCATACATCTTTCGCCCCAGATCCAACAGCGAAGGGAATTTACTTTTCGTGTTCTAAATTACGAGTATATAGGTACCCATGAAGACAAAGATTAATGACGGACACCTTTGTAGAAAGCATTTATTTAAAAAGAAAACAAAGATTTTGAGGTTATTTTTATTAGGAATTAATCTCTTTAATAGTTAGAAATATGCCTAAAGTTATTTATTATCACAGCCAGGTAACACGTTAATAAAAGCAATCAGCACAGAGTACATTATAATATATAGAAAGCAATCAGAGTCCGTAAAAAATAGCAAGGTAGTCGAATGTATTCCAAAAATAACAAAATGAAATCACTACACATAGCAATCAGACAGGTGACATTTAAGATGATTGACATTTGACATGACAAGGATTAGGGATGCCCTATAAAATCTGTATCGATATATTTTAAACAAAATCGGTACCATTCAGTACCCAGCGTGCTATTCTATTTGAAATATTACAATTCATCTCACCTAAGGTGTGAGTGCCGTACCTCGTATTCGGTTCATATTCGTGAAAATACGATTCGAAATAGCCTTCATATATAAATAGCATTGTTTGTGCACTGCTTTGTTTCGTGTTTTTATATTCGTGAATCTCTCACCTCGAGTCAATTTTTGCGGATCGAAGTAGCCTTCATACTTATTAAAGCGCGTTTTGTGCACTCATTTTCGATTCTATTCGAGTGGATTGTTTTAGTGAATACTCGAATCTCGGATTGGTGTACGTGGACTTTCGTATTCGATTCGTATTCGTGTTTTTAAAAACGGACCATTAAATATTCCCCAAAACGAATCACGAATACGAATCGACTGTGAGTAGTTGCACAGCCCCCATTCGTAAATTCTGATCCGTTTTTATGCTGTTCGTAAAAAAAACACGAATTGAGTCGAATACGAGGTGGTGCATAAACGTCCTTATATATAGTAATTGTTTAGAAAAAGATAAGTAATTATTTAGGATGCATGTTATCTTATCTTAACGATGTGTGTAAAATGAAAAATTGGGCATCACTAATTGTCATGTCAAAGATGGCAACATTTTTGATTTGTGATGTCGTAAATCGTTTAAGCTCTTTTAATTGTTCAATACAGAACGCAGAGTGTCCGTTTCATACAGATATTCGCAATAAGTATAATAAAATATACTTATAATTACTATGTATGTCAGAGGTTTGTTGGTCCTGGGGCCATATCCGACATAGTCCTTTGAGGCCCTGTGGTTTCGGAGATAAGGCGGGAAAGGTCATTATTCATCTATTTTCTTAAATAACTTCAAAATTATATATTTTAAAATTATGAAAAAAATATATTCGAGACACTCACAATATGCGCTTTCATTTGATATGTCGCACGACACCGTTTGAAAAACTTTGATTTATAATTCTCCGATTTTCACCCCAAACGTGACCCCCATATTCCAAATTAATTTAGTAAGGGTAGGTACACGTCCGTGTTTGGGTCACATATATTCATGTGTGTACCAAATTCAACTCTATCGCTCCAGCAGATTCGGAGCAAATTGGTTGTGACAGACGGACAGACAGACAGACAGACACACGAGTGATCCTATAAGGGTTTCGTTTTTTCATTCGGACTTTCGGAACCCTATAAATGGCGATCACGGTTTTACGCCTACACGAGAGAAAGTCTTCTAGGATTACTAATGAGAGTACCTAATTTTAGACTAATGGTCAAAGGTATTTTCATTATACAAAATTACCGTTAGGTACTTTTAATTCCAGTTGGTGAAAAGCGGTTATTGCTACTAATGACACCTGCAACACCTTTAAGTTTGCCGAATTCTTGCCTTTACACATCACAAAATGTCACATGTACTTGTAATTTCTCCTCTCAAATCCAAATTACAGAAAATCCACTCGTCACGTCGCAGTCATCCTCATAATAAGTAATTCCGCGTAACGACTGCATTACTCCAAGCTTTATGACCGTGACACACTGTACTGGTGTTACTCGACTAATAAAATTGTAATGAGTCTCTCTAATGTGCGCCGGCCTTTAAAAGTGCGCATTTGTAAGTCCTTGTGATCATGTAAAAGCAATGGCAGAAGGACCACAATTAAGATAATCAATACAGGAGTAATTCTTAGTGTGAGGCAAATTTTTAATTAAAAAAAAACACAGACAAACAGTCTGACTAGCCTTTAACTCTTCACACATCGATTGCACACCAGGTGTGCAGAAAACAATTCAAATCTGTTGTGTCTGCTAATTGGACGTGGGACGGGTTAACCACTTATGTTAGAATCGACTCCCAGTCTAACCAGACGCACGTTTTTATCAATTTTTCAAGGAGCAACTGCCTATCTGACCTCCACATTGCAGCTTTGTTGCTATTAGTGGGTAACACCATACTCTATGGTACACTCACACATTTGAGCTTTGGCACAGAGTAAACTTGGTCGTCCAGTCACGGATCGACCCCGATAAGCTTTGCTAAACCTTCTTCAAGGATAACAAAAGAATATCAGTCAGTATTTTGGCAGTGAAATACTCACTGTTCACTCAAGCCAGTCTAACGGGAGATTGCTGTAATAACAAAGCCGGAATCGGTGATCAGTTATTTGACAAAAGGAGGGTTACACTACCCAATACCCATCCATTGTTGTCCATTAAAGAATTAACTGTATGAGGAAACTTCATTGCTGCAAATCATTCAGTAATCACTTTAGGGTACTTTTCTATTTCTGCTCTTCCCCTTATTTCAATTTATTAGGGGTCGGCGCCACATGACTTCCATTATTGTTAGTCGTCATCTCAGTAGCAACCCCTTTCTTCGCAAGTGCGATTGCTGAGCGTAAGGTCTTGGGTTCGATTCAGGGTTATCATCAGCCTTTTATTGTCTCACTGCTGGGACACCGGCCTCTTCTCTGTGAGAGTGTGTGGGCCGTAATCCACCACGCGGGCCCAGTGCGGGTTGGTGGATGTCACATGTCTTCGAATTTTTGGTTCTAGGACATGCCGGTTTCTTTACGATGTTTACCTTCACCGTTTTGAGAGCAGTGGTGAAGAAATAATTTACACAAAGTCTTGTAAGTCGAGGTCAATGCCACTGGGCCACCACTACCCTCATCGATCTTATCGATTCAGGGTAAAAAGTGCTAATTATTCTGTAGCAGCCCGGAAATTCGGACTTGGTGGTGTGACACCCCTGAGCCTCGGTAAGCACGTAAAGTCATTGGCCCTGCGCCTGATCTCTCTCCGATCGTGTCGGATAGCCGTCCCGTCGGACAATGAGAGTGAAGGAACAGAGAGTGCCCCTGTGTCTGCGCACACGCTTGTGCACTATAATATATCCTGCGTACTTTGCTAATCTCCGTTGAGATTGACCACGGTGATCGTGATTTGGTCGGGAGGATAATTTATTATTAATGTTAATTATAATTCATCATTCTCCTGCCTTTATCCCAATTTATTTGGGGTCGGCGAAACATGTCTTTTTCTTCCATACTCCTCTATTAGTCGTCATCTCTGTAGTCACCCCCTTTTTACCCATATCCTCTTTCACAATGTTAATTATAATTAATGTTAATTATTATTAATGTTAATTCCTGTGATTGTTGTAGTTAAACTTCTGCTTGTTTTTAATATTGTGTCCGAAATTGAACTAGAATTTTTAGTGTGTACACGACTTTTTATACTCCAAATGTACTTTTTATGTTAAAAATGTTGAAAAACAAAAGAGTTGTGGTGTTAACGAAGTTCTAATTGTTTGCGTTAATAATTGTGATGTATCTTCATACAGGATCCCTGGGGGGGTAGGTTGGAGTATAGCGACCGTGTTGCCTACTTTACATTGGATACTATCTTTTATCACGGGCGTTATGATAGCACTTTGAAATTCATTTACTAGACTCTAATTTACTTTGAAATCAAGTATACTTGCACACTTTGTGCAAGTATACTTGATTTGAAAGTCCTCAAGCCTCATACCTTTTTTTTTGTTTTACTTTTATCGTGTAGAAATCTTACTGGATGTCCTTCGCCCGGGGTGGGCACAGGGGTCTGTCAGACTCTGACTGACTAAAACCATACGGTGTTATGCACGTGCTTGCGAATTTCATCACGCTCCCCACTAAGTACTGGTCCGCATGAATTCATACGGACCCTGTCACCATCTGCGGCTGCGTACGGCCACAATTCCTCTAGAGAAAATGAGTCATACCTACCAATGATTCGACAAAGTCACAATATTTCTGTCTATCGTTTAGTTAGTAACTGCTAACCTAGAAAATATAAACTAAAAAAAAAACATCAGAACTGCTAATCTAATCTCATGCTAGTTTCTGTGATTCACAAATCAAAATGTCTAACAACGAACGAGAAGCTTATAACACAAGTTAACATAGCACTTACTCAAAAACTTTCAAGACTTGGTTGTTAGTCGAAAAATCAGTCTCTTTTAGTTTCGCGTCGTATAAACGTATCTAAACGCAAAACCAATAAAAGTTTCATCTTCAAAATGAATAGAACTACACAGCAACTTACCTAACTCTCTCAAACCGATATCAATCACAGTGGTATCGTTCTACTGCAGCTACAGTACAGCCACCGTCCTCTCGCGGGACACATCTCACTGTTCCACAACTTTTATTACCCCAACTAGTTGTGACACCCGCGCCCGGCCGCCGGCCGGACATGGGGTTGTACCTTGTTTAGAGTGGCCGGTTTTACAACGAAGGGTTTTTGAGTACGGAAACTTTATAACATGATGTCATCACGCTTGTATACTCTAAGGAGGTGGACAGAGTTTATTAGTACAAGCTCATCTCGCCAGTTTTACATGCCATGGATTTGCAACTGTTATATGATTTTGTGTCCTATTCAGTGATAGTGTGACTGATGACGGGATGGAATGGAAAAAGAAAATGTGATGCACTGACTCCAGGTAACATGGGACAAGAGCAGAACGATGATGACGGAGAAAAATAGTGTTCTAGAAACTGGTTTGTTGATATATAGGCCCTCTGTAGTTAATATTCTATTAAGATAGATTTGTCTTTCAGGAATGTAATTTTCAAGTATTTCGGCCGCTATAATAACATACCAAGTTCTCGTTCACGTTTCACGTGTAGGTATAAGTTGTCATAAAGTGATTCCGTCACAGCCCCAATTTCCTGTGTATGAACATATTTAACTCTGCTACAAAACAAGATAATAAATTCATTTTATTATACTTCCCGGGATAAGCCACGTCGCCGAAGCGTGCAGATAATACAAAGAATCTGTCGCGTATATAAAAGTACATACAGGTTATTTACAAGCGACCCCGTGGTGTACGGTAAGTGTTGACGAGTTTTTCACGAGGAATTTACGCATAACATGTAAATTTCCTTTATTTGCTCCTCGTGAGGGTGAGAATGACGGGATTAAGGCAGGCTGCTAGCGATAGAGACTGGTATATAGTTTGTGGAAGTTTGACATGGCTTTCTGATGTTATGTGGGACGAGATTGGATGACAATCGACAAACGATAACAATCTAAGAATGTACGAAACGAAGTGACCATGCACTGGCATGCACAATTAAGCTAAACTAATATTTGTCATAGTTAAATACAAACTTATAACTAAGAACCTTGTTTCACCAACAATTGCTTTTGGAATTATCTACCACTCAACCTTAAGGTGGTGCAAAGACAGAACCTGACAGATGCAATTTAACGGAAAGACTTTAAAGAGAACAGAGAATTATGCTGTCCCAAATGGATCAAAGAGATCTTAACCACGAGTGCTTCTTAAATTAGTACTGCTCAATGAAAAATCAGCCAAGTATAAGCCAACTTCAAGCAAGTTCGCTCGCGTGTGTCCCGCCTTACGTTAGAAAGAAACATAATACGTAACGTTTTATCAAAACTCAAAGAGCCGATACGTAAGGAAGTGCAAATTTCTCAAATTGTTACTCGTAACATGTAACAATTCTGCTTTTAGAATCCCGTAGTCTAATGGAAAAAACGGAACACATAATACATAATTTTGTCCAGTTAAAACAGACATCTTATTTGAAAACAATTGATAGGATATCGCCAATTCATAAGGTTATTTTAAAAAGGTTTAAGTGTTTATAACCGCGAGAGAATGGTGTAGTGTAATTACAATAAAAATTCGGCTTGCGATGATTCCTATGGATACAAGATGCACAGGACCAGTCATTGTGGCGACACTTGGGGGAGGCCTACATCCTGCAGAGGACATCAGGTGGGTACTCTACATGCGCACGCATGTAAAGTTACAACTGCAATATAATAAGTTCGATTTTAACGGTTTCTCTGAGGAATACTATGAAAAAGCAAGAACTTATTCACAAGAATTTGGTTGAATCGGCACAGCGTTGATTTGTTGGATTCATTGTAATTGCTTCTTTTGGATTTCTCGGGACCCTGAGGTCCCGGATCTTTGGAAGACGTACGAGGGGCCGAAGCCAACTCGTTGAGGAGCCACTTTAGACGCATTTTTATGAAATGGGGTACCAACTGACGATTATTATTATTAACAATAGCATTATTAATGTTAGTCTTCTTCTTAGCGTGGCGTTTGCGTGTGATGATGGTGGATGGGTCGTGGCGTGGTTCTTGGCGTGTGAGTGGTTGATATGTACAAAGTAGAAAACAAAAGGTTTGTATCTAGGTATGTATTTATCATTGTACTTATTTCTCTGTTTGTCTATTACACCTACCTATGTTTATTGTTGACTAGTAGAAAATGCTTAAGGCATTAAGTCCGCCTTTGTACAGTGTCTTTTACAAGTTTTAACAAATAAAGAAAAACAAATTTATTTTGCACACGGTAAAACAGATAAATTCATGCGTGAGCAAATATTCATCCCAAATACAGAACCCTTCAATATATGAGGCCCAACTCGTTCATGGCCAGTTTTTGTTTCTCAACAGGTAATTCCCTTTAACTTCGGTAAGCGAGTTGACGGGGGTTATAAAATAAGTTGTAATGTTATGAATTTATTGCCTATCTATGTTTTGACGGGCATTTCACTCGGAGTTTGGGGAAGCGTTTTGTTTCAGAAGATGCCGTGGGTACCAGGGGATGTTTTATAAAGTTTTTTACTGAAGTTCGTTTTATTGAAGACTTTAGGCGAAGAACAGGAACTTTGCACTTATCTTAATTTATAGGTATAGCTTTCTTTTAGGGTGGGAAATCATGAAATAACTTCTCCCGCTCTGAGTGGATCAGGAGGGCGTGCCAGACTCTTACTGACTAAAACCCACCCGTGGTCCTTCAGTTGCCTGTGCCAGGGTCGCGGTGACTCTTTAAAACACCCCTGCGACCCTAGTAGGGTCGGTCCTAGTGGGTTCCGTATAGATATAGCTGATGTCGGTTTTAGTGGAATAGCACTGAATTAAAAACACTGGTTTATTTTGAAAGTAGGCTAGTGCAAAACATAAGAATAATAAAAACTGCATAGAATTTGTGAAATAGTTTACATTTTAACAATTGAGGGATTGGATGGAAACAAAAAATATCGGGTGTAAAAAGACAGTTTCCGAAGCCGAATGCTACATATTCTACCCATTATTTGGATCATTTTTTTCCACTAGACCATACCTGGGAATCCACTGGTTCTGGAGATATTGAAGGTCAAAGTCGCAATTTTTTTTTATATTTTTACGAAAATGAATTCCAAGTGTTATTCCTAAAACTTTTTTCCAAACCAACATTATCTGAATTTTCGATTTATTTTTCGAATTTTCGTAATTACGTTTTAATATCAAACGTATCCGACAAGTACCTACGCAGCCTTAACTCCGCTTGCCTTTTTTAACATTGCGTTACATTGCGCGTAATAAAAAATATTTTTATTTTTCATACCTAAAAATAAAAGTCGTTTTCCAGCAATAATTTTTGTGCAGAGCTACTTTGTTAGATTTACATTAAGCGTAGTTGACGACTATGTGATTATGTGTCTTTTACACCCTGTACCGTAATATACGACGCAAAACATTTTAGTTGATTTAATTTAATTTTTTCCAACGTTATATTTTTGTCGTGACACGGATCTCTAAAACATTCTGTTCCACTGACATTCTCAATAAGTAGGTTATATTGGGGCGCGTTTATTAGATCATCACAATCGATTTAGTGTGATCTTTCTTGTCCTTATCGGAGAACAGAGTGGAATACTAATCGAGACGTAAGACAGAGGGCGGGTGCGCTGTTTTGAACCATGTCAGAGGCTCGGGTCGGAGGTAAAGAAATATATTTACTCTCAAATACATATAGCCGATACCGATATCACGCATGTTTTCCCTGAAGGGTTAAGCAAGGGTTTATTTATTGTACATTCACATTTCGTCAGTTATATTTAAGTCTAACAAGGGCGAGCCTATTGCCATCAACGGGGCATAAAACTAAACTCCAGGCTGCTGCTGATGGGATTTTTTTTTTATGGGTGTGGGAACCTATGACTCTTCCCGCTCTCTGTGGAGTTGGAGGGCGTGTCAGACTTTTACTGACTAAAACCCACCCCTGTTCCTTCCTTGCCTGAGTGCCCAGGGGCCGCGGGAACTCTGTTTTGAATTTATCCACGACCCAGGTTGCCTGACCTGGGAATTGAACGCAGGAGTATGACATTTAACAATAAAACTTGCAACCACTAGAACAATAAAGTAAAAGGTGTATAACATTTTCTGAATTGAATTATTTTGTATGCATTTATATTAAATTGTAAAGTTACTTACTTAAATATTTTTAGGGTTCCGTACCTGAAGGGTCCAAACGAAGTCCTATTGCTGTCACTCTCGTGTCCGTCAGTCTGTCTGTCTGTCGTCTGTCACACAATTTTTACAGCCAAACGGTTGAAGCTACAGTCTCTAAATTTTCACAGTATAAGCATCTTGTTGACCAAAAGCCATACAAATTGTCAAAAAAGTTTTTTAATGTTGTTTAGGGGAGCTTCCATACAGATAAAGGGGGGCGCGAAAAAAAATTGATATATCCCATCAAAATATTGGAAGACAAAGGAATTAGAAGCCACCAAAGACAGCTATTTTAGCAAAATTTTGTTACGAAGGATTTTTTTACTCCCCATTGACCTATGGACTTGAAATTTGGTGATAATGTTTATTATTACGTAAATTTTACTTACAAATACCAATATATTGATAAACCCCTCATTTAGTATGGAACCCTAAATGTGCGAAGTCCGATACGAATTTGACCAGTTTTTTAATATACTTGCGGAAGAAAAGAGACTAAATAAATCATCAAATCTGCTGATTGCAGATATCTACATAATAATATATAAAATTAATGTTTTCTTGTTTGTCCTCCATGCGTTCCGAAACCATTGATCAGATTGTAATGAAACTATGGTAGGGTGTTCTGGGGATTCCTGGCCCAAAAATCTTACACAAGTAAAAAAAAACCGGCCAAGTGCTTGTCGGATTTCGCACATAGAATAGAATAGAATAGAATAGAATACTCTTTATTATGTACACCATATAAATCACACACACACACACACACACACACACACACACATACACACACACAACACACACACGCACATTTATGGTTCCGTACCAAATATTGGTATTTGTTAGTATAATAAACGTACGTAGTAATAAACATTATCACCACAAGTTCATAGATCAAGGAAATTTAAAAAAAAATCGGAACAAAATTTTGTGACAGACAACGGACAGGCAGACACGTGAGTGACAGCAATAAGACTTCGTTTAGACCCCTTCGGGTACGGAACTCTAAATAACGTGCCATTGCAATGCATGCCGGTGCAGCTAGTTATATATAAAAAAAAAATACATGACTACTTCCAGAAATATTTTTATTTTTTAGCATACAATGTGATGAATATAAAATTCACGTGAAACCACCCATAACAGCTAGTGCAGAAAGTAATATAAGACACGAATGCAATCGTGAAATTGAAACACAATTGAAGCAAATATTAAAGTTGCATACAACTGCTACGCGGCGCTACGGATATTGCAAATACGTGCTACAAATGGCGCTTGTTAGCTACGCAGCCGCTACGCCGTAGCCAAGTGTTGCTCCCATTCGTGTTAAGAATTTGATTATGCAATTTAAGGCCCTACTAACGGTCCAGTGGGGCCCTCATTGAATAAAAAATCGTAGCATAGCACAGAAAATAAATATTAAAAAATCAAACTTCACGTTTGTTACAAAGAGGATAAAGCATTTTTACGTTGTTAAAACAGGTCTCAAAATGTTTCGTATCCAAAGTAGTAGGCAAAAGTACCAAAAACGGCCGTTTGTGACACTTTAAACAAACGTGCAGTTGGATTTTTTAACATTTATTTTCTGTGCTATGCTACGATTTTTTATTCAATGAGGGCGCCTTTGCACCGTTAGTAGACCCTTTTTTTTTTTTTTTTTTTTTGTGGGGTGGGAAATCATCCTATGACTTCTCCCGCTCTGGGCGGAGCGGGAGGGCGTGTCAGACTCTTACTGACTAAAACCCACCCCTGTTCCTTCCTGCCTTTGAGTGCCCAGGGGCGAGGTAACTCTGTTTCGAATTTATCCTCAACCCCCGGGCAGGCATCGGCCATGACGGGCCCCGTCTCTTGCTGACAACTCTTTGAGGCGCGCGTGGAACACTACGCGCCGTCGACTCTCGGGCCTGGTGCTGATCGGACGGCGAGTTACCCACTACTCGCCGTCCGCAGGCCCGGGTCTACGGTGGC
Source organism: Polia nebulosa (assembly GCA_951329385.1). NCBI lineage: Eukaryota > Metazoa > Arthropoda > Insecta > Lepidoptera > Noctuidae > Polia > Polia nebulosa. The sequence goes on along the minus strand of OX589592.1, from coordinate 1,701,083 downwards.
CGGAGATCGTCTCGCGGCGCCGGTAGCCCCCGGCGTCTCCTGAGGCGGCTGCTGCTGAGGGCGTGAGGGCGACTCCGTTGTTGGTGCTCTCTCACGCGTCCCGCCTCCGCCTTCGCGAGCATTACTGCTTCGCAGAAGGAGGAAACGGCTTCCCATTCCCTCTCGCTCCGTACCATGGCCTGAACCAGGGCAGGGCGCGAGAGGTCGCTGCCGCCTATCGCATCCACGAGGACACGGCGTTGCTCCGCCCAAGCGGGGCAGACCTCCACCGTATGCTCCACCGTGTCCTCGGGGCGATCCGTGCAATGGAAACACCCGGGCGTCACCTCCCGCTTGATCCGAAACAGGAACCTCCCGAAACAACCGTGTCCGGTGAGGACCTGCGTCAGGCGGAAGGTGAGGGCGCCGTGAGGTCTCTCCAGCCAAGCCTCAAAGAGGGGCACTACCGCCGCAATGGTGGCGTGCCCAGCGCGGGGTTGTGACAATCGCTGTCTCCATGTCGCCATGAGATCCTGCCGGAGCTCTGTCCGCCGAGCCGCGAGTTGTCGCGGCAGCGGAGTTTCGCCCCGGCGTTTCGCCTCCTCGCGCTCCTCATAGAGGCTCGCGAGGATTTTTGCCTCCAGATCCCATGGCGATAATCCGGCAAGGAGGCTCGCCGCCTCGCAGGAGATCGTACGGTATCCTCGGATCGTTCTGATCGCCATGACCCTTTGGGACGCGTTCAGAAAGCGAATAGATCGCTTCCTTAGCGAACGCGCCCACACCGGTGCTCCGTAAAGGGCCATGGACCGCACGATCCCCGCGTAGAGCCTCCGGCAGGAGGCGTTTGGCCCCCTCAGATTGGGCAGGAGCCGCCTCAAAGCAGCCCCGGCCCTGTTCAGTCTGGGAGCCAAACGTCGGAAGTGCTCGACGAAGTTCCACCGGCTGTCGAGGACGAGTCCCAGGTACTTTATCGTCCCCTCGACGCCGATGTGAACCCCTCCTACCGTTATCTGGGAACCCGCCGGTGGCGCATTCCGAGAACCATGAAAACACATGGCCTCGGACTTGTGCAATGCCACCTCGAGTCCCAGTTGCCGGATCCTGTCCACGATTATCGCAACCCCGCGTGTCATGATGTTGGCCGCCGCCTCGTGCGACCACCCCTGCGCCAGGACCAGGGTGTTGTCAGCGTAGCATACTACGCTGACGGCGCTAGGGAGGTCGGCGCGCACCACCCAGTCGTACCCGATGTTCCACAGAGGCGGCCCAAGGACCGATCCCTGCGGAACACCGCACGACATCTCTCGTCGGTTCCATTCTCCCTGGTGACCGGGGTAGATGACGGCCCTGTCCGTCAAATACGCCTCGACTACGCGACGGAGGTAGGGCGGCACCCGGTGATACCGGAGTGCCTCCACTATGCAACTCCAGGGCAGGGTGTTGAAGGCATTGGCGATGTCCAGAGACACCGCCAAGACGACCCTACCCCGGGCTACTGCATCCCCCGTCGTGAGGGCTCGTACGCGCATGATGGCGTCCACCGTAGAGCGCCCCCTGCGGAAGCCGTACTGGCTCTCCGCCAGATCCGGCCCCACCCGCGTCAGCTGCCCGACGAGGCGGTCTGCAATTACTCTTTCAAAGAGCTTGCCCACCTCGTCGAGCAGCACGATGGGCCGGTATGCGGACGGAGAGTCCGCGGGGCGCCCCGGCTTCTTGATGAGGACCAGCTTCCCCGTCTTCCAACGGAGTGGAAACTGGCCCCTCTCCAAGCATGCGCTTAAGAGCCCTCTGAGTCGAGGCCCGAGAGCCTCCTGCAAAGCCAGGACCAAGGCTTTACCGTGCACGCCATCTGGTCCTGGGGCGGTGCTTTTGGCATTCAGCCTACGCACCGCCGCTCTCAGCTCTACCTCGGTCACTTCGGGAGCATCGTCGTCGTCGTCGGGTTGGTCCGCGTCAGGCACCACAGGAGGAGGCGGAGCCATAGGCGGGGGAGTATGTTCCCCTCGCGAAGGGAACAGAGCGCTCACCACGCCCTCCACGAGCTGCGGCCGGAGACTCTGCGTCAGCGGGGGCGCCCATGGGCGGAGTTTATCCCGCACCACTTTGTATGGGCGCCCCCACGGGTCTCTGTTCAGAGTCCCCAGCGACTCCTCGCGGGCCAATTCTTTGGCCCGCTTGATCTCCGCTCGGAGGGCGAATCTCGCAGCTCTGTACCCCTCGTACAGCTCCGCCTCGATGGCTTCCGTATCCGGCGTGCGGTTACGGAGCCGCCTGCGGTACCTGGTGTACCGGCGTCGCGCGGCAATACACGCTTGGCGTAAAGCCGTAAGCGCCGGCGACCACCAGTACATCTGGCGCCGAGCACATCCTGGCTGGACCCGGGGCATTGCCACGTCACAGATCTCGGACATGGCCTCCTGGAACCACACCACCTCGTCATTGATGTCGGCAGGCCTGTCCGGTGATGACACCCAGGCCTGCACGATCGAGGCTTCCAGGAGTAGCTCCCGGTCCAGCTGCTTCAGCGACCAACGCGGACCACTCGGGGTCCGTCGGACCAGCGCGGTCGAGGTCTGGGCGGAGACGTCAAACCGGATATACCGATGATCGGAATACGTCTCCACCCCCTCCATGACGCGCCAGTCGACGACACGCGGTGACAGAGCGGGGCTGGCGAACGAGATGTCCACCACCGATTCACCCCGCATCCGCACACACGTGGGGACAGAACCCCGGTTCAGGTTGACCAGGCCCGTCTCTAGGGCCCAGTCCTCCGCCATCCTCCCCCGTGTGTCCGTGTACCGGGAACCCCAAGCCAAGTTCTTGGCATTGAAGTCCCCGAGGACGAGCACAGGGAGGGAACGGTACCCGGCGACGACGTCTCTCAACTCCGCGAGGGAGTTGTGGAACTCGACGAGAGTTCGGTTCGGGGAGAAGTACACCCCTACCACTACTATCTCCCCGAACCGTGCTGCTACGCAACCCCGACCCCTCCTGACATCCTCAAGGGTCGGGGTACCGGCGGCGGCCGACGAAATGATGGTCACTGAGCCGTCCAGGTCCTCCACCCAGTCATCCCTGGGCGGGATATAGTACGGCTCAGCGACCACGGCGACGTTAATCGACCACTGCGCCATGCTCTGGAACAACAGGTCCTGAGCAGGGGCGCAGTGGTTGATGTTCGTCTGGAGGAGGCGTAATGGGGCCGTTATTGGCATTCCATTACAGCCTCCTCCTCTCCAGCCCTCCGTGAGGGTCCCGCCACCGCGATGTTGGCGGCGGCGACGACGGCTGTGGGGGCGGCAACGGCGGAAGCGGCGACGGCGGCGGCTGCGGCGGTGACGGTGGTGGCGGTGGCGGTAGAAGGCCTGCCCCTGGCCCTGGTCTTGGTGGGTGGAGCGCAGGTCTTGCTTCCAGCCCGGTGATCGGCCGGCTTGCCAGCAGCCGCACATGCTGTGCAGTGCGGCGCGGCATCGCACGAGCCGGCCTTGTGACCGGGCTGTCCGCAGCGGAAGCAGTTGCTCCCTCGGTCCACCTCCGAGGTGCACCTAGCTGCCACGTGGTCGCCCACATGGCAGCGAAAGCACCTCAGAGGTCTGGGCTCCAGCAGCTTGGCCTGCGCAGACACCCAGCCCACCAAGAGCCTTCGGCCCTCTATTTTCCTTACCGCCGACACGGGGCAGCTCACCGTTACGGTTTGCAGCCCCGTGAGGTCAGGACGGAGAGCGCCCACCCTCACCTGCTCGGCAGGGCACCCTCCAGTCTTGGCGACGGCAGCCACCACCTCTGCCTCCGTCACGGAGTCGTCCAGGCCCATGATGCGCATGTCTGCACTCTTGGTGGGCCTGGACACTCGAGCCTCGTCGACCAGCAACGCCCTGATCTTCGCGGCCAGGGCGTCAGCAGCTGGTCCGCTGGAGGCGCCGGGGACCTCTAGCATCCGGGCTCCGGTCTTGGTGACCTTCACCCGGACGCCGTCGGCACACCCCACCTCCTCGAGGCTCACCGCCGCCTTGGTTTTGGCGAGCACGCTGCGGTAGGTCACGCCCTTCTGTACCGCTTCTGGCTGTAGGGTTATGACTACAGCCGCGGACTTCGGGGCGCGGAGCCTAGCCGCAGCGGCCCGCTCCTTGCGCCGCTTCCGCCTCTCCCGTCGTTTGGCCGCCCTTTTAACCTTTCCCGCCTTCTCTTTCTCCCCGGCCACTTGCCATTCGGCAGCCTCGGCCGGAGGAGGTTGGGAAGTCGGGGCAGGCTGTGACGGCCGTCTCGCCGCCTGGGCTGGGCCCTTCGGGGCTTTCGCCGCCCGTGCAGCCGCTCCACCCGGTTTGGGCGGCGCCTTTGACGCCTTCGGCGGGCAACAGCGGGTCTGTGCTGAGACCCGCGGGATCGGTTAGTAGACCCTTAAGATTGAGAAATGTTTCAAATTTTTCTTTAGAGTTGTATTGGTTGCAAGGCGAAATGGTGACTTATAACTAGCACTTTGCCCGCGGCTTCACTCCCGTGACCTATCCCGCGGGAAGTGTTATTATTTCCGGGATAAAAAGTAGCCTCTGTTACTTGCTTATAATTTAGCTTTCTATTGGTGGAAAAATGGTTAATCGGTTCAGAAGTTTCGGAGCCTATTTGGTACAAACAAACAAAAAAAATTTTCTCTTTATAATATTATAGTACGCATAAGTAAAGATTTGCACACGTGCAAACCCGGCGCGGGTTGCTAGTATATTGTATAGAGGTCAAATTGTATGTTTGAAGGACGCAATCTGTTGGAGTACTGATCAGTGATCTGGTCGTGAAAACATCTTTTACTGACACAAAGCTACAATATCGTTAAGTATCAATATTATCAACAGGCTGTAACAGAAATGGGTGGTCAAATTTTAGATATCACTGCCCATGGAAATGAACAACGTTCTTCAAGAAAAAAATAAACAAAAAAAAAATGGACTAACGTACAGAATTATTATCAGCTGATCAAAATTAATGGTCCCAGGTCCACATTTTTTTTCGACATTGACAATTACTTTCTTGAATAAAGTTGTTAATTTCTATTTGCAGAAACAGTATAAATTAAAATATGGCCACGCATTAATAAATTTATTTATTAAACTACAAAGGTAAAAATAACCGTACAAAGGCGAACTTAATATCTTAGCCATTTTCTACCAGTCGACCTTAGGTTGGTCCTTTGCACCCCGTATAGACTATTTTGTATCACAGAAAAAAAAACACGTTTCCTATGGGTTAGGTCCCGAGAGTGAAATTACAAAAAAGATCACTATGAGCTTCTAATTCCACCTGCACCCACAACATGAAAACTGGAACGAAACAGTAAGATAAAAAGTTAAACGAACAGCTTTAAAATAGCACACAGTTTTTTCTGTTCTACTTCGTTACGTTGACTAATTAAAAATAGACACCAAAACATGAACAACATTAAACATATTTCACTTAATTGCAGCCCTTTCAGTAATAGCGAGAAATAATCTGGAATATAGAATCCTACTAATGTTATAATATGAAAGTTGTTTGTGTGTTTGTAAATTTGGATCTTTGTTAATCAATCAATAGATAAATAAATGTTTAGATCTATTTATAAATTCTCTAATTCACCGTTCTGGCGTGATTGAGTCACAAACATCCATTTACAGTCTGTGTTTCCTGACAGCTACAACCTGGAAGTCTTTAAGTCAAGAGTGAATAGGTTACTTCTAGGCAAGCGTGCTCCATCTTCGCTTACCATAAGGTGATATAGTGGTCAAACGCGAGCCTATCAATAATATAAAAGGATCTAAACCATCGACAATATTACGAGTACGTAGCAAGAAGGATTTTTTCCGCCGGCGAGGAGGCGACTAACAGTCAGCTATTTTAATGCTCAAGAAAAGTGAAATAGATCTACATTCCGTGTAAACAAAAGTGATACATATATTCATAGGAACTCGCTCCACTAGGTTATCGCTGAGGGACAAGAGCTATCAATGCTTACTCGCTCAGTGACACTAGCTCAGCGAAGCTCGCTCGGCGGTCAGAACTCACGCTGAGAGACCAAACTGAGCGAGTGGTGCGAATAATCGCGCGTCACACTCGGACACTCGCTTATAGCCCAGTGACTAAACTATCGGAACTACTACTCGCTACTCGCTGCTCGCAAACTCGCTTTTAGTTTGAAGCTCTACTTTTTTTTTTTCTTGCTACTCGCTTATCGCCGGCGGTGGGACAAGTGCCTTAATTCAAGATAGCGTACATTTCATCCACCACATTCAGCTGTCTATAGGAAAAAAACCTCCTTTAATTTCAACTCAAAAAGATTTTTTCGAAATGAAAAATTATTTTTGTGTTCAATAGTCCATTTATCGAGAAAGGCTATAGGTTATTTATCATCACGCTGCAACCAATAGGAGCGGAGCATCAATGAAAAATATGGCAAAAACGGGAAAAAAACATTCCTTTTGAGAGCTTCCGTTGCTTGCGCTACGTAAACCGTTAAAGCTTCGCAAAAAATATTATGACGGAATTGTTTCCCTTTAAAAGTTCTAATAAAAAGGTAGCGACTACATATGTCTATCTTTTAAGGTTAACTCACTATAATCTTTTTTATGGTAATCAAATTTGATCATGAGGGATGTCAGGTGCGCATGCGCTGGTCGGCTGCCACCAGTAGCGCTGCGAGGTACCATTTTGCATTGTATTGCTTATTTATTGAGGAAGATTATAGACTTTATAACATCACGCTACGACAAAGTAACCATTAACGCGGGTGAAACCGCAGGCACAGCTAGTTTTTTTTTTTTATTTTTTTTTTTTATTTTTTTATTTTTTTTTTTTTATAAATAAATCCTATAACCAACTACCCGGGCCTGCGGACGGCGAGTAGCGGGTAACTCGCCGTCCGATCAGCACCAGGCCCGAGAGTCGACGGCGCGTAGTGTTCCACGCGCGCCTCAAAGAGTTGTCAGCAAAGGACGGGGCCTGCCACGGCCAGTGCCTGCCCGGGGGTGGAGGATAAATTCGAAAGAGTTACCTCGCCCCCGGGCGCGTAGGGCAGGGAGGAACAGGGGTGGGTTTTAGTCAGTAAGAGTCTGACACGCCCTTCCGCTCCACCCCAGAGCGGAAAGAGTCATAAGATGATTTCCCACCCCCCAAAAAAAAAAAAAAAAAAAACCAATAACCAACTGACTTTGTCGGATTTATAAATTGTATATTTATTCAATAGAAATAACTTAAAAGATATAATGACCAATGGCACGATGGCCTATCCTGCGGTAGGAGTGCTGGTCGGATAGCACGGCACGCCAGCATTAATGACATCATCCGTCGGGCTCTTGTCACCACCGGGGTGCCAGCTGTTTTAGAACCCAATGGCTTGGCACGTGACGATGGGAAGAGGTCAGACGGAATGACCATAATGCCTTGGAAGTTGGGTAGGTCTTTGGTGTGGGATGCAACATGTGTCGACACCCTTGCGCCATCCCATCTTCTTAGCACGGCAGGCTGTGCTGGGACTGCTGCTGCAGGTGCAGAAAACCTCAAACGGCGCAAATATAACAACCTTATTGGGAGTTACATGTTTGAGCCGTATATAGTTTAAACCTGAAAAAAAACGATCTGATCGGAACCCCTTACGCGAGTCTGACTCGCTTTTGACCGGTTTTTTTTTGGTTTCCTCTACCCCTAGAACGTCCACGGGTAAATGTAACCTGAAATTAGGACATGAAATACCTGTTACACCGGTAGTACAGTCACGAGCAAAATTATGTACACAAGCCAACTTTAATTGTAAGTTCAAGTATCTTAAATGGACGGTTTTAAGATACTCGAGCTAACAAGTAAAGTTTGTTTGTATACATATTTTTGCTCGTGACTGTACATTCCCATGGGATTGTTATCGACATACACGCGGGTGAAGCTGCTTGCAAAAGCTAGTCCTGTACATAATAAATCTGAAATTGAATGCAGCCTGTAAGTGAATAGAACTGATTACTGATCAGTTCTATTGAGTGAGTTCATTCAATAATTATTATCGTTAATTAATGAACCGAATCATCCGTTCGAAGTGTATTGCTTATTCAGTGGTAAATTTGATTATCGTGAATGTTGCAACTGCTAAAAATAGTTTTTTTAACTTTCCTTTGACAGGTCTTCATGCATAATACAGTTTAATGAGATGTCAGCTTTATATTCTTTATTCAAAAACCGCACAAGAGCGAGTCGACTTCGCTCGCAAAGGGTTCCGAACAAATCATATTTTTAACCGACTTTCGAAAAAGGAGGAGGTTCTGTGTTCTTTTAACTGACTTTCGAAAAAGGAGGAGGTTCTATGTTCGACTGCATGTATGTTTTTTTTTTTTAAGTATGTCCGCCGATATCTCCGTCAGTTGTGGATCGATTTTCAAAATTCTTTTTTTATCCGAAAGCATATACTCCCGAGTGGTCCCATATAAATTTTATCGAAATTGCTTAAACGCTTTTTGAGAAACTGAACAAAAACGAAAAATACGTTTACCTCGATGACGTTTTGGTGTACTCCAAATGTTTAAATTCCACGTTCCATGTTATTGGGGTTTTTAGTTGTGGGGTATATATACAACTAAAAAGTGAAAAATAAAAAACTTTTTTACAAAAAAAACAACCGACTTTAAAAAAAAATACACTTTTCCTTATAGGTTTTTCTGTAATTTATAAGTAAAGAACTACTTTCTGTATTTTTATCAAAATTTTAGGGCGTCGTTAGGGGGGAGGTTTCATCTATTTTCTTAAATAAATTTTAAAGTATATATTTTAAAATTATGGCATATATTATACATGTTCTCATGTTCGGCGGTCTCTCCAGTTCTAAAGCTATGACGAGAGCTACTACGAGATGGCGCGCTTCTCCCAGTCTGCTCCGATTTTTGGTATCTCGGTTCACTTGTGCAAAGCGATGGCGATATAGATCGGACTGTTAAGCACAGAATTAACATTGAATGAATGAAATGGCGGCAGGTCACTGGGACTATCTGCGACTCCCGCATTCCCCTTAAACTTAAGGGGAAGATTTATAAAACAATTGTCAGACCTGCTGTCTTGTATGGTTCAGAATGTTGGGCCACAAAAGGGATGAATGAAAAGCAATTGGATGCGGCTGTTTTTTTTTTTGCGTGGGTGGGAAATCATCCAATGACTTCTCCCGTTCTGGGTGGAGCGGACTCTTACTGACCCCTGTTCCCCCAGGGGTGCGGTAACTCATTTTCAAAATTTATCCGCTCCCTAGGCATATGCGGCTGAGATGAGAATGCTAAGAGCGATGTGTGTGCTAGGAATGAGTATATCAGAGGCAGAGCAGTGGTGGCCCAGTGGTATTGGCCGCGACTTACAAGTTGTAGGTCGTGGAGTTCAAACCCAGGCAGGCGCTTTACTTTGTGTAAATTATTTCATCACCACTGCTCTCAATACGGTGAAGGAAAACATCGTGAGGAAATCAGCATGTCCTAGAACCAAAAATTCGAAGACATGTGTCATCCACCAATCCGCATTGGGCCCATGTGGTGGATTACGGCCCACACCCTCTCACAGAGAGGAGGCCTGTGCCCCAGCAGTGAGGACAATAAAAGGCTGATGATGATATAAAAGGAAGTCTGAAAGTGGCACCGCTGACTGAAAATTTGTGTGGAAATCGGTTGTCGTGGTATGGGCATGTGATGCGGAGGAATTAAGAAAATGTCGTAAAAAGTCTGGTGTATGGATCTGGATGGCTATAAGAGTAGAGAAAGGCCAAAAAAAACGATGGTTGAACTGTGGAAAGATGATATGGGTAAAAAGGGGTGACTACAGAGATGACGACTGATAGAGGAGTATGGAAGACAAAAACATGTTGCGCCGACCCCAAATAAATTGGGATTAGGGCAGGAGAATGATGATGATATTTTGAAATTATGGAATAAATACATTTGAGACCTTCACAATGTGTCCTTTCATTTGATATGTCGCACAGCACAGTTTGAAAAACTTCGTTTTTTTATTTTCCGATTTTCACCCCAAAAGAGACTCCCACATTCCAAATGAATATATTAAGGGTCTGTACCCTATTATTCTTATTTGGGTTTTTTTTTCATTCGTATTTGGGTCACAGATATTCATGTGTGTACCAAATTTCAACTCTATCGGTCCAGCAGAGTGCGAGAAAATTGGCTGTGACAGACGGACAGACGGACAGACAGACAGACACACGAGTGATCGTATAGGGGTTTCGTTTACAGGTAAGGTGTTGATCGTATTGTGAAGACGGGGACGTGTGCAGTGGCAGTGGTCTGAGAGCACCGCTGCCGAGCTGTATGTATTCTTGGTTTGTAGAGTGTAGTAACAGAAACATAGAACGCAATACTAAATATGCTATATTGTTGATACAAGCGAGTGACTGCTTCGGAGGTTCCTTTTTGAATCCCACAAAACCACATAATGTTCTACTTGACTAATAAACTAATTCTACACTTCTGGACACGTCTATTGGCCCACCTTAGAGTTTAGGTTTCGATGGCCCCTACCGAAATATGATTGCTAGATTGAACAAAAACTGTTGATGCAGTTTTAAACCTGATACATTTTATCATCTTTTTCGATCGTATTGTTTTAAATTTGAATTCAGAATACCATACGACATGGAGCTACGCCTAACAAGTCGGATATGCGCCTTGTTAAAGGCAATTGATTTTTGAATAAAAAACATGTTTTATCAAATAAAGGTTTAATTTAATAACGCGTGTTGCCTCCATGGGCATCTACCACAGCTCTCATACGATTAGGCATAGAGTTTATCAACCGCTCTATGAAATTTTGAGGGATCATCTCCCATTCCTCTTCTATGGCAGTTTTCAACTCCTGCATCGTCTGGGCAACTGGCTGACGAGCCCTAACACGTCTTTTTAGCTCGTCCCACATGTGCTCAATGGGGTTCATGTCTGGGCTTCTGGCTGGCCAGTCCATAACTGTGATGTTCACATCCCGAAGATATTCCCTGACGATGCCGGCCGCATGGGCTCTTGCATTATCATGCATAAAAAGGAAATTTGGGCCCACATAGTCCGCGTATGGTATCACGTGAGGTTCTAAGCACTCACGAATGTACCTTTCAGCATTTAATGTTGGCAGCCGTGGTCCTGTAACAACCTCAAGTTGAGTTTTGCCGCTCGCGGATATACCGCCACAGACAGTCCATGAGCCACCGCCATAAGCAACCCTCTCTTCAAAGCAGCATTGTGCGAAACGCTCTCCCTTACGTCGGTAGACCTTCTTCCTTCCATCATTGCCATGTAACACAATTTTAGACTCATCAGAAAAGAGTACACGGCTCCAATCTTGCTGTGTCCAATTTAAATGACTGCGTGCGAAATGAAGGCGCGCTGTTCGGTGGGCTCGCGTTAGTTTGGGCCCATTAGCTGGCTTGTGTGGTACCATATCGCGTTCTTTTAACCTTCTCCGAACAGTTCGAGTGCTCACAGATACTTCGTGGAAGTCGCGAAGTTGGTTTTGTATCTCAATGGAGGTAAGGTGACGATTTCTCAGGCTGGTCGTCACGATGAATCGATCCTGCCTTTCAGTTGTGACCCGAGATCGTGGCCTTCCTTGGCGACGAACAAAGCCGCCAGTCTCTAAGTACCTCCGATAAACATTTCGGACCGCAGATCGACTTAAATTAAGTTGAGCACTCACGTTTCTTTGGCTGTGTCCGGCCTGAATAAGTGCCACAGCTTGGGCGGCGACTTCAGGTGAAGTATCCATAGATTATTGATAGAACCTCACCTTAATGTTAAGAATAAGTAATGTTTGTTGCAAAACCAAAGATATCAATCACTTTTTCAAGAATTAAATCTAAGTAAACCAATAAAACCAAGTTTTCTTAGTATTCGATTGTTTGATATCAACAAACAGGCTCCAAATTGTCTTTTGTTTCTTTAAATTCTGTGTTCGAAATTCAAAAAAAGACTATTGAATGAAATTGTGAAAGTGCCAGGTTCAAAACTGCATAAAAACTTATTGCTCGACCTAATATAAAATTTTAGCTAGGACCAAACGAAACTGAAAATACAAGGTGGGCCAATAGATGTGTCCAGAAGTGTAAATTTGCAGCACCCTTTAAAAGTATATTTGCTCAACCAGCCTGTCTACTAATAAGGTTTGTATTCTCACGCCTTTTCAGATGTTACAATATCTTGGATAATCTCTTTCAAATGAATATCTTGGATAAACTCTTTCAAATGGTAACAGGCTAGTTAAACTTTATAAATCAACATAACACGTTAAACACATATAAACACCCTCCATCTAACTCTCACATGCAATTGATTGTGTAACTTTCAAAACAATCTAATCATCTGTATCATTGATTTCAATTAAAATTATTTACAGCGAACGAGCAGCATTAGTGGCTCTTTATTAAAACCGATCTGCTCTGCAACTCCACATCCGGCCAATTACATCCGGTAACTGGAATAATTCGAATAAATTGGAATAAACTCCATTACTCGAAGCGCTTCGCATAACCAAGAGATATCGGCGCGAGACTTGTTATGTACTTTGTTATTGAGTTTCTTGTTCTATTGGACTGAGGGTCTATTTTGTGGTTAAATTGGTAAAGAGAGGGTTGTTTTTGATAAGTAGGCCATTTAGGGGAACGGTTTGCCAAGGAATTAAGCAGATTTTGTTTAATTTATGTCGTTTAACGTGAGAACTCTTTCGTGTTATGTGGCAGAGAGAAATTTATGCCTAAAAATAATTGGGGACCAATGATAGATATAGATCTCTAGAAATCTACGAGACATAGATGGATTGAGCTGATTAACAAGCAGTCCTAAGCGCTTTTTCATCTGCTAAAACACAACATAATAGTTAAACAATCGCCCTGATTTCTCGTTGCTTTTCGTTGGATTAGGGACCCTTTCCCGTTCATAAACACGGTTCATATCCTTGCTCAATTAATTAGAACCTAACTCATTCACGATAGCAACGTACAGGTACATAATGTACCTTCGACCAACAATACACAACGCTCAGACACCCACAAGAAACAACACAATCTTAAAGATCAATAGCTCGTATGAACTTCTGGCTCAGACGTCCTCGCGGTCCTGGGTCCTGGGTCCTCGTGTGTCCTCGCATGAGGCCATCCATCACTCCCGTCTCCGAGGACCAATTACTCGAGATGTAATTGAGTGTCGCCCGCCGCAGCTCTCGCGCGGTTACCTACAGTTTACTCACAGACTTATTAAAAAACTTTACTTTTTCTATATTACTTTAATGTTCTCAAATTAATTTTGTTTTGTTGTTCTGTGTGCTTTACAAAGATTGTTGGTTTTTATTGCGGTGTGTGGCTTCTTTGTTTAGTTTATGTGTATTTTGGGAATCTTAATCAGTTGTAATGGCAGGTGAAACCATAGTATTGTTTTGGAATCTAACCCAGCAAGCAAGTAGGAATTCCAATTTTGCAAAAAAAATCGATATGAACACCAAACTGACTGACTCGTTGATCTAGTGGTAAGCGCCAGCGATATCGCTGAGTATAAGGTCTTAGGTTAGATTCCCGAGTTGAGTAAAGTGCTATTGGGATTTTCCATCTGGAATTTCTCATTAGCAGCCTTTTTTTTATGGTGGGAAACCATCATGATAACGTCTCCCACTCTGGGTGGAGCGGGAGGGCGTGTCACACTCTTACTAACTAAACCCCAGCCGTGTTCCTTCAGTTGCCTTTTGTTTTCCAGAACAGCGGTGACCCTTTCAAACACCTCATTAGCAGCCTGGAGTCTGGATTAGCAAAGCCCTGCCACTATTACCTATATGGGACTTAAACCGGCAAAATGTGGGTGTACTATAAATACACATCTTCCTTATCTTTATCTATCTACTAGCTGTGCCCGCAGTTTCACCCGCGTTTATGGTTACTGTGTCGTAGCGTGTTATCAGTAAGTAGGCTATACAGTGCAAAATCGTACCTCGCAGAGCTACTGGCGGCGGCCGGCCAGCGCATACGCACCCCACATCCCTCATAATCAAATTTGATTACCATAAAAAAGATTATAGTGAGTTAACCCTAAAAGATAGACATAGGCTGTCACAGATTTTTTTTTTAGAACTTTTATAGGGAAATAATTCCGTCATAATAATTTTTGCGTAACTTTAACCGTTTACGCAGCGCACGCAACGGAAGCTCTCAAAAGGAATATTTTTTGCCCGTTTTGCTACATTTTTCATTGATGTTCCTCTCCTATTGGTTGTAGCGTGATGTTGTATAGCCTATAGCCTTCCTTGACAAATGGACTATTCAATACAAAAAGAATTTTTCAATTCGATTTAGTAGTTCCTGAGATTAGCGCGTTCAACCAAACAAACTCTTCAGCTTTAATATATTAGTACCTATAGATTGAGCTTATAACATCCTACTGCTAGGCAATAAGAACTGACACAATATTAATAACACGAATTAACTAAATTCAACATCTATCTAGACTAAACAGTCTGGCATTCTCCGTGAAGAGCGTCGACTGACAAGTTTAGCATCTAATTCGTGCAGTGGCACTCTCCGGTATTGGGCCGCGTCAACATGTCGCCCAGACGCGCGGGTAACAGCCAAGATGCGCGGCGTTCGCGTCGTCTCGCGAGGCGCGGCTGGAGTACATACTTGTACAATACCTATGTATTTGTATTAATTGGTGTTTGCGATGTGTTTATGCACTGGTGCTGTTTAAATAAGGGATGTGTGATCTAATTAGTGCAGCAGCGATCTGGGAATGTTTCAGTTACATAATGGTGCCGATTCTGTTGTGCACAAACTAAACCTAATTTAGGCTATTGCTATCTTTGTCTCTCTAAAAAAATAAGAAAGAGACGGACGTAAATTGAAGCTGTCCAATTTAATGAAACTAGTAATTCCATACAATTTAAGGGTACACGTAAAAATATGTCGACTAAAAACACGGTAAAGCGCAAGGCGTAAAGTAGTTTGACATGTCTTAACTTAGTTCATAGCTATAGCTGTCCTTTTCTCGCACTGCGTTTAGTAAAAGAGCGATTCTCTAATTTCAGTTTAGTTATTGAACCAGAGAATCTGCACCAATAACTGTAAAAATTAGAATAATAATAAGAATATAATTAGATTAGAATTTTTATTATACCAATAACCATTAATTTGAGAGTTTGTTGTAGTCGCTTCTTCGATATTAACATTGTGCATGATTGAACTAATGTTTAGGTTCACTTGATGATAAAATACCTACCATCTAAAATAATTTAAGTATTGCAGTCATGCGGGGTTCTTTTGTTGGTTTTAATCACTAGGATACCCACCTATTACAAGCGTCACCGTAGAAAGAAAAGCCATTATGTTCACCAATTTTATTTGCAGTTTTTTCATATTAGATGAAAATTCATACCAGAAATAGGAAACTATGATTTTGATTTGTGTAAACTAAAGCCAGGTTCACATTATTGTGTCGTGTCGTGTCGTGGCGCGAGATACACCAATCAAACGGCTATACGACAGAACGCGCCACAACACAACACAACCTACTAATGTGAATCTATGCATAGTAAATGAACGTAAGCGATTGCGTTCTGGCGCGCCCCGACACACCCCGACACAGCAATATGAAACTAGCTTTAACTCACACAACACTCCCCAACTCATGCAAAACTTGGATCTATCTGAAGTTGATCACAATTAGTTTTACACGAGAGCACTAGGTAGCATCTATCGAACGCAGTCAATATTGCCTCACAGAGAATTGCTCCAAGTTTTGGGAACAAAGGAGGTTAGATGCACGCGCAGTTTGCGACCTTGCCACGCCAAAATAAACTGGCACAGAAGGTAAACTCCGCCAGAGAGCGAAAACGCGCGCACATTCATTTTTAACCGACTTTCGAAAAAAGGAGGAGGTTCTATGTTCGACTGTATGTATGTTATTTTTTATTTTTATGTATGTCCGCCGATTTCTCCGTCAGTTGTGGACCGATTTTCAAAATTCTTTTTTTATCCGAAAGAATATACTCCCGAGGTGGATTCACATAAATGTTATCGAAATTGCTTCAGCGCTTTTTGAGAAACTGAACAAAAACGAAAAATATGTATGTGTGTATGTGTGTTGTGTGTGTGTGTGTGTATGTGTGTATATTGGGGTTTTTAGTTCTGGGGTATAACAACTAAAAATGAAGAATAAAAAACTTTTTTACAAAAAAAACAACCGATTTAATTTTAATTTTATTTATCATTGTTTATCATTGATAGGCTTAGGCTCGCACTTGACACTATCTCACCTAATCAATCTTTACTTAAAGTCCTAAAGGTTATAGTATCAGAAAACACAGACTCCGGCAGGGCATTCCACTCTTTAGCTGTACGCACATTGAATGTGTTCCCAAAACGTTTCATAATTTGCACACACACACACATAATATCTTTCAACCAGTATTACAAGGCATGGTGGGCAGCCTAGTGACTGGGTTGTGAAGGTCAGATAGACATCCACTTCATGTAAAATACTGGTATTCAGCTACATCTGGTTAGACTGGAAGTGGACCCCGACTATTTGTGGCTAGGCAGATGATTTGTGGAGTTGGCTTTCTGTACCCATCGGTATTGTGGTTTCTAACAGACGTGTATGCGAATGTTCTCAAATATCTGTAGCTTTGTACAAATATTTCCAATAGCGAGCTCCAACAATGGGTAATTTTATTGTCTTTCAGCGCAGTTCTGGCCTTTCTTACCCGACTGCGCAACGCAAGGGAGGGTAATCTGTTTATCAGACTATGTGTGTATATATTTATGTTTATTCCTTTGTTGCAGTTTAGAGACCAAACGCGTGGGCCGTTATTGATAACTCTTACATCAATCGATTCGTCTTAATCTTGCGAGTGCTACTAAAGACATGGCAGTAATCAAAACACAATATGGCGACAACCAGGCGCCATATTGTAAAAATTAAAAAAATGAAAGTCGACGAACTATATTTAAGTGGGATATCAATATAAAGAGTTCGAGGAGGCAATTCCAAAAGTATAACTCACTAATTACGACATCAGAAATCAAAAATACTGTCATCTTTGACAATTAGATTTGAGATTTGACATGACAATTAGTGATGCCCAATCTTTCATTACATACACATCGATAAGGTAAGATAAACTCATGCATCCTATATAATTACTTATCTTTTTCTATACAATTACTACACATAAGGACGTTTGTGTACTACCTCGTATTCAATTCAATTTGTGTTTTTTTACGAATAGGATAAAAACGGATCAGAAATTCACGAATGGGCGCTGTGCACGCGCTTATAATACGATTCGTATTCGTGATTCGTTTTGGGGAATTTTCATGGTCCGTTTCCATCATCATTCCCTAAAAACTTTTCGTAGGTAGAGATCGCGTTTATAATGCATGCAGCATTTTGCACTCACTCGAATCGAATCGAATATGAGTGCACAACACGCCCTATATTAAGCACGACGACTAATTCAATCCGCAAAAACTGACTCGATGTGAGATATTCACGAGTATAAAAACACGAAAACGAAGCGGTGCACAAACAACCATACATTAATTATGAAGGCTATTTCGAATCGTATTTTCAAGAATACGAACCGAATACGAGGTAGGGCACACACGCCTTATGTGAGATGCATAATGCATTGTAATAATATTTCATACAATAATAATAACGCACGCTGGGTACTGAACGGTATCGATTTTGCTTAAAATATATCGATACGGATTTAATGTATGGGCAACCCAAATCCTTGTCATGTCAAATGTCAATCATCTCAACTGTCACCTGTCACTCGCTCGCATTTCTTCGTTGACTGCATTGTGTAGTGATTTCATTTTGATTTTTTTGGAATACAATCGACAACCTTGCTATTTTTTATGGACTCTGATTGCTTTTACTAACGTGTTACCTATTTTTGTGGAGTGGGATATTATCCAATGACATCTTCCGCTCTGGGTGGAGCGGGAGGGCGTGTCAGACTCTTACTGACTAAAACCCACCCCTGTTTCTTCCCTGCCCTGAGTGCCCAGGGGCGAGGTAACTCCGTTTCGAATTTATCCTCGACCCCTGGGCAGATTAACGTGTTACCTGGCTGTGATAATAAATAACTTTAGTGACAGGCATTTACTAGCATATTTCTAAGTATTGAAGGGAATAATTCGTACTAAAAATAAACTCAAACTCTTTGTTTTCTTTTTAAATAAATGCTTTCTACAAGTTGTCCGTCCGTAAAACTTCTAAAGGCGAAAACGCCAATTTCATTTGTTAAATTCGGGACACTGACTTCAGCTGGATGACGTACCGATGGTAGTTTACTCGCTGTTAGCGAAATCATCCCGTCATCTTGCTCGACAATGTCGCGGGTGAGTTTGAAAGGGTCACCTCCCTGGTACAGGCAACTGAAGGAACACGGCTGGATTTTAGTCAGTAAGAGTCTGACATGCCCTCCCGCTTCGACCAGAGCGGGAGAATTTATTTGATGATTCAATCACTCTGCCTAGCCTTTTCCCAACTATCTTGGAGTCGGCTTCCAGTCTAACCGGATGCAGCTGAATACCAGTATTTTACATGGAGCGACTGCCTATCTGACCTCCACCACCCAGTAACTGGGTAATACGATACCCCTTGGTAAGACTGGTTGTTAGACTTTCGGGCTTCTGACGACCCGTAACGACTGTCAAAGATCCACGATTGACAGCCGGGGCCTACGGCTTAACGTGCTTTCCGAGGTACGGAGCAGTCTCGGTATGTAAAGATGGTCCCCCATCCATGGACCAATCCCGGCAAGTGTAGCTTAACCTAATGGATCGACTCGTGCGGCTGTTACTACTTTAGCCACGAGCTCCTCAATTTATTTGATGATTCCAGATTTTTTTTTTGGGTGGGGAGTCTTCAAATCTGGCTCCATAATAGTATTTATGGAGGTGTTCTTTAATTTGCGAGGGAATGCTAGCGAGGATTGCTGCAGCTTGCTGAATTCTACTGACGTCCCCGTACGTCAGACAAATCAGTCCAATTATAGTGAGAACTACTCAAACGAGTCTCTCCAACTTTCGAAAGAATTTCGGCGAATTTCAGAGTCAAGTGCAGTCTATAAACTCGTGGCCATAGAGACTTCTTTTAAAAACAGCGTTCACTATGTCAGCTCTAAAGTTTCTCGTGTCATTACAGGTAGAGTTTGAAAGAAAGCGCCGCCGAACAGAAGGTATAATTCCTACTGATCTCCAGCAGAAGTATTTTAAAGCCGCCACTGCTTTTCTATTTCAATCCCTGAGCGCGGCCCTTGTCACTGTTGCGTGAGACCCCTTTTTTCATTTTTTTTTTTATAAACGTTTTGTAGCTTTCTTTATCGATAGGAATCTTAAAACATGGCGTCCGCTGTTCTTGTTTCACCAGGGGTACCTAGAAAATCTTTTTACTCTGAATAAAGCTTCGGAGGACGATGTTTAATATAATGCTTTGATACGTGTGTGATGTTTTTCCCACAACAATCCTGGCTTTGTGACTCCACAAAAAGCTAAAATGACGGCAAAAAAATGTGACCTGCCCTGACTGGGGCTGTCACTGACGCTGGCCTTCGTCATAGTGTCGTCCCAGTGTTGGTGACCACTCACCGTCAAGGAGGTGACATCTGGACGTCAACGTAAGGCTGCACGGAATGTGGAATACACTACGTCATCAACTGTCCTCAAGAACGCTAACGACGTTGGGCCACGTACTGTGTGGAGCAATAACCGCAAATAATAACACGCCATTTTTAGGAGGCATGGTGTAACCCCTTCATAATGCGGTTCAGCGACGATATCAATTAAATACACCTCTTTGTTTTTCTCACGTATGCGTATAAGTATGCGTCTGCACTTATACGTATCACTTATACGTATGCGCCAGTCGGCAGCACTTTGTCATAGAAGGAATGAGAAATTTCACACAAACCGGTTTTCTCCGATAGGGGTTGATTATGAAAAATTCGTTTGACCCGTTAAAATTAATTTACTTTTAGAATGTTTAGTTTATACCAATTTTCGAGTTGAAACAAGCAAACTGAAGCAAGCCAAAAATTATTCCCTAAAAACTTTTTAACACCCGTTTTCACCCCTCTATGGGGTGAATTTAGTAAAATTAAAAAATATGTAATTCTTATTTTTTTATCAAGATAATTTGTCCCTAGTTTTAACTTCATCGGGCCAAGCGTTAAGATTCTTTCATAAAAACTTTAACACCCTCTAAAGGGTCCCTTTGTTTTGAAAAACTAATTATGTCGAATCTTTTTATTTACTTAGATACAAGTTTCTGCCAAGTTTCAAGTTTTTAAACACAAGCAGTAATAATTTTCAAACAAACTTCCACCCCCTATTCTACCCCTGTACGGGGCCAGTTTCCTAAAATCCTTTCTTAGCTGACGTCTCCTACTCATAATCTACCTGTGTGTCAAATTTTATCTTTTTAGGTCCAATAGTTCGAGATTACGTGATTAATCAGTGGGTGAGTGACCTTTCGCTTTTATATTAACCTTAGAGTTAAGGGACATCAAAAGGAACACGGTGTATTTTAAACAACCTACAAGTTGTAAGTCGTGACTTCAAACCCTGGCAGGCGCTTTACTTTGTGTAAGTTATTTCATCACCACTGCTCTCAAAACGGTGAAGGGAAACATCGTGAGGAAACCGGCATGTCCTAGAACCAAAAATTCGAAGACATGTGACATCCACCAATCCGCATTGGGCCCGCGTGGTGGATTACGGCTCACATCCTCTCATCTCACAGAGAGGAGGCCTGTGCCCCAGCAGTGGGGACATTAAAAGGATGATGATGATGATGATTATCATGAGTTTACACATGATGACGAGTGTTTAGTGCT
The DNA here is from genome assembly GCA_951329385.1 of Polia nebulosa. NCBI lineage: Eukaryota > Metazoa > Arthropoda > Insecta > Lepidoptera > Noctuidae > Polia > Polia nebulosa. The sequence continues at coordinate 1,680,227 of OX589592.1, read as the reverse complement.
AGTTTAAAAAAAAACTTTTAATGTAGTTATTAAGTAGTACTACACCGGAGGCACTTGTCGAAGGTTTTTTAAAACGAACCAGTCTATTATAAACGAACGAGTCTATTAAAACTTAAGTCTATTAATACAATGTTCTTAATGCTAGGTCCTTAGTTCTACGGATGCGTGTCGCCGGGAGCTAGCCATACCAACCCGGCGCTACCATGAATGCTGTATCAGTGTTTAACGCTCAAGGCGCGTACCAGCTAACATGATGCTATGATATTAGGGATCGATACAGCATGCATAAGTAGATACGGCTTAGCAAACATAACGTTTCTTAGTTGACTTAGGGTTCGCTTTACTCGGGCTGTGTTTTCCCTCTGCGCAGGACCCAATGTGTGTTCATAGGTATATTTTAATAATATCTGAATTATGACATCGATCCATTATGTCCCACCAAGCCCTCCACACTATTCCTAACCACTGCAGCTCCTGAAATTCAGAATCAACAACGGCAATCACCAGAAAAAAGCCGAGGCAATGAAGCTCGACAAGTCCAGGAGAAACGATTAATCCGTCAGGCCCCTCTAGGCCTCCTATAGGTTTTTAATTGTGTCTGCTAATGAGGGGTTTGACAGGTTAAACTATTTTAGGTCCCGCAACGAAACTAATCAGAAAAGAACTGTGGAGGCGTAAGAAGCAAAAAAAAACAAAATTTCCCCTAACCGCCGTACCAAGCAGGAGACAGAAAAGGCTAGGCCAATAGGCACAAAGGGACATTACATCTGGAGTAAGGCCAGTTGCCAAACACAACGGATTAAAACACAAATATTAATGGGTCTTAAATAGTGAGCTGTTTCATTTGATTACAATAATAGGTTATCTATGGCAAAAACGCTAAAACGCACGGAAATTTGTTCTAGTTTTACTTTATTTTTTACTGTCCCACTACTGGGCAAAGACCTGTAGCCACTTTCCTACTTTTCACGGCTTATGGCCCAATCCCAATAAAGCAGTTTATGTAATTCGCTTTGTCGTAAGCTTTGTGTCCCTATTAAAAACTCTCTGCCTAGACTACACTTAGGAGCATGTAGCACTATTTATTTTATTTTCTCCTCCTTACCTACAAGTACCTACAAGTATCTACACAGACAACATTTTTCCCTCCGTCGCTCTTAAGACTTTGCAAAGTAACAGAAAGGACGCAGACCATAATTTAGTTAGCAACGGCGAAGTTGTCACGTAGCTCCATACCTTGGAGAAGAATGCTGCCCCCATGGGGGTATGAACAATCTGTAGAGCGCTAATGTTACTATCGGTACGCTGCTATAGCGTTCGTTTATTTTACCGATTTCAAAAAGAAGGAGGTTCTCATTTCGTCTGTATGTTTTTATTTGATTAAGTGTAAGGTATTACTATAAGTCTCTGTGCTCATAACTGTCGCCTACAACGGCACCTAATATCGATTGGAAAAATTTAATAATGCTTGTAGGACGCTGCTTAATTATGTGTAATTTAATTTAAAATCATGGCGCACTATGGGCTAATGGTTCTTCCACCAACCTAGCTGACCGCCAAATCATTTTATAAAACTGGCCACGTTGAGCTGACATACCTTTCTTAGATCGCCTATAAATCTGTTCCAATACACAAATAGCGTGCTTGTCTAACCCATACGCTAACCTGTCCCCTTCACTCTCGTCCCCCCAACCCCGGCCCCCATGGACCTCCTGTCAGATGTTTTATTAAGGAGAAGTTTAATCACACTCCCCTCGCGCCAAACTTGTGGAATTTCGGAATTAACTTGTGCAGGTAATGAGACGCCCAGTGTATGCTGTGTGCGTGGGGGAACTGCTATTTGTCGGTAAATATGAGTTGGTAAAGTTAACAGAATACTGGTTTTAAATTACCTTCCAGACCAAGATTTTTTGAAGAAATAATATTATAGGTACAAGTCTTAATGTGACTCAAAAAAAGGAGTTGTATAAAAAGAAAGGTAAGGTCAAACACAACTCGTTCACAATCATGAATCAGATACTAATACGAGACCTATACAAATTATACCATCTTTCTCATCAATTATTTATTTATCTTAAAAAAGGAAAACATATATAATTAAAGACATTCACTAAGCACCTATGTGATTTGCAAAACCATTTCTAAACTTTATACAATCATCAAGTTACTTTTGAACTAACTGTGGGCACCTATGCTTACACACTTCGCTTCCTACTTCCTAAATCCAACAGTAAGTAAACTCTACAAGGCATCTGTGTGCGCAGATAATGGCGTCATACAGAGGATTCAATAACCCGCTCTCATGTGAACATTGAACTTGAGCAAACTTGAGAAAACTCCGCGAAAGCGATGCTGATTGAATCGAATAAACTCAAGTATCTTGTATTGACACGTGTTATCTTACAAGTGTCAATATAAGACTCGTCGGTCTAGTGGTTTAAAAGCGCGACTATTGTACGGCGTTGCTCTACAGCAGCTCATGGCTAAGCTACGAGCTTAGCTTCACTTTGTATGAACATGTAGGCGGGATCGTTCACTGCGACGCAAGGCCACGCTACGCACAGATGCGTATCTGACAATAGATGAACCGCGTAGCTACCGAGTACCGTGGCATACTTCTCAATGCACATCCTGTGTAGCAGTGGACAGATATTGGAGAAGCATAATGTTCTGCTGTTAATCGGGCCTCCGCTCTAAAAGAGGAAGTGGGCTTGAATCCATCATATCTTCGATTTTTTGGTTCTAAGACAAATTGGATAAAAGACGAAAAGCTATAAAACTTAAAGAAAATTATATCGTTCACACAAAGTTCTCGTAAATAAATCTTTTTCGTAAAACTAGTGTTTGTGGAGCGAGAATGAGATTAACGACGACGTTTATTGTAGCCCGCGTCAACGTTGGGCGCGCGCCTTTGATGCTTTTATTTGGGCAACTATTATTTGTTTTATTGAGTGCAAAGTTTAGCAAACAATAAGCGACTTATATATTTTGTTTTTTTTTTATTTCACACGTATTTTTGAACTACATAGGTACCTACTATAGGTAGGTATGTAGTTCGTTCGTCCCTGACTTGTATATAATTTAAAAAACCAGAAAGTATGAGGTATACCTACTAGGTACTTAAATATATTTTGAACTGTACCTTTTATTTAAAGAGGCAATCAACTATAGTAATACCTTCGGTAATTCTCGTTACAAACCACAAACACCTAAAAACAATGTAGGTATAATTCCGTGCCCAAATTACACAGGTTTGCGACATAAGTTCGGTTCAGTTAAGTCTGTGTCCCCGTGGATCACTTAGTCGCTCATAAATTGAACGTAAAACATACCACGGCTTGTGGTATGTTTTATGTTATAGGCGCTCAATCGATGTATGGTTACAACTTTCAAGCAGGTTCTCTGCTTGAGCGACCTGCTCTGAGATTATTTTTAAAAATTTTTAAATGTACCTACATACTTATGTTTTTTTTGCACCACATAATACGTTATTTCGAGAAGTAATGCGAGTTACATATGGAACAATCTCGTAATTATTCATTTAGTTTTAGTATATCTACACACGGGCTCAGGGACAGTACAGATTGGAACAGAAGGTTCACTTCAAACATAACTGGATGAAACTTTGAGTAAATCAGTCAGGTATATGTACGAGTAAGTTATCCCCTACGTTTTCCCAGTATGTTAATATTTCTTAAGTTCCTATAATAATATACAGGATCGACGTAAATCATCACCAGCATGGCCTTTTTAACCGACGAAAAAAAGGAGGAGGTTCTCAATTCGACCGTATATATGTTTTTTTTTTTTTTTTAGTATGTTCAGCCCTCACTCCGTCATTTATGAACCGATCTTAATGATTATTTTTTTATTAGATAGGGTATACCTCAAGGGTGGTCCCATGTCAAGGACATCAGGATCTGATAATGGAATCCTGATAAGATTGAGAGAAAACCTCGAAATTTGTGGGCACGTTTAGCGTTTCTGTACGTATGTTCGGCTCTCACTCCGTTGTTTATGAACCGATTTTGACGATTCTTTTTTGCATAGATAGGGTATACCTCAAGGATGGTCCCATCATTGGACATGGACAATCGGATCTGATCATGGAATCCTGATAAAATTGAGAGAAAACCTCGAAAATTGGGCACGAATATTGTTTCTGTTTACTTTTCATAACTTTATCAGGTATTTGCATTTAGGAATCATCACATCATGAAACTGAGCTGATGATGGAAACCATACCTTTCCTTAACAATAGAAGTTAGTTATAAAAAACTGGTTTTAGTGACAGATACCACTTAATATACTTTGAAGAAAAGACGTCTTTGGAATATTGGAGGTAACCTCAACCGGTCAATATCCTGGGAACCTTATGGAAGGATGGTTACATCATCAGCTCAGTGCCAAGAGGAATGATGAAGGATTAGAAATTAGCTTCAGAGTATTTAAAGATGATGCGAGTCACAAAAAATCATAAAATAAAAAACTTTTTAACAAAAAATTCAACCGACGAAAAAGAACTAAAAAGCAAAAAATAAATTAACCTTTTAAGTCTTGAGTATTGAGCTTATTTACCTACATAAAATATCAAATTTTATATAAACTAATTTTGAGTCGGCGCCAAATAATAAAACGATTAATTACCTACGTCTAGCCTTCTTCATTTCTACGTACATATAAAATTTAGATATTTAATAATCAGATTGTTGTTTGGCGCCGACTCAAAATTTGTTTATACAAAATTTGATATTTTATGTAGGTAAATAAGCTCAATACTCAAGACTTAAAAGGTTAATTTATTTTTTGCTTTTTAGTTCTTTTTCGTCGGTTGAATTTTTTGTTAAAAAGTTTTTTTACTCCGTATATTAGAGAGGGCTGCTCTCTGGATGCTGACTAATACATGGAGCGACTGCCTCTCTGATTTCCACAATAGGCCAAACCGCAGGTACTGGGTAACACCCCTTGGTGAGTCACTTATTATCCACAGACCGACCTTGTAATCGTCCCGCGCAGCTGTTACCTACCTATAATTTAGGCAGAAGCCCTTTTTTGTGGGTCGGAAATCATCAAATAAATTCTCCCGCTCTGGGTGAAGCGGGAGGGCGTGTCAGACTCTTATTGACGAAAACCCACCCGTGTTTATTCAGTTGCCTGTACCAGAGGCCGCGGTAACCCTTTCAAACACACCCGCGTGCCTGGCAGGCATCGGCCCTAGCGGACCCCGTCAGTTACGACTGACATCTCTTTGAGGCGCGCGTGGAACACAACGAGCCGTCGACTCGGGCCTAGTCCTTATCGGACGGCGAGCTACCTAATACTCGCCGTCCGCAAGTCCGCACCTACGGTGGTCGGGAATCGGCTGGGTTGCGACAGTCGCTCTCTCCATGTCGCCATGAGATCCCGCCGCAGCTCTGTCCGCGTTTTGCCTCGCCACTCCCATAAGTGCGCGAGGACTATAGGCAGAAGCCCTTGCAGTCTCTATATACGTCTAACCAAAAGAATTAACCTACAGAGCGTGCTACTTTGGCATCAGGTTCGGCTCAAGACTCTGATACGAGACGTAAATATTGATATTTATAGTCTTGTTCATAAAAATTCTTTCACCATTATTTCACCCGAAAAACGTCCACTGCTGGAAAAAGGCATTCCAAGTGTCGCCACAACGATTGGTCCTGTGCGTTTCATCAGATTCCCACCCATTCCGGTACATGGTCGCCACTCCAGAACTTTTTCGCCCTATCGGCCATCTGTTCTGCAAGCAATATGCAACTCACTGGTGGTTTTAAACTGTTTAAAACCAATTAAGTAAAATTTTATCCCAATTCTCTAAAGAGGATTTTTTTGCCAAACAGTTGCTCAACAGATCAGACATTCTAAGAACAAGAATGTTAATCTCCAGTAGATTCCTTCTTAATTACATCACTCATTCGGTGCGCCATTCTTCGAGCCTTCTCATGAATGTTGTAGTGATTCAAAGAACTGATCCTTTTGTGTGTAAGAGTTTCCAAAATTCAGAAAAATGTAGATAGTAAAAACATAGTTCTTAGCATTTTTATTGATCTCAAAAAAGCGTTCGACACCGTTAGTCATGAATTGCTACTTAAAAAACTGGAAAAAATCAAAATCACTGGCAGTGCCTTAAACATGTTCAAATCCTTAGCTAAAAAACAGATCACAATTAGTCAAAATGGATAAAAATTGTCAAAGCGATGCTTTACCAATAACGTGTGGAGTACCTCAGGGATCCATTCTAGGTCCCCTGCTCTTTTTAATATATATAAATAACATACAAGAACTTGAACTACATGGTCATCTCACCTTATATGCGGATGACACTTGTTTATTTTATTTCGGATCATCCATTCATTATCTAATTTTCCAAGCTCAAGAAGACTTAAACACCCTATTCTCGTCGTTTCAGTATAATTTATTAACTATAAATATCTCTAAAACATGCTATATCTTATTAAAAGCTAAAAATAAAACAATACCTTCACATAAACCCTTAAATATTAATAATATTCCTTTACAGCAAAAAACTTGCGAAAAATATCTTGGCTTAAGATTAGATAGTTCACTATCGTGGAATGCTCACCTAGAACATATAAAAACCAAGCTTTCGTCACTACTTGGATCTCTTAGAAATATAGTTCGATGTATTCTACATAGATTGCGTCACACCGTCTATAACGGCCTAGTAAAACCATACCTGCTGTATCTGGTTGAAGTTTGGGGCAGTGCGGCCAAAACGAAGCTACGAGTAGATAAGCTCCAAGTTGCACAAAACAAATTAATAAAAATGATTTTTAATTATCCTTATCTAACACCAACAAGCACAATTTACGAAGAAACAAAAATTATGAACATTAGACAGCTATATGTATATCAACAATACATGTATTTTTATCCGAAAAGCTCTTAACAAAAGTATACAGACAAACCTATCGTTTACTAAAGTAAAGCAAGTAACCCAACGTAGCACTCGTCGAGCTAGCTTGCTTATCTTACCAAAGATGAGAACTAAGTTCGGCAAGAAAAAATTTAACATTTGAAGAAGCACAGTTGTATAACAAAATACCGTCATGCATAAAAAATGTACACTCATTCAATAAGCAATTAGCCCAATATTAATTAATTAAATAATAACAAATTTCCTTAAATGCGGGAATGCATTGGAGCAGTGATAAACTCAATATTTAACTTATTGACGAACTCGATCTATTTAGTATTTAGCATAAGGGTAAACAAATTGTTCTCATGTAAGTGACTTTGTGTCTTTTTTGAGAATAAATATCTTTAAACCTAAGAGTGTCGTCAGGCCCAGGCGTCTGCTTAGCCCACGCCGATATGGTGTTAGATACATATGTAGGTACGTTTCGTACGTTCATAAATAAAATCAACAAAAATATGTACTTAAATGAACAAGATGACATGATGAGTCATGTACCAGCCGACACAAGCTACTGTATGTTTATTATAACTTTTAATTAGGCTGCGAATCGGAAAAAGTGATGATTCTCAGCCTAATTAGAAGAAATTACTTTATAATCAGAATTTTCAATTTCCCACAGCTGGGACACAGGCCTCCTCTCTGTGAGAAGGAATAAACCCACCACCACGCGAGCCCATTGTGAGTTGGTGGATGTCACATGTCTTCGAGTTTTTGGTTCTAGGCCGTACCGGTTTCCTCACGATGTTTTCCTTAAAATTATTTTATTAGGCACAGAGCAGGCATACTTTTAGGGTTCCGTACCCAAAGGGTCCAAATGGAGTCCTATTGCTGTCACTCACGTGTCCATCTGTCTGTTTGTGCTTCTGTCCGTCTGTCTGTCCGTCGTCTTTCACACAGGTTTTACTACTAAATGGTTGGCGCTACAGTCTTCAAATTTTCAAAATATAAGCATCTTATCGACCCTAAGCCATACAAATAGTACCAGGGCCTGCGGACGGCGAGTAGTGGGTAGCTCGCCGTCCGATCAGCACCAGGCCCGTGAGTCGACGGCGCGTAGTGTTCCACGCGCGCCTGAAAGAGTTGTCAGCAAGACATGACGGGGCCCGTCATGGCCGATGCCTTCTTTTTTTTTTTTTTTTGCCATGCCCAGTGCTTGAGGATAAATTCGAAACAGAGTTACCTCGCCCTTGGGCATTCAGGGCAGGGAAGGAACAGGGGTGGGTTTTAGTCAGTAAGAGTCTGACACGCCCTCACGCTCTACCCTACAGCGGGAGATCTCATTGGATGATTTCACACCCCACAAAAAAAACGCCATACAAATAGTCAAAAATATATTTAATACAGAACCCTAAATTTGCAATGTCCGACACGCACTTGGCCAGTTTTTCCTATGCATGTACCCTATATTCACCCCAAATTGCATAAAGCACCCATTTTACAACTAATAGATCCCGAACCAACTATTTTTCTGAAAGTTGCAACCTCCTGTATAATAAAATACGAGTACCAGTCATATTAAAACGGGAGCTCATTTATTCATCATTTGAATGAGGTGCCAATCGTTATGGCATTAGTAAATAAATCAGTTGCTGCTGACACGCGAGCCGAATCGACTACTAATTAGCAGCTTGTTAGCGACTGCAAACAACCTAAACTGTTGTAATTATTAAACGCTATTACTGTCATGTACTTACATGATATACAGCAGTGGCTCTCAACCTTTTTTTGACCTGGGACCACTATGGTTTCTTTGTTGTTGGCCCTTGCTAACAACAAAGAAACCAAAGTGGTCCAGAAGTGTTCTGAAAGTGGTTCTTCTGAACTTCTGGTCCAGAGTGGATACCAGAAGTTCAGAAGAAAATTTAACAATGTCAAAAATTTATAACTTGTAAAAAGTAACGGGCACTGTCTTAGAAAACAAAACATTACTAAATATAACTTTGAAAATTAAATCAGTTCGCATAAATGTTACTTTCCAGTTGGAAAGATTAAAATTTTACATCTTTTATGGACCATACTTTAGCTCTTGCGAACCAACAGTGGTTTTAACCACTGTTGTACTGTTTATACTTCTGTGTGTTTACTGTGTGTAGCGATTGAATGCCTATTCCGGTTTTAGGGAATAGTTGTGAAAAGTTTTTGAGTGTTGTATGTTTTGCTTGAACACTTTAGTGTTGAGTTCGATGTGAACCAAACTAGTAATTTCACAAGTACACAATTATTGCATTCATTTTAATTATTTTTTTCATTACCCTTGCATTCTTGTATGGAAACATGGGATAAAGCGTACTATCGTTGGTTTATTAAAAGGAAACTTCTTAAAAGTTATGAGTTTTCAGAAAAGGATGCACTTCTGTAGAAATGATGCATTATTTTCTGTTCGACGGTCTAGAACCGTCTTAAAAGGATGCACTTCTCCAGAAATGCTGCATTATTTTCTGTTAGAAGTTCTAGAACCGTCTTAAAAGGATGCACTACTCCAGAAACGGTGCATCATTTTCTGTTCGATGATCTAGAACCATGTTAAAAGGATGCACTACTCCAGAAATGGTGCCTTATTTTCTGTTCTATGGTCTAGAACCGTCTTAAAAAATGCACTTTTCCAGAAATGGTGCCTTATTTTCTGTTCTATGGTCTAGAACCGTCTTAAAAAATGCACTTCTCCAGAAATGCTGCATTATTTTCTGTTCGATGGTCTAAAGTACGACGAAAAGAACCTAAGTACCCACAGCTGACATTTATTATTTTCGTTTTTCGTTGGTTCTTGAAAGACCAAAAAGACGACGATGAAAATGATGAATGCCTGGTAGAGACTGCTCATAGTAGTTGCATTAAGTCCACCTACCACTACTGTACCTAAATGAAGCTTTAATAAATAAATTACTGCCCATATGAACTGCTCAACAAATTACCAATCGAGTTCGATGTAACAATTTAACACAGTTAAAAAACCTGAGGAGCTCATGCCACATGGGCTGATTTCCAAGGTTAAGCAATGGTGCCGAAGTCGTTCCGTGGATGGGTGACCATCTTCTTCATCATCATCATTAGCCTTTTAATGTCCCCACTGCTAGGGCTCAGGCCTCCTCTCTGTTGGAGGGTGTCGGCCGTAATCCACCACGCGAGCCCAATGTGGATTGGTGGATTCTTCGAATTTTCGGTTCTAGGACATGCAGGTTTCCTCAAGATGTTTCACTTCACCGTTTTGAGAGCAGTGGTGATGAAATAACTTACACAAAGTAAAGTGCCTGCCTGGGTTTGAACTCATGACCTACAATTTGTATGTCGCGGCTGGTGTAGCGACATCTATGACGCCGCACACGAACTAAAAATAGCAAGAATTCTACATCGCGCAAGCAGAGTTCTCCGCGCGATTTAAAAATATACAACAGTCCGAAATCAACCATTGGGCAGTTGCCCGGACCAGACACAACACCCGTCTGGTCGGAGGATCCTCCCTTTTCAATGGAGGTTGTGGAACTTTACACCCTGTTCCGCATACCTCCACACTGGTGACCCTCGAGCATGAACGTCAGCGCAGCCTTCGTGCAGCTACTTCAGCGTGACGTCATCATCATCGCTTCCTTCAAGCTCTTGAGCAACGAGTCATACAGCCAGCCAGTACCAACGGCTTCTACGGGTATCCTGACCACCAGCATGCAGCGGATGCGCATTCCTGGTCAGCATCCTCAGCCTCTTTCATCACCATCAACCTCATCAGCGATCTTGGCGCAGCGAACAGCACCTTCGGCCGGTCGAAGAACCTCTCCTGGTCAACGCCAGCAGTCAAGCCACTACGTCGCACAGCACCGCTCCGACCCACTGGAGCCTGCAGCATCATCCCGACTCACTGGGACATCATCACCCCGACTCACTGGGGCATCTTCCCGACTCACTGGGACATCATCACCCCGACTCACTGGGGCATCATCCCGACTCACTGTGATAGCAACACCCCGACTCACTGGGGCATCACCGCAGACAGTTCCGACTCACCGTGAACTATGCGGCTCTTCCGGTTCCGACTCACTGGAACCAACCTTCCACTGGCCCGGCAAGCATCACAAGATGTATGGACGACTCATCAAGAACCATCGATCTCCGATCTCCGGAGGGGAGTGATGTAGCGACATCTATGACGCCGCACACGAACTAAAAATAGCAAGAATTCTACATCGCGCAAGCAGAGTTCTCCGCGCGATTTAAACATATACAACAGTCCGAAATCAACCATTGGGCAGTTGCCCGGACCAGACACAACACCCGTCTGGTCGGAGGATCCTCCCTTTTCAATGGAGGTTGTGGAACTTTACACCCTGTTCCGCATACCTCCACACTGGTACCACTGGGCCACCACAGCTCTCATCCTAAGTATGGTGACAATCTTAACATACATAGATGCCTCCGTGCATAAGAAATCACGTTAAAATAATAACTAAGGCCCATAAATAAAATACACAAAATAATCTTAAAAAAATAATAAACTCATACATATTGAAAAACATAAACATAAAAACTACTGCAGATCTTTGCCAGTATCGTGTTACCCAGTTACTGGGTTGAGGAGGTCCAAGAGGCAGTCGCTCCATGCAAATTACTGGACCACAACTAAGTTGGGAAAACGTAGGCATATTAATTGAAAGCCATGAGCGAATGACTGAAGCATAGTATGTGACATGCTTCCAATACTATTATGCGCTACATACCTACACAAAATGTTAATCAACTTGTTCTATAATTAATTATTGATCGCTGCTTCGAGAGGCACTTGTCTGCTGTGCATATTGGAATTAACTTTTAGTGTTGTTGGTACTACTAAATAACTTCTGGGGTTCTCGTCGTAAATGAAAACTCAGGGCGACTGTATAGAATGATGATCTGCTGATATATATTTTATTGACAAAAACTACTTCTTATAAATACATTGTTCATGTTACATTTAGACATAGTTCTAGCTAGTGTTTACATCATTTCCACCAATAGCGACGCGCGTAGGGCAAGAAACGCGCGGGGCGCTGTTTTGCACACGGCACTAATCCGTCTGCGCTTGATTGCGAATCTATAAATATGAGTCGCGCGCAGAGTGCGGTCCTTTTCCCCCAGCGCCGTCGACGAGTGGACACCTATACTGCTGCAGCTCTTGCTTGCTCTGCTTGCGCTAACCACCTGCTTCCGGAGCGAAACTCATTCTATCCTGTTTCTTGGCTGGTCAAAACGTGTTGCTCACTGCTTCTTACAGAGACTGTCAAAACGTGGTATTTGGTTCTGAGGTATTGGTAACTGTTATGGTGGTAAGGTAGTAAGGTGGTATATGGTTCTATGGAAACTGCGACAGGTACTGTGTCGCTACATCACTGGCCTAAGCGAAGCGTACGTTGTGTTTGACTGCGCGGCCGGATCGAGTGACGTATGTTTCGCGCGGCGCGCCAGGGGTTGATGACCGCGGCTCGACGCTCGCGGTAGGTATGCTCTCAGCGCGAGGTGTTTGTTGTTGCGCGCATGTTGTTCGAGAGGTGGTAAACTCCTCTTCGCTGAGTAGGTGCGCTGGCTTAAGTCTGTCTATTGAGACAACTGAGGTTCGAAGTGGCATCTGTATGGTGAATTGCTTGCTGTTACGTTGAATCACCTTGAACGGGCCGTCGTAAGGAGGGGTCAATGGACTTCGCACGGTATCATTGCGCACGAAAACATGAGTACACGTCGCTAGGTCCTTGTGTACAAACGTGCTCCTGTTGTTGACACGTGGCTTGGTGTTAGGTGCGAGTGACGACATTGTTTCGGTCAGCTGGCGGACGAATTCTGCGTCATCGTTTTTCGGCTGAGTAGGCGCGAAGAAATCTGACGGTATTCTTAGTGTCGATCCGTAGGTCATCAAGGCCGGACTGACTTGTGTGTCTTCACGCAGTGCTGTACGTAGTCCAAGCAGCACGGTCGCTAGTTCATCGCTCCAGTGTGCGCCGGCGCCTCTCGCCATGAGCGCGGCCTTCAACGTTCGATGCCAGCGTTCGATTTGACCATTTGCTTGCGGGTGGTATGCAGTAGTTCGAATCCGTGTGATGCCAAACTTCTTCAATACTGCGTTGAATAACGACGATTCGAACTGCCTTCCTTGATCTGTCGATATACGTAATGGACAACCAAATCGCGATATCCATCCCTCGTGTAATGCCTTAGCAACAGTGTCGGCGGTGACGTCACGAATAGGAATCGCCTCCGGCCATTTAGTGTAGCGGTCGATCATTGTCACTAGGTATCTGTAGTCATTCGATGGCGGTAGCGGTCCAACGATGTCAATGTGAATGTGTTCGAAGCGCGCTGATTTTTGAAACTCGCCGAGTGGACTGATAACGTGTCGTTGCACTTTCCCACGCTGGCAACCGATGCATGATTTTGCCCACAGACCAACGTCTCTGTTCATACTTGGCCAAAAAAACTTTGTTGTCATTATCTTCCTTGTTGTTCGCACACCAGGGTGACTTAGATCGTGCTGCGCTTTGAATGCTACGACACGATAACTCATTGGTAGGTATGGGCGAACGTTGCCCGTTGATGTTTCACATATGATGGGTCGTTGACCTCCGGGCAATGTGATAAGTGAAAATTGTAGACTTGGGTTGGACATGCAGATCTTCAGTTCTTCATCATTTTCTTGATCTTGAGCGAGTAGGTTGTAGTCGATTGCGGAGTGCGATAAGTTGATTTCTTCGATACGTGATAAGGCGTCAGCTGCTTCGTTCTTATCACCGTGAATGAATTTGATCTTCGAGCAGAACTGACTAATGTAGTGTAGCTGTCGTTCTCTTTGCGGTGTATCGCTGCTGCTGGGCGTTCTTGTCAGCGCGTAAGTTAGTGGTTTGTGGTCGGTGAATATCGTCAGGTCACTGCCCTCTATCAGTCGTCTTAGCTTTTGCACAGCGGTGTACATTGCTAATAATTCGCGATCGTACACGCTGTAACGTCGCTGCGTATCACTCATGGTTTTTGAGAAGAATGCCAATGGTTTCCAGGTGTTGTCAACCTTTTGTTGTAGGACGGCGCCGATGCTAGTGTTCGAAGCGTCGGTAAATAAACATAGCGGCGCGTTAGGTTTCGGATGCGTCAATGTTGTTGCCTTGAGAATGCTTTGTCGGCATTTCTCAAAGGCTTCTTCTGCTACTTGAGACCATTGTATCGGAGATTTGTCGTTCCTCTTGCTGTTGTGCAGATATTTGTTAAGTTCGTGTTGGTACTCAGCTTGATGAGGTAAACAACTACGGTAGAAGTTTATCATTCCTAGAAATCTTCTTAGTTCTTGAACTGTCTGTGGTTTCGGATAGTTTACTATGGCTTGTATTCGTTCTTGAGTGGGGTTGATTCCTTCTGATGTCACTTCGTATCCGAGGAACTCGATATTTTCCCTTTCAAACTCGCACTTGTCAATGTTAAGACTGACGCCGTAGGTATTTAGGCGTTCGAGTACTTGTTCTAAGTGGCGGCGATGTTCTTCCTTATTTCTCGAGTGGACAAGCAAATCGTCGACGAAGCAGAATACGTTGTCATCAAGTCCTCGTAGTACCTCGTGCATGAAGCGTTGAAAGGTTTGACCGGAGTTTCTTAAACCGAACGTCATGCAGGTAAATTCGAAAAGTCCGAAAGGTGTTATTATTGCTGTTTTCTGAGCATCTTGTTTTGAAATGGGTATCCAAAAATAGGCCATTTTTAAATCGAGTTTCGAGTAAATATTCTTGCCGTGAAGTTGGTATGTGAAATCTTGAATTCGTGGAATTGGGTATCGGTCTGGAACTGTGACGGCGTTGAGTCTTCTGTAATCGCCACATACTCGTAGTGATCCGTCTTTCTTGTTCACGATGTGAAGTGGGCTTGCCCACGGACTGTTTGACGGCTTGCATATTCCCATCTCGATCATGCGCTCGAACTCCAGTTTTGCCGCTTTATATTTGTCGGGCGGTAGAGGGCGCGGCCGTGAGTATATTGGCGGCCCAGTTGTCTCGATGTGATGTGTGACGTCATGCTTGACTGGTGTTTTGAGTGTCATCGGTCGCAGTACATCTGGATATTTCTTTAGCAGGTCGTGATGAGTGTGGTCGCGGTTAATAATGTGAATCGATTCTTCTTTGCTATTTATTTTGATGGCGTTCACGCTGAGCTCGGTCACGCGGTCGATAAGTTTTCTTTGGTGCAAGTCGACTAACAGTTTATGATGTACTAGAAAGTCGGCACCCAGTAACGAAGTCTTCACATTCGCGACGACGAAAGTCCACTTAAAACTTCTTCGTAAGCCTAGGTTGAGCTCGAGTGTGCGCTCACCGTAGGTACGAATCTCTGTTCCGTTTGCCGCGTAAAGTTTGTAACCGGCATTCTCCGACGGTGTTGAATATTTCTGGTTTCGTGCGGCTAGTACTGATATGTCGGCTCCCGTGTCGACAAGAAATCTTTCCCTCGTTTTGGTGTCGATGACACATAGGCGGCGGCTTGTTTGGTTTACATCGATACCCGCCACTGTCGATGCACGTTCTAGTTTTCCCGCTTCGTGAAGGAACACGGCGATTCACATTTTCGTGCCCCATTGCCGAATCGGTAGTGATAACGGCACAGCCAGTCGGGATCGCCGGGCTTGCGGGCGTTATCTGTACGCTGTCTTGAATGTGAGCGTGAGCGGCCACGATATGCGGAGTTTTGGCGGGAAAAGCGCTGCGACGAGTGTTGATGGTTGCGGAGTTCGGCGACTTCGAGTGACAATTTCTCTATTTGCTTTGTGAGCATGCTGATTTGTAGAGCTGTTATTGCGTTTATCTGTACCTCGTTGACTGCTGGACTTGTTGCTGGAGGGTTTGCTGTAGATACTGCGGCGACTGTAGCGGGTTCAAAATGCTCCATCATTTTGTCTGCCATCGCGGCTAGCACTTCAAGCGACGACTCGGTGTTTACGGAAAGTACTGCGCGCACCTGTGCGGGCAGCTGGTTGAGCCACATGACCTTCAGTGCCTCATCTGACAGTAACTTGCCGCTGAGGTCTCGCATTTTACGCAGCAGCTGGCTTGGCTTGAGATCGCCGAGCTCGAGGCCGCTGAGAAGCTTCTGTAACTGCCGGTGGTCTGACTCCTGGTACGTTGAGATGAGTCTTTCTTTGAGCGCACTGTACTTGCCGGTGCTCGGTGGGTGCAGGATGATGTCTCCAATTTGTTCAAGGTCGCTGTTGCCGAGTAGCGGAACGACAAGGTTGAATTTTTGTTCCTCACTTATCTTGCTGGCAGCGACGGCGGCTTCAAATTGCGCAAACCATAGTCGTGGGTTTTGGCGCCAAAAAGGTGGTAGTCGTGCAGGTAGTGAGACTGATGCCACGTCGTTTGTCGCTGCTGTACTGCCCTGAGCATCGCTGAAGTTTTCCATCTTGTTCGGAATGTTGTTCAGTTCAAGAGTTCACTGTGTTCAGGTTTCACGGGGTCACCACTTTAGTGTTGTTGGTACTACTAAATAACTTCTGGGGTTCTCGTCGTAAATGAAAACTCAGGGCGACTGTATAGAATGATGATCTGCTGATATATATTTTATTGACAAAAACTACTTCTTATAAATACATTGTTCATGTTACATTTAGACATAGTTCTAGCTAGTGTTTACATCATTTCCACCAAAACTTCACTGTATTCCTCTCGCCCCTCCCGCCCCCCAATCTCTCCTTGAGTACTCTGCCTGTCGGCTAGGCATGACTGGCCATCAGCCAATCACAGTCATTTCTGCCTATATCCCACCTGACTCAGCATCCTCTCCTGATGAGATTGATGCCATCTCCAGCGACCTCACTAAACTCTTCGGCATGAGTAGTTCCGTCATCTTAGCAGGTGATCTCAATGCCAAGCACCCTATATGGGGCCACAATTACTCCAATTCCAAGGGTAGGCTCATACATAATCTGAGCTCTACCCTCAACTTCGACGTCATCGTACCGATGAGCCCCACGTATTACCCCCACACCGTTAGTTATACTCCCAGCGTCCTAGATGTGGCACTTCTAAAGAATGTAAACTTACGTTTGCATTCGGTGGAGGTGTTGCATGAACTGGACTCTGACCACCGGCCGGTGTTCCTACACCTGGGCTCCCGCTCACGTGAGACCGACCCAAATCTCCCCCCCCCCACCCAAGTAATCACCGACTGGAAGAAAGTAAGCGAAAGTCTGAAATCTACCACGTCGGCTCACTTGGACTCTATCCCTGACCACATAAGCTCAGTCGCTGACACGTCAGCGGCGATCGACTCGCTTACGGATCACGTGCGAACCGTCTTGAACGACTGTTCAAGAGAGGTGCCAGTGACGGAGGACCGTCGCTGGAAACTCCCAGCGGATGTACGGAGTCTGATAACTGAGAAGAACGCTGCCATTCGTGCATACAGCAATTTTCCCTGTCACGCAAACAAGGTTCACATGCGTCGCTTACAGCGTGCTGTAAAGAGACGTACTGCTGAGCATCGTTCTGCGAACTGGGAAAAGACGCTGAGTGAACTCGAGCCCAACCACCTGGCTTTCTGGAACCTCCAAAGAAAGCTACGTTCCAAGTCTGAGGCCTCAATGCCTCCTCTCATTCGTCCTGACAAGAGTGTCGCTTTTGATAATGACGAAAAGGCGGAATGCCTGGCCGACAGTCTAGAGTCCCAATGCTCTCCCAGCTCTCAACCAGTAGACCAGGCCCACCTAGACATGGTAGATGCTGAGGTCGAAAGGAGAGCTTCCCTCCCTCCGGTCGAAGATCCTGATGACCCGCTACCCCCCGTCACTCCCGAAGAGGTGGAGGATGTCATCAGGAAACTTCAACCCAGAAAAGCCCCAGGCTCTGATGGAATATCCAACAGAGCTATAAAACTATTCCCAGCCCAACTTATTATGCTTTTGACCGCCATCTTCAATGGCGCCTTAAGTAATAATATGTTCCCTCAAGCGTGGAAACAGGCCACTGTCATTGGTATTCCAAAGCCAGGCAAGCCAAAATCCGACCCCACTAGCTACCGCCCCATTAGTTTACTCAATGTTCTCGGCAAGATTTACGAGAAGCTTATTCATAAGCGACTCAAAGATTTTGCTGAGGCTAAGAGTCTCATTCCCAACGAGCAATTCGGATTCCGCTCCGAACACTCGTGCGTCCAACAAGTATACCGAATGGTCGAGCATATGAGCGCTGGGTTCCAGCGTAAATACACGACCGGTGTCTTGTACTTCGATATAGCGAAAGCGTTCGACAAAGTCTGGCACAATGGCTTAATTTATAAGCTGTATCAACTAGGTGTGCCAGATCGTCTCGTACTCATCTTGCGAGACTACCTGTCGGATCGCACCTTTCGCTATCGCGTAGAGGGCGCTCTATCCTCCCCCCATCCTATAAATTCTGGTGTCCCCCAGGGCTCTGTGGTATCCCCCCTAGCCTTCACGCTGTTCACTAGCGATATCCCTAAACCCAAAAAGGCCCAGTTAGCATTATTCGCTGACGACACGGCCATCTTCTACTCGGGTCGTTCACCCGCTCAGATAGGCCTCAACCTCCAAACCTACACTACCCAGCTGGGCCAGTGGTTCCGGAAATGGAGAATTGAGGTCAACCCTGAGAAAAGTCAGGCTGTCCTCTACTCTAGACCGCGACATACGGTCAGACCCCCTCGTCCGATCACCATGTACGGCAGGCCGATCCCTTGGGAGAAGCAGGCCAAGTACCTAGGCGTAATCCTAGACCAGCATCTCACCTTCGTCGAGCACATAAAGCAAGCTCGCTCGCGGGCCGCCTTTGCTCAAGGTAGACTCCACTTCCTCCTAAATGGCAAATTGCGTACCTACACCGCGGTCATCCGACCAATCATGACCTATGCTTGCCCAGTGTTCGCACATGCCAAGCCCCGTCACCTCCACAAGATGTCGACACTGCAGCACCGCTTTCTCCGCAAGGTGGTGGATGCCCCCTACTTTGTGAGGAACGAGGAGCTGCATGTTGACCTCAAAATCCCCACCCTGCAGCAGTTCATGAAGCGCTCCACCAAGCGCTTCCTAGAAACTGCTGCTAAACATCGTAACCCCCTTATCGCATCGGCTACTCGATACGTTCCCTCTCAAATTTCTAGGATTCGCCGCCCCCGGCATACCCTCCAAGTCCCTGATGACGCCACAACCCTGCGCCAAGAGAGCCGTAGGGAAACCAGCACTATCAAAAAACACTACAGACCGCCGATTTTCCGACCTCGCCGGCGAGGCCCGTCGCGAAATCTAAGTCATTGCCCTCCCCGTCTCTCGCCAGCACGTGCCGCTGAGCCAGTAAACTCCCCAATTAATGGTAACCAGATCCAGCCTTCCCTTGCTGCCCCTCAGTGACGCCCTAAGCCGAGGCCCGTACTCCGCAGGGAGTGCCCTTAGCGTGGTCACTTAGTTTTGTAAGTTTAATAAGTCCTGGCTGGAGGCTTTAATATATTAAAGCCTACACAGGCAAGCCCGGTTAAGCAGACGACAGCCTCAGAGGCTGACCTGCAAGACGCCCCACAAAAAAAAAAAAAAAAAAAAAAAAGAGTGCGGTCCTTTTCCCCCAGCGCCGTCGACGAGTGGACACCTATACTGCTGCAGCTCTTGCTTGCTCTGCTTGCGCTAACCACCTGCTTCCGGAGCGAAACTCATTCTATCCTGTTTCTTGGCTGGTCAAAACGTGTTGCTCACTGCTTCTTACAGAGACTGTCAAAACGTGGTATTTGGTTCTGAGGTATTGGTAACTGTTATGGTGGTAAGGTAGTAAGGTGGTATATGGTTCTATGGAAACTGCGACAGGTACTGTGTCGCTACAAACTATTAAAGCTACACTTGCTCGTAATCACCAAGGTTTGAGAAATTGTAAGTATGTAGACTATATTAGAGTTTGCTAATGAATAATTTACCTAATAGAACCTAAGATAATAGACTTTGATAACAGTTTTGATGGTGTCAATAACAACCTGAGGGTCTTTAACTCAAGAGTGAACAGGTTACTTCTAGGTAAGCGTGCTCCGACCACATCTCATACCATCCGGTGAGATAGTCAAGCGCGGACTTGTCTAAGAAGAAAAAACTAACAGTAACAATTTAAGTAGGTACTATAGAGCCTGCAGGGCTCCAGGGGTGCTGCTGTAGGTGTGGGGATCTGTCTCAACCGCTGGCTGCGCGAGGGTATCGTGAGCAAGTGTACTAAGATTTGATTGTTGAGTGTGGGAAGGGAAACGCGTTGGGATAGCGAACTGTACTTTTATTATAAATAGAAAACAAATACATGCACGCGCCCATACAGGATCCACTTTCAAGGACACTGAACAAGACACAATAGAAGTTTTATTGTTATGACGCCTATAGGCGTTTACTGTCCACCATAGTGTTAAATTAGAAAAATCCTGGAGAACTAATCACTAGTTTAAACTTTAACTCATATGAGCAATAAGTATTAAAACCGGCCAAGTGCGTTTTGGGCCACGCACAGTGTAGGGTTCCGTAGACGCTCGTTACAACACGAATTGTGTTAAGTATTTTTTGTTTTGTATAAAATTTTCCAAGCAGGTACATTTTAAAACTAGGGCGACTATTAATCTTAAGAACTAACAGAGCTAACTTAGCCGTGATAGTTTTCAAAGTGAAGACGTCGTAGGTGACATAAGCTATGGATATTGTAAGTTATTTACAAGCCGGTCTAACGACAAGCTCTGTTCCGGGCGAGGCCGCTTTATAGGCGCGCCGTTAGGTCGGCCGGCTAGGCGTATGCTGGATAATGGCGCAGTTCACTTCAATATCGCTGAGATACACTCCGGAGCGGGAAAATTATGTTTAGAGCAAGTTCGGCGCCTTTTTGATGGTTCGAAGGCAATTCAAACGGGGTTAGGTATCTCCAAGGTGGTTATAATAACGCTGTTATTTTGAATGTTAGAATAAAATTTTAAATATCCTATTAATACTAGTAATATTATATAAATGCGAAACTTAGGATGGATGGATGTTTGTTTGTTACTCCAATCACACCAGAACGGCCGAACAGAGCTGGATGAAATTCGGCACAGATATAGATTATAGTGTGAGCATATATAGGCTATAATTTTCAGTAGGTGAAGTACTAATGCCACGCGGGCGAAGCCGTTGGCCTTCTGCCAAGTATAATAAAGTAATTAGTAAGTAATACTCGTATAATAAAGATTTAAATATTTTTCGATTTTTGTCTGCAAATGAAACTGTGATCCTATATAAATATTTACCTACCTGCCCTTTCAACTGACTGCAAAAGGTACCCAAGAGTCAAATTCACAAACCCACAAAAAAAAAACGCTCTGAAAAACTCTGCCCTATCAGTTCTCCCTTACATTTTCTACGTTAAACTTTTACCACCCCTTTTTTCAGTCCCAAATTCTTTCAATAAGTTACCCGACCCTGTTTTTCTGCAAAGATTTTATATGCGAAAGGAGCTATTTATAAAGATCAAGCGAAAATCGTCGTCTACAAATCTAAAGGCAGGTAACGTGTGGAGCAGTAACGATGGGCCACATTTGTCTGTGGGGCGGCTGTCACCGCTGAGCACTCACGGCAGGCTCATAACACGGGTCTGGCAGTCGTCAGGTGTGCGGTGGGCCATCAAGCAGCCGACCCTACCGGATCGCTTGTCGATACTGCTGCTAATCGGTCCCCTGGGCGACCCTCGTCGGCGCACATTAGCCCGGACCGCTTTAACGACGCGCTGTAAACATAAAATCGTTAAGATTTTGTACCCGAAATCCCTCGCTAGACGTTTCTTTGAAGCCGGTACCTACATATTTTCATTTTTATATGCACTTTGCTTGCGAGAGGATGTGAAAGGCTCTGAACGTAATTGACCCAGTTCCGCACAAAGCATCGGCTCCTGACGTACGTGCAGATAATGGAGAGCTGGCGTCAGCGTCGGCGTCGGTAGCCCGAGATTGTTTATGTGCTCACGACATCAGTTAGTCTGATCGAAAATTAGTTACCTATCTAAATCACTCTTGTGTCGTTATTCAAATACAAGAACTAGGAACAACTTCGGCCGACAGTGAATGATCAATTCCGTGGGAATTATGAAAATTCTGACCTAAACTATTTCATGTTGACATTACAAAGAGAACCTTTAGTGAAAGAAATTTTTTTAAGACGTAATATTTGAGTTTGGCGTTGATGGGTTAATCAGTGCCGAGTGAATGAATGAGTCAGAAGCTTTACTTTTTGAAAACACTACAAAGGATTTAATTTCAGGTTCAACGACACAACAAGAGACATTGCTAATGTCGCTTTCCAAGCTGTAACGAGTCCCGCGGGAGCAGTAGAGTGGTTCGCACGGAGCTGAGACCACATCTACACTTATCGTAAACATACAATCCAATTTACAACTTTATTGAATCGATCTACTTTATATTTCCGCTCATTTCTCAGAGAACGCTAAGGCAATATTGTATAGAAAAATCTAAAAGCGTTCAGCGGAATCCAATTTCTTGTATAAGCCTAAAATGTTTTGAAAATAAACGGAATACCTACGTTTCAATCGGAACATCCAATACACAAAATAATCACGTTCCTTACTCGGATTGACGCAGACGCTCGTTCACTCACCGCTCCGCTCGATGGAATCTATTCACTCGTTCATTCACTCAATCATTCACCCCACTTGCGAGTGGATGCATGGCTTTATGCAGAATTATTGAATTTCCGAATTCACATTCGCGCCTGATTCGACGCGAGGCGCAGACAAAAATCCATTTGGCAAATATTTATACGCGTAACGATGGGGAAGGTACTTAGTGTCCATAATCAGTTCTGAAGCGTGCTCTTCATTCTGATATCATATCATCAGCCGGTCTGGCTGGTAAGGTTCAAATTATTAACAGAGACAGGCCTAACAAAGTAGGTAAGTATTTATGATAATATTTTATAAAGCTTTATCGTGAGAAAATGACTAATATTGGTTTATTTAATTTACCACCACAAGCTAGCTAGGTAACACAAAAAACTAGTACTAAGGTACTGGTGGTACCTACCTACCCACAAACTGAAAACTTGACACCGCGCTCGTTTGGAAAGTGAACCTGTGACTTAATCGTAGCTGGCAACTTTTCCACTTATGTTACGCTTATCATGGGAAGATATTTTTTTGAAGAAAAGCAATAAAGCATTATAATTTAAGCAGTTTCTTTGGGTCATAAATCCATCAAAAACTAAATAATATATACGTTTTTTTTTTGGAAAAATTTAATCTTTATTAAACATTCCCACGCTTGGAGTGATTATCGCATATTTGGGACTGTATATTATAATAGACATTACCGTAGTAGGTACCGTATGGTGTCGGACGTAAAAGAATAGTACCATCCCATCACTTCCCGTGGGTGTCGTAAGAGGCGACTAAGGGAGCTTGAGCCCTAGTGCATACTACTAAAGCACCTTGGGCCACCCGCGCGGTGGCGGGTAAACCACCAACAACAGCATTCCCAAGGAGGGTTGGCGTCAGGCAGGCGGCCGGCTATAAAACTTTTGCCAAAACCTTTTTGCATCATGGTCTGGAAAAATATGATGTGCGATAGGGCTAGGGCGTACCCCACAGGCGACGCGCAGGGGCAGCACCCGGCTCCTGTGGGAAATGGACAAGGGTTGTCGCACCAGGACGGGCGGGTGCGACGTAAGACGCAAGCTCGGAGAGTGAGAGAATTAAGATTGAGGTGTGCGAGCTGGAATTTAGGTACTATGACTGGAAAAGGAAGAGAGTTAGCAGATGTTTTAAAAAGGCGACGGATAAATATAGCGTGTTTGCAAGAAACGAAATGGAAGGGTGCAAAAGCAAGAGAATTAAGAGAAGGATATAAGTTTTATTACTGTGGAAGTGATGGCAAACGGAATGGTGTGGGCATAGTTTTGGATACTGAGTTAAAAGAATGTGTGGTGGATGTTAAAAGAGTAAGTGATAGAGTGATAGCTATTAAAGTGGTTGTGGAGAGTATGATAGTAAATGTTATTAGTGCGTATGCACCCCAATCAGGATGTAAGGATAGTGTAAAAGAAAAGTTTTGCAAGGACTTCGATTGTGTGATGATGAATGTACAGGAGAGTGAAGAGGTGTTTGTGGGGGGTGATTTTAATGGGCATGTAGGAAGTCTGAAGTACGGTTATGAGAGAGTGCATGGTGGTTGGGGGTACGGAGACCGTAATACTGATGGCGAGACATTGCTGCAAGCTGCTTCGGCTTTTGACCTGGCAATAACTAACACCTGGTTCAAAAAGAAAGACGAACACCTGATCACTTACAAAAGTGGCCAGCACGCGACCCAAATTGACTTTTTCCTGGTGAGACGAAACAGTCTCAAAACAGTCAAAAACTGTAAAGTGTTGCCAAGTGAAGGCTTAGTCTCTCAACACAGGCTCATATTGATGGACGTAACAGTCAGTGTCTCGTCCAGTAGGAACAAAGAACGGCCCCCACCCAAAATCAGATGGCGTATGATAGAAAATGAGGAGTGTGCAAGTATGTTTAAGAGTCAAGTGGTAGATAAAATGATAGAAATGAAGGATATGGAAGGAAAATCTGTGGATGAATGTTGGAAAGAGATGGCGGATTGTATAAGGCGAGTAGCAAAAGATGTGTTTGGAGAATCGCAAGGTAAAGGCATGATAGAAAAGGATACATGGTGGTGGAATGAAGATGTGCAAAAGATGCTAAAAGAAAAGAAAATTTCGTTTAAAGTATGGCAGAATGTAGAAACCGGAAATGATAATTTGAAAGAAGAGAAAAAGAAAATTTATAAAGAATGGAAGAGGAAGGCAAAAAAGGCGGTTGCAGTTTCCAGGGCTAAGGCGCAGGAAAAGTTATATAATTTACAGGACAGCCCTAGAGGCCAGAAGGAGCTCTACCGGATTACAAAATTAAGAGAAAGGAGAACGAGGGATATAATGCATATAAAATGTATGAAAGATGAACTCGGTAAAGTCTTGTCGAAAGATGACGAAATAAAAGAGCGATGGAAGGTTTATTTTGAAAAGTTGATGAACGAAGAGAATGAATGGAGTGGTGTGCTCAAAGAGGTACAAGTAAATATGGGTTTGTTGAGAGAAATTAGCATGGATGAAGTAAGAAAGGCAGTTCAATGTATGAAAAATGGAAAGGCCATGGGCCCTGATGACATACCAGTGGAAGTATGGAAGTGTTTAAAAGAGGATGGATGTATGTGGCTGACTTTATTCTTCAATAAGTTGTTGTATGAAGAAGTGATCCCACAAGAATGGTGCAATAGTTCGCTAGTGCCCATCTTCAAGAATAAAGGGGATGTACAGGACTGCAACAACTATCGAGGGATAAAGCTCATGTCACATACTATGAAAGTATGGGAGAAAGTGATAGAGAAAAGATTGCGAGAGGAGAGTGAGATTACCCCGAACCAGTTTGGGTTTATGCCAGGTCGAGGGACAATGGACGCCACCTTCGCTCTCCGTCAATTGTGCGAGAAGTACAGACGTGTGCACAAGAACTTGCACATGGTGTTCATTGATCTTGAGAAAGCGTATGATAGGGTACCTCGGGATGTGTTGTGGTGGGCCTTGAAAGAGAAAGGTTTGCCTGGGAAGTATGTTGAGTTGATTCGTGCTATGTACAGACAATCTAGTACCTACGTCCGGTCGGCTGCTGGCAACACCGATAAGTTCAGTGTGGCTGTAGGCTTGCATCAAGGGTCGGCTTTAAGTCCTTACCTCTTCCTGTTGATTATGGACGCTCTTACGTCGGAAATACAGGAAGAGGCACCCTGGTGCATGCTGTTTGCCGACGACATTGTTCTGGTCGGTGAAGATGGACCTGAGATCCAGAGCAGATTGGAGAAATGGCAACAGAAGCTGGAGAAAGTTGGCTTGAAAATCAGCAGAACCAAAACTGAATACATGTTCTGCGATTTCGGCGGTCTCTCCAGTTCTGAAGCTGTAGTGCTAGATGGCGCGCTTCTCCCAGTCTGCTCCGATTTTCGGTATCTCGGTTCACTCGTGCAAAGCGATGGCGAAATAGATCGGACTGTTAAGCACAGAATTAACACTGGATGTATGAAATGGCGGCAGGTCACCGGGACTATCTGTGATTCCCGCATTCCCCTAAAACTTAAGGGGAAGATTTATAAAACAATGGTCAGACCTGCTGTCTTGTATGGTTCAGAATGTTGGGCCACAAAAGGAATGAATGAAAAGCAATTGCATGTAGCTGAGATGAGAATGCTAAGAGCGATGTGTGGTGTTACGCGCATGGATAGAATTAGGAATGAGTATATAAGAGGAAGTCTGAAAGTGCCACCGCTGACTGAAAAGTTGTGTGGAAATCGGTTGTCGTGGTATGGGCATGTGATGCGGAGGAATGAAGAAAATGTCGTGAGGAAAGTCTTGTGTATGGATGTGGATGGCTATAAGAGTAGGGGAAGGCCAAAGAAACGATGGTTGGACTGTGTGAAAGAGGATATGGGTAAAAAAGGGGTGACTACAGAGATGACGACTAATAGAGGAGTATGGAAGAAAAAGACATGTTGCGCCGACCCCAAATAAATTGGGATAAGGGCAGGAGAATGATATTATAATAGACATTGCTATGTTTAGAGAGAGTTTGAATTTAACTGCTAGTTTTCAAAATAGACCAAAAAATACTGTAAAATACATAATTTTAAATGAAGATACCTGTTTTGGTGGAAGTAAAAAAAGTAGTACAGTTGGATGCAAGTATTTATTTATTTATTTAATTAATGAAATTACAATAAAAAGGTGTAACTTATTTTTAAACTCGCCAAACTTTTACGTTTGATGGCGAGAGGCACTCTTTTACATAAAAAATGAACCACCTTATGGACACTGGAGTCTAAGGTGAGGCTATTTTGGAGCCTAGAGGTAGAGACTGCCATGTCAATTGCATCTAACGACTTTTCAACACACTTCCTCAAAAATAATAAGAAAAACTTCATAAAATAGTAACAAATTATTGAAGGAGTGAAACATTTCCTTCAATAATTTGTTGGATTGTTTTTCGTGCGTCTTCGTTGGGGTTCTCCAGCAACCAGCTCGATACAATAAATATAAAAACATTGGCGGTGCATGGCCGCTACACTTTTCCACACGAGTGTGAAATAAATTGCGAGCCTAAATACAGCAAGGGGATCGCCCGCCTTGCACATCATGAATGTGCGCGTGGTACTTGATTAAAACTATGGTATCTCTTATGTTATGATATTTCGTAAAATGCGCGGCGGCATATTATTGAGCTCTAACGGCTTGAGAATTAACGTTCATTAGAAAATAAAATATACATTTAAAAAAATAGAATGGAATATTTACTTTTTTTAAAACGTTGCCCCACACGAGGAATTTGTCCTGTATCGTGGGGGCGTTCACAAACATGTATACATGTTTGTGAACGTACATTAACTCACATACACAATTGTATACGAAAACTTTCTCTAAATAAAAGTAATTACAACTGCAAAAATGCTGCATAATACGATGCATCTGCCGTTTGAACTTCAAATTTAAGACAACAAAATTTTGTGATAACGCCATTATCGCAGGCGCCATTAGCTTGTCGGCTTATTGAAGAGAAAGCTCTTAGTTAGATAGTGGGAACGAATGCAGTACGCCAGTGCACCTCTACTTCGATGCCTTTTTTTGTGGGGTGGGTAACCATCCAATGACATCGCCCGCTCCTGAGGAGCGGGAGGGCGTGTCAGACTCTTACTGACTAAAACCCACCCCAGAGCCTTAAGACAAAATATTTTTCTGTTAACGTTAACACTAACGCTTCGTGCAAAATGTATGGCAACGACCTTACTGGGCGTGGGTCACGTGACAGTTCTCTCCGCAGGTAATGTCCTTGCCATACATTTAGCACGAAGCGTTAGTGTTAGCGCTATTATAAAAGTTATTTGGCTAAGGGGCTGTTCATTCCCTGCCTGAGTGCCCGTGGTAAAACACTTGCTAATAGATTTTAGAATCACGCTAATCAATGGTCATTTAGACCACATGCAAAGCGATAAGTTCAATTTACACAATTCTCAAACTACAGTTCTGAATAATTATTAAATTAACTAGCTGTTACCCGCGACTTCGTCCGCGTTAAGCTCGTAAACCTGCATAAATAAAACGATAATTTGTTGTAGCTGGGGATCGAACTAGCAATAAAGTGTCCTTCAAAACATTAATGCAATTTTGCTCACCCCCCATAGCAAATAACGTGATAATTTAGCGCCTATCATGGCTAGATCTATAAGTGGAAACATTGCTTCACACTTCTACTGTTTTTAACCCCCGACGCAAAAAGAGGGGTCTGTCTGCATTTCTGTCTGTGACACCGTAAGTCTTGATCGGGTGAACTGATTTAAATGCGTTATTTTTATTTGAAAGTAGATTTTCTAGCGAGCTTCATAAACATGTTTTATCAAAATCGGTTCAGCTGTTTCAAGGTCATTCAATCAAGGTCATCGGTTCAGCTCTTTTGTATTTTTTTTAATTCATAATAATATTGGTATTTTTGCTATATGTATTACATAGATATAGATAAAAGCAGTACGAAACGGAACGCAAAAATTCTCACACAATGCTTTCATACATTTCGTATGAAAGACAGTGCGTATGAACCAGCGCACACTACATAAAGGTCTTTTTGTATTAGAATAAGATGCTTTGCTGTCCAATGTAGCTGTAATGTGCGCTTGCCTCTAGCATATACTTACACAGTTTTCTTAAGGTTCCGTAGTCCTAACAAGGAACCCTTATAGTTTCATCGGGCTGTCCATCTGTCCGTCCGAGGCATAGCTAAGAAACTGTTAGTACTAGAAAGCTGTAATTTTGCATGGGTACACATATTAATCACGCCAAGATAACGAAACAGTAAAATTTAATATGTACTTTACATTTAATTCCCTACATGTAAAGTGGGGGAGATCGCTTTTAGCGATAAGGCCGCCCATTGTGTCACACTATGTACGAGTAAGTAATGTTTTCTTCATATTTTTTTGTAATTTATATGGTGTACATAATAAAGAGTATTCTATTCTATTCTAATATTTTTGAAGTGAAAACTTTAGGCGCGTCGGGCAGTTTTGAGATAGGAAAAACAACAACAACAAAAACAAACACATTCAATGTGCGTACAGCTAAGGAGTGGAATTCCCTACCGGAGTCTGTGTTTCCTGATAGCTACAACCTGGGAGTCTTAAGTCAAGAGTGAATAGGTTTCTTCTAGGCAAGCGTGCTCCATCTTCGACCACATCATCGCTTACCAACAGTGAGATAGTGGTCAAACGCGTGTCTATAAAAAATTAAAAAAAATTAAGGCCGTACTACCGGCCAAGTGGCGCCCTCATTGAAAAAAAATCGGTGCATGGCATAGAAAATAAAGAATCCAACGTCACGTGTGTTACAAATAGGATAAAGTATTTTTACGTTGTTAAAACAGGTCTCAGAATATTTCGTATCCAAAGTAGTAGGCAAAAGTGTCAGAAACGGCCGTTTTTGGTACCCTTAAACTCGCGCACCACCGACACCGTTACGCGAGTGCACTCGTAGCGGATAGCGAGGCGCGTTGGGCATTTTTGTTCCAGTTTTTTTGTTTTCACTTCTGACGGTACTCCCGGAGTACCAGTTTTTTCTTTCTCGCTTAGCCTATAGTGTGGGGTTTCGTTGAATAGGTCTTTCAAAATCATTGCGGGATTGTGAAGACTATTTTTTGATTCAGTGATTCGTTTGCGAAAAATATTTCGTATATTTAATAAACTCTAAAGTGATACCTACTAAAAGCTAAGCTGGCTTGAAAAATGTGAAAAAAATAGTGGTGGTAGTATATAACAAACTTTGAAGGAAAACTATCACGGCTAAGTTAGGACCGGACCTTTGGGGAAAAAAAGTGTGGGATTCATACCTTACTGAAACCGCCCCGGTTTCTGCAGAAGAAATATTACCTACTTAAAGAAAACATTCCAGTTTGTGAATCCCAACTTAATTTCCACTAAGTCATTTGTAATGATGTAGGTAAGTTAATTAAAACTTTTAATACTTTAAAGTTTAAAAAGACTGCAGATCAATTGGGGTAATTCTGTTGACGTTGATAAGTCTATTAAAACATTGTAGCACCTACTTTAGCAGTAATTTTAAATAATTGGATTGTGGTGAGTTTTCTGATTAAATGGAATACAGTTAAAATAATACCATTGTATAAATAGCCGGGTAGTACTACTAATTATAGACATACTTAACAGTAATTATAGACGTATATACCTACTTTTAGTAAAATTTTTGAGAAACTTATTTTAGACCAAATTCAAAGTTAATTTAATAAACACAAATTATTACATAACACACAGTTTGGTTTCAAAAAGGGTCTTTCAACAACTGATGCTGGTGTTGAACTTTTAGGGGCATTCGTGCAATATATAAATTAAGTCCCAGACACTCCCTCAGAGACAAAATAAGTAGGTAATATTATGACTGTGCCCTCTCAGTATATTTATGAAAATCTCATGTACGCATATAAAAACATTAATCTATTTAAAAAATACTGTGATATCCATTCTATAGCGTACCTAAATACAAGGAACAAACACAAATTTGTTGTTCATAGAACCAGGCTCAACAAAATAGATGGTTCGTTTAGATGCCAATGTATACATTTCTATAATAAACTTCCTAGCCAAATACAAGAACTCAGCATTATAAAACAATCGTTTATTAATGTACTTAAGCTAAGCCAGAAAGCTTTTTACACAATGAAAAATTACCTTGAGGACAAAAAGGCTTGAGATTGTGTGAAAGTGACATTTTTTTTGACACTTTGAAGAGTATTAAATTTTTTATTATTTTGATTGATATTTTACTAATATTATTTATTTATTTTTGACATGAATACTTGGTAAATTAAGTAAATATATTTTTTTTTTATTACTTTATTATTGTAAACTAGCTGACCCGACAGACGTTGTCCTGTCTTAGCTATAAACTATCAAACGCGCGAAGTTTAAATAGTCGTTAAGTTTTCTGAAATTTGCCGCACAACTTTCCAATTTTTCTTTCATAAAAACCTTCTCCTGACAATAACAAACACAACAAAAAAAGAATTAGCGAAATCGGTCCAACCGTTCACACATGATGCCGTGACCAAGGAAATAGGGATTTATTTTTATATATATAGATGTGGGGACTATGTCGGTTATTTTAATTTTTTTCCCTTATTTCAGTAATTTTTTTAACGTCGTCTGACAGGTTTTGACTGGTCTTTGGTATTGGTCGTCGAGTCTTTACCTAAGCTCCGTATTAGTTCTAAGTTGAGCTATTCATTATGCAGAATGCGTGGCAGCTGCAACGGAATTCTGAAGACTGTAGCAGATAGGATCTCTTCTCCGACATGGGTGTCTTTTATTAAGCGGGTAATTTGAATGTTTTTATTTTTATGTTATTTTATTTTTAATTTGAATGTTTTTTATTTTATTTTATTTATTTTGAATGATTTAATATTTATTTTTTATCCTATTTTAAATTTGAATGTTTTATTATTTACTAATTTTGAATGAATTTTAAATGTTATCTTGTTTGGAATCCTGATTTTAATGTTATTTTTATTTTTGATGCTACTTTATTTAATTATTTATAATACCGAGTTTAATTGCACTGTATGGATCATGTTATCTGAATTAAAGGAATTTTATTTATTTTTTTATATATTCGACTACTGACAGATGCTTACGCTGACTGGACTGGTCCACTCAAATATGTGTGGTTGTTTCTTCAAAAGACCATTACAGACACTAATCTAGATGATCCTCAGCATATTGTGAATGTGAGAACTATGTAGGTCGTTATATTCACGTAGATTTTATGATTGTCTGGCAGTTTGAGTACTTTTGCGGCCTACCCAAATGTACATATTTTGGTATTGTTCGTCGGTTCGTTGGGTTTCTTAGAGTTCTGAGTTGAGCTACACGATAATTGACAAATATTTGCACTGTCTGGACAGGTCCACTCAAACCTGCGTGGTGATTTCCTCAAAAGCTCATCTCAGACATTAACGTAGGTATAAATAATGTCATATGATTTTACCAGTGCCTACATATTGTATGGAATTAAACACTTTGAAAGAGACTTTGACCTCTGAGTTTGTTTCAGTGTTTCTTTTTAGGGTAGTCAGCTAGGAAACATCGGCCTCATCCATTTTAAACAGACAAAAACGTTGACGTGCAAGTGTTATTTGAACCCTACTTGCCTAATAAATATTTTGGTATTGTTCGTCGCGTCGGTTCGTTGATCGATCCGTGCGGCTGTTATTAATTTAGCCACGAGCTAATAATATATTTGAGCGAATAGGTAATATCATTGTATGTATGGGATGATATTTGTACGGAACTCCCAACCACCTACCACTCAGATAGGTACTAAGCATATTGAAATCTTTTTTAGGATTTGATGAAGGCAACATGGCATGGAGGCCTTTGGAGGCTCCCAGGACTAGAGGCCCGGGGCGGGAAAACTCTAGCACTGTTGTGCTATTGACACTAAATAATTATTTATATATTTTATTATGCTATTTACATTTATCAATGTTCATGAAACAAAAATATAGTTAAATAACTAAATTAAACAATTTATTAGAAAAAAAACTTTTAATTGTTTAAAACATTGACTTACCCATACTTTCGAAATCATTGTTAAAAAAAATAAAAATAATCTAATATATCGCGTCGAAAAATTCCTTCGCATCGTTA
Organism: Polia nebulosa; assembly: GCA_951329385.1. Taxonomy (NCBI): domain Eukaryota; kingdom Metazoa; phylum Arthropoda; class Insecta; order Lepidoptera; family Noctuidae; genus Polia; species Polia nebulosa. The sequence goes on along the minus strand of OX589592.1, from coordinate 1,647,529 downwards.
TCGACTGGTAATGTGCCGAAAAGACAGGCGAAAAAAAATAATTATAAATAGTAGAAAGATACGGGGTATTTGACAAAGATACAAAATGATAAGTAGGTTTGAATTAATGATTAAATTTATACACAGGATATGTTCGCTAGGGTAGCCCGCGATTGCAGGTCAGTATCGGGTTGAAATTTTGAAGACATTTTAAATGATAAAATAATTAAGTAATTAAATTTTTCGTTTAAAATGTCTTTGGGGTAGATAGGTATAACGATTTTATACAGCTTAAAGTGAAAAAAAAAATTTTTTTTTTTCAAAAATTAGGAAAAAGCCGACGAAAAATTCCAACGCTAGGGGGTCCAGAATCATGTACTGAATCACTAGTACACGTATGTGCGTTCATGTACCTTACACCCTGTATAGGAGGAAGTCTGAAAGTGGCACCGCTGCGCTGACTGAAAAGTTGTGTGGAAATCGGTTGTCGTGGTATGGGCATGTGATGCGGAGGAATGAAGAAAATGTCGTGAGGAAAGTCTTGTGTATGGATGTGGATGGCTATAAGAGTAGGGGAAGGCCAAAGAAACGATGGTTGGACTGTGTGAAAGAGGATATGGGTAAAAAGGGGGTGACTACAGAGATGACGACTAATAGAGGAGAATGGAAGAAAAAGACATGTTGCGCCGACCCCAAATAAATTGGGATAAGGGCAGCAGAATGATGATATTATTTACCCCGAAGGGCAGGCTAAAGTCTTTTCACCATATTGCCTGGTCTTACGTAGTATATTTTTACTTTTTTTCCCCATTAGAATACAGATGTAACATATTCAAATGTTTTTTGTAGTATTTGGCAACAAATGTGTCGAGTCAGCCTTCTCGGCAAACTTCGCTAAGTTATTCAATACTACAAAAAAATTCTCAGCTCCATTTTCCCGAGATCGCGCCTGTTTCAATTGTTCCACATATTGTCCATTTGCGGTCACACTTGAAACACAAAACTACACCAATTTTACATCACAATATCTGCTAGGAATCAATAAACGAATAATTAAAACAGCCATTATACTTCACTCAACAAAATCCCGCCAAAAACTCCCATGTTGTTTTTTTTTTTTTTTTTAATAAATTCGTTCCTGGCGGAACAGGCTAAGGTCTGTGACCATGCTGCCTAGTCATTAGTTAGTATTTTTCTTGAGTAGGGTAGGTGTAGTTATTTATACTTTTTTCCATTAGAATGCAGATGTAACACATTCTAATGTTTTTTGCAGTATTTGGCAACAAATGTATCGAGTCAGCCTTCTCAGCAAACTTCGCTGAGGTAGTCAATACTACAATAAAATTCTCAGCTCCATTTTCCCGAGATCGCGCCTGTTTCAATGATTCCACATATTGTCCATTTGCGTTGACACTTGAGACACAAAACTACACCAATTTTACATCACAATATCCACTAGGAATCAATAAACGAATAATTAAAACAGCCACTGAACTTCACTCGATAAAATCCCGCCAAAAACTCACTCCCATGTTGATTGTTGACAAGTTGTTTTTTTTTTAACAATTGTGGCTATGCCACTGGCTTGGTTACAAAACCTTTAAGCCAAGTCTTAATTTGATCACTACAACTTTTTCTTTTTAACCATTAGAATGCAGATGTAACACATTCAGTATTTTGCAGTATTTGGCAACAAATGTGTCGAGTCAGCCTTCTGGGCAAACTTCGCTGAGGTAGTCTTTACTACAATAGAATTCTCAGCTCCATTTTACCGAGATCGCACCTGTTTCAATGATTCCACATATTGTTCAATTGCATAGACACTTTAGACACAAAAGTACACCAATTTTACATCACAATATCCACTAGGAATCAATAAGCGAATAATTAAAACAGCCACTGAACTTCACTCATGAAAATCCCGCCAAAAACTCCCAAGTTGTTGAATGGTACAAAATAAGTATGTATGTAAATAAAAACTTTTTTACAAAAAAATAGAACCGACTTCCAAAAAAAAACAACGTGCAAAATAACTTTAATTTTGGAAGTCGGTGTTTCTGGTTTTATTTCTTCGTTTTTTGACACCGACTTCCGAAATTAAAGTTATTTTGCACTTTTTGTTTTTTTTTGGAAGTCGGTTTTATTTTTTTTTTAAGTTTTTATTTTTCACTTTTTAGTTGTGTTTCCTCATGAAATTCTGTTAACAATGCATATTTATGCGATAGCAGCAATCGCGGTTGATTTGCTGTAATTTTTTGAAGAGTTCCGTTGTCTGTCTCCGAAAATCATCGTCAGATCTACATGAAATTTAAATGGTACCATTTCGGAACAAACCCCTTTCGAACAAAAAAAGAAAAGTGGAAATCCGTCTATAAATGACGAAGTTATGCCCGCATATAGGTATATATAAAAAAAAAAAAAAAACATCCGAATTGAAAACCTCCTCCTTTTTGAAGTCGGTTAATGAATGAGTCTATCATTTGAACGATTGCGCTTCAATTGTTTTGTCGAGACGTTGTCAAGTCTTCACGATGTGTGCGCTAGAAACGTTTCTGCCTGTTTTTATAATAAATCATTGGTTTGCTATAATAGTAGAAAATTGGGTTTATTATTTTCTTACCAAACTTTAAAAAGGTGTTGCCATTAAATTATTTATCACAAATCAATCATCTTATTTACCTGGCAGCACTTTACGTTTCCACTTTCCTGTCATTGTCAACGTGAAGCTCCCGCGATGGTGGTGTAGCGTCCCTGTTTATTTTAAAATTAATACCTAGTTGGCTGAATAACTTTATCGAATAAGTGTTAGAGACTAGTATAAGTGTTCTTGTGTGTTTTCAAGATGTTGGTGTTATTCGAAACATCGGCGGGATACGCCATATTCAAGGTAAAAACAACACGTGTGAATTCTAACCTCGAAGAATTAACACTATTTTCATTCGGTGAAAAGAATTGTATTTACGGCTTTGTTTCACTATTGATAGTGATAAGCATGTTCACATATTAGTGATACTTATGATTCAATAAATATATATTAATGCAATTCTCTAAAAACTAAGTGTAATTTAGTTTTGAGCCAGTGTATTGACGTTTTCCGATTTGTGTTTGAGTAGATAAAAATTGTATTTCATTATATGAAACTTGTATAATTCACCTCATTCATGCCAATTTTAAGCTCACTGTATTAATAAATACAAGTAATTTCTTATCTTACGTGATAACAGCATAATCAAATCTTAGGTTAAACTTGCACTCCGCCCGCGACTACGTCCGCGTGGATTTCAAAAATTGATAGCCTATGACACAAATAATGTGGCTTTCTATTGGTAAAAGGATTTTCAAAATCGGTTCAGTATTTAGATCTAGAGATTACCCCCTACAACCTCACAATCTTTACCTCTTTATAATATTAGTATAGATTAACAGGTGACATCTGGTACCTAGTAAATTCAACAATGGTCAAGATAAATAAATTGAGTGTGCAGTAGGTTCAAATTGGTGTTTCTACTGCAAGATGTTGTGTTTACAACCTATTTGTTTGTGCTGTCAACTGTGCTAAGCGCGTTACCCGTTTTTTACCGAGATACCTAGTTAATATCAATATTTGGGGTTTCTAAACGTTGGCTGAAAAACATTAGTTTTAGTAAATTTATTTTTAAATTGTTTTTATTCCTCCATGAAATTAAAGATTTGACGGCATCATTTATATCGTTTAAAAAAAAATGTTTTTGGATTTTATGATCACAGTGCTGTCATCAGTAAATAGGGTCATGGGCATGTGGTTACTTTCGGTAGGTCATTTATATAAATTATAAAAAGCAAAGGTCCTTAGACGCTACCTTGTGGTACTCTGTTTTTGATTGTAAGTATGTTGGATTAAAATTTTTCTTCTATTTTTTACTGACCTACTTATTGTAGTTGATTTCCTGAAAGTTTGTGTTTAAAATAATGACCACATTATTTGAAAACAACAAAATGTTATTATAACCAAACTAGCTAGTCAATGGTGTTGATTCTGTTGTGCACAAACTAAATTTAATTTAGGCTATTGCTATCTTTTTCTCTCTAATAAAACAAGAAAGAGACAGATGTAAATTAGAGCTGTCAAATTTAGACACATGTGTTTGTTGAAGTAATGTTTCCATACAAATTAAATTTCCATACATGGTAAAGTGCAAGGCATAAACTAGTTTAACATCTCTAACTTTAGTTCATTGCAATAGCCGTCCTTATCTCGCACTGCTTTTTAGTAAAATAAAGCAATTCTCTAATTTTACTTTAGTTATTGAACAAGAAAATTGGCACCAGTTTTACTTTTTAACCAACTTCAAAAAACTGGCCACCATATCATTATCTATAAAAACAGCAAAAAAATCATGTTTGTTGTATGGGAGCCCCCTTAAATATTTATTTTATTCTGTTTTTTAGTATTTGTTGTTATAGCGGCAACTGAAATACATCATCTGTCTAACTATCACGGTTCATGAGATACAGCCTGGTGACATACGGACAGACGGACGGCCAGCGGAGTCTTAGTAATAGGCTCCCGTTTTACCCTTTGGGTAGGAAACCCTGAAAATAAGCATGTGATTAGTTAAAACATTGATTAGCAGGTTTTTAATTCAAAATTTTCTGCCTGGATGAAGGGTTGATGTGAGTGGTAAAGGACTGACTAATCATTTGATGTAGGTTTTGTACAAACAGCTGAGTGTGATGGATGAGATGAAGGATATTTTCTAAAATTTTGAATCTGCATATCAGTTTCGACTGTGCGATGCAAGGGAGGGTAATTTATTTATTTATTTATTAAAACTTCATGCAGCACAAATGTACAAAGGCGTACTTAATGCCTTAGGCATTCTCTACCAGTCAACCAAGGGTGGTGGAGAGATAATATGGCAGGTGCATAAACTGAAAAAATAAAAAATAATACTAAGACGAAAATAATTACAAAAGTATATAAAATAATGGTAATGTGTTTATCAGCCTATGTTTGCTCCTTTGTGGTGCTTATAGACCAAACGCGTGGGCCGATTTTGATAATTCTTACGTCAATTGATTTGTCTTAATCTTGCGAGTGCTACTAAAGACATGACAGTAATCAAAAAAAGTTGACGAACTATACTATCAAAGTAAAGGGTTCAGGGGGGCGATTCCAAAAATGTAACTTACTAAAATATAGAAAATGAAGAAAGAATGTAAAAAATTGGTGTTTCTGGTTATGTTTCTTCGTTTTTTAACCGACTCGAAAAAGGAGGAGGTGTATGTTCGGCTGTATAAATTTTTTGTTTTTTATGTATGTCCGCCGATTTCTCCGTCAGTTGTGGACCGATTTTCAAATTTTTTTTTATCCGAAGGAATATAGTCCCGAAGTGTTCCCATATAAATTTTATCGAAATTGCTTCAACCGTTTTTGAGAAACTGAACAAAAACGAAAATTATACGCGTACCTCGATGACGTTTTGGTGTTCTCTAAATGTTTAAGTTCCACGTTTCATGTTATTAGGGTTTTTATTTCTGGGGTGTAACAACTAAAAAGTGAAAAATATAAAACTTTTTTACAAAAAAAACAACAGACTTCCAAAAAAAACTTACTATAACAATTAAAAAATAACTTTAAAGTCGGTGTCAAATAACGAAGAAGTAAAATACAAACACCGACTTCCGAAATTACAGTTATTTTTTAATTTATATAGTAATATTTTTTTTGGAAGTTGGTTGTTTTTTTTGTAAAAAAGTTTTTTTGACTTCTGACTGCCGAAATTAAAGTTATTATGCACTTTTTTTTGTTTTTTCTTCGAAGTTGGTTCTAGTTTTTGTAAAACAGTTTTTTTATATTCCATTTTTTAGTTGTGGTTACCCATTAAATTGTGTTAACAATACATAGACAAACGATCGCAGTAATCGCGAGTCATTTGCCATTAGTTATTGAAGAGTTCCACTGTCTATCTCCGAAGATCATCATCAGATCCTAATGTATTAATACTAAAACCTTCCTTGAAAAATATTCATTTGAATAACGAAAACATCATCCAAATCTAATCAGTAGTTTTCGAGAAAATCGCGGACAAACAAACATACCTACATACGGGTCGAATACAGAACCTTATTTTTTGGAGTCCGTTAAAAACAAGTCACTTTACAAGCAGTCTGATGCAGTTGGTGGCATGAAAACAATAATTGAACTAAATAACTGCCACCAACAGCATCAGACTGCTTGAAAAGTGACTTGTTTGGAACTTTTGAGTTGTTTTATACACTGGGTTTTTGTTTTATTTTTATTAAAATCTAATGGTCAATGAGTTGTCTATAATAAGACTGTTTATTGATTTATTATGATGGCTCTTGTTTATCACTTTTAGCTTTGAGTCACAGTCCTATTGTTAGATTTCACTATTCCACATGTACAAGTAGCGGCACGAAACTTTTGCGCTGACCGTTATTGCGCAGAAGTAAAAATTAAGGTACCTGAGGGGGCTAGCGGGATGAAGGGCGAGCGTGCGTAGCGCCGATTGGCTCTCCAGTCGCATTCTGTTCCCCACGCGCCACCCGCGCCACCCACCCATGCGCAGCAATTATCGTTCAGCGCGAGACTTACGTGCCGCTACTTGTAAATAGGGTACACCATTAAATTGCCAGAGACTATATCCCTTTACACCCAGGCTGAAACAAACGTGAGTTTTAGAAGTTTCAAAAAAAAAAAACAGTTGAATATAGAACCTCCTCCTTTTTGCGAAGTTGGTTAAAAAGTGCTGGCTCAGCCTAATTTGAATGAATGATATTTGATTTTGAGTTTAGTTAGAACTTGTGTTTTAATTAAAATACTGGTGGCACATAACTGACACTAGCTGTGTTGCAAAACATTTGCTAACTGAAATTTCTACACAATTTTGATTAGAAATATGACCATACATGTAGATATGAGGGGTGAGAGGGTTCTTTTAAGAAAGGAGAAAAATCTTTCGTATCGAGAGTTTCTTATGTTATTACTGTAAAAATCAGAAGAAATATTGTTCTTTATTTTCACCCAAGTGTAAATAAAGGTTTTGGTTTTGTGTGTGTCTGATAATTATGTTGTTTTGCTCTAGTTATTGGACGACTCCAAGTTATCACAGATAGATGACTTGTACCAGGAGTTCAACACTCCCGAGGGGGCTTCTTCAGTGTGAGTTTATTTATTGATTAAATGAATATTTGTTTTAGTTTAGATCCCTCATTATTTGTAGTTTTGTTAAACATTGGGGACACAACTTTTTCGAACGTGAATTTTTAGTAAACCCATTCATTTATATGTTTTTGTTCTATTTTTGGTTTACTCTTTATTTACACAACCCCATCTTTACAGTGTAAAGCTCAAGAACTTTATTAAGTTCGAGGACACAGCAGAAGCCCTCGCAGCCACTACAGCAGCTATTGAGGGCAAGGTGTCCAAACCTCTGAAAAAGGCCCTCAAGAAGTACATCAGCAAAGAAGTACAGGATCAGCTCCTTGTGGGAGATGCCAAACTCGGTAGTGCCATCAGAGAAAAGTTTGACCTGCAATGTGTGTCCAACAACAATGTCCAGGAACTGCTCAGGTGTATCCGCTCACAAATGGACAGCCTACTTGCTGGCCTCCCCAAGAAGGAAATGACAGCCATGGCCCTTGGTCTCGCTCACTCACTTTCCAGATACAAACTTAAGTTCTCCCCAGACAAGATCGACACAATGATTGTTCAAGCTCAATGTCTGCTCGACGACTTAGACAAAGAATTGAACAACTACGTCATGAGGTGCCGGGAGTGGTACGGGTGGCACTTCCCCGAACTTGGGAAGATTATTACAGACAACACATTATTTGTCAAAATCGTTAAACTGATTGGCACACGTGAAAATGCTTCACAGACTGATTTGTCTGACATTCTACCTGAAGACTTAGAAGAGAAAGTTAAAGAGGCAGCTGAGATCTCTATGGGCACAGAGATCTCTGACGACGACATCTTAAATATCCAAAACCTGTGTGATGAGATCATCTCAATAACGGACTACAGGACACATCTGACAGATTACTTGAAAGCTAGAATGATGGCTATGGCTCCGAATCTCACTGTGTTGATCGGCGAGCACATAGGAGCTAGGTTGATTGCTCATGCCGGTTCCTTGATGAACCTAGCTAAACATCCCGCTTCGACAGTGCAGATCTTTGGAGCAGAGAAAGCTCTGTTCAGAGCCTTAAAGACTAAGAAAGATACTCCAAAATATGGTTTGATCTACCATGCACAGTTGGTTGGTCAGTGTAGTACTAAGAATAAGGGCAAAATGTCTCGTATGCTGGCTGCGAAGGCGGCGCTGGCGACGAGGGTGGATGCCTTCGGAGAAGACGTGTCCTTCGAGCTAGGAGCTGAACACAAAGTTAAGCTGGAGAACAGATTGAGGCTGCTAGAAGAAGGAAACTTGCGGAGAATCAGTGGAACGGGCAAGGCTAAGGCGAAGTTTGAGAAGTACCAGAGCAAGAGGTGAGGTTTATAATTTTTTGAAAACTTTAGGCGTGTTGGGCAGTTTTGAGATGGGAAAAAAAAAATAGAATTCGCGCGCCACCGACACCGCTACGCTATTATCGTTGGGCATTTTTGTTCAAGTTTTCACTTTTGTCGGCACTCTTGGATTGCCACCAGTTTTTTTTTATTACACTGCAGGATCTACCTACTGACATCAGTCACACACTTGGGAACCCTCAATCTGCCGCAAAAATCTGATTTTACAGCCAAACGGTTAGAGCTAAAGTCTTCAAATTTTCACCGTATAAGCATCTTGTTAGCATAGAGCCATACAAATAGTCAAATATACAGTTGGTACGGAACCCTAAATGTGCGAAGTCCGACACGCACTTGGCCGGGTTTTTTATTCAATTTTGAGTATTTATCAAATTAATTTAGTCTGAATACCTGTCGTCTAACTTTGACATTAAAGTAGGTCCATACATCAATAACTCTAAATATTCTATTCAAAAATCGGCCCACACTTTGCCTTCCTAAAGCTTGACTTAAATAACCCTTGCCGTGTCATTATTTTATAAATGTTACAGTCCCATCCCTGACAAACTACTCTACGTTCAATACTTTAACATGTCTTATTTCTTGCAGCGAGGTATTCAATTACCAGACAGCTGGTGACAGCACCCTCGGCCAGCAGCCGGTCAAGCGCGAACACTCGCCTGACGACGCCGATGGTGGACAGAGCTCTGCCAAGAGGATCAAACTTGAAGATGGTGCTGCCAATGTAAGTTATCTTCTGTTATTACATTAGTTCAGGTCGTCTGAGGTCTTTTTGACCGATTCTTATTTTTTCTTACATAAGGGGGGGCAGGGGGCGGAAGGAGTCAAAAACTGGCAAAAATCGTCTTTATGTAATAAATGGATGGTGCATTAATTCGATTTTTAATGCAGATTGCATCAGGATAAATTAAATAAGGATCAATATGTCGAATGCCTCCCTCTCACAGAGAGGAGACCGGTGCGCCAGCAGTGGGGACATTAAAAGGCTGATGATGACGATGTCGACTGCCAAAGTTGTGTTGTGACATCAAACTTAAACCTAACTTCTGCCCTCAGGTCACACCGAAAAAGAAAGTGAAGAAAGAAGTGAAAGAAGAGCCCGCCGATGAGGAGCAAGAGGCCGCCGAGCCAGTGTCAGAGAAGAAGAAGAAAAAGAAGAAGAAGTCTGACGTCCAGCCCGTAGAGGAAGCAGAAGAGCCCGTAGAAGAACCTAAGAGTGAAAAGAAGAAGAAGAAGTCTGACGTCCAGCCCGTAGAGGAAGCAGAAGAGCCCGTAGAAGAACCTAAGAGTGAAAAGAAGAAGAAGAAGAAGAAACGGCAGTCGCAGGTCGAAGAAGAATAGATAAGCCCACCGCTAGCTCAAATAAATCCGTGAAAACTCTTCTGTAAAGCTGTGTATTTACTAGGTAACAATGACTTGCAACATGGGATGGTCAGAAAGTGTTTGGCAACGTTGCGAACTCACGCGGCGGTGCTCGGTGGGCTGCAGCAGCAACGTTGCGCTGCCGTCATGTGGCGCGTGTTGTTTGTTGCAACTAATTGTTGCCGAGTTAGTACCTTAGATTTATAAACAGTTAACAATGCATTGAACGAGGAAATATGTGTGCAAACTGAAAGATAGGTATGGTGACAATACGGGTACTTGACAGTACGTTTTTCTATGATTCTTTTGTACAGGGTGTAATGGAAAGGTGTGGTTATTTATTAAGAACTCCATCTGCCCATCGATGTGAACCACTTTCTTCAAGAAAATCTGAGGAAATTCTCAAAAAAAAACTTTTACCTCCCATACAAATAAGTAAATTTTTTATTTTGGGAGTTTTCTATTTTTTCTTAAAGAAAGTTGTTCACCATGGGCAGAACCGGTTCGTAAAAAATGACCACACCTTTACATTACACCCTGTATATTGGCTATTTTGTATGTGGTTCGGCCTAGTCGCTGTGTATGAGGATTTACACATTTTTCATTTTACGAGTGCTCGAAAATTAATGCAATTTTAATAAACTTTAGTCGACTTAAAAGTCACATGACGTGATGCGCTCGTGAATTGTAAGAACTATACAAGTGTATAGTTGTAAGTAAAATGTATGTATTATAATTATAACTTTGGTTATAATAAAAGATTTATAATAATTCATATTGTTGTTTTTTTGTTTGAAAACCCACCAAGTGCGTGTCGTGTAGGATTCCGTAGTCGGCTGTTATAACATGTGGACATAAAAGGGGCTTTATGAACATATAGGTACATTAACTTCACGGTTTTACGGTCAATAACGTTTTAATTAAAAACGAAAATTAAGTTTAACGTAACAACTTTACCTAAGTATTGTTAGTATTAGTATTTTTTTCTAAGGATTTTGTACGAAATTTTCCTTCGGCGCTTGACTCAAACAAGTTTAATATTTCGCAAACGAATCACTTAATCGAAGAATAGTATTCACAACCTCGCAATGATTTTGAAAGACCTATCTAATGATTTTTATATGGCAGAACGTTTGCCGGGTCAGCTAGTACTTAGGTATATTATATATCCATGCAAAATAGCAGCTTTATAGTATTAACAGTCTCATAACTATGCCTCGGACGGACAGACAGACAGACCGAAACTATAAGGGTTTCTTGTCCTTGTTAGGACTGCGAAACCCTAAAAATCCTCTCCTGTTAGCAACCATGAAAAAAGGCTATTCCCAAAGTGACGTAAAGAAGCGAACCTTTCAACAAACAGCGGGGGTAGTGTCCGCTGAGTCAACAGTCCGCGCTGAGCCAGATTTATCCAGCTTATCCCGCAATAAGTGAAGCAAAGCCGCAGCGGCAACACACCGCCCGCGCTGGCCCAGCGTAATGGCGACGGGTTATCGTGCTAATGTCTCGCTTCTACAGTGAGTTGAGGTTTTTTTTGTCGCTCTTTTTGTAATGGTAAGTGTGTTTGCTTGTTGCGATTATTTTGGTATGTTCCATGAATGGCTGAAGTTTTATTTTATGAATGAACTAGAACGGTTTTAAAGCTACACTCGTATTATAAAGAGGTAGTTTGTGTGTAAAAGGTACCCTACCTTTTTTTTTGTAGGGTGGGTAATCATCCAATGACCTCTACGCGGGGATCGTGTGGTCCATGGCCCTTTATGGGGCACTGGTGTGGGCGCGTCCCTTGAGACGGCGACCAGCTCGCCGGTTGAACGCGTCCCAAAGGGTCATGGCCATTCGGCTGATCCGAGGATACCTCACGGTCTCCTGTGAGGCGGCGAGCCTCTTTGCCGGACTGTCGGCATGGGATCTGGAGGCCAAGGTCCTTGCGCTGCTCTAGGAGTGGCGCGAGGAGCCCAAACGGGGGCGAAACTCCGCTGCCGCGACCCCTCGCGGCTCGGCGGACGGAGCTCGAGCAGGATCTCATGGCCACATGGAGAAAGCGACTGTCGCAACCCGGCGCTGGGCACGCCACCATCGCGGCGGTAGTGCTCCTCTTTGAGGAGTGGCTGGAGAGGAGTCACAGCGTCCTCACCTTCCGCCTGACTCAGGTTCTCACCGGACATGGTTGTTTCGGGGGGTTCCTGTTTCGGATAAGGCGGGGGGAAACGGCCGGGTGTTATCACTGCGCGGATCGCCCAGAGGACACGGTGGAGCATACGGTGGAGGTTTGCCCCGCTTGGGCGGAGCACCGCGGTGTCCTCGTGGATGCGATAGGCGGTAGCGAGGACGCGCCCGGCCCTGGTTTAGGCCATGGTACGGGGCGAGAGAGAATGGGATGCCGTGTCCTCTTTCTGAGAAGCAGTAATGCTCGCGAAGGTGGAGGCGGAAAGGGTGAGGGAAGCTCAACGGAGACGCCCTCACACCCGCGGCCGCTACCGCCGCAGGAGAAGCACTGGGCGTAGGACGTGGAGTGACGATCTCCGGCCACGGTAGACTCGGGCCTGCGGACGGCGAGCAGTGGGTAGCTCTCCGTCCGATCAGCACCAGGCCCGTGAGTAGACGGCGAGTAGTGTTCCACGCGCGCCTCAAAGAGATGATTGTCAGCCACCACTGACGGGGCCCATCGTGGCCGGTGCCTGCATGCCTAGGGGTAGTGGATAAATTCTCAACATGAGTTGCCGCACCCCTGGGCATTCAGGCAGGGAAGGAACAGGGGCGGGTTTTAGTCAGTAAGAGTCTCCCTCTCCACCCAGAGCGGGAGATGTCATTGGATGACTTCTCACCGCGCCAAAAAAAAAACCTTTTAATGTTTGGTATTTGTCATACCTAATATGACGGCTTGGTTGGCGCAGTTTTTGTGCGTTCGACTGCTGCGCTGCGTGTGGCGGGTTCGATTCCGGCACGGAACAAATATTTGTATGGCCTGCAGATAGTTGTTCCGGGTCTGGGTGTCTTGTGTATGTGAGTTTACATGTTTTTGAACGCACCCACGATCCTGTATCGTGGGTGCGTTCATAATTCCTAGTGTGGGGCAAATTATATATTTATCAGTTTATTATATAAGCGTAGGTTTATGTGTTTATATATATTTTTATATGTATTTATTCATTTTTATAGGTATAGCAATCTCGGTTTTAATTTTTTTATTTGTTGTTTTAGGTAGGTACCGAGGTACAGCTACGACAAAGTAGATGTGACTGGTGGATAATGACTTGTTGCATTAAGTCCACCTATTGAACATGAAGGTTACCTACCTAAATAAATAAATAAAATCATCCGATTTCAAAAATTCTTTCAATGATAGAAAGTCACACTTTCACGTTCCTGCGCGAATAGGCTGCGAGGGTGGAGCCGCGGAAAAAAGGTAGTACATAAGTATAAAAGTATTAGGTAGGTACTCTGCTTCTTCGCCATCTTTGCCATGGGTCCTTATGTTTTTTAATTTTTATTTCAGATGCTCTTGACTAGTCTAGGTCAGAGGTGACAGAGACAAAGTCGACGATGGAGCGAGCTTACCCAGAAGAAGCCTGTTCACTATCTTTGAAGAGATTAGGGTTGTATGCGTTCGGAAAAACAGACGCAGGTAGAGAGCTCCACTCCTTTGCTGTGCGCATTGTGAAAGGCGTTTGGAAACGCTTAGTTCGAATTCGTGGAATAGCAACAAGGTAGGGATGGTAACTTGCAGTGCGTCTAGATGTCCGATGGTAGAAAGGGGCCGGTGGGATGAGGTCATGGAGTTCTTGGGCACACTGCGAAGTTGGCTTGCGGCGATGCGACAAACTGAAGGTTGGCATCCACCAGTTTTACGTCGCCAATGAGCCTCTTAGCTCTGCGTTCCACTGAGTCAAGGGCAACAAATTGGTATTTAGCTAATCCATCCCAGAGGTGGCTGCAATACTCCATGCAGGATCGGACTTGTGCTTTGTAAAGGGTTAAAAGCTGTCCAGGCGTGAAGTACCTATCGCTTCACTCTGTTAGGATGCCTAGTTTTTTTGCCGCAGTTTGGGCTTTGTACTCAATGGTGGCGGTGAAGTTGAGACTGGATGTCAACTCCAAGCCAAGGAGCTCGAGCTGATCAATTAGAGAAACAGATTTATGTACCCCGAAAAGTAGGAGTTTGGTCGAAACGACTCCTTTTTGCGATAACAAGACACGCCTGTGTTTTGATGGCGTTAAAAGAGACCAGATTATCATCACCCCACTGGGAAACAAGGGCTTAAGGTCTGATTTGTTCGCTCTACCATGACCTCTCTCAAGTAACGAACTTCATCCCAGCCGGTTTTTGCGCTGGACTAGTATCTCACTGAAACCGTACCTACCTACTGTCATCTGCGTACCCAACAATACCGTTTATATGTTGGAAAAAACACTAAAAATTAAAAAAATAACTTTAATTTCGGAAGTCGGTGTTTGTATTTTACTTCTTCGTTATTTGACACCGACTTCCGAAATTAAAGTTATTTTTTAATTTTTAGTGTTTTTTTTTTGGAAGTCGGTTGTTTTTTTTTAGTCACTTTTTAGTTGTTATACCCCAGAACTAAAAACCCCAATACCATGGAACGTGGAATTTAAACATTTGGAGAACACCAATACGTCATCGAGGTATACATATTTTTCGTTTTTGTTCATTTTCTCAAAAAGCGCTGAAGAAATTTCGATAAAATTTATATGGGACCAACTTGGGAGTATATTCTTTCGGATAAAAAATGAATTTTGAAAATCGGTCCACAACTGACGGAGAAATCGGCGGACATACACAAAAAAAAACACACATACAGTCGAACATAGAACCTCCTCCTTTTTCGAAAGTCGGTTAAAAATGGGTCGAAACTTTGTCAAAGCGCTTTTGTTCAGACCGTCCTGATGCACATGAAAAATCTGAAAGGCTCGCATGCCATAAGATAAGTCACCTCGACGTACAGCCAGTCAAGGGCACGCCTTGAGTTTGACATAGAAAGTGCCTTTATTACGTAGCCATAAAAGTGGTTTTCGTAACGTAACGTGGTATTCTGACGTGCGGTGGAAGTCAAGGCCCTATCCCTAACCACTCGTCTAAAAGGGCCAAGTTCGTTATCATAAAATAAAAAAGTTGCGAGAGCCAAGTTCACCTACACGAGGGGTTGTCCAAACATTTTTCCAACTTGAAACTTTGCTTTTTCAGCATACCTAGGTACCTATATCTTAGTTTGTCTAAAATTCCAAACTGGTTTCTGACAAGTAGGTAGGTATTGTAACAAACCTCATAAATCCCTCACTTGTGTCAGGTAATAATACTTACACTCAATAATACATTTTACCATACGTCAGGCTCGACGGTTGGAACCAGAATCCCCGTCTGACAGCTGTGTCTAATAATTTATATCCATGTTGTTAGTCAATTGAGATACTATAACCATCACAAATAATTCTAGCCAACATCCGTTTGGCAAGATGATAAAGGATAAAATAATAATCCTTTAGAATGTGACCAAATAGAGTACTTAATCAGTTATTTTGGTTACAGTATGTAGGTAGGTAAGTACTTAACTGAACTGGTTGTTCGCTGAGCACATAAGGCAGGCTCGCTCGCGTGCCGCTTTCGCTCAAGGTAGGCTCCACTACATGATAAACAAACGCAGCACTTTGTCACTCAAGTGCAAATTGCGTACCTTCACCGCGGTCATTCATCCAATTATGACATACGCTGGCCCCTTCGCACACGCCAAGCCCCGTTTCCTTCATAAAATGCAGACCCTTCTTCGTAGATTAGTGGGAGCCCCCTACATTGTTCGAAATGAAGAGCTGCATGTAGACCTCAAACTCCCCACTATTCAGCAGTTCTTGAAACAACTCACCAAGCGTTTTCTGGACACTGCTGCTAAACATCGTAACCCCCTAATCGCATCGGCCGCCCGATACCGAACCCTCTCGCATTTCCAAAATTCACCGTCCCCGGCATACCCTCCTCATTCCTGACGAAGCTACTACCCTGCTCCAAGAGAGCCGTAGGGAAACTACGTACGTACTTTACAAAAACACAGACCACCGTTTTTCCGCCGATGAGGGCCGTCGCGAAATTCACATCAACGTCCTCCACGTCCCTTGCTCGAGCCAGCACACGTAATCTTAAATTTTCTAAATAATTTAAACTCGATTCAACCGTCCCTTGCTGCCCCTCCAGCTCCCCCCACCCCCGCCAGCAACACCCTAGGCCCGTAGGTACCCCGCGGGGTGCCCTTAGCGTTTTGTCGCTTAGTTTGTAAGAAAATAATAAGCCCTGGCTGGAGGCTTTAATAAATTAAAACCGCCACAGGCAAGCCCGGTTAAGCAGCCGACAGCCTCAGAGGTTGACCTGCGAGAAGCCACACAAAAAAAAAAACACTTCTGTTGCTGGGATTGGTAGGTCAGGGGTACTGATGACTGCAAAGGTTCTTCACAAACGTTTATTCCGAACTGTATTGTATTTGAACATATGTATGTACCTATAGTTCCCTTCAGCCCCAGCGGACAAAAACGGGTTGTCAAATTGAACCCCGACGACAACCCGGGTTGACAGCCGATTTTTTTTTTTTCACTTAAATATTTATTTTTTGTCAAACTCACCACTCACCGGTGAGTTTCAGTGCCTAAGAGGTTGTCGAAGTTTGTGTTATCTAATAAATAAATTAGTTTTGTAGTTCGTGTTTATGTTAGTTATTTAACTTTGAAAGTCAGACAGAGCTAGTAATATGTGTGAAAAAGATAGTTTTCTACCAAAAGTGGTTTCCAAGTGTAGGTAGGTAGGTAGATATTCAGTCATCCTTATCTTGGAAAAGTTTAAGATAGGTCTAAAAAAGCAAATCCCAATTTAGAAATTACAAATCCAAACCGTAGGTACTTGTTTATTATTTATCGCCAACTTCACGTAACTTTCAAAATTTCAATTTCAATAACAAAAACTTTCGACTTGGTATTTTGAAGAAAAATACTCGGTTTCGTACGGAACGGCTGGAGGCGAAGTTGTTGAGTAATTATTGGTACAACATTGTTATTTTGCCGAAGTCCGTAGTTTTCTTACGAGTGGTAAAGTTAAGAGTAACAGACCGTATTGAATTCCTATATACCTCCTACTGAGGGTCGGTGCCTACTGGGGAAGTAACTACTGGATTTGGATTTATTTTGCGAACTCAGTAGGTGGTAGCTGATAAGTAACTCTTTAGGAGTAGGGCGTAGGGGCACGTAACCGCAAGATTTGGAAAGAGTGGGAAGTTAGGTTATTTTAAGAATTAATAGTACCTAATAATAACTACCCGGGTCGCAGGTAGTAGGCCGCATTTTAAACGGGTAAAAATAACTTTTTGGTTTTTTACAAGGTGTAACGGAAAGGTGTGGTCATATGTTAAAACCGGCCAAGTACGCGTCGGACTTCGCAAGTATAGGGTTTAGTACCACAAGAGGGAAATCAGTATTTTGGTATTTGTTAGTATAATATACGTAATAATAAACATTATCACCAATTTTCAAGTTCATAAGTCAATGGAAAGTTAAAAAATTCTTCGAAACAAAATTTTGTGACAGTAAAAAGAAAATCTAACCTAACCGAGGAAAGATGCTGACATATTCGAGCTCGCTTCTCTCGCATTTGTGTTTTTAGTTGTTTATTTTTTAAGCTTAAATCAACACAGACGATTCTATAAAATATCTGTAGGTATTGATGGGAAAAAGAAAAATGTAACCTACTGGAGGCGTAGTGCTAAGTTTCCTCGCTCGATTCACTCACTCTTGCATTTTTAATTCTATCCCTTCTCTTACTCTATCATTGAATTAATGTTTTCTTTGAAAAACCACCGTATTACCGTATTTATGGTTTCCCTTTTTCTCTTGTCCCGGGGCACCAAATCTTTGAATACGCCACTAATTTTACTAGGAACAACATAATAGCTCGGTTGCCCTCAACAAGGTGCATAAATAAAATCAGGGCGCCATTTCTTACAATAATTTTTAATAAATATTAGGGAGTGCCTCCGCTGCCGGCGCCGTATCCCGAATTAGCTGCCAGCGCCAGTTTTTTTTGAGAAAGTTTATCAAAAGTCTTAAATTTACAAAAAAAAAATCTTAGAATTATACAGTTAGAATTAATCCAAAAAAAAAAAATGCATTCACGCTAGATTTGAAATTGAAATCACAAGCATACCTACGTAACACTTGACCCCACGCTTTACACATTTGGCTAGGCTTACATGTAACCAAACAGGCTAAATATAGGAATGTATTGTATGTTTTGTTCTACGAATCAAAGTTCGTTTGTGTTTGTTTTGATAGGTGGAGTAAAAAACAGATGCTGGATGTTCAGCCGGCAATGTGCTAATGACGTTCGTAAGTAAGATAATCTGACGTAGCCCCGCTGCGCTCCTATTTCTGTCTGCAGGGTTTAAAGGAATCTAACACGAAGGCGAACCTAACCTGTCCGTATCGGGGTGCCCTGCAGCCTGCCCGACAGCAGTGTACTGCCGGTTCCGAACGGCTTTTTTTTTGGATGGGTAATTCATTACCCACTTATTATTTTCGTGTAATTGTGTTGAAAAACGTCTTTGATACTAGATACACGTGGGCAATTGCCATTACAGTTTCTCGGCTCCAAAACGATCTCGCCTTCGGATCGGGCGTGTATTCCGCCTCATCTGAAATGACAAAGTTTGCCCACTTGCATCAAAATGTACCTACTATTTCATGTCTTGAGGTGAAGCTGTTCTTAGGTGAGAGCCCACATTGCCCACGCCTTGCGCCGCCTGCGGACTAAGATAAAATACTTCCCAGTTCTCACCGCGAGTTAACGAACTCTTAAAACTTATGACCGATAAACGCTGAACTATTACCGATCGGGATTAGTTCTCTAATAACCATTGATTGAAATAGTTCCCGCACTACTCGTACCTACACGTAATGCAGTTTTTACTTTAACTAATTACTTGCGGAGTTGCTTTTAAAAGGCTCCGAGGCTGCAAGTTTTGGAACTACAGAAAAACGAAGCTTTGTTCTAATGTCTAAGTTAGATAGGTACGTCAATGGGACTTGTTCGTCAACTCGTACGCGTGAAATTCGTCCGTTCGTGCGATTTGTCACTTTAGAGGTATGTGGAACAGAGTGTAAAGTCCCACAACCTGCATTGAAAAGGGAGGATCATCCGACCAGACGGGTATTGTGTCTGGTCCGGGCAACTGCCCGATAGTTGATTTCGGGCTGTTGTATATGTTCAAATCGCGCGGAGAACTCTGCTTGCGCGATGTAGGAATTTTGCTGTTCTAGTTCGTATGTAGCGTCATAGATGTCGCTACAGCACCTTCCAATTTTACCTATTTTTTTGTTGTCAACTCGCTCGTACGTATAAAGTACAGTCAAATAAAAACGGATTGAAACCAATAGCTATTAATAACTAGCTATTGCCCGCGCTGGCTGATTCCGTTCTACAACTATCTACTTACATTTCAGGATACGTTACAGCCTATGTTGGAGGTGCGGAATGAGGCAAGGGGATGTGGCCGACCACGCATGACACCCAAGCATCAGCGTTGCCAGAATGTTACTATTGTAATATTTTAGGTTACTTTTGACCTTCTCATGTTACCTCCATGTTACACGACTCAAAATGTTACTTTTACGTTACTTTAAGGACTTAATAAAAAATTTTGAAAATTTTCTAGCAAACAAAAAATAATCGTGAAACGGAACGCACCCAAGAAAGAGCGACATAGATTCACGAACTACCAGGAGATCAGAATCACAATAAGTATTCTGAGGCTGGAATCATGACAGGTAGCAGAGAATTACAAATTACCAGCAGAACAGAGAATCATGAAGAAGAGTACAAGCGGTATAGATTTACAAACTACCAGGAAATCAGAATCGCAAAAAAAGTATGCAGAGTCTGGAATCATGAGAGGTATACATAAATTACCAGGTAATCAGAACCACAAAACGTATTCCGAGGCAGAAATTATGAGAGGTAGATTCACAAATTACCTGGACAACAGAATCATGAAGAAGTAAAATTTCGTGATATTGTTGACTGTTTTTGTTTTATTTGCTTGATTGTAGACAATTTACATAAACATGTAATAAGCCAAATTCTTGATTTATTGTGATACCTAGTGTGTTGGTTTGTGATATTGTTGATAATTATGTAAATAAGCAGTTTTATATGATTGTCATGTTTATTTATATTAATTATCTATCTCAAAAACGATATTTGTTTTTATTTTAAAGTCAAGTCGTATACAATGTCAACATTTGAAGTGGGTACCTATATTTAAAATTTTATAAGACGTTTCTGTAGCTGACTGTACATACATGTCAGATTTTCTCGGTCGATCGAGTTGACGACAAAAAAAAAAGTAAATTCGGAAGGTGCCAACTCGCATGAACGGGCGAGTGTCACGCGTGCGAGTTGACGAACAAGTCGTCGATGCTTATTAAAGCAGCTTCGGTGCACCCATTGCTGAGTATAGGCCTCCACTACACCAAGCGATAGATCTTCAGGAATAAGTCTTCTTCAACATCTTACCAATAAAAAGCCACGTTATTTGTAAGTGTCATAGGCTATAAATTTTTGAAATCCACGTGAACGAAGTCGCGGGCGAAGTGCTAGTTTGAAATAAATGCTATGATTTCATTTGATTTGATTAGGCCTCCTCCCTTTTGTGTGCCAGGAAATCCTGTGCGACTAAGTTCTGTGTATCTTCTGTACTGTGTTAATGGTAAAAAGAAAATCGAACCTACACGCTGCAGGGTGCTCTTTTTTTGAGATTGCTCGTTATTGTATTCTAAAATTCTATTATTTCTGATTTTCTGCATAATTCACACAAACTAGCCGAGATGCTAAATTTTTGGTGCTCGTTTGCTCGCTCTAGTATAAAATTGCTATCAGCTGGGAAAACTACTATGACATCATTAGATTGTACCTACGTATTACAATATGCCATTTGAGTGAATTCGCAAGGATACTATTGTTTATTTTATGTTATAGTGTAGATTAGAGTGGGCTTTAAGTTGTTGTTTTTATATTTGAAATATTGTGTTTTTATATTTAGGTAACTTACTAAAAAAGTTATTATTATTAGATGTTATTATAATGTACTACCAGCTTTTTATGTTTTTCATAGTTTTATATTGTAAATAACTTAATTTTAAGACCGCGCTGTAATGATAGTTGTAAGGGAGATTTGAATAAATAAATTAAAAGAAAAAACTTTTTTACAAAAAAATAGAATCAACTTCCAAAAAAATAATGCAAAATAGCTTTAATTTCGGAAGACGGTGTCCCTGGTTTTGTGTCTTCGTTTTTTGACACCGACTTCCGAAATTAAAATTATTTTGCACTTTTTTTTGGAAGTCGGTTCTATTTTTTTGTAATTTTTTTTTTTTTCACTTTTTAGTTGTGGTTTCCCATTAAACTGTGTTAACAATTCATAGACATACGATCGCAGCAATCGCGGTTGATTTGCTGTAAATTTTTGAAGAGTTCCGTTGTCTGTCTCCGAAACCCATCATCAGATATTTTTGAAATTTATATGGGACCATTTCGAAACAAACCCCTTTCGAAAAAAAAAAATAATTTTGCAAATCCGTCAATATAAGACGTAGTTATGCCCAAACAAACATAAAAAAAATACAAACATCCGAATTGATAACCTTCTTTTTGAAGTCGGTTAAAAATATCGGGCAGGTGTCCGCAACTCCACGTTCAAGGCGCGTATTTTGCATACGTCATTAGATATTATGTCAAAGAGCTTTCCTTACAGGGTTGCATATAACCAGGGGCGCCCCGGGTTAAATTTCGTCAGTCGGTGAGCATTTTTTTTTGCACTTTGCCAGTTAATCAAATAGAGGTGACCTGAGCACTGAGCACTAGTCTCTAAAAGTCTGTGCCCCTGTTGCAAACAGTGCTAACAGCACTCTGTTGTTAACAGTATCTAGAGTATCTAAAGTAGATTTAAAGGAAGATACCGAATGAAGTCGGAAACAAATCATCAATTTAAACTTTAAAATATCTACATATATTACTTGAACTTTGGAAGGTGTGTAGGTATCTATGCTTAGCTAGTGAATCACTGATATGCCAGATTTGTTCATATCGAGCTACAACTTTCGCCAATGCGTTTCTAAGATTCAAGTTCGTAAGCAGTTACGGTTCGCAGTTAACCGGTATTGTCGCGCGGATATTGTATCATAAGCTCTCGTTTAATCTTTGTGGAATTGAACGGAACCGACCAAGTTTTAAACTTTTTAATTTTAGTTAAGCTTGTATTATTGTTTTGTTGAATTGAAGGTTTGTAGGTA
The DNA here is from genome assembly GCA_951329385.1 of Polia nebulosa. Lineage (NCBI taxonomy): Eukaryota > Metazoa > Arthropoda > Insecta > Lepidoptera > Noctuidae > Polia > Polia nebulosa. Next base: position 1,625,316 of record OX589592.1, on the reverse strand, counting down.
AATTGGTTTTTGTTGGGTGTTAGCATTGGTGCTACCTGTTTCCGTTCTATTTGAATTTGCTTAGTTAGTCACTCTTCTCTGAGGGTTCCGTACCGAAATGGTAAAAAAGGACCCTAATAGTGCGATGTCGTGCTGCTATTTCAGTGGAAATGGAGGAAGAAGTCCATTGGGGTGTCATATAGGTAAAGGGACAGTATAAATATCTACCAATAGTGTGACTAGGCCTTGACCTTACCTTTGGCTGCGCGGTACGTAAGAACGCGATAGGGCTGCCCGCCTCCAGTATTTTAATTTCACTTACCTACTTGAGTTTCTTTCTAGTTTTGTGATTGTAAATATTATACATTTTATTAAAAAAAAATATCGTTGTGAATGAAATAAGAAGTGTTCAATAAAAATACATGTTTTGTTTTTTTTATTAGTAAATATTATAAAGAAGAATGGCCAAATTTCTATAGGAGCTGGACTCGACTTTTATTTTTCATGTCCCAAAATAAACTATAGCTAGATTGGTTTGTTTTTATGTCGTAAACACTATCCCGTTTGAAAATTATTTCTAAATAGCCACGATTTTTTATAATAACGTCAACAATACTTTTGAGGTTAGAATCTACAACTACCAAACTACCCGACTGCGGCGTAGCTTATGAGTCTAGTTAGCGATAAGCGAGAAGGGTAATTAGCGATCTCGTTTCTATTTATTTCGATTTCTCTCAGAGAATTACCCAAAAATAGGACTTGTAGCAAAGCGCACCAACTCTTTGTTTGTCCATCGATCATTCAATGAAAACTACACCTATATTGCTCTAACTTGCACAACGTATAGTGTAGACAACAAAGCTGGTATAACATTACACGTGAAGTGGTTCTTGAAAGACTTCAAAGCCTTTTTTGTGGTTTGACCACTTCAATTCTGGCTGAAGAGTTAGTCACTAGATACCTACTGCCTTTCAGTCTTCAATGCTCAAGTTGCATAGATATTGACAAATTGAGTAATGGTTGTTAACAGGAGTAAATGAAGTATAATTGGTAGAGTACTTAAATGAAAGAAATAGGCTTGACAAAAATACTTTTTATTCATCATCCTCTCTTATCACTACACCATCGAGGAATGCTGGTGGCTCTGATATTGTCGTAGTATATTGTCCATACTTGAGAAATCCAGAAATGTATTAAAAGCGTTAATTATTATTATTATTCGTTGATTTGATGCCTTTAAACTAATTGAATAGAATAACAGTTAAAACTTTTCAGAAAAACGTGAATAACTAGAGTCTTTGAATACCAAGTCATTTCAAACGCGAAATGAATCGTCAAGAGATGCGTTCTGAAACTATTATTCTAAATAATTTAGAAAAAGTTACACAAACAAAAAAATTGGATAACTTTTTTTTGTGGCTACTTATTGAGATATTTCTTGTGTTTTCTATGACCTTAAAAAATAAGGGTATTTTTCATAAATATGGCGTATTGGGAGGCCATCGTTTCATTGTCGGGTACGATTTGGCCATCCTTCTTTGAGACTGAAAAATATTTGCGTTACTAGCTTCTGCCAGCGGCTTCGCCCGCGTGGTATTAGTACTTCCCGCCATTATAAATTATAGCGTATGTGTTATTCTGATGTATAAGCAATATTACTGTAAAGTTTTATCAAAATACGTTCAGTGGTTTTGCGTGAAAGATTAACATACATTATACATCCTCACAAACTTTCACATTTATAATATTTGAAGGATTTAATTGTATACAAAATGGGAGTGATATGAAGATTCGAATGACGTTATTGCGACGCACGCTATTTCGAAAATCTTTACAAGTGGTACGCCAGTTCGTAAACACATTGCGTTCAAAACCGCTATATTGAATGACGTTGTCGCGAACACGCTGAGATTCGAAGAACTGTTACGTATGCTGTACGAAAGTCTTGCTATCGAAAGCCACTTTTGCGAATAGCATATTCCAATCTGAATTTGTCTGGGAATCGAACTCGCGACCCAGTGATTACTGAAAACTAGAAAGAAAGAAAGAAGAAAGAAATAATATTTATTTGAACCTCACAACAAGAACATGGTAACTCTAAAATCAAACAAAAAAAAAAAAAAAAAAAATAAAAACTGTGCGAGGCCAAAAAGGCTCCTAACTCAGCGTTATGCTGCGATAATTATGCAATAAATAACGCAGCGCTGGTATTCTGTTAGGGCCCGTTCCCACAGACATACTCACGGGACACGGTACAAAATTACTAAAACAATAACAAATATGAATAAATAACAAATGAAAATAAGCCATAACACAAAAAACCAAAGGAGTGCATTTTTGCAGACACGCAAAATAAAAATTATAAAACAAAATTTAATTAACATCAGATAAATCTACTCTGTGGTATTTATAATTAAGATGCATTGGTGCAACGCGCAGCTAAACGTTTTATATTCTATGGTCGCATATTAGTAAATAGTAATCTGTGCATGGCTAAACTATCAACGCTACGATGATAAAACTGACACTGAGCTAGTTGTCTATACCAATAAGGGCCTCTTTCATCAACTACAATTAAGCTCTTGTTAAGTTACTTGGGAGATAATTTCATGCAGATTCTGTTCCATTTTTTAATTTATTCAGAGAGTAGTAGCTATTCAGACATGGTGAAAAAGGTCATAGGTGTAAATGATTAATATTAGCACTTATGATTTAGGTTTATATCCCTAGCATGCTTCCCGTTTTGATAAGCTAATAATGATACAAATATTACAGTACCTATTCATTATAATGCAATCACAACAATAAAAATAAATTAATGAAGGTTGACTTGTCTTTATTTTTAATTTTTTATACTTTTGTTGAACTAAAAAAAAGTGAAAAATAAAAAACTTTTTTACAAAAAAATCAACCGACTTCCAAAAAAATACACTAAAAATTAATAAAAAACTTTAATTTCGGAAGTCGGTGTTTGTATTTTACTTCTTCGTTATTTGACAAACGGAGCCCTATTGCCGTCTGTCCGTCGTCTGTCACAAAATTTTGTTCCGAAGAATTTCTTAACTTCCCATTGACATACTCGTATGACCTTGAATTTCGGTGATAATGTTTATTATCACGTATATTTTAATAACAAATGTACAGTAGATTTTTTCTTTGATGATTCCCTCATTTGGTACGGAACCTTAAATATGCGAAGTCCGACACGCACTTGACCGGTTTTTTTTCATACTGATGAATATGCCCAGAAGGCCAAGGAAACGATGTATGGACTGTGTGAAGAGATGACGACTAATAGAGAAGAATGGAAGAAAAAGACATGTTGCGCCGACCTCAAATAAGTAGGAAATATTACAAAAAAAATCTAATTAGTTCGTCAGTTAAATAACCAAAAAATATTGGACGTATTTTTTCTTTTATTACGTAAACAAAAAATGAGGGCGATACAGTGCGTTGAAATGTCGCGTGACGTCACGTAGCGCGACACTTTTTACCAGAAAAGTGAAGTAACGAGCCCCACTCCTTAACTTTGATGCATTTTATCTTTGTCATTTTTTATTGGTTTGGTAAAGCTGAGAAGAATGATGAATGATGATGATGATGATGATGATGATGAGTATTCCTAGTGTTATCATTTATTGTTATAGTGTCATCTCCATCTTGTATAATAAATGTCAAACAGTAATTTCGCTTAGCCATACCAGCTATAACTAACATCAACAGCGCGGTCAGTTCAGTGGATAGGCGACCGCTTTATATCCTGTTGGGGATGGTCGGGCCGCAGGATTACCTGTCCCGCGGTCCCGCGCCCCGCACTAGGCTAGTGATGGGACATGTCTCGTGATTGATGGGATGAAACATTGAGTCACGTTTCTGTGGTTAGCTCAGCTGTAGGCTGTTGTTTGTGGTTGAAGAAAATATTTTGTATGTTGTACGAGTATTATGTTGGTAAGTTATTAAATAGTGTTGAGGTTTTATGTACGAGTATATATTTTAGTACTTACCTTTTTGTGTTTTCAGGGGGAAATCTACAAAAGGCGCCTGGACTTTTGGGGTAACTCAATGTTGAGTTAAGCTCGCCTTTGCACATGAATTGTGTGATAACTGTACTATGTTAAGTTTTTTTTTTGGGTACAATATAGAATTAAAGAAAGACCAGAAAAGTGTGGGATTCTTACCGCATTAAAGGGAATTCTGGAGTCGTCTTGAAAAGGTAACAGGGCTCCATGTGCTGATGGTGATCACCAAGATGTTTTTTTTAAATTTTAAATAAAAACTATCCAGCACATGGAGCCCTGTTACGTTTTAAAGACTACTCCAGAACTCCCTTTGTGCAACGCCTGTCAGGGCACATCCCCTAAGCCTCCCTGTGTACGGCAGCATGTGACCACAGTGCCGCCGTATTTCCTGGATCACTTGGTGGACAATCAGAGTTCCCACTTTTAGCGCCTGAGATTTCAAACTCTCGCCTTAATTAAATGCTGCAGGTGGATATATATTAGTAGCTAGGTACCTGTAGAACACAGCGATAGGTTGCGTTCAGTCAGTGAAAGTCTTTTCACAATCGATTCAGAACTTCTAGAGATTTCCTCCTACAAACGTTTACATTTCGTAATACTATTACCTTCCAATGAGCGATGGTTTTGCAGTACACTAAGTATACATATAAAATCTTGGACATTGAATTATCCTTTACCAAATAAACAGCGCTGCTTTGTTTCTGTACTGCCCCCTTAGCCTAATAACTTTTATAATAGCGCTAACGCTAACGCTTCGTGCAAAATGTATGGCAAGGACATTACCTGCGGAGAAATCTGTCACGTGACTCACGCCAACAGTAATGTCGTTGCCATATTTTGCACGAAGCGTTAACGTTAACGTGAACAGAAAAGTATTTTGTCTAAAGGCTCTACACCCCTAGCCAGGGGGGCTGGAATGCTCACCGCACCAACATTTCCATCCTGAAAGAGCTTCGCATCAAACAAGAATCGATTGTACAAGTGCGAATCTTGAAGATGTTAGGACATATCATCCGCAACGAAAGCTCTTTAGAACGGCAAGTGGTACAAGGAAGAGTAGAGGGTCAAGGTTCTCAAGGCCGGTCAGGAGAAGTGTTCCCTTACCGAACATGCACGCAGTGCCATGAATAAAAAATAAATTATAATATATAGAATATTGGTATTTGTTGGTAAAGTATACGTAATAATAAACATTGTCAACAAATTTTAAGTTCATAGGTCTAATGGGAAGTTAAAAAATTCTTCGTAACAAAATTTTATGACAGACGTTGGACGGACAGACGGACAGATGGACTCGTGAGTGACAACTATAGGGCTCCGTTTGGACCCTTCGGGTACGGAACTCTAAAAAACATGGTGAAGTCTCGCAAATACTGCAATCTATAATATAATATAATCTTCGATCATGTATGGATCGAAAAATATAATAAATATTATGTTATAGATTGCGCTATAATATAAAAAAATCAATATCATCATTATTATCTGATATATATTTTAGTTATTTATATTTGACCTTTGTTTAAATTTGTTTTTTTTTTTATTTGATTTAATTTTTTTATGAATTGAATTTTGAATGATACCTATTGTTTATTGTTATGTTGTATATTTGTTTCAAATTAATTGAATTTTTATTGGTATAATTTGTAATGACGTACGAGTATATCACTAAAATGTGATATTAGAATAGAATCGAAAAAACAACAACAAAAACAAAAACAATTAACATAACAACAATACAACTACCATAACACAACACGTAACTTACAACTAACAACAACAACAACTTACATCTTTATTGTACTTTGTTGTATTTATTTAAATTCAATAGTTTTTTAATGGTAACTGAATGATACCCTGTTTTAAATTATTATGTACGTACAATTAATTTCTAGATATTTAATTTATGATTTTAAAAGCATGCTACTTTTCATATTTCTTCATTTTCCTATTGTATTAAATTATTGTGTCCGACAGAGTCCATGTGAACTTTATAATAGTTATTTATGATACTAGTGCGGTAAGTTGGTTTCTACAAACGAGTAGACGAATGTAGGCCCGAGACGAAGTCGAGGGCTTACCATATTCACGAGTTTGTAAATACCAATCCGCACGTGTGTCATACAACGTTTTTCAATACATTTGCGAGAAAACAGTACCTCCATAGGTAATAAAAAAAACTTTTGTTTTGGATGTGAAACATCTATTGGCGCAGCTTGGCCGCTCTCGACTCCCTTCTCCCTAGAAACATCTATGCGAAAAAAGTAACACAACAACAACCAACAACAACAACTAACAACAAACATCAACAAACAACGACAACAATTAACAACAACCACAACCAACAACATCAAAAAACAACAACCAACAACAACCAACAACAACAACCAACAACCAATAACAACAACAACTAACAACAATGACAACAACAACAACCAATAACAATAACAAAAACAACCAGCAACAATAACAACAACAACCAACAACAATAACAACAACAACCAACAACCACAACAACAACAAACAACAACAACTACAACACATAAAATAGATGTTGCACATCTGCCAGGCGTCCCGTGACGGCAAATATTTTTTTGTTTAGTAATTTGAAACTCCTTGGTGGTATTCTTATGTTGTTTATGGAAATAAAAAAAAACCGTAAAGATACGCACGATTTTACCGCACGCTATTCAACGGAGCGTGCGGTAAAATAGGTACTTATGTGGGAGTACCTATTTTACCGCACGTTCCATCATAGGGTGCGTACATTTTAACTTTCGAACAATGTATACAGGCTTCGTAAATGTATTTTTTGCAAATGTGTTGAAAATATTATTATGATCTTGTACAAACATGAGATATGCAATAAAGATTTGGATTTGGATCAGACGGGCGACCACGACCACTGACAAGCCACGGCCAGGAGTGTACAAAATGTTTCTGTAAGTCATGGCAGCTACATAACTACATCAGGATATTCACTTACTTCAGGCCGACTGCCCCGAGCTTACCAACATTCCTCTACCCTCGATTCTTTTAAAACGAATTCTTTTCTACCCACATTTACATATCTGTCGCCGTGGAGCGAAAAATGGAAATTATTCACAGTTCTGTATACCTTTGTTATTTTCACACTCGTTTTACTAAAACGGAAAACTTTGTGAAATCGCGGGAATTTCGTTTGTGCTTACCTAAGTGAGGTTTGTTTATAGAAAAATGAAACCTTTAATAAAATAATATTAGAAGCAGATTCAGAATTTAAAAATTATAATAAGGTACATTCCACAAAACCCATCTCATAATATAGATGATGATGAAACAACAGGAATGTGAAATAAAATATTTCCTAGTTATATTTTTTAGCCACTTTTAATTTAATCGGAAAAAATATTTACTTTACCCTCCTACAAACGTTTCCATTTGCAACGCAATACCAGCCCCAGTTACCGTTGAAAATGAATATTTCATCATAACGAGAGTTAAATTTGACGGTTCAAGGAAAACACATGATATTTCCGGCAAGCCCCTCGGTGCGGTTATCTGATCAAATAGCCTCCCCCTGCCTCCCCCTGCTCATATAAATTACCGTCGGTATATAATATTTGTAGATATATAATGAAATTCGTCGGTAGTTTCGGTATAGTCGGTAGGCCGCGAGCCGCGAACCATTATTGGGATGTGATACGTGATTGTTTGTGGTTTAAGGCGCTATTAACTGCCAACAAACTTGAGTTGAGCTTGCGTGTTCTGTGCTGAGCTTACATTACGCGTCGTACGTCCACCCATTAATAGGACTCGCCCATCAAGGAGTTCTGTCCGAAATTAAACGCATTATTAATTTATTATACATAAAACAACAAGTATTATACTGAAAAATAAATAATTAAATGATCTATAAAATGGTGAAGATTTTATAAAAATACGCTTTAGAGTTTTTACGTGATTCTCAATTTTTTATCCGCGGACATAACTTTACAAATAAATTACACTATGTTATAAAAATATAATTTCAAATATTCACATATCGAATTACGAAGGAAATACATAGTTTAGAATAACATATTTTTTTTCAATAAAGTAAGACTAGTCGTTTAGATGCTATGTTCAATTTAAAATCATTAGAAGTCGTATAACTGCGCCTTAAAATAACAGTGGGTGGGGTAGGAATTCAAGGAAAGGGTTGCTGAAACCTTAATCAATTTCTTTGAACTACACGAGGTGACTAAATACATTCCGAGGTGTGTATGATGAGATGAGAGGTCTAGTGACAAAATACTTAATTGACATTAATTTCTCAGGTTTAGTAGAAACCTCAACACCTACCTGGATTACAAATTATCAAATAATATATCTTATATTAATAAATGTGTGATAAAAAATTACTACATTTATGAACATTGGCGTTGAGTGTTTGAGCATTGGTTAATATTTTTTTAAAACTAGCTTTTTCCGTGGTTTAGTTCCCGTCGTCTCTCCCACAGAAACCGTACATTGTTACCGGATGATAGTAGAGAATGGCGGATGGTAGTTTTCTATCAGTAAAGGGTTGTGTCACTCCGCAGATCTCGACAAATAACTTTTCTGTTAGCTTTCACACCAAACTCTTTGTACGAAACGTATGGCAATGACATTACCTGCGGAGAGAATTGTCACGTGACTTTTGTTACGTTTGGCGTGAACGCTAACAGAAACGATATTTGTTCAGACCCCCTGATCAGTACACCCAGACATTTAACCTAAAAAAACATTTTTTCAAAAAAACGACCGACTTCCAAAAAAGAAAATACACTAAATATTCTCGTCATCGGTGTTTGTATTTTATTTCTTCGTTATTTGACACCGACTTCCGAAATTAAAGTTATTTTTTAATTTTTAGTGTATTTTCTTATTTGAAAGTCGGTTGTTTTTTTTTATAAAAATGTTTTTTTATTTTTTAGTTGTTAAGTATAACATGGAAGCCCCAGGAACGTGGAATTTAAACATACTCGTAATTAGAGAAAACCAAAACATCATCTAGGTATACATACGAGTATTTTTGGTTTTTGTTCAGTTTTTCAAAAACCGCTGAAGCAATTTGTATACAATTTCTATGGCACCACATCGGGATCACTTTCGGATAGAAAATGATTTTTGAAAATCGGTCCACAACTGACAGAGAAATCGGTGGACATACATAAAAAAAAAAAAACAGTCGAACATAGAACCTCCTCTTTTTTCTCGGTCAGTTAAAAATCAATTTAAATTCCACCTTCCTCTTTATAATATTAGCTTTGAAGATGGTATCAAAATGTAGTACACACTTGCTACTCATTATTTGCAGACAATAGTAGGCATCTGGTTCTAGAGTAAACAACATGTTAGAGAACAGAGCCGCTGGACGAACACGTAGGCTGGCCGTGTAACTTGGAGCACAGACAAACATACAACATTACAAAGTGATCAAGCCAATCCAATCAGACAGGCAAACACACGTCATGACATGACGGCGAGATAACACAGCAACATGAGAGTGTAGGTCCTATAATTCAGATAGAGAAAGTCAAGTCTGCTTATTGGATGTAAACTTCAAAAGCTATACTTATAATAAAAGATCAGCCTTTTCATGTTCCCACTGTTGGGCTACAGGCCTCCTCTCTGCAAGAGGGAGTGGGCTGTAATCCATTACGAATTTTTGGTTCTAGGACATACACAAAGCTTGTTTTTCGTAGCACACGGCTATGCTGTCGTAGCACACACGGCTACGCTCTCTTAACACACACGGCTACGCTCTCTTAACACACACGGCTACGCTCTCGTAGCACACACAGCTACGCTCTCGTAGCGCACAAGGCTACGCTCTCGTAGCGCACAAGGCTACGCTCTCGTAGCGCACAAGGCTATACTCTCGTAGCGCACATAGCTACGCTCTCGTAGCATACACGGCTACGCTCTCGTAGCGGTCAGTCGTAGCTCGACGCATCGAGAGGCATTCTGAAAGTTTGCAACGTCGCCAATAGTTTTCATATATTTTTCGCTGTTTTGATTAATTTATCAATATTATGTACTAAATGAAATTATTAAATATCGCTTTAATGCAATAATTACCATTATGGTGAACTAATTTAGGAAAGTCTTAGTGTTCTTTTACACATACAAATAATTAAAACAGCATAATATTGACAGCTATTTGCAAACTTGCCAAGTTTTAAAAACCCTCTTCAGTAACCTCCTGTTTTGAAGTCGGCTAAAACCATTATAACTTCTACCTACGTATAGTGTTGTTTTACACATAAAAATAATTAAAACAGCATAATATTGACAGCTATTTGCGAACTTGCCAACTTTTAAAAACCCTCTTCAGTAACCTCCTTTTTTGGAGTTGGCTAAAACCATATAACTTCTATCTACGTATACTAGTAGCTATTTAGTTTTGCTAAAGGCCATCAATCTCTTATATGACGTCAGACGTCGATATTTCACCCAAACGTGGCAGGAAATAAATTAATAACAACCAGTACAGGAGGTAAAGGTCAGGTGTGCGTGGTACGTACCTGGTGTTACCTATTAAAGGTACCAAGATATAAGTAGATAGTCTTTCCACAACAAATATTACTTCTAGGAAAGCGTCACCATCAGGCGAGATAGTGGTCGAGCGCGAAGTCTATCAGTCTAACATAACAAAAAACAGAATAAAGTCCTACATTTTAAGTCAAGAAATTGGCAGAAATGAGACAAAAAAACAGGATATTGAAAATTGTGATAAAGGTTTTTCTTCCCTTTTCGAAATCAATCTGCCGAGCTTTTCTCGACAACATTGGGGCTTCAGCTGAAGACCAGTATTTTACATGGAGTGACTGTAAAGACTACACTCATAAATAAACTCGATAAAATGATCTGCAGTTGGTGGCAGTGATTTTAGTTTAAGTATAGATTTTTTGCCACTGTCTTTATCAGACTGCTTAAAAGTGACTTGTTTGGTACTTTTTATTTGTTTTTTGCAGTCGGGTGTTTTGAAATTTTTGTTTTTTAACATACTTTAAAAAGGAGTAGGTTATCAATTCGGTTGTTGTTGATGTTTTTTGGAATCGCCTCCTCGAGGCCTTTATTTTAATACCCCACAGGATCATGTCAAAAAAATACGACTACACTAACTTAATTGTTTTTTTTTTTTCAACTGTCATGTAGCCTACTTAACAGCCTGGCCACGGAACATTCGCTGCTGTGAATTTTCGCGCGGTGCGACCGGCGAAGCGTCTGGTGACTAAAACAAACAAATGAATAGAAATGTACTAATCACGCCACGCGTAGTGACGACTGGAGGTGCGACCGGCGAAGTTTGCCGAGCGAATTGCAAGAGCGTCTGGCGGCGCCACGGGCGACTGAAACAAATGAATAAAAAAACGGCGCATGCCCCGTGGCATATAGTGCAGGAACCAGGCTGATTAAAAAGTTAGAAATAATTTTATTTTCGATGAGTCGATGGCATATAATTTGGATTACTTATTCAAATAAATTACTTAATTGTCTAAATATGTGTCCCTAAATCTTAAAATATTTTATATACCTACATACTCGTAGGTACATTATGTCGTATGTAGTGTACATACCTTAATGTCAAAAACATTTTTTCTGCAGCATTGCATTTACCGTTTTCTCCAGTTCTGGTTGTATATTTACAAGAGTATAATCAAAGGTTTTAACACGCATGCGGGTATAATTGGAATAAAAGAGTGGCACTCTGGGAGTGCCGACAGAAGTGAAAACTTGAACAAAAATGCCCAACGGGCTTAAAGAAGTTTTCACTTCAACCCGCTACGCTATCCGCGTTAACAGTTAACAGTAGTCGTTTTCGGTGTCGGTGTCGGTGTTGGTGTCGGCGTCAGTGTTGGCGTCGGTGTTGGTGTTGGTGTCGGCGTCGGTGTCGGCGTCGGTGTTGGCGTCGGTGTTGGTGTCGGTGTCGCGCGAGTTGAATAGTTTGTTCCCATCTCAAAAATGCCCAACGCGTCTAAAGAAGTTTTCACTTCTAAAATCTGGTTATAGTCCGTATTTATCGTACTTCTTGTGGAATTCTCCATTTTTACCCCGATCCTTATTCAAATCATGTACTCCACAATCTCTCCTAAGTATAATATCTTGAACCAAAAAACTACTACTTTTTTCCAAGCAATAGCGAGATAAACTTTGATAATGACATTTCGCTGTCGGTCTATAGGTACTGGTCGCGGCGGCGAACGCTACTGCCCGTGGCCTGCAAACTGTGCCGCGCGAATAGATGCTCCGCCAGACGCACCGCCTTTCGCGTCGCCCGTTCCCGTGGCCAGGCTGTTAGTCACTTCGGTAGTCAACCCAATCTGATGATATTTCATTTAATAAAATTTCATTAAATGAAATTCATATAGCCGTTTAGGCTACAGGGCATGCCAAAGAAATGGACATACAAACTCTCGAAAAACATTACCCTCCTTCTAGGATAATCGGGTAAAATTACACATTACTGGCAAAATGTGGGTATATAACAGTTGAAACATTTCCGCATTACACCTCGGGGACAATCAGCCTGTTGTTATATTTCGTTATTAAAGTTCACGTCTAGGTAAAAGAAGAGATGCAATAGGATGGAAATGATTGAAAAAAACCCTGAATTCTTTGTGAAAAATATGAATAGTGTGTCGTCCTCATAGGCGCCGTGTATCTAGTCTTTGTTGGTGAAAACCTTTGATTGGCACGTCGAAGGTGACAACTGACCGTCAGTCAAGCATCAATCCATCAATCAGTTTTGTCTCAGACAGGCATCATTCAAGCATCAGTCAGGTTTGCCGTAAAGATTGTTGAGGAATTAGATAGGATAGCTGTGACAGTTTTGAGTGACGTAGTTTTTTATACACAGTACGTATTCAATTATTTTAATGACAGGTACTTGCTAATGATGGAGACAGCTCAGTCTTTAGGAGGATACGGTGTGCATGACTGTGTTGAAGTAATTTGTAGTTAATAGCATTTTGGCTTGTAGAATTGTGCGATTCCCTTTTTACATGTACAGCACTCTTGTTATTAAGGCCGCTCTCCCTGTAAAAATAATTGTATGTGTTCGATATGAATAAAATAAATAAAAAGTTGCGTTACATTGCGGGCTACCGCGATACTTTTCAACTTGCATGCAATTTGCTAACAGGTGGAAACGCGGGCTAAGTAGGCAATGAAGTGAGGTATCTTATGGACGGTTCTCTATTGTGTTACCTAACTTTTTTATCCATAATCTTAAGTGCTATATTTTTTTTTGTCCTAATCATCATTTGTTCGAATGATAACTTGCCCGAACTTAATGTCACATAATATCACATGCCATAAAATTGAAATCCCTAAATACAATATGCCCATTTGTCATAAATATTACAATCAATAATATAATGATAATGTTTATTTAACCTAATAGTATTTTTTGAACTTTGTCTATAAAAGCTTTTGTCATGAACTTCTCTCAGGCGTTACGTAGATACGAGTTATATAACAGCGGGCAATATCTTTTATTTTCTTCTACCGACTTCTTCTTTTTTCTTCTACCGACTTGTTTATAATATGGTCAATTTGTCACGGCTCCGGCGCCGCATATATATATATGTCACTCAATATTACAGTTGATTGTGAACATGTGGTTTTTATTTTCCTGTAAGAAGCATGCAAACAAGGATACACCATGCATGCAAAAGGCATGCAGCATGCAAGCAACCAAGCAGCACGCAAGCGAGCACGCACGCAAGCAAGCAAGCATGCAGCCTGCAAGCAACCATGCAACATGTAGCGTGCAAGCAAGCATGCAGCATGTAAGTGAATATGCAACATGCAACAGGCATGGTTTCTGTCACGGCTCCGGCGCTGCTAGGCTCCGGCGCTGCGAGGCTCCGGCGGTCCACGCGAGCTTATCGTCGCAGATGGCTTAACGCTCACCACCGCAGCTTCATCTTGCTGTCCGGCTTCACCGGCCAGCTTCAGCCGCGGCGGAGAGCGTTACTACCACCTGCTCCTCAACTCGAGGGCCGCCTCCCCCCTCCGCGCCTTAATTACACTCTAGGGGTAGGGCAGACAAGACTGCGTGGAGTCGGATTTACAGCGATTCGTTTCTGTCACTAAAACCTAATTTTTAGCAAATGTTTTAGGACTAACAATTTTAATAGAAATGTACGTTCGGAATAATACACATTAAATAATACAATACTTAGGACATACGACTTTATTTTATGCAAAATTAGGAGATTCAGTTAGTATAGTACTCAATATTATGACAGAATAGTTTTAGAAGTTAAAAAAATTATGTAAAACAAAATTTCGAATTTTTGAACATTATGGTTACTGAGGTTTATAACAAACGTGTTATGGATAATGATTTTCGACCAATTAATTTTAGGAGAAGAAAGGGATTACCCTTATGGACTCTTACTGCAGACAAATTACTGGCTGCTGACTTCCTATAGAAACTTGCAACAACAAAGGAGAATGACCAAAAGTGGTACCAAAAAGTCTCAGGCATCTAGATACAATTTGTATAGTAATTATTTTCATAATTTTTAAATAAAAAATTTAGTTTTTGAACCGGGTATTTAATTTAAATTATATACCCGGTTCAAAACCCGGTGTGAATATTGTTTCACTCCCTCTAGATGACGTTCAGATAATCGTTCATAGAGATGTTAAATGCAATAGAAACTATTTTTGATGAATCGACTAACCAGTAGTTCCAAGTTTCTTTTGTATAATAAATAATTATAAAGTTTGCTTCAAAAACATTTCACGAATTATATGTATTAGCTTTTCTTTCTTTTTATTGAATAACAGTAATAAGTAAGTAAAAGCAATACACCAAATCGATATAATATTGCTAATTGACACAAAATCGATTTCTTATTGATTTATCGATCTCATCCCTAAATCTCGGTAGGCATGTTTCTGACAATTGATCTGACGTACTAGCTTTGGGCTTGAGATTAATTAGTATTGTGAGTTGAGTAGTAGAACTTGTTTGTATTTTGTGAACTAATTTCTGTGCACCTACATATTTCATTGTGCAAATATGTCGAGTCGTAGGGTCGACCGACTGACGCCTGTACCTGGCAAAACCGATGTATCAATTATTATTTGTTAAAACCTGCGTAAACATTCATTAGAACAAGCGTCTACTTCAATGATGAACTTGTTACAGTTGTGGATAATTCCTACTCAGGTGTGCAGATCTTATTTTACTACATCGACTTCCGAAATTAAAGTTATTTTTGTGTATTTTCTTTTTTGGAAGTCGGTTGTTTTTATTGTATTTTTTTATATAAAATATCTCCAAAACCAGGGTTTTGTTTACAAAAATAACTTTTGTAAGATTTAATATGGATAAGTGTAGGTATACTATAGTAAACAAAGCTTAATTTTGACGCAACATGGTACGGGATTCCATACATCCATGGGCATTGTCCTTTAAAAACAACAACAACGAACCCCTTCAACTTGAATCCCAACAGCATTATATCTTTATAATCAAAGCCGTGTTCTACCGGGCTACAACACAGCTATCCGCTACAACACAGCTATCCGCTACAACAGAACAACTGTAAAAAACAAATTTCTCACGGAACGTAACCCAATAAGTGCGTCGTAGGACAAACAAACGTGAAACAACGCGCCAGCAATCCAATTACAAATAATCTAATACTTCTTTCAACCAGCACTGTTCTGTATTGGAGGAGGATTTCACAAGAATCTGAGCGAGTCTGTATTACAGTTAAGTTGGGGAGATTAAAAATATTCATTCAGTAAATTGGTATTGACATTTTCGCACTGTATGTGGCTTCTGTTCATTACTCCGAACACTACCCGATACTACGAAACTGTGATACTTGTTACATCGATGTACTAAATGAGTATCTAAAATTTAACCACCGAATTCGAGCTATATCTGAAATAGCCATAGAGGATTTTTTAAGAGGAGAGACATTAAAATCGCTACAAAGTGTCCCGTCTGCACCCACCTTTAAACGATATCCCGCTGGACATTATTTGTTTCGCGACAAACGAACAAAAACAGTCGCCGTATCTATTGCTTTAGCAAAAACACGATATATCTCCCCTCGTTGTATTTTAATTCAATCCTATGTTTTGTTAGGAAATTAGTTTTTCGTAGGGGCGATGTTTTGTCGTCGTGTTTGGTAGAATGGTGGCGGCTACTGAACCACGCTTTTTGTCCGCCCTCGAATTTCCGATAAATTGGACGACGTTCGGCGTTTGATATATCTTGTTTTTATGACCTATTTGTTGTTGTATTTTCTTTGTAACGAATACGTTTTTGTTTGTTGGTGACAGAACGGGCTTGCGCTTGATGTGCTTCGTTGTTTGGACATACAGTTATCTGTTTTTAGATTGATTGATTGATTCGTGGAATCTTCCTGCAAACCTGAGAAATTAGTTCTTGAAACTACACAGTTATTGAAAACTTTGTGAATATTAATATGGATCCAAGTCTTGTTGTAATGTTCAAAGTCAAAGGTAGCATTCTTGGTATTCAAAGATAAGATTACATACTAACGTGATTTGATCGTAGTAGATAGGTAATTTATGGTATATTAATACCTACTAACCTTCAACAGTAAGGCTAAGGCATTTTTTCGAGTTGCTTTCACCTTTTTCATTTCAGAATATTTTTTTTGCTTAGTTCAAAAGTATGTGCATAAGTAATTTAATTTGAATTTTAGAAATTCAAAACCACCAAATTTTTGCCTTCTTACTGATTGCGGCTACATGTTTTGATGTACAAACCTCACTTCGCAAAGTTTACGGTCAGGTATAAGACCTACCATAAATGACCGAAGCTTTTAGCGTTACTTCCTAAGAACTCGCGTAAACTGGTGTTTGGAGGAAGTACTTAAGTGTTGAAGGTCAGAAAAGATGGATTTTAAATTTATTTTATAACTGGATATGATCCGCGTATAATTTCCAATTTTTCTCTTCATAAGAACCTTCCTGAGACTGCAACACATAGTTTAAAAAAAAGTTCATCCAAATTGTTTCAGCTGTTCTCGATGTCTATCTTGGCATGAGTAATAATGTAAAATTAACTATAATATATTTCGGCTTGAATAATAATTTTAATGATGGAAAAGATTTTAAAATGATTATTAAATATTGGATGCGCTATGGGTATGTTACAGCGATTTATATATTACTAGCGACCCGCCCCGGCTTCGCACGGGTGCACAGTCGATACTAAATATATCTCTATTAGAACTAACTAAAGGACCGCCCGCAAAGCGCTAACTAAGTCTTGCTCCCGGCAAAAGTGTTCACTTCTGCCTGCAGTCCCGCAGTGCAACCTGTTGTTTTAGGATACATAACTAAATTATTGTAGAGCTTCTCTATAAACAACATTTGACGTTAAATTATTTTCAGCTAACAAAATATACTGATGGTCGGGAGCCCCGACCCGTGATAGGGCAACGTAAAGTTGCCCATGCGTAAAACATTCTTTTCGTAAATCAATTCCTACTAATTTGAATGTTTGGCCTTGTGATTTGTTTATCGTTATTGCGAAAGAAATTTTTACTGGAAATTGGAGCCTTTTGAAAGGTATTGGCAAATCAGTAGGGATCATGGGTATTCTTGGTATATGAGCTAATTCACCAGCTGCAGGGCATAGTCAAATAATAACCGTCTTCACCTGTCACAAACATTACAGGATACTGTAGTGGATCATAGGACCGATGTAGCTCAGAAACTCTTTTGAGCTGTCCGTCTCTACCGTGTAAGACTATATCCCTGGGACCTTTGTCTTCATCGACCAAGAGAACGGCTACCTCGTTTACAGTAGGAGCATTGTATCTGCCTCTGTGTGCTGTCTGTGGAGTGCGATCAGAATGAATAATTAGCTTTAAATTATGTGATGAGTTAAGTTCTAAGTTTTGTTTAAAACTTCGTATATACACGTTATGATTATTCAAAGTGGTCTGTAATTCGCGAATTAAATCCATTTTTAAGGTTGGTGCGATGCTTGATCGCAATGATAACTGGTCTGCATCCGAAATAAAATATATTTGCAGGAACTGTGGGTTTTGGCCTGATGATGGTAAAAGGCTACCAATGAGATGATACACCTGTCCTTCAATTTTAAAAGTGGGCATAAAATTTCCTTCCCTGATTTCTTTTGCGCCAAACGAAGTCATTTGAAAAATACTATTGTATTTACGTATGTTTGTTAAAAAATGACCAGATAATGGATGGTTATTAGTTAAAAGATTTTTTATTGGTTGTGGCGGCTCCTGAAGGTTAGGAAGACACACTTTACCTGAAGCACAACACATACCATTAGGTTCGTCCTCCCATTTCTTGGCAGAGCAGTTAGAGCAGATCTTATTCATGACTCCGATTTGGACGGACGCTTGTTGTGCATAATCAAGCTGCGGATCATATCTGAAAGCCAGTCTGTTCCTATTAGCTAAAATTCGATTGCGCACTCTATTTGTGGACAACTGCTGTCTCTCTGCTTGAGCTCTAAGTCGCTGCAAACGCTCGACACTCGACTCTCTTTCGCGCAACTGAGAGGTCCTTATATTTTGTTCATGAAGACGTTGGGAACGCTCCAGCCTCGACTCTTGAGCGCGTAGCTCAGAGGTTCTCAAGCTTTGTTCGGCAAGACGTTGCGAACGCTCGACACTTGACTCTCGTTCGCGTAAGTCAGAGGTCCTTACATTTTGTTCATGAAGACGTTGGGAACGCTCCAGCCTCGACTCTTGAGCACGTAGCTCAGAGGTTCTCAAGCTTTGTTCGGCAAGACGTTGGGAACGCTCCAGCCTCGACTCTCGTGCACGTAACTCAGAGGTTCTCTGATTTTGTTGCGTAAGTCGTTGCGAACGTTCGACACTCGACTCTCGTACGCGTACCTGAGAGTTTCTCTGATTTTGTTCAGCAAGGCGTTGTGAACGTTCAGGTGAAGATTCTCCTATACGACGTATTTTTGCTGCTCGTGCTTGAGAACTATGTTTAGAAAGTTGAGACCTGGCTCTCTTAGGCATTTTCAAATGTTTAAGAAAATGTTAATGGCGTGTAATATTCTAGCTCTGAAAAGAACTGTTGTTTAGCCCTAAAAAGAATTGTTGGTTAGCCCTGAAAAGAACTGTTGGTTAGCCCTGAAAATAACTGTTGGTTAGCCCTGAAAAGAACTATTGTATAGCTCTGAGAAGGACTGTTGTTTAGCTCTGAGAAGAACTTTTGCGTAGGTGTAGTTTAGAGAACAAAATCTAAAAAAAATCTCATGATAATTATTAGACTTCGCGCACGACCGCTGCGTAGGGAGCCGACCTCGCGGCTGAGCCGCGCGGGTACCTTACTCATAGATCTAAACACCCCTCTCCCGCACGCGCACCCCTGGCCTTGGTGACGCCCACTTCGCAACGGGCCGTGCAGCAGAAATCGTAATATTTTAATTTCAACACAACTTCAAAACCAAACGTCCAATTTTAATCATTCAAAGACCAAATATTATCAACATAAACTGTACTTATTGATGAAATAATTTATTTTGATAAGGATTAATAGCATGAGTAAAATAAACGCGTTTAAATGTAGTCCAAAAAAAAATTCAAGATTTTTAAATAAAAATGTGGTTGTTGTGCCTCACTCGACATAGATAGGTATAGTGTGTCGCGGACTTTTTTGTAGATATTTATTAGATCTACAATTAATTATAACATTTTATGGTTCTATCTTTTGTAGTTTAGGCAGCGTACGCAAAATAAGTAACTTCTTTGGTTGATTTTTTTCAGTTTGTGTCCGAAAAATCCAAATATCTTACGGAACCCTATTTTTTTCCAAAATAAAATATAGTCTATGTTACTCGTGGATAATGTAGCTTTCGAATGGTGAAAGAATTTTTAAAATCGGTCCAGTAGTTTTTGAGCCTATTCATTACAACCAAACAAACATACAAACAAACAAAGTTTTCCTCTTTATAATATTAGTGTAGTACTAGCTGACCCAGCAATCGTTGTTCTGCAATACAATAATGAGAAAAAAATATCAATATAGAAAATTGTAATTATAAACTATCATGAAAATTTATCGTACTACAATTATTATATTCGATTGCCATCTTGCAACCCTATTACGGATCTGTGGATGGAACAGAATAATATAAAAATCGCGATTTAAAAACAGGGGTTGATCGTAGAAGGGTGAAAATTTGAAGTTGTATGTGTTTTTCAATGCTAAATCATAATAAAATAAAAATAAAAAAAAATGTCAAAAAAAAAATTAGGGCTGGGTCACCCTTATCATTTAGGGCTATGAAAAATAAAGTTGGCCGATTCTCAGACCTACCCGATATGCACACAATATTTCATACAAATCGGTCCAGCCGTTTCAGAGGAGTTTGGTAACTAACACGGCGACACGAGAATTTTATATATTAGAGATGATAAGAACATTACTGCTTTTCCACCTGCGACAACTAATAAATGAATTTGAATTGAATCGACTCTTGCGCTTAGCAACACATTTAGCCATTAATTTTAATTTATATAGATAGAAAAGCCAAGGTCAAAATGGCATTCCAGATAAGAAACTGAAAATAGCTATCAGAATAGAAACACAGTCATGCCCAATTACTTTAAAATGAAATGTTCAATTTATTTATCTAGGTACGTCTGAAGCATACGTGTTTGGGAGTTAGTTTTCTGCTAGAGTGATCTTATGAAAGTTGTTTTAAAATTGAGGCACGCAACCCTGTCTATTGCAAGATTGGAACATGCAACACGAATTTGTTGTAATAATAATATTTTAATAATATTCCACAACTATCACACAACGCCATCTAGTCCCAAGTTAAGCAGAGCTTGTGTTATGGGTACTAGACAACTGATAAACATACTTATATATTTCTAAATACATACATATTATAGATAAATTACACCCAGACACAGAACAAATGATAGTGCTCATTACACAAACATTTGTCCTGGGTGGGAATCGAACCCACGACCTCCGGCATAGCAGTCAGGGTCACTAACCACTAGACCAACAGGCCAGTCAATCTTCCTTTTCCCAACTATCTTGGGGTCGGCTTCCAGTCTAACCGGATGCCGCTGAATACCAGTATTTTACATGGAGCGACTGCCTGTATGACCTCCACAACCCAGTTGCTGGGTAATACGATACTCCTTGGTAAGACTATTTGTCAGACTTTTCGGACTTCTGACGACCCGTAACGACTGTCAAAGATCCACGATTGACAGCCGGGACCAACGGCTTAACGTGCTTTCCGAGGTACGGAGGAGTCTCGGTATGTAAAGATGGTTACCCATCCATGGACCAACCCCGGCAAGCGTAGCTTAACCTGATGGATCGACCCGTGCGGCTATAATTACTTTAGCCACGAGCTCCTCCGGAGGTTTTGTTCTATATACAGTTGAATTTGATGGATGAGACATGTGAACTATCATGAATATAGAATCCGCTAATCAGTGTTTAAACTAAGCATGTGCTTAGTTTCGCTAGCCATGTGGTTAGCGAGATTTATAAATAAGGCTGCAAGTTACCAAATTCAGCTTGAAGCTACTATGTCGATGCAAATCTTAACCCTATGATTGAACTTTTGATTAAAACGTAGGTAGTGTTATTGGGGTTTTCTACCCACTTCAAAAAGAGGAGGAGGTTTTCAATTCTAATGTATTTTTTTTATGTGTGTTACCTCAGAACTTTATTCCAGGTGAACTGATTTTGATTTTTTAATTTAAAAGCTGGTGCTATTCGTGTGGACCCACTTAAATTTGATCAAGATCAGTCTAGTAGTTTTTGAGTTATTTTTAATAATGCGTATTTAATTAACTCCGACTACATTGATGATGCTCTTTTTATTTATTGAGAATGTCAATTCGGGCACAACTTTACTATTTAGTTTTATTTTAGTTATGGGGTACAACAGCTAAAAACTGAAAAATAAAAACTTTTTACAAAAAAAATACAAGCGACTTCCATAAAAAAAACACTTAAAAGTCGGGGTTTCTAGTTTTGTTTCTTCGTTATTAGACACCGACTTCCGAAATTAAAGTTATTTTGCAAATTCAAGTGTTTTTTTATGGAAGTTGGGTGTTTTTTTTTTGTAAAAAAGTTTTTTATTAGTAGGTACTTTTTCAGTCGCAATATGAAGCCGAGGTTTGTGTTATGATAATAGAAATACGGTCGCCCCATTTTGGTAGGTAGGTCGCCACATCCTACTGTGACGTCCAAGGGAGGTTGCATGAGATCCAAACCTTATTAGCAGACACACCCTGTCTGCTTTTTGTTGAGCAAAAATATACTTTTAAAGGGTGATTAGAATCTTTCAAATCTGCAATCTGCCAGCCTTTTCCCAACTATCTTGGGGTCGGTTTCCAGTTTAACTAGATGGAGCTGAGTACCAGTATTTTACATGGAGCGACTGCGTATCTGACTTCCACAACCAAGTAACTGGGTAATACGATACCCCCTGGTAAGACTGGTTGTCAGACTTTTGGGCTGCTGACGACCCGTAACGACTGTCAAAGATCCACAATTGACAGCCGGGACCAACGGCAAATGTAGTAGACACATATTTGTTTTGTTTGGTAAGGATTCAATAGGGAACCTCTGAAGTAGTCACTGGCTTGTGTATAATAATAGAATATGTAATATTATTTCATATTCGGTATTGCATTTCCGTGTTTCTGTTAAGGTGGAAGCGCCAGGGTAGTCTGCGAAATTCAAATTTTCTTACGTTTTTTACAACCTGCGCCTTTTACCTTAAATACAATCCTCACATAGAGAGTACCAAGACAGAGCTACACCATACACGCTTTCAGTCATAACAGTGTCAACATGAGACAAAGATAAATAGAATGACACTCCACCTACCCGGTTGGGAACTACAGACGTTCTTCATCATCATAATTATCGTTTCTGCCAAAAGACCTCCACTGCTGGGCATAGGCCTCTCCCGAGTGTCGCCACAATGACTGGTCCTGTGTGTCTCACATCCATCGCTACCCGCGACCCTTACCAGGTCATCGGTCCACTTGTGGGAGGCTTTCCAAAGTTGCGTCTTCCGGTACGCGGTCACCAGTCCGGAACTTATCAGCCCCATCGACCATCTGTTCTGCTAGCAATGTACCATGCCCACTCCAACTTCAGTCTGGCGACACGCAAATAAATGATACAAAATAACTATTTGTGTTTACATTTCCTGTTTTATTTGTATTTACAATTCTATTGGCCTAATCATGTTTGAATCTTAGACACAATGGTAAAACATTCAATCAGAACGTCTGAACAACTCAGTCAGTTACATCTTGCATGATTCTCCATGCAAACAGCCGTGCGACTCTGCGACGCGACTGCGGCGTATTTTTACGCAAACATGAGGCTGTGCAGGCTTGCGACTGTTTGTTGCGCACTCCGATGAGCTGGAAACTTTGCAGTCGCTGAGATTTATATTGACTAGAGACAGAATTGTTAGGCGTACTTTTCCTTGTTTTATATGTAGGTAGGTATGTTTTTGTTTGTGTGTTTAGAATATTGGATAAGATGAGGAGCAAGTTAATAGAAAACACTTACATGGTAACTTTGATTTTGTAAAGTACTGTTTGAATGTTACCGTTAAAGACCACAAAGAGCCACAGATCAGCCAGAGGCTTTCGAGAAGTGATTAAATAACCTAGGATCTGTTAACGCGATTTGCTCCCGGCCCTGGTTCAGGCCATGGTACGGAGCGAGAGGAAATAGGAAGCAGTCTCCGCCTTCTGCGAAGCAGTAATGCTCGCGAAGGCGGAGGCGGGATGCGTGAGGGAGACTCAAGTAGTACGGAGTGGCCCTCACGCCGCAGAGGACGCACTGGGCGTAGGACGTCGCGAGACGATCTCCGGCCACCGTAGACCCGGGCCTGCGGATGGCGAGCAGTGGGTAGCTCGCCGTCCGATCAGCACCAGGCCCGTGAGTCGACAGCGCGTAGTGTTCCATGCGCGCCTCAAAGAGAAGTTTGTCAGCCACCACTGACAGGACCCATCGTGGCCGGTGCCTGCATGCCTAGGGGTAGCGGATAAATTCTTAACAGGGTTACCGCATCCCTGGGCACTCAGGCAGGTAAGGAACAGGGGTGTGACACGCCCTGCCGCTCCACCCAGAGCGGGAGATGTCATTGGATGGTTTCCCATCCCACAAAAAAAAAGGATATTTTAATGTGATAACAGCAAACGAGTCACATCAAACCAGCCAGCTCATTAATTTCTGTCATTATATATATTCTATGAATCTAATAATATATACCTACATACATACAAACAAACAAGAAACAAAATATCAATACAGACGAAGACAAATCAAATAAAAATTAAATTGTTGCTTCCGAAAAAACCAATATGGAAAATCATTTAATCATATTTGGTACTTATGTTCAGGGATGTGTAATATCTTCGTAGCTACTCGTGCGTTATAACAAGTACCCGCAAAATAAAGCGATCGCTGTCAAAACCGATATCTCATTTTCTTCATAACATTATATTAATTTACTTTTTCTAAATTATATGGCCTCTCGAACTGCGCGACTCCGAAACTTTGCTGGCGTAATGGTAACAAGAGCTGAGGTATGGAGTTTCCTAAAATCTTTGAACTTTTTATGGATTTTCGTTTTTATGGGAGATTAATACCTCTGTACGTGGGAGGTTTCAAGGTAAATGGATTCTGAGCAAAAGTTTATAAAGTTCCTTTTAAAACTTTTTGCGACTTCTCATTTTTCTAGTACCTACTTAGTTACCTGCTGTATTCGAATTAATCTTTTTCTGATCCTTATTAAATATTTAGAGCCTTTCTAAAAAAAAGCCTTTCTACTGTTTTCAAAATGCTTTCCGAAACGAATTTTCTTTCAAGTCTTAAAATATTGTCCTTTTTTTTTGGGGTGGTGGGAAATCATCCAATGACTTCTCCCGCTCTGGGTGCGGGAGGGCGTGTCAGACTCTTACTGACTAAAACCCACCCCTATTCCTTCCCTTTCTGAGTGTCCAGTCCCCCTAGCCATATTACATTTCTATTATCGTTTACGCTAACGCTTAGAACAAAATGTATGGCAATGACATTACCTGCGTAGATAAGTGTCACGTGACTTATCGCAGGTAATGTCATTGCCATACATTTTGTTCTAAGCGTTAGCATAAACGATAATAGAAATGTAATATGGCTAGGGGGGCAGGGGTGCGGTAACTCATTTTCAGAATTTATCCGCAACCCCTAGGTATGATCCGCTACCCCTAATTTGTCCTGAGATACTTTTCTTGAAACACATGTAAAATAAATAAAGTGCTCTTGAAAAATAAAAAAATATCGGTATTTATAAATAAATCCTCAAATTACAAAGAACCCCAAAGACAGATCGTTTTCTTCTTTTCGTGCCGTAAACAAACCAAGAAGAGAGTCAAACAGAGCCGAAACTCATTGCAAATCACCAATTCGCCGACATGTATCCGCGAAACTGACATTGTAATCGTCAGCTGAGCGCGTCCCAGTCCCGCGCTTCCCCGGGGCTGCCCCGGGGCTCTGTCGGGATCCCGGCCTCTCAATTGGGTCAAGACGTCCTGGAGACAATGTCTAGTTAATCGTATTCATCTGTAAGCGTTTAGGGACATTTTCCGGGGTCTGATTTGATGTTTTGGTTTGGGACAGCTCTACATTATAAATTGGGGCGGTCGAAGAAATATTGCGCCGAAATACTTGCTCTGTTCTGTAGTTATGCTGAAATATACATAAACGTTTCGGGCGTTTTAATATTTTTGTACAAAATGTTCGCATATTTTTTGTGTGGAACTATTCAACTGTAATTCCCGTTTGTGATCGGTTTTTCTAACAACAATGCTTTTGAAAAAATACCAGTTGTGTTTTAAAATAGCGTGTATTTATTTAGGATCAGCATTAAAAATACATTGAACATGAAACGTATTTAATTAAATAACTACATTGGTATCAAGGTCAGAGACGTATCTCTGACCTTTCCGACGACATTCACTGACTTTGCCTATTGACTGCATGACCTTTTCACTAAATTTCGGCTTTAAGCTTCACTGGGTTCAGCCGTAATTACGTAAGTATAACAAAATACCCACGAAATTAAATTCGAAAACTGCTTTTAGCATCTGTCGAAAGTCGAGAGAACACCGGGGCTGGACTTGGCTGGTTCAGAGCGTACCTATTGAATAAACAGTGGTTTTCAACTATCCAACTATGTCTGTAAATTAGTGTCTTTGAATTTAATTGGCGACATCGTTGGGGGTGAGCTAGGGGGTGGGGGACGTGTGTCGTGCGAACAAAGCTTGTTGGCCGGGACACCGCACGATGTCCGTTCTCAATTAATTTCAACACAACTGCCGGTTTCGACTCCCGGCTGAGGCACGTGCCAGTGGTTCGGAAAGTTTAAATTGTTTGTCCGTGAATGGTCAAGTGACGTTAATGCTGGGGGATTTGTGCAGACTTAGGCACCTTATGAGACTGGTCTCACTTGGTCGACGGTGGCTTTACTCACGTAGCATCTGCATTATGTTTGTGTCACAGGATAATTGTAAACAGCATAAGATTGTAATATATCTAGCGTTATTGCGAACTCTCGATGTATTATAAATATCTATATCATTTTAAATAGGTACAACAAAAATTTCATCCAAGTTCGATCATTAAAATGTATTGGAGTCCTTATGAAAATGAAAAGTTCACAATTTTACGAATTTTTTATAAAGTAACAGTGGTTTCAGATGTACGGTAACATAAATATCTGCTGCCGATTTTGCTATTAAATACCAAGTTAAAGCGTGATGTTATATTGCAGTTGTATTAATTAAATCATCAATTTCAGGCATGTTAAGAGTCTGTATCGGAGGCTCTAGCAAAGTTTGAGCAGCCGCGGCGTGCTGAGGAGCGCTGCACTAACAACTTTGCATATTAATTTGTTATTAGTTGTTTATTGAGGCGTCTGACAGCCGAGTTGCCGCATAGTTGCGCGGCTGTGGCGCCACTATGTGAATTACGCGGTGTAGTCGATTATTCACTGAGGTGATGAAAATTCTTGTGCCTTCTCGTTATCAGTACAAACTTTTTAATTGATTAAATTGCTTAACAAGTCAACAACGATACCGTATCGCTTAATCTTGAAGATTTCGTTTCGATTGTTGGACTATGAGGGAGCTTTAATAGGCAGGTACAGTACAACTATTTTCTGAATGTCCCTCTGCAAACTTCGTGTTTCGTCAGTCGGCGGATTTCTCCCAGTTGCCCTTTGCACCAGGTGCAAACCGGACGCTCTCAATCGACTTGGAAGTATACAGAGTTGTTAATACTCTTTTGACTTAATATAATTTATTTAAAAAAAATCTTTTTTACAAAAAAAAAAAACATTATACGGTCGAATTGAGAACCTCCTCCTTTTTTTCTCGTCGGTTAAAAAATATATCCGACTTAAAAAGCCGAAAAAAAATGCAAATCAACTTTAACTCCGGAAGTCGGTGTCAAATAAAAAACATTTTTACAAAAAACTAGAACCGACTTCGAAAAAAAGTGGAAAATTTCGAAAGTCGGTGTTCCTGGTTTTGTGTCTTCGTTATTTGACATCGACTTCTGAAATTAAAGTTATTTTGCACTTTTTTTGGAAGTCAGTTCTATTTTTTTGTAAAAATGTTTTTTATTTGACACCGACTTCCGGAATTAAAGTTGTTTTGCACTTTTTTCGGCTTTTTAAGCCGGTTCTATTTTTTGTAAAAAAGGTTTTTTTTAAATAAATTACCTATGCTCAGCTGTGAGCGAAGTGGGCTGTGCTTGATGGTGATGATGAGGAATTTTTAATTGCGATCGTTGGTTCAGAACTTATAAGTTTCCATTTCTCACATACTTTTTTTAGTTGCTTATTGTTAAATGATCATAAAATATTACTACGTTTAGAATTGAATAAATTGTCTAACAAACAAACATTTTCGTTCAGCCATATTGCCATTCCGAAGTCGTTCACAAATAAATAAAAACGTGGACTTTTGGAATGATATTAATAATGGCATTTTCGTCAATCGTGAGAAGTCCCTAATGGATAGCGGAGCCGCTCATGAATATTTATACGTTGGCGTGGTGCGGCGCCGAGGGATTCCAGCTAGGTACACTCTGTGTTGACGCACAGCGAAGTGAAGGTTGGAGGCTAGAAGTCATATTTTTATTAAGGAATAAGGCATCCATACACGCTCAGTCAATTTCAAAAGTCATGACTGGTGGTTGCAAAAATCAAGTATAGAGATATCTTCATTCAACCATCATTCAGCGTACCAACTAGACGATCAGTCATTCGTCAGTGACCGTGACTGTGGTAAAACGGACAGCAAGACTTAGAATAGAATAGAATAGAATAGAATACTCTTTATTGTGTACACCATATACTTACCGTGTAATGGATGCCTTACATTTTAAAATATTGATAGAATTTACTTTGGTTACAAAGAATTTAAATAAAGGTAAATTAATTAATTTTTTAAGGTTTGAAACGCTTTGTCTTGCAAAAAGAAAATTTAAGATTAATTGCTTTTATTCAAAACAGAGTACTATAGTTTAAAAACTCCGGCGAGCTCCTTCTAATTATCTTGGAATATGGGTCTCAGCGTCAAACTCCAAAACAACACAACAAATCGTACAAAAAATAGGTCAGTAAGTATAAAAACAGCTATTGACCCTTATCCCATGCATCCAGCATGGAAAACTCTCCGAAACCAGTGCACATGACACTGAGGACGCTTTGAAATCTCTCTCTGGGTCTCTGCCGACCCTACTTTGGTATAGCACTTAAGTCACAGGCTTCAAAACGCAATAAATTTGCAATATAAGCCCTTTCAGCCCTTGCTCTTAGTGACCTCGAATTTAATATTTTGGCTGTGTTGGTTACCTACAGATTATGCGATTTTATTTTACTTTATTTTATTGTTGGTAATCTTACGAATTATATATCTAAATAAAATATCAGTGTTTCACTAACAGAATTACCCCTACATGATAAAGTGCAACATTCAAAACAAAATGTAAACCTGGAATTGATAATAAATGAGCACTCGCCTATTCAAATTCAGCGTTTGAAACCGTTGATTTTAGATTGCATCCATATTTATGGAGCAAACCTTTTATCTAAAATATGGCTTATGAAAAACAAGATGGTGGGTTGATGGATCCGTATGTCGGTGTGACAGTGATATGAAAAGCTTATCTATTACAATTTATCTGTCGCGTCCGGCCGGGTAATGGGTTCGATGCCGACTCGTACCGCCGGGCGACGGGCGACAGTCGCCATGCTGCCAAGATCGATGTGTGTTTGCTGTCAATGTGTCGGTGGTGTGAGCGATGGGAGATAGCGGGCTTCATTAATAGGTGTGTGTCCCCGCTATGTTGATTGATTGATAGCCTGTTGCTGAAGGAGTTACCTGCTATCTACATTTTTATGAGAAACTGTTTGAGTTAAGAGCGGCCAGCTGTAGGTTTTTAAATAAACCAAGGTTTTAAGGTTACCCTTTTTACTTTGAATTTCGCCTCGATTAGTAGTAAAAGTACGACACTTACGTAGTGAATCATGTATGGTTTTTTTCTGGAGGGTGGGAATTATCATCCAATGTCTTTTCCCGCTCTGAATGGAGCGGGCGAAGTGCGCGTGGCACACTACGCGCCGTCGACTCTCGGGCCTGGTCCTTATCGGACGGCGAGCTACCCATTACTCGCCGTCCGCAAGCCCGCGCCTACGGTGGTCGGAGATCTGCTTGCAACCCCCGATGCCCAGGGTGTCTCCTGCGGTCGCTGCTAGGGGCGTGAGGACGTCTCCATTGAGTCTCCCTCACGCGTTACGCCTCCTCCTTCGCGAGCATTACTGTTTCCCATTTCCTCTCGCTCCGTACCATGGCCTGGACCAGAGCCGGGCACGAGAGGTCGCTGCCACCGATCGCCTCCACGAGGACACGGCGGTGCTCCGCCTAAAACCATGTATGCCTCATTCGAGTATCTCGCCGTTTACCACAGTTTCGGTAATAGGCTTTATGTCTATTTCATATACATAAAATTTTGTTTAACCTACCATTTTAACTGAAAATAACTACTCGTACATCGTAGTCAGGCACATTAGTTGGTGAAAAAAAAAACCGTTCATCTGAATAAAAAGAAGCTCAACCCATAAATCTATCGATACAGTAATTATTATCATTTAACAACGAAAATTTATTTGTATGTCTGTATTTATTACTGTTCTATTCGCCTTTACATAAAGTTGCACATGCCATGTTATTTCTGATTTCTGCATCACTCAAAGGTCTGGTAGAAAACACCTAAGCCATTCAGTCCACCTTTGTACAGTGTATATTACTAGTGCATAAAGTTTTAACAAATAAAGTACCAATCTACCTATTTCAACAGTTTCCACTCCCCGCTTCAGCTTCTAACTAGCCCCGCTAGTCAATGCACACTGTATTGCACTTCACGGAATATTTGCCATCAAATGGTTATTGTCCAAGCTTTCTGCAGAATAACCACAGAATAATACGCTGCCGGGGTGCAGTGCACTACATCATAGTGTCGTTTAGTTTAGCATAGGTAAATGTCAAGCTTGCATTTCCCGAGGGTTATAGGAACGTAGTTAACATATTTCGCCATATTTTTAAGTCCTGTGCAATAGCAGATTGAGACTTTTCTAGTATAGACTTTGAGAGGTTACTGAAAAGGTTTTATTCTTAAAGTGTCGATGACATAAATAGTTTTCCTAAATTAGGGCGCAACTTAATATCAACGGCCTTGAGTGGTTAGCTTGCGTGTTCTCTGCTGAGCTCACACAAAGCGTCGTACTTCATTAAGAAGCGCTGTCCTAAATTAAACGCGTTTTTAATTTATTAATTATTATAATAAAAATAATACATATTTAAAAAAAGTAACAAAACCAAATCATTTTCTTTGTATTGCAAAACTGTAGATTTTTTTTTATACTCTTTTGGTAAAAAATAAAGGAGTAAAATGGTTTCACCTCAACAAATTGGAGGTGATTTGGTGTTTGTAGGGTTCCGAACATCCGAGTGTAAAAACGGAACCCTTATATTATCATTCGTGCGTCTTTCTGTCTGTCCGTCTGTCACAGCCAATTTACTTCGAATCTACTGGCCCGAATAAGTTGAAATTTGCTACACAGGTGTATTTCTGTGACCCCAACATGGACGAGTAATGTAAACAAATTAATTTGGAATATGGGGGTCACTTTTCGGGGAAAATCGGAAAATTTTAAAATAAAGTTCTTCAAACTGTACCGTGCGACATATCAAATGAATGGGCTAATTGTGAGGACTTCAAATATATTTCTTTTCGTAATTTTAAAATTAACCGTTTTAAAGTTTTTTAAGAATATAAACGAAAATACGCTACGCGACAGCCCTTCTCTGAATGTCTTTAAGAGGAAAATAAAACAGCACTTCCTTTCTCAATGACATATTATTAGGGTATATAATGGTGTATATTTGTATATAGTATTTTGTATGTATTTATTTATAGGGCTTATTTATATAAGTTTATATTGTACACAATACTACCCTCGAATGTGATCTCACTCTATCACTCAAAGGTTTGCTGGGAGAAAACTCAACTTTGAGTTAAGCTCGTCTTTGTACATGAACTGTGTTAATGACTGTATTTTATGTTAAGATGTAGTGTACAATAAAGAATAAAGAATTAAGAAAATTGACCATCTCCTTCCCCTTATCTCCAAAAAATGGAATCTACAATTTTATAAAAAATATAGGAAATAGGTCTTTACTTATAGATTACAGGAAAACCTATGAGAAGTGTATATTTTTGTAAACTTTATATTAACTTGCTTTGGTTTTATTTGTATTCTGTTACAAATTAGTAAACTATTTTTCAAACACTTTCTGGTCTTTGAAACTGCTGAAACTTGCTTTCATTATAAAATTAAGTACACAATGCAATAATATAGTAGTATGAAGCTGGTCTGATGATGGAGCCGGAAGGTGTCCATAGGATCTCCGCAACCAAAAAAGATGGCACTATCTTATTTCGACTCATTTGATGTGTATTGAAAAGTGATTTTATACTTGGTAGGACCCAGGGTCTGATGATGGAGTCGGAATTTGGCCATCGGATCTCCGCAACCAAATAAGATAGCATCATCGTGTTTCAGCTTATTGGATATGTATTGACACGCAATATTACATTTAGTGGTGGTGGTACCCAGGGTCCGATAATAAAACCGGAAGGTGATCATCCATAACAACTCCTCAACTATACAAGATAGCACTATCGTGTCTGGGTTTATTGAATTTGTATTGACTAGTGTTATTACAGTAGAAGGTGGTCAGGGTCTGAACATACACCGATGTGTTTAGAGTCATTGCTTATGTACCTACTTTCTGACATGTGTCATTAAACTAGGTGGTGAGTAGAGTCTGATGATAAAGCCAGAAGGGTACCATAGATACCAAACAAGTAAGTGCTTTATTGTTTAGTCTCGTCGATTTTGTGTTGAGTAAAACTAAAGCTTCAGGTATAGTCCAGGGTCCGATGTTGGATCTGGACGATCATCATAGGAAACCCTCAACTTAATAATGTAGCCCGATGAGGTAAGGCTACTTAGATTTGTCTTGACAATTTATAGCACAGGCCGTATAGATTCGATATTCGTTTGACTGACAAGAAGTTACAGGGCAGCTGGCTAGAAGAATAATGTCAGATGGCTGCTGCCCCAGGTACTGACTCTTTCGGCCTTACAGTAGATACGCTTCTGGTATCAGGAAAAGCATTTCAATAAATTCTAATGTTAAAATGTATAAAATAAAAATATAAAATCTTTTTAATGCGTCAGGTACCGGAATCAGACACAATTAAAAACCTATTGTCGCGTTTCCGATCGGGGACGCGCGGGAGCTGACAGGTAAGGCAAGTTTCAATCAAATAAAAACGTAAACTGAAAATGTTATAGTTAGTTGTAATAACATTTCTTTAAAGCTTGAGGCGTGAACGTTTCTTACACTGTTTTTAGGATATGCCTAAAATATTATAGTAGTAGGTACACATAAACGTAGGTACAACTATAAAAAAAGAAAAGTATGTCTTAAAAAGATTTTTTCCTTTTTTTAAAAGCTACTTAAAAAAAAATGTAATTCGTTCGGACCCCTTTGCGCGCGAGCCAGACTCGCTCTTGGCCGGTTTTTTTTAAATTTTATTATGTGATTCCGATAGTTACGTATCTTAGCATACCTAGATTACTAACTGTTTTTTCAGATGTAATTTCTCTGTAAGTGCCGACGAAAAGGTGTGTGGAGGTATGCGGAACAGGGTGTAAAGTCCCACAACCTCCATTGAAAAGGGAGGATCCTCCGACCAGACGGGTGTTGTGTCTGGTCCGGGCAACTGCCCGATAGTTGATTTCGGGCTGTTGTATATGTTCAAATCGCGCGGAGAACTCTGCTTGCGCGATGTAGGAATTTAGCTGTTCTAGTTCTTGTGTAGCGTCATAGATGTCGCTACAGGTGCAATCTGTACGCTTTTTAACACTATCGATAAGGGTTAGTTTTTTATATAGGGTTAAGTTAGCAAAATCATATTGTTGTCTATGTCGTTAATTTGTGCAAATAAATTCTTTTTCTTTCTTTTTTTTTTCGAGACAGCCGCCTTAAATCACATGCCTGGCCCAGTATTTGGCCACGACAATGCCGTCCGCTGACGCTGTCATTAGATCCTGTCGAGTACAGGGCATGAGGCACAAGATGGAAGGGGGGACATAGTCTGCGGAAAGACGCTAGACACTGAAGATCGGAACTGTCCGAGGACGATGGTACCTGTGGAAATGGTTTTTGCTGCGAACGACCTGAGTGCGGAGTCTATTTGAAGTTTTCCAAGTTGGCCATGGCAACGCATGCTCAGGCTGGAGGCTCTTCGATGGCTCGATGAAATCATCAGGAGATTTAAGCGTCTCGCGACAAAGATCGCATATCTCTGAGGTGGTGTTACTAAGATCTTAGTCAGTACAGAAAACTCAATAAGTACTTACATTAGCACTTTTCCCACCCTGATGATTCCTAACCGAACTATTTCGCAAGGAGCTCTCTAACTTCTCAATCGCGATCGATCTGCAGATTTGTCTGAAAATCAGCAATTTTTTTTGCTTTCGCGTATCACTATTTCCTTGTTCTATACCTGCTTTTATATTTACGACTTTAATCCTAGAAATAAAGTTTAACTGCAGAAAGTGCCGTACATACAGTTTTTTACGATTCCTAACCGTTAATACTGAATGGTTTAAATTACCCGAGACTAATTAAAGGGATAGCGTGACTCTGCCACTATTAAAGTGACCCATTTTAATTAACTACTATTTGCATTCAACTACGTTTTTTTATTTAGTTAAGTATTGTCGGTTTGTTGGTTGTTGTGTTGTTGTGTTGTTGTGTGTTGTTGTGTTGTTTGTTGTGTGTTGTGTTTGTTAAGTGTTGTATTGTGTGTGTTGTATTGTGTGTGTTGTGTTGTGTTGTGTTGTTGTGTTGTTGTATTGTTTTATCTATAATATTTTTGTATTTAGAAATAAATAAGTATGTTTATCAGTTGCCTAGTACCCATAACACAAGCTCTGCTTAGCTTGGGACTAGATGGCGTTGTGTGATAGTTGTGGAATATTATTATTATTATATTCCATTTATTTTATAGTTTAAACATACAATTTACATTTTTAAATATTAAAATATCAAAATATAAAAACATTTAAAAATATAAAAAATAGTATCCCACCGGTATCGGGATAGGGTCCAAGCTACCGGTGGTCAGGGCTCCTGGGAGAGGAACCTCCTAACTATGCGCGCCGTGTCCAGGAGTACTGCCTTCTGGATCAAGCCCTTGATCCAGCTGCCCAACGAGAGCCTCCTTAGGTGTTCGTCGAGGCTCTTGGCTATTAAGCCATTGGCCGTCACGACTATCGGCACAATGACTGCTGTATCCACCTCCCACATGTCAACAACCTCGCGAGCCAGATCAAGATACTTTGTTATTTTATCTTTCTCAGCCTTCACGAGGTTCTCGTCATGAGGGACAGCTATATCAACAATCATTGTGCGACGCTCTTGTCGATCTATCACCACTATGTCAGGCTTATTGGCAACAATAGTCCTATCAGTGATGATAGATCGATCCCAATACAACGTGATATTGCCATTTTCGAGAACTGGGTCGGGCTCATACCTATAGTACGGTACTTCAGATTCCACAAGATTGTATTTAAGAGCAAGTTGCTGATGGATAATCCTGGCTACAAGGTTGTGTCTATGCAAATAGTCTCCGTTAGCTAGACGAGAACAACCAGAAATAATGTGTCGGATTGATTCCCCGGGTCGGTGGCATGCCCGACAGATGTCAACCGTACCGTCCTTCACAATATATTTCCGGTAGTTATTCGTCATCATAACTTCGTCCATAATCGCACAGACAAAACCTTCGGTTTCCCCGAATAGGTCACCAAAGCGCAGCCAGGATACGGACGCTAAGAGGTCTACATCAGGTCCATGTAGGACCCGGTAAAAGCGTCCGTGAAGCTACTTGCTCTGCCATACTTCCCTGCGGTCATTAGTATCCAGTACTTTAAGTTTGCGCCAGTTCTCGTTTGCCAAGGAGAGCGGGGTGAGGCCCTTGTCCACAGCGACCACATCTCGATGCATACCCACGTCGTTTTCTAGGAAATATTCCCTAAGGCTGCATACCTCGCGGTTGTGTAGGGTCTTAGCATTTAAGAAGCCACGACCCCCACATTTCCGCGGGATATACAGCCTCATCACCGATGATCGTGGGTGATGCATCCGATTTGCGGTCAGCAGTGTGCGGACCCTCCTATCCAGGGCGTCAAGTTCCGTCTGAGTCCATTTGAGTATGCCGAAAGAGTACATCAACACCGGCATGACCCAACCGTTGAAGGCGCGCACCTTGTTCCCGCCTGATAAAAGACTATTTAGTACTTTATTCAGGCGGCCAAAGAAGCGCTCCTTCAGCGACTGTTTCACGTCAGCAGTATTGATGCCTAACGCTTCCGACATACCCAAATACTTGTAGGTTTCGGTTGAGCAGAGGGATCTAAGGTGTATGGAATCCGAGAGTTGAGTTCCCACGGATTCCATAATCTCCCCTCGCTTTACATGCATGACTGCACATTTGTCCACACCAAATTCCATCCTGATGGCGCTACTGAAGGTTTCTGTTACCTTCAGTAGCTTCATCAGTTGCAAGTTGTTGGGGGCAAAGAGTTTCAGATCATCCATGTAAAGGAGGTGTGATATGACCTGACCACCTCTTCTCAACCGATAGCCTTGTCCCGAACCCTCCAGTAATGTACTGAGAGGGTTGAGGGCCAGACAAAACCACAGTGGACTCAGACTGTCGCCCTGGAATATGCCACGCTCGATCCTTATCGGTTCGCTGTTCTCCTGTATCTGCCGACATCCTGGATAGTGAAGGACTGTACTCCACTGCCCCATACACGACATCAGGAAGGTGCGCAGAGTTGCATCAACTTTGTACAACTCCAGCACCCTCATGAGCCATGTATGTGGCACCGAGTCATAGGCCTTCTTGTAATCTATCCAACATGTCGACAGATCTCTTCGAGAACGACGAACCTGTTGGCTAATAGCAATATCGATGAGGAGCAGCTCCTTAGTACCACGGGACCCATTCCTACATCCATTCTGGGAGGCTGATATGATACGATTTTTATCAATGTGGATGTTAATTTTAGCTCTCAGAATGGATGTAAGAACTTTATAGACCGTCGGTAAACACGTGATCGGTCTATAATTCTTAGGTTCCGCAGTACTACCTGATTTATGGAGCAGGTGGGTTATTCCTGTCGTAAGAAACTGGGGCAGCGACCCTGACTCTAAGGCAGACTGGAACTGAGCTGCCAAGCGAGCGTGCGACCTTTGGAACCATTTAATCCAGAAATTGTGCAGCCCGTCCGGCCCTGGAGATTTCCAGTTAGGCAACGGACGGACTGCACGAGCTACATCTTGGGGGCTGATGGTAATTGCCCCCATTTCTGGTATAAGGTCGCACGCACGCTTGACCTCTCGAGTCCAATCACCCTCGGTGTGCCTGACAGGCACCGACCAGATGCTGCGCCAGAATGAACTCATAGCGTCATCATCCGGTAGATGCCTATCAGATACACCTTGGTCCGGTCGCTCCCAAGCCCTATAAACCCACCTTTCGTTGCTTTGGAAAGTGCGATTCTGAGTGTACCGCTCCACTCGCCGCTTGTACCGACGAATACGATTTGCCCATGCATAGACCTTCTGCTTCAGGAAGTCAATACGCTCTGTGACGCGGGTCAGATAATCTCGGGAACTAATATCAGTCCCCGAGAACGCCCGCCTCACGAAACGCATCACCCTAGGGCGAGTGTTGCCCTCCCTGAAGCAGATAAGCTTGCCGATGAGTGCTCTAGCCTCACCGATACGACGCTCAATTCTACACTGCCAAGCTGGTACAGCAGGTCGTGTAGCTCTGTCACAATTGGTGAACTTGACGTGAGCTACACGACATGCCGCTGCAGCTGCGCAGTATAAGATTGAGTGGGTATCGGCAAGGTCTTTGCTGTTATCAAAACAATTTGATAGCTGCGAATCTAGAGCACACACCAGCGCCTTATTTTTCTTATGCATGGGCAAACGAGGTAGACGAGGTCTAAGCCCAGGTGGTGTGGAGCGGTACTCCCGGAATGCATCCTCCAAAGCGCTCCTCAATCGTTCATTGCATTGAGTACTCACGGATATAGCCGCGTCATCATCATCTTCACCAACGTAGTCGGGTCGCGGTGAAGCATTGGGTTGCAGTTGCACCGCGGCCGGTGGCAAAACAGGTGAGACACGGCTACTCCGTGATTCGAGGCGTAGTCGATCAAGTACGGCGTCATCCAGCATACGGTTACGCTGGATGACCCGCACCTGATCCGACAGTCGTTGGGCCGAAACGTTGACAGCTGGCTCAAGCACCTGAAACAGAGAGAGCATCCGACCACGGTACGCAGTCAGGTTACTTCCCCCCTCTGTAGCCCCAAAGTATGAGCGCATGACGTTTTCGTTAATACTTTGCGTCCATCGCATGCGCTGCACACTTCCACCGGCAGCGGGAACCCTATCAGAGGCCGGCGGGCCTCGAGGTTCCAAGCTGGCTGGTGGTCGGCCTCTTCCCCGTCGACGCGCAGGTGGTGGTGTCGTCGGCGGAGTGGTGTATTCGTCGCTCGAGCTCGACGCAACTGCAGCGGCCGGAATCACTTGACTCACGGCTGGCGCAGGTCCCGGCGGCTGCGAGGCGGAGCTGAGCGACGAACCCGAAGATGTTGGTTGTGCATTTTGTAAACGTGCCCGGCTTCTTGTCTGCATTTTCGGTCCATTACATTTTTATTTCCATGTTATGTCAATTTTGTTTCCGTATTGTTGTGGTGATTTATTATGATTATTTTTTCCTGGTTTTTTTTTTGTTGATTGGACATGTTTCTTGATTTAAATATAAGTAAATTAAATAAAAATATCAGTGAGAAAATTTTCTTCGTCAGTCAAATTGACAGCCGGGCCACAGATATATTTAATATTTATTATTATTATTATTTATTGTTTCACCTGCACTTGAAAATGAACTTTAGGATGAAAGTTATTAAGTTAATTTTCGATTGTTAGCTTCAATAAAATATTTATTTGTTTTAATAAGCTAGTAAAACCTGCGGCTTTGCGTGCAAGCTATATAAAAGAGTATTCCACGTGATCCGCATGGCCGCGGCCGGACAACACGCCTCATTTGAATTAAAATAGCGTCGGAACTACAAACGCGGACTCGTTGTTTATATTGTTGTATTTTAATTAAATAACTACAGCCGATGTGATAATGACAGCTCATTAATTAGTAAGTAGATATTACAATTAGTGCACTGCATCATTGCGAATTGTTGTGGTTGTTAATTTTGAAAAGGGTCCTATGATTTTATCATTTAAGGGCTAGTTAGGGCTTGTTGCCGAAGTCTATTTATTTACCGCATTGGAAATCAACCAATTACAACACTACCTAGATACCTAAGAAAACTTTAGAACATGTAACGTTACTTAACATTGTTGGTGCCTAAAACTGACACTCAGAACTCAACTAACTGCGAAGCAGTACGAAGGAGGAGGCGGAACGGGTGAGGGAGACTCTACGGTGTGACACTCACGCCCCCAGCCGCAGCCGCCGCAGGAGACGCCCTGGACGTTGGAGGTCGCAGGACGATCTCCGGCCAACGTAGGCGCGGGCCTGCGGAGTAATGGGTAGCTCGCCGTCCGATCAGCCCCAGGCCCGTGAGTCGACGGCGCGTAGTGATCCACGCGCACCTCAAAGAGATGTCAGCCACCACTGACGGGGCCCATCATGACCGATGCCAAGCCCGAAAAGCCGTTGGCCCTGCACCTGATCTCTCCCCGGTCTAGTCGGATTGCCGTCTCTGAGGACTATGAGAGTAAAGGAACAGAGAGTGCACCTGTGTTCGCGCACACGCTTGTGCACTATAATATCTCCTGCGTACTTAATTAATCTCTGTTGAGATTGACCACCGTGACTGAAATGCGGTCGGGAGGATTATTATTATTTATTTAATATCCTTTATATATAAGAAACCTTCATAAGGAGCCTGGGATTTTGCGGAAAAAAATGCAGGGAGTGTGGGATTTTTATCTCATTAAAACCACTCGGGTTAACACCATCCGCACATGGACGAGGCTCCGTGACCTCTAAAAGACCACCCCGGAACCCGCTCTATGGAAAGCCTATTCGGGCACATCCCTGTGGTCTCCCCTGAGCTGTGCACGGCACCACCTGATCACTGTGCCACCGTCTTTGCTGGGATCACTCGGTTGGTCGGACAGAGTCCCCACTCTGTGCGCTTACGACCCCGGTGTCCCGCCTGCTTTAATGCAATGCAGACGGAGATCTATTTAATACCTACAGCTTAATCCTCAGCTTGTTTAGAAGTATATTTGCATAAAAGTTCCTTTTAACTAAAGTACCTTTTATTTTGTTTTCAGGGGAGACCTTTAAAAGGCGCCGGGACTTTTGGGGTATTTTACCGGGGAGTGTGACCTCACTAAAACCACCCCGGTGATTACCATCCGCACATGGAAGGGGCCCCATTACCTCTTAATAAACCATTCTGACAAATTTTTCAAAAATCATGCCCTAAATTTCAACATAAAAAAAGCAAATCTACCCGCGCCTTTTCCCAACTATCTTGTGGTCGGTTTCCAGTCTAACCGGATACAGCTGAATACCAGTATTTTACATGGAGTGACTGCCTATCTGACCTCTACAACCCAGTTACTGGGTAATACGATACCCCTTGATAAGACTGGTGGTCAGACTATCGGGCTTCTGACGACCCGTAACGACTGTCAAAGATCCACGATTGACAGCCGTGTCGAACAGCTTAACGTGCTTTTGGTCACCCAGCCATGGACCAACTCCGGCAAGCGTAGCTTAACCTGATGGATTGACTCGTGCGGCTGTTATCACTTTAGCTAAGAGCTCCTCTTTCAACAAGAAAGATTCATTAATAAAAAATCTTAATTAAACACGTCACACCCCTTCTTAAGCAGTATAAGCACAGCTATCATCGCCAATACCGCCCCTAATACACGCCTGACGTGTGAGATGCGAGGTGTGAGGTGTGTGGCGGCAATGATTAATTTG
Organism: Polia nebulosa; assembly: GCA_951329385.1. Lineage (NCBI taxonomy): Eukaryota > Metazoa > Arthropoda > Insecta > Lepidoptera > Noctuidae > Polia > Polia nebulosa. The sequence continues at coordinate 1,584,568 of OX589592.1, read as the reverse complement.
CAAACAAATGTATTATTAATCAGCACTTGGCATGGTTACATCGACGACAGCCTTCCCACGGGAGCCTGATTTGATTATACGTTGATGAATAGGCTTTGGCATATGATAACTGGGTGTTTATTACAACTCTCCAAACTGCAATTTCCATTATTTGTCTCTGCACCACTCAGAGGTTCACTGGAGGCTTTCAGTCCACCTCTGACTATGATAATAGGCATGTTTCCTAGGTAAAAAATTATAATTCTATTTACGAGTAGTTCGCGAGTTAGATTATCATTTTTTTTTCATTAATTTTTCCTGTTACCAAACCAATAAAAAATTATAAAGATAAAACGCAACAATATTCAGGAGTAAGAAGAAAATAAAAATACGTGTTATTTTTTGGTAATTAACTGACGTTCTAATTTAGATACCTAAATATGTAAATATAGTCAGTTACTTTGCTCGCATAACGGATGGTAGGGCTCCAAAGTTTGTCAGTATGCCAAAGGGCTGTGTTGCATTTATTTGTACAACTTGAAGACGTGTATCATTCACCAATCCACACTGGTCCCGCGGGATAGATTATGGCCCACCCCCTATCACAGAGAGGAGGCTTTTGTCCCAGTATGTTTTGTATGTGTTGTATAACCTCCGCACAAGTTGACCCAGTGAAGGTCGCAGGAATATGCTGGATCTAGGCCGCGTGGGGTCTTTACAGCGATGCATAGGGGAAACCTACGTCCAGCAGTGAACATCTTACGGCTGCGATGATGGAGATGATCAATGCTGAAAGTCGGAAGTATTATAAATTGTCTGTGATAATTATTTTAACTTAAAACAAATGAATGTCTACAGTCACGCACACAATATACCGCAGGTTAAGTAGGTATGTACAGTCAAAACCAGTAGTTATCTAGGCATGTATTATTCAGGCGCTAGGTGGACCCCGCACCCGGATCCCGGGGGGTCGGATCGCTCGTGTGCACTCGTTTTCATTATATCTGTGGCGGAATAATTCGCTCGTTAATTAAATAGGGCACGAGTTCTTCTACGAGGAACAGACTAACAGACAGTTTGTACGTGTTATGCGTGTGTATTATTGTTTTAGACGGGGAATGTCTGGGAGGTCGTGATTTTAGGCTTAACTTTACTGTAGAAATTGGTAAAATAGGCTTTAGATAAGTATTTCCACATCAATTGACATTTTCACGCATGTACAGATTTGCATGAAAATATCAATTGATTCTCACGGGGTTCCCACGCGTAAATATTAAGCGGAGGTTTTCAACACACTTGCGAGGAAACAATAAAATTATATTTAAAGTCTATCAAGATTCTTAGGCATTCACACGAGCTTAGAGCCAGTTTAACGCTTATAATATGTAGTCAGAAGATGCCGGCTGATTCATCCCTAGTCCTTTACTCAGGTTAAGAATACCACAGGTCTCACCATATTTTAAAAACTAAAAGGCAGGTAGCAGAAAGTCCACAATGCTCAGTGTATCAATCATTTTATGGAATATCCGTTGAAAAAGCGCTCCGATCTCTTCCACACCCGAGTGTCGGGCTTATGGAAGGAACTCGAGCCAAGTCAAACAAAGCGCAGTTACTTTGCTTCAACTGAAAAATTATCTCGAGACGTTTCCTCTTTAACATTTATTATTTCTAGAGTTTCTGTCTCTTAATAAGTTTGCGAAAGGTCGATGACACGAGACTGGGTGGTAAGTTTCTAAAGTAGTCCCCTACAGGTTATAATATTAAAAGCATTAACATTTCAAGTTTTACTCGTTCTTCTCCATAGAGATCTACGCCTTGGAATGTGCAATTAGCCTCATCTTTCTGACTGACCGACTTAGAAACAATGATATTATAAAAGAAAGATACGCTATGTTCATACAAAGTGGCGTTCAGATATCGTTGAGTTGTTATTACAAATGTCCTTATTATGGTATGAAGTGAAATTCTTTCATATCTTGGAACCATAGTTTTTACACTCTTAACACAACTTGGTATCATATATGTATAATATATTATTTCCACGCCACGGAGACGCTTTTCTTCACTCGCTGCTGCTGTTAGCCGACTAAATCAAATTGCTACGAATGGCTGAGACAGCTGTAACAATTTGCGCTCGCTAGTGGTATAATCTACCTTTTTTTTAAAACATAATTATAATATCATTGCCTGTAAATGATTTATAATTTGAAATTAATGCTTTGAGTTTATGTACGCAAAATAATACAATTCAATTCAATTAAATTATATTTCAAATAAACCATTTCCAGGCACTTTTGAATTGTTAATAGGTCGGTCTGTCAGAAAGATGAAGCTAATTGCACATTCCAAGGCGTAGATCTCTATGGAGAAGAGCGGCCAAGATACTCCATGGAAACCCTTTTAAACCATGATATGTATTACAAAAGTCCTGGTTACATTTATCTTGTTGATTCTATTATATGAGAACAATGTTAAATAAACAATTCAAAAATAAACAAAATAGAAGATTAAAATAAGCCAGTGGCAGTTAAGAGATGACCAGTCTCAACTGACGGCACCCGTACACGAACATGACACGTGGATCAGCACCACTCAGCTCAACCATAATTGAAGAGAACCAAAAGACTACACATGAACCACCATCAGTGAAACATTTGAGTGAGCATGACAAACTCTCATACGTCAAAAAAGCCTTTACCTATCGCATTTATTAAAATTTTCAAAGTTATCGATGTGTTTTATGAAAGAAATGCCTTAGCATAAGTTTGAAAGATAAATAAATTCCTAATAACATTGAAAAAGTCACATTGACTAAGTAGGTTTTTAAATAACAAATCGATCAATCTCGTTTTTTACTATTCAGTGATGACTTTGAAATGTCTCCATCGATTTTTAATGAGACTTACGCATAATACCAAGATAAGCTTTTAAAGCTAAAGTATTTTTCGTCCTAAATCTAGATTGATGCTCAAGTTTTTCTTTTTCTTCACAATGCTGAAATGTTTCGGTATAATATGGAGATAAAGTTTCATGGTCGGCTCATATCGTGGTTTAACATAAATATACCATACGACTAAATCCTAAGTCTTAGCTCCTAAGACCTTGAGCTAGCTCTGAACTTAAATCTGGGGTAATTTTACCCTTACAATCTTTAGGTTTTACGGCTGATAATAAGCGAGTACTATGTAGTACAGAGAAAGGCGTTTCCCAGGGGCGTTTGTCACTTGATAGCTAGAAATAACACTGTTGGACATAATATATTGTCTAGTTAAATTGCCCTCGAAACGTTAACAGCCGCACGGGTCAATCCATCAGGTTAAGCTACGCTGGCCGGGGTTGGTCCATGGATGGGTGACCATCTTTACATACCGAGACTCCTTCGTGCCTCGGAAAGCACGTTAAGCCGATGGTCCAGGCTGTCAATCGTGGATCTTTGACAGTCGTTACGGGTTGTCAGAAGCCCGAAAGTTCAGACTTTCGGGCCACCAGACATACCAAGGGGTATCGTATTACTCAGTAACTGCATGGGTTGTGGAAGTCAGATAAGCAGTCACTCCATGAAAAATACTGGTATTCAGCTGCATCCAGTTGAACTGGAAGCCGACCCCAAGATAGTTGGGAAAAGGCTAGGCTAAATTGAGTAGTTTTTTTTTCTCTCTAAATAAATAATCAAAAGGGGTATAATCTGACTTGGCAGACGTATTGGTGTTTAAAAAGAATCTATCATCATGCCGTTTTTCTGCTTAAAAGAGATTTTTTAATTTTGACGTACCTACGCTAATGGAACCTTTTATCTTCATCCAAAACATGGCCAGCATGAACAAAATTCTCGTTCATTCACTTACCTCAGCCGAATGGGACTATACAGCAGCGTGGCAGCAAATAGCTGACTAAGCAAAGGCAGCGTCGGGTGCAAAAGAAAACCCAATGAATAGTAAAAGCGGGCAATTAATCGGCACCGTCGGCCTCGGGGGACGATTGGCGCGGCGCCTCTGTGCCAATGTGTGGCTGGCTTGGTTCGTGTACGAACTTAGTAAGGCTTGGAGCTGTATACAGGGTGTAACGGAAACGGGTGGGGCATATTTTAGATGGTTCTTCTGCCAAAAGAAGTGAAAAACTTTTTTTTAAAAAGTCATCGGCTGTCTAAAATCAAAACCAAGCAAGAGCATCTGAGCAAATTTGATAGGAGAAGGAAAAGAAACATTTTCTTTGACTATTTAGAACACAATAAATATAAAATATGACAACGCATATTAATGTTGTTTAATTTGGTCTGATTGACTAATTTGGTGCTAAAATACTTGTTTCAATGAATGAAATTATATTGAAACATATCAATGATATTGAAACATTACGATAAAAACATTTAGCTTGAAATGATGATCTATAAAATATGCGTCGAAGTATAAACCGACCACTAGTCGACTGCCGCAGTTTATAACAATAATAAGAGTGTACATGATGCGACCGTTTTTAGGGGTCCATTTATTGAGTGTGCAATTCACTCCCCACCTTTTTTTTAACAATGTACTATAAAAAAAACCGGCCAAGTGCGAGTCGGACTCGCATACGAAGGGTTCCGTATGATAAACAGAAAAAAACCCAAAAAAAAAACACGTTTCTAGAAACGTGGTGTTTTGGGTTTTGTTTTGGGCTGTATCTCTTGATCCGTAATAGGTAAACAGTTGAAATTTTCACTCCCCCCTTAAATGGGGAAGCCCCCTTTGGCAGGGAAGAAACAGGGGTGGGTTTTGGTCAGTAAGCGTCTGACACGCCATCCCGCTCTACCCTAGAGCGGGAGATGTCATTGGATGATTTCCCACCGCACAAAAAAAAAAATTAGTTCCGGGAAAAAATAAGTTAGGGTCCCGAAAAATCTAAACGATGCCAAGAAATATGAGTGTATTCCAGAATAATAACAGCAACGAAAATAGTAAAATTATGTCCGCTAGTGCACTTTCAACAGGTTGCCTTTTTATGCATTTAATGTAAAAAAGATTGAATATTTACAAAAACCCGTCTGTAAAAATACAACTAAAAAGTTCCAGAAAACAAGTCATTTTCCAAGCAGTTCGATGCAGTTAGTTGTTGTTTAATTACAGTCGGGTTTTTTGAAAATAATCAACCTTTTTAGTTTCTACATTTTAGGGAGTTATATTTACCCTACCATAGTTCTTCGACTTATTTTTTTTTCCTTTTTACAATATGGCGTCTGATTGTCGCCATATTTTATTTTGATTACTGTCATGTCTTTAGCAGCACTCACAAGATTCAGACGATAAGAATTATCAAAATCGGCCCACGCGTTTTGTCTCTATCGTGCCACAAAGGAACAAACATACATACTTACATAGGCTAATAATCACATTATCCTCCCTTGCGTCGTCGGGGACACATTCACTGTGCGTACAGCTAAGAAGTGGAAAACCATGCCGGAGTCTGTGTTTCCTGATAGCTACAACCTGGAGGTCCTAAAGTCAAGAGTGAACATTTAGGTTACTTCTAGGCAAGCGCGCTTTAACGTCGACCACATCACCGCTTACCATCAGGTGAGATAGTGGTACAACGCGAGCCTATCAATTCTATATACTATCAATAGTAACAAAAAAAAAGTTTTTGACAGCTGAAATGTTAGTTTGTTTCCATAGTTGTCCTTACATCTATCTACTTGGATTGCATGTAGTCTCCTACACGTATCAGATAATGTCTAAGATAAAACACATATTAACGCGTCTTGGAGTTAAAGTTTCCACCTCATTCGAGCAGACGTGATGTGTTTCAGCTAAATAAGTTTAGTTTGAAGTGCTCTGATTCGGATTCTCTTTGCCTCAGCACTACTTAAACTGAACAGTAGGTTTCAACCCGTAATTCCCAGCAAATTGTACCTCCGTGTAGTGCTGGAGGAAATTCTCCAAAAGTTAGATTGTTGCTTGTTAACGGGGTGAATTTTTTCATATAGTTTTCAGGTACCTATTTTGTTTTCAAGTTGCTGAAAAGTTTTTTTTCTGACTTTTGGCTTTGATGTTGTTTCCGTAATGAAATTTTATTTTGAATATGGGCAGAATATTACCGTATAATAGCGTACAATTGCGTACACGGTACGTACGTACGTATAACGCATAATTTTCCAATTTTTCTCTTCGTCCAAATTGGCCCAGCCGTTCGCGAGTTTTGCGCTTAGCAACACATTTAGCTATTCATTTTTATTTATATAGATTTAATTTGAGAAAATTGCTTTGGTAACCACCATTTTTACATCTCAAATAACTCAAAAGTAGCTCTTTCAAATCTTTCTTGCCAACTAAACTAGCTGCAGCGAACGTCTCGAAAACTTCGCCGTCATTTTTTCCAGTGGCAACAGAAATCCGGGGAAGTGCTCAGGTAGGCACAAAAAACATTCATTTCACTCTACAACGACTTACAGTTATTTACGCGCAACCAAATTGGTTTCTCGTAAGTCCAGTTTCATATTTAAGTAGGGTCGCCAACCGTTCTGGGTTTAAAGTTATGTCCTGGATAGTTTGTATAAAAAAATGGATGTTTTCTAGATGTTAGGATTCATAGTTGCTATAGAAGATAGTGATGTGGTTTATAAATATAAACAAAATGAGATAGAGTCCAATTAGATTGCTTGCGGTGTGTACTTGTTATGTGTAATCTTTAGGTTTCCGGTGTGTAAAATTAGAAAGAAAAAAGGAATAAAAATATTTACTTGCCGCAGTCTAAAGGCACACGCAAAAAAATACAATTATTTATATTATAAGTATTAAATTTTACAGCATAAAAGCCAGGCAACTAGTGCCTGACGCTGATTGTTATAATATTGTGAAATCAAACTGTTGTAATAGACGACTCACAACTGACTGCTATAAATACTAGATATAACTTTTTTTAAATTCTAATTTAAAACCCTCACCACCTTTTTAGGGTTTCGTATTTAAAAAAAGTTTTTTTTTTTCGTTTTTAAATTAAAACTAAAACCGAGAAACAATTAATATGTTCATAATAATAAACACAAAGCTCCTTTCTAAGTCTGCATGTTATAACGGGCGGCTACGGAACCCTACCATGCGCGTGGCCCAACACGCACTTCGCCGGTTTTGATTAGGTTAGCTTTTCATACGACCTCCGTAGATACCACAGTACTTACAGATTTATTATTTTAAACTGGTGTTTGTAAAAGGTGCTGGAACTTAATATTAAAATTTCGCTTCAACCCTTAACTTTACATATGTAGGTACCATAGATCCAAGAGAATTGAATCGTTTCTCCGGGACTCGTCAATCTTCAATGCCTCGGTGCTTTTCTGGTGGTCGCCAAGGTTTTTTTGGATTTTAGCTCTCAGGAGTTACAGTGACGGGCTTGTCCCAAAATAAATAGAGTTCCTTACTCGAAAAGTAACTAACGGAATCCTATTACTAAGCCTCTGCTGTCCATCCGTCTGTCCGTCTGTCTGTCAGCGGGGAGTATCTCATGATCCGTAATAGGTAGATGGTTGAAATTTTCATAGAATGAGTCTGTGTTTCTTTTGCCGCAGTAAGAAATAATAAAAATAAACCAAAAATTAAAGGGGGCTCTCTACTAGAAACGTGTTTTTTTAGGGCAATAAATAAATAATAATTATCTATACATATAATAAATCTGTAGAAAAGTCATTTTTGTACATTGAAGAAATTGAAACAAAAAATAGCCAGCGTGTGAAAAGATAAGTAACAGAACCCATTTCCATCATTTTTGAAATTTTTGTCTGTTTGTCTGTTTGTCTGTTTGTTTGTGCGCACATCACGTAAAATCTACGAATTCAATGCTGACAATGTTTATATACAAAAATTATACGCAACTTGAGGATTAACTTAGTTTTTGTTTCATCGAAATCGGTTCACTCTATCAAAAGATATGATTAATTTAGTGAGTTCAAGAAGTAAAATATTACGTTACGCAATTAAGTATAGTACTTGCAACGACATCTTAAGACTAAAAATAGAACTAATGTTGATAGTTGAAATCTAAATCCGATAGATGGCGTTGTGCAAATGACGTCATTTTCTGAATCGCGGTGTTAAGATTTTCCGCGCGAGGATGACGTCCACCGTGTTTACTAGGCAAATTGGGTTTCGTTAGGTGTCTTAAAAGTTCTTGCGTGTGTCGTAAAAGTTCTTTGGTTGCTTGGTTTATCGATTTTCTAAATTGGTCGAAAAAAAAGTATTTGCTTATCTTATTGGTTTCGTTTGGTCAACTTTGGTCATTGGTTTGAAGTACGAAGTAAAGATTGTATTTGATTTACTTCGTAGTTTGAATCCAATAGTGCCAATCGTTATACAGTAAGTTAGTGTTGCCAATTCGTTGAGCCACGACCACGAACAGACGATACGTTGTCACACTAGACTGTTCGACGCACCGATCTTTTAAGTTTGTAGGCTATTCAGTCATAAGTGTTGTTAGTTTTGTTTATTGCTTTAATTTTCCTTGAAAATGCCTCAAAGAAAAAAAACTAACCTTTCGCTGCGTAGCCGAAATGCGAAAAGGATGAGACTTTGTAGGTCTCAGGAATCGGAAGAAGATCGTGAAGCACGGTTATCTGCTAACCGAGAGCACATCGCTCTTTCACGTGAATCGGAAACGTTCACCGAAAGGGAGTCACGTTTAAGTTCACAAAGAACACGGACCGCGACTTTGCGGTCTCAAGAGAGTATCCAGGAACGCGAAGACCGGCTGTCTGCTGATCGGGAGCGCCACTCTCTCTCACGTGAGTCAGAGACATTCACAGAAAGGGAGTCGCGCTTAAGTTCGCAAAGAACTCGTACCGCGACTTTGCGTTCTCAAGAGAATATCCAGGAACGCGAAGTTCGGCTGTCTGCTGATCGGGAGCGCCAGTCTCTCTCACGCGAGTCAGAGACTTTCACAGAAAGGGAGTCGCGCTTAAGTTCGCAAAGAACTCGGACCGCGACTTTGCGTTCTCAAGAGAGTATCGAGGAACGCCAAGCACGTCTGTCATCTGACCGAGAGCGACACGCTCTCTCGCGCGAGTCTGAATCTCTCTCCCAAAGAGAAGAACGATTACAAATAGCTAGACATAACTATGTAGGTGTACAAAGAAACAATGAAAGTTATCTTGCATCTGAAAGGGAAAGAATAGATGAACTAAGACGAGCAGAAACAGCAGAACAACGTCAATCTCGCCTAGAAATAGAACGAGCTCGATACCATATGAATAGAGAAACAAATAGCGGAGCTGATGAGTCCATGGAAAATGACGATGCAAATATTTTATTACCTTGGGACAATAGGGAAAAATCAGGGTTCACATATTCGTCTAGAATTAATTATGCTGGCTTTACTTTCGTGGGTGACATGAGAGAAATTTGTAATTTTTGTCATGCTTTGAAATGGAGGAAAGAGACAGATGGAATGTGCTGCTCAAATGGAAAAATTGTTCTTCCAAATTTCCAAGATCCACCACACTTACTTAAAAGTCTCCTGAATGGCGATCATCCCCAGTCGAACCGTTTTTTGGATAATATTCGTTTATATAACAGTGCTTTCCAAATGACTTCCTTTGGGGCAAAACAAATAACGGAAGGACCGTTCATGCCCACCTTCAAAGTACAAGGTCAAGTTTATCACCTTATTGGATCTTTGCTGCCAGAAAATGAACCCAAATTTCTCCAAATTTATTTTGTATCCGATTACACGCAACAGCTCAATGTTAGAAATCACAATTTTCCCCAGCTCAATGCTGAGCTTTTGGGTCAACTTCAAGAATTGCTGCATCACGTTAACCAGTACGTTCGTGAATTCAAAGCTGCATTGGAGTCAATTCCACAAGGCAGCAATGATTTCAAAATTGTTATAAGTGCCGATAGACGTCCTGTGGGTGAACACCGTGGAAGACACAATGCACCCGTCGCAGATGAAGTTGCAGTTGTTTTAGTCGACCAGGAGTGTGAGAGACGTGATATCGTGTTGCGTACACGCGACGATCGCCTTCAACGCATTTTGGAAACCCACCGAGCTTACGACGCCCTGCAATATCCACTAATTTATTGTCATGGTGAAGATGGGTACAATTTTGGGCTGTACCAAGTGAACCCTACTACGAGAGTCACTAATTATCAAAAAAAAATATCTGCTCAACAATACTATTCCTACCTTTTACAAATAAGGCAAAACAGTTTCGTATATTTGCAACGATTTCGTGGTTTGTTCAGCCAATTTATTGTGGACATGTACGCAAAAATAGAAACTGAACGTTTAGTGTATATTCGCACTAACCAGCGACGGTTACGCGCTGAAGAATACGTGCACTTGCGGGACGCCATGCAATCAGATAATAACGTCGAAAACTTGGGTCGATTGGTTATTTTGCCATCCAGTTTCACAGGCGGTCCGCGGTATATGCACGAACGAACGCAAGATGCTTTTTGTTACGTCCGTAAATACGGCCGGCCGGACCTTTTTATAACATTTACAACAAATCCAAAGTGGACGTAGATTTGCCAGGCACTTCTCACAGGACAGGCGTCATACGACAGACATGACATTATTGCTAGGATTTTTCATTTAAAACTCAAAGTCTTGATTAATCTACTTACAAAGGAGAAAGTTTTCGGTTCAACTCTTTGTTTTATGTATAGCGTCGAGTGGCAAAAGCGTGGTTTACCCCACGCGCACATTCTTCTGTGGCTGGAAGAAAAAATTCGTCCCGATGCTATAGACAGTGTCATAAGTGCAGAATTTCCGGACTATAATGCAGATCCGATTTTGCATGACATAGTAAAAACACATATGGTTCACGGGCCATGTGGCCTCTTAAACAGGGAATCACCGTGCATGAAAGATGGTCAATGCTCAAAAAAATACCCCAGAGCACTGAAAGAACTAACTATGGCTGGGGAAAATGGGTATCCGCAATACCGGCGAAGATCACCGTCACAAGGTGGTTTCACAGCTACTGTCAGATTCCGTGGACAAGAAATAATTCTAAATAATAGTTGGGTGGTACCGTATTCTCCAGTTTTGTCAAACGCTTTTCAAGCACACATTAATGTTGAAATTTGTAATAGCGTCGAATCTATAAAATATATATGTAAATATGTTAATAAAGGTAGTGATCAAGCCATGATAGCACTAAGAAATAACAACCAATTTGATGAAGTGACAAGGTATCAATCTGGCCGATACATAAGCTCTTCGGAGGCAGTTTGGCGCATTTTGAGTTTCCCTATTCATGAAAGGTATCCGCCAGTCATCCATCTTGACGTGCACCTGGAAGGCGGGCAGCGAGTTTACTTTCAGCCAGAAAATGTGGCAGAAAGAATGAACAACCCAAGACAAACCACCTTGCTCGCATTCTTTCGCCTTTGCGAAAGAGACAATTTCGCTAAGTCTCTGTTGTACAATGAAGTGCCACATTATTATACTTATAACAAGCAGCAAGGTGTTTTTAATCGCAGGAGACGTGGAACTGCTGTAGAAGGCGAGTCCGGCATTTTTAAAGAACACGTGATTGGAAGAGTATACACGGTGCACCCAAATAATGCAGAGTGTTATTATTTACGCCTTCTTCTTCACACAGTGCGAGGACCTACTTCTTTTGCTGAGCTCCGCAAAGTGGACGATATAGAATATCCCACATTTCAAGCTGCTTGCCGCGCACGGCATTTATTAGATGGCGATCAGCATTGGGATGATGCTTTAGCCGAAGCATGCGTCAGTGATAGTCCACATCGTTTGCGCCATTTATTTGCCATTTTGTTGACATTTTGTGGCCTATCGGACGCTGGGCAGTTGTGGCAAAAATATAAAGACGCGTTTGCCGAAGATTTTTTGAGACAGCAAAATATAAATAGTGAAACTTCTGACCAAGTACGTGAAAGCTGCCATAATAGGGCTTTGCTGGCTATACAAGATATAGTTACAAGTATAGGAGGGAACCCCCTCAGTCAATACGGCTTGCCGACACCGACAGTTGGTGGGGAACGAATTAATAGGGAGTATACATCTGAAATAAATTACAACCCCGAAGAGTTAGCAGAAATATTGCGAAATGGCTGTTCAAATTTGACGACAGAACAACGTCAAATCTTTGATAGAGTATGCTGTAGTGTAGAACATTCATTAGGAGAAATGCTGTTTTTAGATGCACCTGGTGGAACAGGTAAAACTTTCCTCACTAAAGTTATCTTGGCTCAAATAAGGAGCCAAAACAAAATTGCCCTTGCCGTCGCTTCCTCAGGAATAGCTGCCACTTTATTACCAGGAGGAAAAACTGCACATACAACATTTAAAATACCAATCGACTTGGACCGCACAGAAAACCCTGTTTGCAACGTGTCTCGCAATAGTGATAAAGCAAGGGTTTTACGCGATTGCGCCCTTATCGTTTGGGACGAGTGTACGATGGCAAATCGTAAAGCTGTGGAAGCTGTAGATAGAACGTTGCGAGATATAAGACAAAATGACCGACCGATGGGAGGCTTAACGGTGCTATTCTGTGGAGACTTCAGGCAGACACTCCCTATAATACCCAGAGGAACGAGGGCCGATGAAATAGGTGCCTGTTTAAAGAGCTCTATTTTATGGCGTAGTGTCATATTAACTAATTTGAGCTTTAATATGCGAGCATATTTGGGAGGTGACGCAAACGCGCAGGTTTTCTCAAATTTACTACTTCAAATTGGTAACGGCACATACCCGACTCAAGAAGGAGGTAAAGTAACTTTAGTCGAAAGCCTGTGTTCTTCTGTTGCCTCACAGCAGGAACTCATTTCCTCTGTATACGGAGATCCATCAGAGATCTCGAACCATGACGCTGCTTGGCTATGCCAATGAGCTATTTTGGCACCTCGCAACGACCAAGCAGCAGCAATAAATTCTCAAATATTGGTACATGTTTCTGGAGAAAGTAGGGAATATTTATCTATTAACACGGTTTTAGAAGAAGGAGATGCCACCCACTATCCAGTAGAGTTTTTAGACTCTCTAAATACACCAGGTCTTCCAGCACACAAAATTTATTTAAAAGTCGGAGTACCAATCATTCTACTCAGAAATTTAAGCCCACCAAAACTATGCAATGGAACTCGGTTGAGAGTAACAAATCTCCAACGAAATGTCATCGAAGCCGAAATCTTAACAGGTTGCGGCTCCGGTGATGTTGTTTTCATTCCCAGGATACCCATTATCCCCAATAATTTTCCGTTTACTTTCAAACGTGTGCAATTTCCTGTAAGCCTCTGTTACGCTATGACTATTAATAAAGCCCAAGGCCAGACGTTATCCGTTGCGGGTGTAGACCTTACTTTTGATTGTTTTTCACACGGCCAACTCTATGTTTCTCTATTACGTGTTAGCAACCCAAACAACCTTTTTGTATATGCTCCGGGTAATTCCACCGCTAACATAGTATATAGAGAAGCATTAACGTAATCAACTATACCAAAGTCAGGACTCTTATCTAAATCATCAAAAAGGTGATATACTCTTATCTAAACGACGTTGTTTTGTTCTCGACAACCACGCGAACGAAGTCGCGGGCACAGCTAGTTATTAATAAATTCGCAAAAAAATATGTAATAAAATTAAATTTAACACTTCATGCGCGATTCTGACTCGCACTTGGAAGGTTTTTTGTTTAAACTTTGGAAAAACTCTTTTGTTTAATTTTTATTATTATAAATTCACTTTTTATTAACATTAGTCTAGTTTTTTTACTGCTACATGTCGGTAACGCGAACTCATAAGATTTAACCCATCCAAAAAGACTCAAATACGCACATGATACGTGTACACAGGCCGCTGCGCGTCGCCAGTCTGGCGCAACACGTCACTAACATATCGGTGACGCGAACCCATCAACAATCTTCAAAATATGAAGGCACACCTGAATCCCGACCTCCACGGAGACCCTGGCCACCCTGCCCAGGTAGAAGCCGCGTAACGCGAGCAGCCCCAGTCCGCCATTCGAGACATCGTTAATCAGAATAAGACTTCGCCATTTTAAACGAAACAAGGATTGTTAAAAGTTTTAACGATGCTTTTTTATAAAATAAACTCCGAAGTGAAAGGAAATTATGTAATACTTGATAGATTGGTTATTTTTCATAATGAGGAAACTTTAACTGGACCGGGATATTTTAATGAAGCCACTTATAGATCTTCGATGGAATATCTACAGATTGTGTAGTTATTATGGTAAAGAAATATAAAGTTGGGCATGAAGGGAAATTGTATTGTTAAATTAAAACTGCAATTTATATTGTGTACAGTCACGAGTAAAAATATGTACACAAGAAAACTTTACTTGTAAACTCGAGTATTTTAAAACCGTCCCATTAAAAATATTCGAGCTTACAGTGTACATATTTTTGCTCGTGACTGTACTTGTCTGTGTCAAACTCTTTGATGATAATTAATTTGAGGTATTTATTTATTTATTTTATACTTTATCGTACACCATTTTACATTAAAAAATATGAAACTAAAAATTAAAACACATACAATGGGATATTACGTAGTCGACTAAGTTTTTTTTACAAAAAAGCTTCTGTTCTTTTTTAAAAATTTCGTTTCTCTAAAAATCTCAGCGAGAAAAGTGTGCATTGACAACTCACCCCACACTCAAAAAAAAAAAACGCTTACTCCACCACAGTTCACACGATTTTTACAGAAAAGTACCAGGTCTATGCTGCTTCCTGACCATCACTAGTACTTGCTAAATTCACTTCAGGCGCTTGTCTAGTGCCGGCATACTAGACTCACTGTCTAGGTTCTGTTTGTTATGGTAATTTGGACATGTCTCATAAAATAATTATTATAACTCTGGCAGAGTTTAATGAGCTAACGTTATCTACGTGCACCGCCTGCTTCACTGACAATATTAACATTATAACAACCTTTAATTACCTTCCATAATCGCCAACTTTAATAGCCATTTAACCGGTAGACCTACTCTTAAAATGAACAAAAAGTACATGATCAAAAACAATTTTGATAATCTTTTTGACACAAATGTTCTACAAAATAAGCAAATAAACCCTCTTTAGGGTAACAACCCCTTTCGAGTAGGAACTCCAAATTAAGAACACAGTTTTTACAATAATCTGGATGGTTTTCATTTAAAAGCACAATCATCGTCCTGGGTTCACAACCTTAAGCCTTCGGGGTCTAGAACCCTTATCATGAGTCGATAAGGTTTAAAATCGTGTGTAAAGGATGCAGGGTTCTGTGGTAGGTTTGCAAATGAGATGGGCAGGAGTGTTGTAATAAGATCAAATTAAAATTTCCACGTCCGTAAAACGCATGTGTGCTTTATTCAGGCTGGTAATGTTCCCTCGTTTGTAATTTCCTATATAGGAAAGCTTTAGGAAGTTGTTTTGATGGATTCCCTATTGAATTTTGAGTAGCAACGTGAGGTTCCAAATGCGGTGAAATTAAATAAGGAGGCGTACGTAATTTCAAGGAAGTGAAGGCTTTTAAAGATTCACGAAGTTACAAAGACGTCAAGCATTAATGCACTTTTTGGTGGAATAATTTAGTCACCTTCGCCTTTAACCCGAAAACATATCCGGTGGGAAAATACTCGGTGTATTGCTATATGTGTTTATAAGGTAGTTCGATCTTCATACTCCTACATATTATAATAAGGGGCAATAACTCCTTCGGGGATCATTCTACTGCCATATCAATGATGTTAGTTTCTTAATTTTCCAATTGGAATGCAGGCTACTACTAAGAATCACAATCGAGGATCGAACTTGGAACCTCACCCTCCGCTGTCACCCTTTTCACCACAAGTCCAATGTCACAATCATTCCTACTCAGCCAAAAACCTAGTAGCGCAAATAATACTGAGCTCCTGTCGCGTCAGTGAGTAGAACGGCGTCCAATCTAGCGCCGGCACGTGATCTAATTAGGACGCAAATGTGATGACTTCTGTATAAACAAGCGATGCTACGCTCACCGCAGATACTGCCGGAATGTGATGCTGTGGTTACAAGGGGTGAGAGGGATTATTTTGAGGATTGAGCTAAAATAGTCATTGTAATGGTATACTAATCGATTAAAGGCTCTTCCCCTATAATATGAAACATATATACATCGGTGACATGTGATTGTGGGTGTGCGTTTGGGGAAAACCGGTGTGATCTTTTTCTTTCGAATCGATCGTTTTCCGATTTTCTAAATACTTTTGGCCCAGAAGCTGACCACAACGCAACGTTCATCATATAGACACTTGGGGTATTCCAGTATGTGAGTCTTGTTCTGGAGAGAGGTACCCAAAAAACCCAATTTGACTTATGTGATGCTAAGTAATGACCAATCAGCAAGCAGCTGAGCCTATACGAAGGTAATTGTATATTTTCTGCTGAACATAATCCAGGTATATATATATAACTTCCTTCAAGCTATGCCACAATCTTAGCTCACAACGTCAGTCTTCCTCAACATAATATATCTATTGATTACCTTACACTACTGGTTTAATCACAACAACTATCAATCTAGAATATGGGCTATTTTGAATTTCGTTAAAAATTATAATTTCGTCAAAGAATCAAGTGTCAAGTCATTTCAACCGTCTTAATATGCTTTCCTAACAAGCAACTAAACCTACGAATCACACGCCCTAAAGCACCAAACGACCACATTATTACCGTCATCAGGCACTTGGTAGTCATCCAACATCGTCTAATATCGTCCAACATCGCAGAATATCGTCCAATATCGCCGTATATCGCACTATATCGTTCATAATCCTGTCTCGTGCACTGCCAATCGCACGCCGCACGGAACTTAATACATGACTTATGTAATTACGTAACTTGATGTATATCGTCGATGGGTTTAACAGTTCCGAGAAAATGACAGCTTACCTATAGTATAATGTAGGAGATTCTCAGTAACCGTCCTCAATAAGAAAAGCAATAAGGATTAGCGTTTTCTTACTAATTCCGACCGACGTGGAAAGCCGACTTAGAGGTAAAACTGCTCGGTAAGGCAGTTTTCCCTTCTGTCTGGTAAGCATATAGGTACTGGCATATGGCAATCACCAATGATGTGTGAAATGTGGTCTTGCTCGTGGTTGGTTATTATCTTCTAAAGTTTCATTACAGGTACTCTTTTCCCGTAAAAAGAGATTCTACAAAGGATTTTGCCCAGCAATGGGATAGCAGGAGTAGCAGTATCTTATTGATGACTTTTTCAGTTGACATCAGCGGGTGGTGAGGTTTTCGACCGTATAATTTAAAGGAAACTTACAAGTCAAAATATTTTAATGTTTGGTCCGGTATCTTCAACTCCAAAGCCTAACAAGCGTCTTCCGACCTCCAACATAAAAAAAACCTCAATAGGAAAATCTCCTACTTCTTCCAATCACCATAAAATACATCACCAGCGATGGCCACATAAAGCTGTCTGCAAACTATCGCGCAATCTCGCCAGATTTAGTGGCGCCCTCTTGCGGTTGGCACGCCACTCACGTCGCGCCTTAATTAAAGATGGCGCTCTGGCTAAACAACTGCCGGTTTAGAATGTACCTTTGGAATCGTCTGATTGTTGGGTAAGGGTTGGAGGGTATTGTGAGGTAAATGACACGGGGTTATGCTTTGAATTAAGTTGTGCTTGGAAGTTGATGCTTGGTTGGTTCAGTTCCGATTTGTATCCTCTGGCGAAGTAAACAATAGTGAGAACGGCTTTTAAGAGTCTGAAAAATGTTTTATGCTTAGATATAGTCAGCTACACTGTAAATAATTTATTGCACGCAGCATAAAAAAAACGTGCACACACAAAATAAGCCCTTTTTTATTTTTATCTTGTGGGGAAAAATAGAAGCCCTAAGAACACTGAGTGATTGTGTAGGTTCTCCCAAGGAAGAAATCTTCGTAATTCAATTAGCACTTCCAAAAGTTACCTTCTACAACTAAACAAATAATCTGGAGTAGATTATTTGTTTAGTTGTAGAAGTTTAGACTATTATGATAAAAGTACCGTCGCTGTAGACAACTTTAATTCGTAGTGAAAAGCAAATAACTATCGCATTAAGGAAATAATATCCTGGAAACATATACTAGTGCATTAAGTTTCCCAAGCAAATAGATTGTCATAATGCCGCATAGAGTACAAATAGACTGCTCAAAGAAACACAAACCACTCTCGACGTACATATAATATGTTTAATTTAAATCTCAATACAAAACAAGCGCATTTCTAAAGCACGAAGTATTTAACTTGGTTAGGCAGTGGACAGATAAGCTAAAAGTCAGCTGTCAAACTGACATTTAACTCTAAACTGTCAAGCGTCAGGCAGTCGGAGCAGGCGTTAGCGTCAAACCGTAACTTTATTTTAATTCAATTATATTTTAGAACTGTTAAAATGTTTGTTAATCTAATCAAGATCTCGAGGGTTGTTGACATTTAGATTGTTCTCAATAAAAGCAATTAGGTGATTAGTACTAATTTCTGTTTAGCATATTTACGAATACAACTTTTGCTAAATACGGATGTATCCGAAATAGTCTGTTCATTTGAGAAAATAGGTGACCTCAAAGCCGACTCATTCTAGCCTTAGTCTATAGTTTCATGGCTCTGATTACCGTACGTTTTGGAAGGCTAATGGCCGTTGGAATGCACTTCAGTAGATATGTCATTGCCATTAAATACGCAGATTAGGCTAATTAAGATCGAACCAATGAAATGGTAGATCTATACCTAAAATTAACAGGACTTACATTATTGTCATGGTTTTAGTAACATGTTCTGCCATAGTTTTTAGTAGTCGTCATTCTGTGTGCAAACTCCTTTTATGGTTCTATAGTTCGACATACCATATTTTTACTTCACAAACTGCATTCAGCGTTTATTTGACTTTGACCTATCCATGGCATCCATATACCACCCAAATCCACCCACCCACTCCAAACTTTCCTTGCGACATTCACTCCAGTAAACACAGAACAATAATAAGATAAAATCAACAGGACTGATCCCGACATAAATCCAAGTGAACGGGCTATACCTCTAATTATGACCAAGAGAGTGCTGTGACTCAAATCTGGCTACACCCTAATCTAACATCATGAACATTAAAACCTATGTCTAACCCCTGCGAGTCCTGGCAACACAGGTCTAATGAGACACAAGTGGAACTGCGCGGCAGCTTCAAAGCCGCCTCTAGTCGGCCACTAATAGTATGCAAATAGCTGTTAAATGGTTTTTTCCCGTATCTCTTTAATATGCCAGCGGTCGTTTACGGCATTTCCATTTTAATTTCGGCGAGTTTGAGCCCCGCGCCCACTGCGGCGGCTCGCTATAATGACAGTGTGTGTGAATATTCATGTTTGTCAAGAATTTTGAAGACATTTTTGAGATGTGTCACTTTTGCGTTGTCTCCTTTGTTTTGAAATCGTTGAGATTTTAATTGAGGAATGTAATTTAAAAATCTGTCTTTACAAAGTTAAGATAAATAAATTGATTTTGTTGACATCTTGTATGTTCATAATGAATTAAAACTTTTGGGTATTTGACTCATTTTCTTTAATTATTTTTACCAAAAATTAACTCTATTCAAAATTAAGTAAGAAACCTATCAAATCTGGTGGAAGGGGAAACTGTCAAGTAACAGAAAAAACGGCCAAGTGCGTGTTGAACTTCACACATTTAGGGTTCCGTATCAAATAAGAGGTAATTTAAAAGAAAAAAATCTGTTTTATTAATATATTATAAAGTAAAATATACGTAATTATAAACATTATTACCAAATCTCAAGTTTATAGGTCAATGGGAAGTTAAAAAATTCTTCGGAACAAATTTTTGTGACAGACGGACACATGAGCGACAGCAATAGGGCTCCGTATGGACCCATCGGGTACGGAATCCTAAAAAGGTTGCAAGGTTGCACACACTGATATATGATATCACCGCCATTAATTACGCACGTACAAAACAGAGAGTGAGATGTTTCCACCACGCTTCTTTCCTTTATACCAATATTTGAAATGTTAATTGCGGCATCATTTAATTCCCGATTTTAATGCTGTTTTCAGAATAAGATTTATTTTTAGTGTTATTTGTTGTCTCATATAAAATATTGCACAAAAGAAACACAGAAGAATATCTGAGTAAGATTGTGTGATCTTTGTATGTTTTTCAGGTATGAGATCATTTATTCTCATATGAATTTGGAATTCACTCACATGAGAATATTTAAAACTAGATATTTCACAATACTAAATGTTGTTTGTTTTCCACGTCCAAAATTACTTTATCTGGATCTAAATAAACATTTATTATTTGCATGTCGATGAATATCCGATAGATCAGTTTTACCAAAGCGTTCGCAAATCTTATGTGTATAATTTAGCACTCAAAACGAGCGACCACATGCAGATCAGTGACCCCAGCGCAATCATTATTTCAATAATTGATAACCCCAATACTAATGTACTACCGTACATATTCGATCAATAATCAGAGTAATGGCTGTTCATTGTTAGTGTATAAATATTTATTTTGTCTTTACCTACTCCAGCAGCTAAATCCGCTCATGCGCAAAGACTTCCACTTTTTCTGTGTTCTCATGTATACAATGAAGTTAATAAAAAGTGCAACATAAAAAATCTAACTCTGAAACAGTCAAAAAATAAACTAACCTCCTGGCTGCTGAGCCTATCATATAACGAAGCTGAAAAATTAATTACCGTGGAAAAATGAAGCTAAAACGAATCTGCCGCTCACATATTTTATCTTGCAACTCTCACTATGGCATCTTCACGTTTACACTCACACACACATTTACACTCACATTTATACACATATTCACACCCACATTCATATTCACAATCAAACACTCATATTCATATTCACATTTTTTCTAACTTTCACACACTCACAGTAACAAATTACCTAGCGTTGAAATATGAAAATGTTATTATTATCAGGGAACTATTTCACTGCTTTCGGCATTTGTTTTCCTAAAATTTTGTAACCGAACATTTTTTGTCAAAAATCTTTTGAATGGTAAACCCTCAATATTGGTACCCAAGATACAGGCTTGCCTAGTTTGGGGCCAATGTAAAAAAATATATGTAATACTGTTCTTTATTAAATAAATTATTATTATTATTATATACAAATACTCCTTCCTGGATCGTGGTCGCAAGCGCGAATGCTGAGCGTGAGGTCCTGGATTAAATTTCCGGGTCGAGCAAAAAGTGCTATTGGGTTTTCAAATTCAAATTCTAATTCAAAAATCATTTATTTCAATCCATTACTTTCAGATCATTTCATTCCAAATAAAATTAAAATTATATATTACAAACACACACACACACACATGTTATTTTGTTATATATTACATGTCATATAAGTAGTAATTAAATAAAAGTAAACATTACAATTGCATTACTGGTGTGAAACCCCTGTGCCTCGGAGCACGTAAAGCCGCTGGTCCTGCGCCTGATCCCTCCCCGATGGTATCAGATTCCCGTCCCTGAGGACTATGAGAGTGAAGGAACAGAGAGTGCACCTGTGTTTGAGCACACGCTTGTGCACTATTATCCTGCGTACTTGGCTAATCTCTAAAAAAAAAAATATTTTTCTATTCTTTCTTTTTATATTATACTAACACTACGACCGCGACTTCGTCCGCGTGCATTTAAAAAAAATATATTCTTTGACACTCACAACGTCTTTATAATATTAGTATAGATATTAGTGGCAACCGTATTAAAATCAGTTCCGTGGTTTAGGTGGAGTGAGCGGACGAACAATCAGACGCGGCAAGCGACTTTGATTTATACTATGTAGAGAGAATAAATTTACACAAGCAAATACTTTATGTAAACTAATTGTCTTTTATATGTGTGTACATATTTTAACTATGATAAATTCATTGGTATAACTTTTTGTCATTGAAATATTCTGATAAAATTAAAATCACAATTGAAAATGATTTTCAGGTGCACTCTTCCTTCCTCATTCCTTCACCAGCTCAAGGGCTGTCAAAAAGTGGAAGCCCATCTGCTATTTAACGCTTTCGCAGAGTAAGGGCCAATTTCACCAATGAAACCGCGTTTAAGAGCTGTCAGTATTCCATAGCAATAATGACACTGATTGCTCTTGAACGCGGTTTAGATTTGTTGACCGTGCCAAACAATGTCTCACCTTTTATCATGCACCTGGCCCTGCAGTCTCGACATAGTTAACGATCCGCGTAACGACAGAATTCGTTCGCTATGAAATTAATGTTGCAAGGAGATAAACTTTTACGTCCTTTAATATTTTGACAAGTTAATTTAACTGTTACAAGCGGTAAAAGTTATTCATTAAAATTTAAATAAATTATAAGTTTTTATGAAAAATAGTGCTAGCAAGTTAAAATTTACGCTGTCTCTGTACGTATTTCAAGAAAATCTAAATTTTTCCTCACATATGGGAGATTTTTAACGGCTAGTAATTTAGCGATCGGTAACTAACGTCCGTTTTGCTATCAATGTCGAGACTGCAGGCCCTGTACTTTGAAAGACCTTTCAGAGGCACATGTTAATGCTATCGACATTGCTGGTTTTTTGGTCAAATACATTTACCTAATTTTCGAATCCTCGATACAAGGAAGAAGAAGAACAACCGCGTTCATTTACCACTGTGTGGCATTTAACGACTAATGCCTACAGTGACATCCATAGGAGCCCGTTACACACCAGTGAGCAAGAGTCCTAACAACATTTTTTTTGTCACGAGAAAATTATTATTGGTTCGGGGCTTTTAAGCTGGGCTTTGGCGCAGTCTAATAAAAAGTTGATAGGTGTAATATCTAATTGAGTGCCTACTTTCTACCTCTCTGTAATCTAGACTTACAGTACTTATGTTACAGGTGAGCCAGGTCTTGTTAGGCATTCCAGTGAGTGCTTATTTTGGCTGTTCTCGCTTCGAGAGAGCGTAATATTATTATGCAGTATGTTTGCTTGCTGCAATTATGAAGTCGTACAAGAGAATTGAAACAGTTTGCTCGAAATATGGTAAAGGGTTTAGTGGAAAACTACACCTTCTACTTATTCGGTTGTGAACGTTACTTAATTAGTGCGTCTGTCTGTCCGGCTGTCACAGCAAATTTGCTCTGAGTCTACTTGACCGATTCAGTTGAAAATTAATACATAATTGAACTTCGAGAAAAAAAGGCGTACTCCTGGTTTAACATACGTAGTAGAAAAACTAGTCAAAAAAAATGTAACTCATAAAACCAAAAGTTAAAGATTTTTTATTTTTATAAAATATGCGAAATTTAACACTAAATAATGGCAAATTTTCATAAGTTGACAACACTCCACCGGCCCGCGAAATCTTTTCATTTTTACATTATTTTATTTCAAACGATACCGCCCTACACTATCCGCGCTGTAGGCACTTAGACATAAAACTGTAGGTGAACTTTGTCGAGCGCTCAGTGTTGCTTTTGATAAGTTTTTCTTTTTTTTTAAATAAATTATTTTCATTGGGGAAAAATAATAATCTCGTATCCATTAAATGATTACGTATATGTGTACGCAGCGCGATACCAAATAATACTCTTCTGGATCGGACAGGGTTTTTGTTACATGCTGTATGTACAAATTTTTAATATGGAGTCTCTATTTGGGAAAATCTATAAATTAAAATAAAAGTTTCCAACGGTACTGTGCGACATATTAAATTAATGGGTTTACTGTACCTAGGATCTTTAATCTGTCCGTGACCGGAGAAAGGGAAACAATAGAAAATCCATTGTGTCTGACCAAAAGTGGCCTTACGGTAGCTTAATTTCTTTTTTTATTAAAAAAAAGTTATTAAATAATTAAAGAAAATAGATAAAAAATTACCATTATTCCAATTTCGTAAAAAAAATACTGAAAGTATACTAAGAACAATATAGAAAGTATACGATAGTGTAGTTTTAAAATAAACCTGCTAAACATTATGATTCGTTGTGTTGTATTGTGTGAACAAGTGCGAGAAGGACTTGCACTTTTGAGTACCTACATATGTTTCGGTAGTAATGAAGATGTCTAATAACCATTTATGGGTCTTTAATCTCATGACCTATGTAAAACTTAGACAACATGGAGTTAGCGGTCTTATAGCTCCATAACTAAGGTAGTGTTACATTAGAGTGTGTAGCATGATGGACAAAAACCTTTTTTAACCGATATTAGCTTCTGCCAGCAGCTTCGCCCGCGTGATATTAGTACTTCCCCCCATTATAAATTATAGCCTATGTGTTATTCTGATGTATAAGCAATATTACTGTAAAGGTTCATCAAAATCTGTTCGGTAGTTTTTGCGTGAAAGAGTAACAAACATACATCCTCACAAACTTTCACATTTATAATTTTGGTAGGATTAGTAGGACTTACCGCTGTAGTCCTGACACACACAAACTTCAACTTTACAAAAATTAAACTTAAACTTTCAGGCGCCACAATAACACAACCAGCCCACAGGTACTTAAAATATTCCCAAAACTTATTAAATCACTTTTCATGTAGCTTAATTTTAAAGGATTTGTCGTCGACCGCCTCTCGGGCCACGTAATGAGTTTCACTCCGTAATTGTGCTGGAACTCGACTCAACCCTTACAGATGAAACAACTGCTTACAACCCTTTCAGGGGCGAATTTCAAAGGTTTCTGAACCAACCTCACCCCCGATTAAATTGTGTCAGATATTGCGGAGGTATTTTTTGTTAGTTATTTGGGTTAGGGGAGTAATTAATTTGCTTAGTGTTGAAGCTTTTTGTAATTAGGTAATTGTTATTTGCTGAGATTTTTTTTTTAACCGACATCCAAAAGGACTAGGTTATCAATTCGTCTGTGTTTGTTACGCGATTCTCCACCACTTGTGAATAGATTTTGATGATTCTTTTTTTTTGATAGGCCATACTTTAGAGGTGGTCTCAAACAAATATCGAAATAGATTCAGCGCTTTTTGAAAAAATCAACATAATCAAGTTAGAAAGTATTTTTTTTTATGTGACGAAAAATTCAGAAAAAAAATTTTAATCCCATAGTTGATCAGCTGATGATAACTTTGTACGGTATGGTACGCATTTTACTATGTCTTCCTTGAAGTAACTTGTTAATTTGACTATGTCTTCCTTGAAGTAACTTGTTCATTTTACTATGGCTTCCTTGAAGTAACTTGTTCATTTTACTATGGCTTCCTTGAAGTAACTTGTTCATTTTACTATGGCTTCCTTGAAGTAACTTGTTCATTTTACTATGGCTTCCTTGAAGTAACATGTTCATTTTACTATGGCTTCCTTGAAGTAACTTGTTCATTTTAATAAGGCTTTCTTAAAGTAACTCGTTCATTTTACTATGGCTTCCTGGAAGTAATTTGTTCATTTTACTATGGCTTCCACTTGTTCATTTCCATGACAGACTGTTTTTAACGTGTGACGGAAAAGGGAAAAGGGAAAAGGGAGGTCATACCTTAGACACTGATCTAAGATATGATGTCTGATATATGCCTTCCATTTCCGACACCCTGTATCAGTCGATTAGGCTCTTCCGTAACACATTTAAATTTATCTACATTCCATTAGAATTTCTGGTTATTCTCTTGATCAATCAATCTGCCTAGCCTTTTCCCAACTATCTTGGGGTCAGCTTCCAGTCTAACCGGATGCAACTGAATACCAGTATTAAACAATACTATAAACTAATACATATTTTATACAATAACCAAAAACTACTGTACACGAAGTGACGGCGTCGTGTTACGCTGCGAGGTGTCGCCGATACAGCACACCTTTCGGCCAAAACTCTTCCTTGAGGAAGGTCATCAAATGGTAAGTCGGAACGCGCACCACGAACGACTTGAAATTGGTGTTATGGCGCGCCTCCAACTTCTCCACCCTCAAGGTCCAGTTGGTCTTCACCCGAATGTACTCTACGATGTCCTCAGTCTTCGTAGAGTGGTGCAAACGGGACACGTACAGCTGCGTCGTCGGTACTGCAGGACGTAGCAGCATGTTGGATCCTGCCGGTGCTGTCCCACACTGGTTGCGATAAGTAGGTTTCCTCTTCTTTCTCTCCACCTTGATAAAACCGTCCTCATCGCATGTGTTCTTCAGTGGACCCTGCTGTTTGTGGTCCATCACAGCGCCTTTAGTCGCGCTCGATGCTGAGCAACTCTGCTTTCCCCCTTTAGGGTTTTCTGCTTGTCGTTTCGTATGCGACACAGCAGGATTCGTCTTGGCAACAATTGCAGAACGATGCAGACATCCGATGACTCCTACTTGGACTTCATCTCAGCCAGGATCACCTTCAGAGACGTGATGTCCTTCAGCAGCCTGGTGACGTCAACGTCGTTGAAAGTGACGGGAGGCAGTTTGTGCAGCTCCTTCGCCACAAAATCTGGCACGTCATCCGGATCGGTTCTCTTCAGCAGGTCAATGATGTCCTGCAGACTCTTTTCGCCACCATCCGGGTCGCCATCATCCCTCCGGCGAGATGGCATCTGTCCGACTTGGTCGAGTGATTGAAATACCAGCAACTTAGCACTGCACACCTCTTCCTCTTTGAAGGAGGACTTGCAGATCTGCAAGATGCTGACCTCGTCCATGTAGTCGATGGCATGTTTGACGAATGGCAAGAGCTCGTTGGCAATGAGCTGTTTTGTAGCCATTGCGACAAAATCGGGCAGCGATTACTACTGCGTAAAACGCGAATAAAATATTCGTGCTGTGTAGCGCACACGCGTCCGTTTCCGAGCGCGCATCGCACACAAATCGATTTTACATGGAGCGACTGCCTATCTGACCTCCACAATCCAGTTACTGGATAATATGATACCCATTTATAAGACTGGTTGTCAGACTTTCAGGCTTCTGCATGACGACCCGTAACGACTGTCAAAGATCCACGATTGACATCCGGGACTAACGGCTTAACGTGCTTTCCGAGGCATGGAGGAGTCTCGGTGTGTAAAGATTGTCAGCCATCCATGAATCAACCCCGGCAAGCTGAGACGGCTGTTATTACTTTAGCTACGAGCTCCTCCTTTCCATTCTTACATCGCCAGATGGCCACCGTAATCAATTTAACTCAAATCAGAAATAAGGTACCTCTCTAACATGTAGGTACGCCAATTATTATGTAAATACGTTTCCCTATGAACTCCGTACACACACACACTTACTTTCACAAGTACCTTTGTACAGCTTCCCGTACCTTCTGAGAAGGTATGATTACTGGGGTCTGAGAAACCCCAGACATTACGAAGTTGGCAGACGGATCAAATACCAATCGCTTATTGTTACCGGGATTAAAGGCAAAACATTTTGAAGAATATTGATATTTTTTTTTCAATTACCTTTTACGAGTTTTTATAAGGCTATGTTATTATGATTTAGATTAGAGGTAAATGTTGGGATCACAAGAAACGACGCGGGGTTATGTAATAGATATTACAGCAGCCGCCAGGATGATTTTGTCTGGTCTCTTTTAGAGCTGAAAAATGCTTATAAAATATTTTAGGGCTTTGATATGGGCTCTTTTCACTTATTTAGTAAGTGAAAAGACTCCATATCAAAGGCCTAATTTTCTTCACCCTTACATCTACGAGAGCGCGCTGTCAGATAGTATTCTCAAAGCCAACAAAAAGAGTTTTTTTGAAGTGAGAACTTCTTTAGGCGCGTTGGACAGTTTTGAGATGGGAAAAAACAATTGAACTCGCGCGCCACAGACACCGACACCGCTACGCGATTGGCTACGAGAGGTGCGTTGGGCATTTTTGTTTAAGTTTTCATTTTTCGGTACTCCTGGAGTGCCTCCAGTTTTTTTTTTATAGGTCTCATAGTGTTCGTAAAGAAAGAGAGGGGAGGTTACTTGCAGATGTTTAGAGCATCAAAAAAATTTCAGCTTTGAAGCGATCAATGTGCCTAGGCTGTGACAGATCTACACATCGAAATAAAATATTAAAAAAAAACCGGCCGAGTGCATGTTGTAATTCGCACATGTAGGGTTCCGTAGCATATGAGGGAGATTAATATTTTGGTATTTGTTGGTAAAATATACGTAGTTATAAAAATTATCACCAAATTTCAAATTCATAGGTCAATAGGAAATTTAAATAGTCTTCGGAACAAAATTTTGTGACAGACGACGAACAGACAGACAGACAGACAGACAGACAGACGGACAGACGGACAGGCGGATAGGCGGACACGTGAGTGACAGCAATTGGGCTCCGTTTTGACCCTTCGGGTACGGAACCCTAAAAACAAAGTCTGCGTCTACCGCGACAAGTTTGTAAATGATTTGAAATAACTCTTTAACCTATCAGCCATTTGCGAGGATCGCCCAGAGGACACGGTGGAGCATACGGTGGAGGTTTGCCCCGCTTGGGCAGAGCACCGCCGTGTCCTCGTGGATGCGATAGGCGGCAGCGACCTCTCGCGCCGTGTCCTGGTTCAGGCCATGGTACGGAGCGAGAGGGAATGGGAAGCCGTCTCCTCCTTCTGCGAAGCAGTAATGCTCGCGAAGGCGGAGGCGGGACGCGTGAGGGAGGCTCAGCAACAGCCGAGTCGCCCTAGCGCCCCCAGCCGCGACCGCCGCAGGAGACGCCAGGGGGTTCGGACGCCGCGAGACGATCTCCGGCCACCGTAGACCCGGGCCTGCGGACGGCGAGTAGTGGGTAACTCGCCGTCCGATCAGCACCAGGCCCGAGAGTCGACGGCGCGTAGTGTTCCACGCGCGCCTCAAAGAGTTGTCAGCCAAGGGAAGGGGCCTGCCACGGCCGGTGCCTGCCCGGGGGTGGAGGATAAATTCGAAAGAGTTACCTCGCCCCCGGGCACTCGAGGCAGGGAGGAACAGGGGTGGGTTTTAGTCAGTAAGAGTCTGACACACCCTTCCGCTCCACCCTAGAGCGGAAGAAGTCATAGGATGATTTCCCACCCCCCAAAAAAAAAAAAAAAAAAAAAAAACCTATCAGCCATATTATTATTAAAAACTGTCACAATTATAACAGGTATAGTACAAACCACTTCAAAATTAAAATTTTTACTTAGTTTTTAACCGACGAAAAAAAAAGGAGGAGGTTCTCAATTCGACCGTATATATATATTTTTTTTTTTTTTTGTGTATGTTCAGCCCTCACGCCGTCATTTATGAACCGATCTTTATTATTTTTTCTTTGTTAGATAGGGTATACCTCAAGGGTGGTCCCATGTCAAGGAAATCAGGATCTGATAATGGAATCCTGATAAAATTGAGAGAAAACCTAGAAAATTGTGGGCATATTTAGCGTCTCTGTACGTATGTTCAGCCCTCACTCCGTTGTTTATGAACCGATTTTGATGATTCTTTTTTTCTTAGATAGGGTATAACTAAAGGGTGGTCCCATGTCATGGACATCAGGAGTTGATCATGGAATCCTGATAAAATTGAGAGAAAACCTCGAAAATTGGGCACAAATATTGTTTCTGTTTACTTTTCATAACTTAATCAGGTATTTGCATTTAGGAATCATCACATCATGAAACTGAGCTGATGACGGAAACCATACCTTTCCTAAATAAATAGAAGTTAGATATAAAAAACTGGTTTTAGTGACAGATATCACTTAATATGCTTTGAGAAAAGACGTCTTTAGAATATTGGACCTCAACTGGTCAATATCCTGGGAACCTCAGTGCCAAGAGGAATGATGAAGGAAATAGAAATTAGCCTCAGAGTATTAAAAGATGATGCGAGTCACAAAAAATCAGAAAATAAAAAACTTTTTAACAAAAAATTCAACCGACGAAAAAGAACTAAAAAGCAAAAAATAAATAAACCTTTTAAGTCTTGAGTATTGAGCTTATTTACCTACATAAAATATCAAATTTTATGTAAACTAATTTTGAGTCGGCGCCATAATAATTTGTAATGTTTAAGAATCTTTTACTACAACCAAGAACAGTAGCGTCCTCACAAAGCACCTTGAAACTAAACTTCCGTCACAGGAACACAACATTTCTTCTCAATAATGATGTCCTGGAGCGTACCGCCTCCGCCCAAGAATGCAGCGTCTCCACAATAATTACACCTGCATTACACTCTATAACAGAGCTTTGCCGGCTTATGACGCAGGGTAGGCAGTGACAGAAGGCACACTCATTTTATTGTCATTTAAAACATTCGAGATTGAAATAAAAAGTGGTTTCAAAAGCTTGTTAGCACGATCATTGTGCATAATTCAGACCTTAGATTTGGTACTTAAGTCTATTGCATTCTTGTTATTTGTCACTTTGGGTTTGATTAACGATGCGTTTAAAAGAAAGAAAGAAAAAAACATTTATTTGCCACAATTTAAAGGCAATTGGGTATTTTACTAAAAAAAGTACTTAATTAGTCCGTCAGTGAAATAACTAAAAAATATTGGACACGATTTTATTATTTTGTCACGTAAACAAAAAATGAGGGCGATACAGTGCGTTGAAATGTCGCGTGACGTCATGCGGCGCGACACTTTTTACCACCAAAGTGACGTAATGAGCCCACACTCCTGAACTTTGATGCGTTTTTCCTCAACATTGTGCCTATTTTTTATTTATTTCTGTGAATCTTACAAAAAGCAAACTGGCAACCAGGGAAAATGGAAATAATGGCTTCGTTACTACATAAACACGACGAATTTGACGACACGGTTGGCACAGTGGTTGAGCAGCGGCTGCTGCGCTGCGTGTCGCGGGTTCGATTTCCGCCTACCGATAATTGTTCCGGGTCTGGGTGTTTTGTTTAAGTCGGTTTACATGTTTGTGATCGCCTCCACTATACTGGAATAGTTCCTAGAGTGGGGTAACGTTAAAAAAAACATAGTTTTTGTATAATTTTCTCAATTTTACGGAATGGTGCTTCTGTAACTCGATAATCTGTATTATCACACCTCATTCCTTTGCACCCTAGAATAACTTGGATTTATTCGCTCGAGGTGGGATAAATTCACCGCTGGCAACACTGATATTACCACTGTGTGTGAATTTACTGCGGTAACACTGCTGTTACCGCGGTGTGCAGATTTAATAAAGCTATCATGCGAGTGAGTAAGGTTGTTCAATGGAGAAAGTGAGCTTCTTTAGTACGAAGGGATTAGGGCGGGTTTAAGACGATGGGTGAGGTATTTACTGGTTTGTATTGATAGTTACCTACACAAGGGATGCTTGGGTGGTCAATCAAGGTTAAACGCTGGTTTCACAGTAAAAAAGCTTTGTTTTGTTGATCAGCATTACAAGTTTGCCTCCATTTTTAGGTTTGTAGGTAAGGGGTACTTGTGGAGCGTCGAGGAGCTCGTGGCTAATGTAAAAACAGCCGTACGGGTCGATCCATCAGGTTAAGCTACGCTTGCCGGGCTTGGCCCATGGATGGGTGACCATCTTTACATACCGAGACTCCTCCGTGTCTCGGAAAGCACGTTAAGCCGTTGGCCCCGGCTTGCAATCGTGGATCTTTGACAGTTGTTACGGGTCATCAGAAGCCTGAAAGTCTTACAACCAGTCTTACCAAGAGGTGTCGTATTACCCAGTTGCTGGGTTGTTGAGGTCAAATAGGAAGTCAGTATTCAGCTGCATTCGGTTAGACTGGAAGCCGACTTCAAGATAGTTGGGAAAAGGCGCGGGTAGATTGCGGTTTGGTACCTACATAGCAAAAAGGTCTATTCAAAACCAAAAGTTATTTATAAATTATAAATAATAAATTAAATTATGATATTTAAAACATCATAATTTACGAAAAACAATACCCCAGCACTTCCACCATGATCACTTTCTTGTGTGTAGCTTGGAAGAAGTGACGCAACAAATTCCCCAGCAACACAATTCTGTCTGTTAAGTTAAAAGAAATTGAGTCTACACATAAGTATGCAAAGTAATTACATTTCACACAAACAAAGTTCTAACAGCTTCAAATATTAATATCTCTATCATTAAAATCTATGATAATCCAAGGATTCTCAGAAAAGGATCCGCCATTACGCCCAACAAAGGTCCTAGGACATTCGATAGGTTTTTGCGCTAGAATCGGATACGATCCGCTCAGTCCCATTGTTAGAGCTCTGCTTACGACAGGTTATGGCTGGCTTGAGGAATGGCGCCGTATTTCAACTTCGCTTCGGGTTTAATTATGCGGAATTAATTTGTGCGTCGCTTGGGATCGTTTGTGTGGGAAGATACTTTATATTATTTAGTGTCTTGATAGTGTCACATATAAACATAGTATATATGAAACTTGTTAAAGTTGGATATATCTTTTTCATGGCCATTCGCGATTAACACTTCACATACTTTCACAATGAATAGTGTTTAAGTGGTCTCTTCGTTCTCTCTTAATGGTTTCAACATGTTTGCCCAGCAGTGTATGTATTTATCGTGGGCTCAAACGCTTAGCGACTTAGGGCTGATTTCTGCAATGAAACGAGAACAGAAGCGTAATGCCCGGATACATTATTTATTTTATGATGGTGGTATCATCAAACCACCTCTTCTTCGCCTCTTCTTTATCTCACCTTTTCTTACAAACAACTACGATTGTTGCATATAATTATATAGATTCAAGTTCTTCAAACTTAACAGACAGATGACTGTGTTGCTGGGGAGTTTGTTGCGCCACTTTTTCTTCGTACCTAAAACAATAGGAAGTGTTGATGGGCGGACGACTTTGGGGGACTGTCTTTATGTACAACTTTGACGTTCAAAAAGTGCTGGCTCTCAGCCTAGTTTGAATAAATGACTTTTGATTTGCATTTGAAACGACTACTTCCACTCTGGGTTGAGCGTCAGACTCTTAAGCAGCCCCGAAACGTTCAATTGCGATTGTCAATTTTACGTCATTGTCAATTGCGATTGATTGTTTACGAGTACAATTGAAGGGATTGTCAGTCGCAGTTACGTGATTGAAAGCAATTGATGAAAAATTTGATTGATGCTCTGAACAACTGTTCACTATCCCGCACTGTTTCTGCAGACACTCGCGATCGTAACAAGGATGATGTTAGGAGATATAACAGTAAAACAACGACACGGTGTTAAACTTAAAACTTTGTATATTGGTTCCTTATTGCTCATATCTTTGAATTACAATCATCGTGAGCCTAGTCAAGTCGCGGAGAATCTTGACACCGCGATTCAGAAAACGCCGCTCACCTAACAACGCCATCTATCGATTTACAACAAAACAATTTCTAACATTCCGCCCACCGAGGAGCTATTTTACATAGTCCTTAAACTCACAATTACACGGTCGCCGCCCACCATGAAAATATTATCTACAACTAAGTTTAAAAACATTATGATTTCACAATAAAAAAAAAACATACAATAAGCTATCTGTATCTTATAACTACTGTGTGACAGGCAAAATACATATTTTTGACGTAGACCTTTTTATTAAGGCCCTTTGAGTACGCAAAGTAACAACTCTCGTAATTTTGTCTAGTCCAGGATGCTTCTCTACAACTCTCGCCAACAGCCATTTGCAAGGAGGCAAGTCATCTTCCTTTACCACTACTACATCCCCGATATTTGGTTCAGGGTTTTGACATGTCCACTTGTAACGATGCAGAAATTTTGTTAGGTATTCTTGTGACCAACGACGCCAAAACTCCTGCATCATTCTTTGTGTCAATTGCCAACGACGTAAATTGGATACATTAGACGTCTCAAAATTATGATCAGGTACAGCAACCAAAGGTTCACCAATCAAGAAATGACCTGGCGTCAAGACATCAAAGGCATCTGAATCTGTGTTTAAGGTGGACAGAGGCCTAGAATTAAGACAACTCTCAATTTGCACCAAGACTGTGGATAGTTCCTCATAAGTTAGGGTCGAGTCCCCTATGACGCGTTTTAAGTGGAACTTCACTGACTTAACGCCAGCCTCCCACAATCCCCCGAAGTTAGGTGCACGAGGAGGAATAAAGTGCCACCTTGTCCCGTTTGTGGCCAATGTTTCGGATATTTCCTTTAAGTAGGTTGACCTTTCCGATGCAAATAAATTGTGGAGTTCCCTTGAAGCCCCGACAAAATTTGTTCCATTATCGCTCCAAATATCCGTACATAGGCCTCTCCGGGCGACGAATCGTTTGAACGCAGCCAAAAATCCCTGTGTAGTTAAATCACTGACCACTTCAATGTGCACAGCTCGTGTCGCCATACAAATAAACAAACAAATATATCCTTTATGAGCTTGATGACCGCGCCCTTTTGTCGTCCTAACGTTTATCGGACCTGCGTAATCTACGCCACTACACTTAAATGGTCTTGAAGGAGCGGCTCTTGCCTCTGGAAGCTGGCCCATCAATTGCTGTGAAGTTTTCGCAGCTCCTTTTACACATGGAATGCATTTTCGCACGTAGCCTTTCATTAAAGATTTACCGCCAATTATATAATATCCTGTGCTTAAGTAAGTCAACATTAATTGGATTCCACCGTGAAACGTTTTAGCATGCGCATCTGCTATCAGTAAGTCGGTTAACGCGGACTTTTTCGGTATCAATATTGGGTGCTTTGTATTTAAAGAAAGCTGTGATTTTTCCAACCTTCCTCCTACTCGTAAAATATTTTCTTCGTCTACATATGGACTCAAAGTTTTGAGAGGTCCCTTTAATTTGATCAAATGACCTTGTTTCCTTATAATAGCAATCTCCTCTTTGAAGCCTTCTGCTTGACAATTTCTAACAGCACATTTGCGAGCTTCATCCAATTCTTCTGGCAGCAGATAGCTGCTAAATTGAGTCCTATTTCTAGTTAATTTTAAAAAACGTCTACAGTAAGCTACCCGTATTAATTTTGTAAGTGACGAGTATCTATCCCACAGGGAATCCTCAGTTACGGTAAAGTTAACCTTCGCAATTTCTAAATCAGTCTCTAATTGTTTTGGCTTACTGTAATGTATTTCAGCTTCAGACAAAAATGCCGGGCCGTTGAACCAGGAATAACAATTGCACAGTTCCGAGGGGTAGATTCCTCGTGATCCGAGGTCTGCAGGATTTTGGCCTGAAGAAACATGAGACCATTGAGCTGAATCCAACGTTGTCAATATCTCTGAGACCCGGTTAGCAACGAATGTCTTCCAGCGATTTGGATGACTGTTCAGCCATGCTAGAACCACGGTGGAATCCGTCCATGCCCGTACATTACCTATATCTATGCCCATGACTCTTGCTACTTCAACCAGGAGTCTAGTGACCATTACGGCTCCGCACAATTCAAGCCTGGGAATAGATACCTGCTTGATGGGCGCTACCTTCGTCTTCGCCGTTACTAAAGTGACGCGTATTTTACCATCAGCATCGATAATACGAATGTAAACTGCTGCTGCATATGCTGCCTTAGAAGCATCGGAGAATCCATGCAGTTCAACAATAGTGTCATCCGATTTTGTCCCGAGCCATCGAGGTATCTTAACTTGTGAGAGCAGTGATAGCCCATCCAGGTAAGTATTCCATTCATTTAATATCATTGTTGTTACTTCCTCGTCCCAGTCTAATCCTGCTATCCATAGCTTCTGTATAAGTATTTTTGCTATAATAACACTAGGTGCCACCCAACCAAGTGGATCATACAATTTAGCAATGTGTGAGATTATTTTTCTTTTAGTTATAGGTCCAGGTTCCCGAGAAAGAGTCACCGAGTATTGGAAATCATCGGAACGACGATTCCAGGTAAGACCTAATAGTTTAACTATCTCATCTTCTTTTAACTGCAAACCTTCTCCTATTTCTCCCAGACCTTCATTCATTTCCTTTATTTTATTAAGTAAAATTTCATTATTACACATCCATTTTTGAAGTTCAAAACCTGCTTTATTTAATAACGAATTCATTTCTTTGTAAATAATGAGCCCTTCTTCAGTATTATTACAACCAGTTAGCAGATCATCCATGTAAAAATCATTTATTACTCTTTCAGCAGCCGCTGGATAATCGCCGCCGTTATCATGCGCAACTTGTTGGAGGGCTCTCACCGCCAGGTAAGGAGCTGCTGCAGTGCCGAAAGTGACTCTCAACATGCGATAGTGTTCAACTACATCTTCCGGCTCTTCCTTCCACAGTATTCTCTGGCAATCGATGTCAACAGTCGCTACCTTTACCTGCCGGTACATCTTAACGATGTCCGCTGCTAGACATATCGGATATTTTCTCCAACGCATCAATAAGTGCCGAAGTTCCGGCTGTAAGCGGGGTCCAATCATCAATTTGTCGTTTAATGAATAACCTTTTTTACCTTTACAGGACGCGTCGAACACCACACGTACTTTGGTTGTATCTTTATCTTCCCTTACAACCGCGTGGTGCGGTAAGTATATTGAGTTTCCCCTTTCCTTTTCCCTTTTAGGTACCCTTTCCATATGGGCTAACTGTAAGTATTCCTTGATCACTTGTTTATACTTTTCTTTCAAATCTGTATTCTTTTTTAATTTGGTATGTAATGCATTCAATCTTTTTTCAGCTATCTCTTCAAACCCGCCTACCTGGTAAGTCGAAGTCTGTTCACGGAACGGAAGTCTAACCACGTACCTTCCATCTACATCTCGGGTGGTAGTTGCCGAAAATAAATCTTCACATCGTTTTTCTTCTTCCGACAACAATCTTTTTTGGTTAGTGGGTTCGGCTTCTAACTCCCAGAATTTCTTTAGACCCTCATTTGCATCTATATGAGCATGCATCACTACAACATTCGAAGAAACCCCAGCAGATATATCAACGATTCCAGACATTATCCATCCAAACTTGGAACATTGGGCTACTACTGACCCATCCACATTCTTTTTCAAACCTTCTTCAATGATTTGGGTATAAACATCAGCTCCTAATAAGACATTTATTTGATTCGGAGTATGATATTGTGGGTCTGCCAGATTTTCTTCCTGAAGATCTACCCATTCTATCGTCGTTACCTGCGTAACTGGGAGTAGCGTTGTTATAGATTTTAAGACATACGCTTGGACTTGAATATTAAAATGCGAATCTATTTGAGACCTTAGTTTTAATGTGACCACCGACCTTGATGTTATTTCCTTGTCCCCTCCAACTCCCTTAATTCTATGAGTTGAAGGAGTTCTCTTCAATCCCAAGTACTGGACTGTAGCTTCAGTAACCAAGGAAACTTGCGAACCTTGGTCTATTAATGCTCTAACCACCTGGTAAGTGCCTGTTTTCGACTCAGCTCTTATTAGAGCCGTGGCTAGTAAAACTGTATTATGCAATTTTCCTGTCGAAAAACAAGTAACAGACTGGTTACCTTCCCTATCTTCTGTGGAAATAGGGTTATCCATGCCTTCCTTCGTTGTTACGTTTTCATTATTTGCTAACGTTTCCGCGTTTGTCTGTGTATTTATATTAGAACCCGTGGAAGAAAACCCGTTGGGGGGGTGCAGTAAAGAATGATGACGACGTTTACAAATTCGACATTTGACGGTACTATTACATACTTTAGCAGAGTGGTTGTTACCCAAGCAATTGAAGCAAATACCTTTCTCTAGTACAAACCCACGACGAGCGTCACAATCTAATTGTTTTACAAACGGTTTGCAATAACTAAGCCTATGTGGCTCCGAACAAAAGGGACACTGAATGTCCGCAACATGTAAACTACTTATCTTGTTTGTACCCGTATTACTATTTTGATGACTTTGACTTCTAGATCCAGAATTAGATTTACTATCCAAAAATTCCAGAGCTCTATACCGATTAGTTAAAAACTCGGTAAACTGAATGAGTGTGGGAAGTTCCTCCGACGAGTTATGTTCAGTTATATTAAATTCCCACTGCTTTCGGGATTCTGGATCTAACTTCAAAGTTATAATATGGATAACTATAATGTCCCATGACTCAACATTAATGCCAAGATTGGAAAGCGCCTTTAAACAATCGTTGGTATTATCAAGTAATTCTTTTAGCCCAACAGCCGATTCGTTATTGAGGTTTCTCTGGCTGAGTAACCTTTTTATAATAAAATGTGACAAATACCTTTTATTGTTATAACGCGCATTTAATAGTTCCCAACATCGTTCATAGTTCGCATCGGAAATGGGTATTTGTCGAAGAAGTTGTTCTGCTTCCCCAGACAAATATCCTTTCAAATACTGCATTCGCTGCACATTATCTAAACTTTTATTATTATGGATAAGTGATAAGAACAAATCCCTAAAAGTGACCCAGTCGGTATACTTTCCAGAAAATACCGGAATAATTATTTTTGGTAATTTTACCTGACAATGTTTTGAACTACTACTATCTTTAGAATTTTCCTTTAGATCTTGCTCTTTAATATCAAATGACTCTAAAACAGTTTCAAGTTCAGTTTTGTATTGAATATACTTCTCGTCTGCTAAATCATAAACATCATTCTTCACATATTGACTCTGTTTTAACTTATCAGGCTCATATTCCTCATACAATTTACTATGGCCGTTTGCTAACTGATCCCACAATTTTTCCAAATTTTCTAATCTTACTTTACAATAAGGACGTGTTACTCGTTCCTTAGGTGATTTTTTGAAGTTGACATAAGCTTTATCTATTCTATTGTAAATATCTTCCTGTTTATTAATTAATGACTCCATTTTCTAACAGAATGTTTTTACTGAACAATATAGGTACACCTTTGTAACAGACTAAATTACAATCCAAATTATTTTATCTAAAAGTTAACTCGATGGGCGTGTAAAGCAAACAAATTACAAGATTAAAAATGCAAAGAAATTTTACAAGTATTGAGAACGAAGATGAATTTTTTACAAGTCTCTAAGAAACTAATAATTTGGGAAAAAATCGGGCATAGGTTCCCCGTCTCAACCAAATTCTCTCAAAATTAGGCTAAGTCTACCACACAATTGAAATATTCTTAATATATTAAAGTTAATGTTCGTATTATTACAGTTTTCACAAGTTACGTTCTTCAAGCAAATAAAGTTCAAATTAGTGTAGTCAAGAATTATTCCAAAGATACTACGTTTTGCAATTCCACTGATATAAATTAAAGGTTCACTCACGGTTTTAATCCTGTACTGATATCACCTGATTTCACTGATCACTGTCTTCGTAATGACGTTGCGTTTTGCACGTCAACACCTCCTCCAGTCACCCTTGCTGCCGATCCCTGACGATGACGAGTTGACGACACCCGGCACCGTCTGCAATAACGCGCTGCTACTGCTGCTGCTTGCTGCTTCATCCAGCGCCTTAGCTAGTTTGCGCAAGCGATCCACTTGCCCAGCCAAGAATGTACCACAAAAAATCCAGACAAATATATCCGGTACGAAGGACCAAAATGAACAACTGTTCACTATCCCGCACTGTTTCTGCAGACACTCGCGATCGTAACAAGGATGATGTTAGGAGATATAACAGTAAAACAACGACACGGTGTTAAACTTAAAACTTTGTATATTGGTTCCTTATTGCTCATATCTTTGAATTACAATCATCGTGAGCCTAGTCAAGTCGCGGAGAATCTTGACACCGCGATTCAGAAAACGCCGCTCACCTAACAACGCCATCTATCGATTTACAACAAAACAATTTCTAACATGCTCATTGACAGAGCCATTGAAGCTGCCAATTGATCGTTTAACTGAGTCATTGACAATCGTTTTCGTCATTCGCGCGTCTGACAGCAGTGAAAACAAACATGGCGGATACCCCAAATAATATCAAGGACCGGGAATTTATATCGCGATCGACCAGAGTTAGCGCAACCAATTGACAATTGCAATTGAAGTGCATCAATGGCACCTTCAATTGCAGTTGTCAATAACGTAGCACATTGACAACCGCAATTGAACGTGTCGGGGCCGCTTTATTGACTAAAACCCACCCGTTTTCCTTCAGTTGCTTGGGCCAGGGTCGCGGTGACTTTATCAAATACTCCCGCGACCCTGTAGTTGTCGTATACTTAAGGAATGTTCGCATTCGCATCGCAGTCAAAATCTGTCAAAAATACCTCCAATTTCCTTGCATTTTGACAAGTTTTAGACATTGATTGAGACTGCGATCATATTGCGACTAGTAGGTCGGCTATAGATGCTTTTAATATTGTATTCAGTAACATGACAGTTGAAGGAAAAAAATGTGAGTTGGTGTAAGAATGAACGAAATTGAATGAACATCAATCATGTACTTATAAAGCAAACTTTTTCTTTTTTAACCGACTTCAAAAAGAGGAGGTTCTCAATTCATCGGTTAGTTTTTTTTTTGTATGTTTTCACATTTGTGAATCGATTTTCATGATTATTTTTTGTTTGGTAGGTTATACTTCAGAGGTGGTCCCATTTCAATTTTATCGAAATCGGTTCAGCACTTTTTGAAAAAATCAACATAAACAAAAAATATGTATACATAGA
This sequence comes from Polia nebulosa, assembly GCA_951329385.1. Lineage (NCBI taxonomy): Eukaryota > Metazoa > Arthropoda > Insecta > Lepidoptera > Noctuidae > Polia > Polia nebulosa. Next base: position 1,544,235 of record OX589592.1, on the reverse strand, counting down.
TGACGTTTTGGTTTTCTCCAAATGTTCCAATTCCATATTATTGGAGTTATCCATTCGGGCATAACTTTAATATTTAGTTTTACTTACACAATACAACAACTAAAAAGTGAAAAATAAAAAAAAACTATATTACAAAAAATACAACCGACTTCTAAAAATTACAAAATAACTTTATTTTCGGAAGTCGGTGTCAAATAACGAAGAAACAAAATATAAACATCGACTTCCGAAAATAAAGTGATTTTGTAATTTTTAGAAGTCGGTTGTATTTTTTGTAAAAATGTTTTTTATTTAATAACTTGTCTTAAAACACGAAAACACGTAACATTATTTTTCTTAGAACTGTTATAAGTTACTGAATACAATTAAAAGTCGAACTATAGTAGGAGAATTGGCTTTCTGCGTATTCAAACCTCAATTAAGTGCTGTCAATGTCAGTACTCCGTAACAATGATGGCACGGTCAGCTCTTCATGGCTTAGATGATTGTGTCAATCACGTTCATTTGTATTGGTGAAGTTCGCCCTTGGTTCTTTTCGTATTATAGGTACAGGGTTTTATGGAAATGGATAACTTTCTCCATGTAATGAATGTCATAGTACCTAAACACTGAAAATAAAAATTGAACCTTCCATACTAATTTTGATCAGCTGATGTGACTTTGTGTGGAAACTCACATCAGCTTCAGATTTCATCAGTTTTTTTTATGGTAGCTCCCATAGGTACATATTAAGTGAGGATGACTTCTTTTTCTCTCCTATCCTATTGTGTGGGGTATCGTTGCATACGGCTTTCAAAACTATTGTGGGATCAGACTATTTTTAACCTACTTCAAAAAGAAGGAGGTTATAAATTCGGATGTTTGTGTTTTTTTTTCTGTATGTTCGGGCATAACTCCGTCATAATTATATTGACCGATTCAAATCCAGCGGCCCTGTTTCTAGAGGGGAAAGGGGGCCTTTCCCCTCTAGAAACTAAAATTGGCTTAAAAACAACTAAATAAATGCGTGATGGTAGTAATGAACTTTAAAAGAAAACTATCACGGTTAAGTTTTTAATTGTTGCCCAACTTATAAAATGCTTTACTTGTTAAATTTCGTACAAAATACAAAATCCTAAACAAAAATTTACTTAGGTGAAGTACGGTCTACGGAACCCTACCTTGTGCGTGACTCGACACGCACTTGGCTGCTTTTTTGTTTTTATTTACTATGACTTCTTTGAGGAAAGTTGTTTGTTTATATGGACAGAAACAATTTTTAAATAATTATGACCACCCATTACCGTAACATTTTTATACAACAATTAAAAAAAAAAGTTATTTTAATACGAAATTGAAGTTATTTTTTAATTTTTAGTGTAGATATTTTCTTTTTTGGAAGTCAGTTGTTTTTTTTTTGTAAAAAGTTTTTTATTTTTCACTTTTTAGTTGTTATACCTCAGAACTAATAACCCCAGTAACATGGAACATGGAATTTAAACATACTCGTAATTGGAGAAAACGTCATCACGTCACGTCATCTATCCATACGTATTTTTCGTTTTTGTTCAGTTTTTCAAAAAGCACTAAAGCGATTTCGATAAAATTTATATCCACCACGGGAGTATATTCTTTCGGATAAAAAAAGATATAATATAGAACATAATTTTAGTCGTATATATTTTTTTTTCGGCCTTAAACAACACTCTCCACTACAAAAAATCCCTCCATACCTTGTCCAGCTGTGTTGCCACGATATCTCATGTCCCGGGCAGGACGCCAACAATTTTAAGTAAAATGACTGGATTCCCACCCGCGGCCGCGCTAAGTGAACGCTCTGGAAAAACGCTCTCCTCACCGTTCTTTACCGTGACGGCTTGAGTTATGGATGGTTTTAACTAGAATTTAACTTCCATAGTCCTTTTATAATAGTTTGATGGGTTTTGAAAGGCGTGGATGATTTAATATTAAACGTTTAGCGATAATATGGGCGGATCTTCTTTGTTTTACTTGTGAAGATGACTTTCAATGTATATTATTGAACATCTAAAAAATTGTGCGGCCGGTTTCATATATTTCCTTAATTTTTTTCTAGTGCTTTATTTTATAGTAAACTAGCTGACCCAGCAAACGTTGTTTTGCGATAAATAAAAATGGGATGTAGGGGTAGGAGGGTGAAAAACACTGTACGACCTATTCTCATAACTACCAAATATACAAAAAAAATTCATTAAAACCGGTCAAGACGTTTCGGAGGAGTGCAACCACAACTCCGAGACAGCAGGATTTTAAATTTTCGACTAGCATCTGCCAGCGGCTTCGCCCGCATGGAATTAGTACTTCTCCCATTATAAATCATAGCCTGACTATTCTGATGTATAGGTAAGCTACATTATTGTAAAGTTTCATCCAAATGCGTTTATTAGTTCTTGCGTGAAAGAGTAATAAACATGAATCCTCACAAACTTCCACATTCATAATATTACTAGCTGCCCGGGCCTGCGGACGGCGAGCAGTGGGTAGCTTGCCGTCCGATCAGAGGCCAGTGAATCGACGGCGCGTAGTGTTCCACGCGCGCCTCTAAGAGATGATTACACCGCACACTGCCACCACTGACGGGGCCCATCGTGGCCGGTGCCTGCATGCCTAGGGGTAGCGGATAAATTCTTAACAGAGTTATCGCACCCCTGGGCACTCAGGCAGGGAAGGAACAGGTGTGTAGTAGTCAGTAAGAGTCTGTCACGCCCTCCCGCTCCACCTAGAGCAGGAGATGTCATTGGATGATTTCCCACCCCGCAAAAAAAAAAAACCTAGCGAATTTCGTACCGTCTCAAAATCAATAAAAAATCCCATTCCTTACAACATTTTTGTGAAAATTAATATTATTAATATTTTTTTTCTTAAATGTTCCCGATGTTTTAATAGTTATTCTGCTATTCGGAGCGAAGACAAATCAAACAAATCAACGATCATTAAAGTCGATCCAGCCATTCTGAGTTAAAAATGGTGTAACTAACCCGACTTTAAGCGAAAATGATTTGACTTTATTATAATAAAAACTGCGCTTTTTAAAAAGATTAGGATTAAAATAAAAATTTAGTTCTATAACTAGCTTGCATCAAAATAGAGTTCATAGAGGATACCCAATGCTTTGAATATACTCGTAGTACCGGGCAGTTTCTGATGAGACGCTAAATGTATGGAATTGACATTTCGATAATCGCTATCGCTGATACAATGACACGTTGTCTAGAGCTTCTGGTAATATGGTCAGGCCTTACATGCCTCGTCCAATCATGCTAAAACCCACTACCATGTTACGTAACCTCATTACGCCAGTAATTAAGTCAGTAATGCGTCGACTAGCGCAGCTTCCATCGCATGCCGACTGTGAACTATGCACATTCTGTCGAGCGAGGCGTGAACCCAACGCGCAATGGACAAAGAGCACATTAGTGTACGCACCGCGCGCCCGTGATTTACCTAATGAGGAATGGGGGATAGGACATTTCGAAAGTTCCTAAGTTGGATTCCCTACTAAATAATTGTGTAGATTTGCTTTGGCTATCAGCAAATATTGACTTTATAAACTGTCACATTTTTTTTTCTTCTAGGCATAGATTTTGTTGGCTGAATAGTCGATAGGCTATACGATATAGAATCGTCAATTAGTTTACTTGTCTGCAAAGTCGTTTCTGTGACTTAAAAGTTTTGTTTCAATTCAATTCAGTCATAAATTATACCTAGTTGAACACAGGCCTCTCTAAACACAAATTGCATTTTTCAGTCCAGTAAACCACCTTTGCCCTCTTAGATTAGAGCCTGCAGCGTGGTACTATCACTGAAACTGCAGCACAAAACGCTAGCTCAGATTTATAGTTCCAATTCAGGTCCAGGAATACCGTTCTACTACCAAACATTGCGGAGGTTTTTTTATATCACAGGTATATCACAAATACCCTTAGGCTTTCAGCGACTGGCTATAGGAGCGCAGGCTCAGTCGAGTTTGTGGTACAAAGCTTAGTTTCACAGGTTTTCAGGTGTTTTCGGCGCAATTTCAACTGTTTCTACTTGGTCCTCTTCAAACTATCTGCGAGTTCGTGCTAGGACATTGTGTGTCTTTTCCTGGAGGACTTTTTGATGAATATTGTGTAGGTTTTGTTTAGTGAATGCTTTTTTATGTCCCTTCTACTTTATGAGAACGGATAGATAATTTAATAGGGTATTTTACTAAAAAAATCTTTACCAAACCAATAAAAAATTACAAAGATAAAGCGCATCAAAGTTCAGAACACTGTTTTTGTCAAAGTGACGTAACGAGCCCCCATGCTCGTTACGTCACTTTGACAAAAAATGTGTGACGAAAGAAAAAATACGTGTCCAATATTTTTTGGTTTTTCAACTGACGGACTAATTAGATTTTTTTAGTAAACTACCCTATTGTACTTCATGGCGACTACATATTTAGCAGTCTTTAAACTAGGAAGAAGCTCAAAGAATTGCAATTTTAAGGACGAAAAAATTAGAATTATCTGTAACACAGCAGCCACTTTTCATTACGTTCGCGAAATACATATACCTATTGGTGACCTGGACCTACATAGCCATAATTTACAATATACCGCAGCTTTAATACGGCGATGGCAGGCTTTCCTAGATTATCAAACTTATTGAGAAATTGCTGTAGCAATAATTCACGAATCATCACTTTAGGGTGCTACAGTTGTAACTGTATAGATAAAAATATCAAATTTTGTAAATTATTTCGTTTGTGAATCCAAAATTCAATCTCTTTGGTATTTAGCCACATAATACAATAAACTCTTTTAAGTTGTAAAAACTGGCGACGTTGAAATGAACCTGCAAGTTCTGCTGTGCTACAGTGTGAGTAAACACAAGTTTTAAAAACCATGAGACTGCTAAAAATTCAGCCACGAAGGATGCATAAATCTGAATAGAGAAGATTTATGTCATATTCTTTTTATATATTTGGTTTATATAAGCATTACGCTGCCTTCACGACACTCGAGGGAAATCGGGCTTTCTTAGACAGGACCTAACTATGAAATTGCTTACCTTACGAGAAATATGATGTCTGACCGTCGGTGAACTAAGATTTGTCTTTGTAAAAAGGACATCTTTAAATTACATATTTTACTGAACATCTTGAAATCACCATGGTGTTTAATTTTAAACATGCAAAATTTACTGGAAACTTCTCCATGTAGAGGCAAAACAATCCACAAAAAAAATAAGCTGACACCAGGGCACGAGCCTTTTCAAATATAGGAATTAGAAACGAGAAAAAAGCTGATAAAAATTATTAGCAAATTGGTGGCAGTCTCAACAATGTCTTGCTTAATATTACCCCATAAATAACCAACGTGCTATTACACCCACATTGTCCACTTCCAATAAACATATCACACCCCATAAAACTTATGAAATCAATTTATAAAGGCATGTCCACACGGTTTATGACCGCCTAGTACTACTAATGGCCGCACGATTTACGACCAGCCCCTCGGACAAAAACTTTATGAGCCACCCTTAAGCAAACGAGCCACAAATTTTATCGCTGTATTACTTCTTTGTTGGTTTACTATGTGTTAAGTACTACCAGTGATGTGGCCGCCATTTTGTCAACTTTATGGGGGATGGACGCCATTTTAATTTGTGTTTGTACGATTAAAGTTGTTAGCGTTACATTTAGTTGACAAATAATAAGTAGGATAGCTACAACCGTATATTTTATTATTATTATTAACTTAAAGACTCCCAAGTCTTTAAGTTAAGAGTGAATAGATTACTTTTAGGCAAGCCTGCTCCATCTTCGACCATATCATCGCTTACCATCAGGTGAGATAGAGGTCAAATGTGTGCTATATACGAGTATGACAAAAAATAAATAAAAAAAAAACAACCGCCTTCCAAAAAAAGAAAATATACTAAAAATAACTTTAATTTCGGCAGTCGGTGTTTGTATTTTATTTCTTCGTTATTTGACACCGACTTACGAAATTAAAGTTTTTTTTAAAAAATTTATTGTATTTTCTTTTTTAGAAGTCGGTCGTTTTTTTTTTAAAGTTTTTTATTTTTCACTTTTCAGTTGTTATACCCCAGAACTAAAAACCACAATAACATGGAACGTGGAATTTAAACATACTCGTAATTGGAGAAAACCAAAACGTTATCTATGTATACGTATTTTTCGTTTTTATTCAGTTTTTCAAAAAGCGCTAAAGCAATTTCGATAAAATTTATATGGAACCACCTCGGGAGTACTTACCTATATTCGTTCGGATAAAAAAAGAATTTAGAAAATCGGTCCACAACTGACAGAGAAATCGGTGGACATACATAAAAAAAAACATACATACAGACGAACATAGAACCTCCTCCTTTTTCGAAGTCGGTTAAAAAATAATTTTACTATGATACTTTACGGAACAGTGGTGATCCAGTGTTAACGGCACCGATATACGAGTTTTAGGTTGTGGGTCTAAACCCAGGCAGGCGTTTTACTTTGTGTAATTTATTCCATCACCATTGCTCTCAAGACGATGAAAAAAAAGTCGTGAGGAAACTTGCATATCCTAAAACCAAAAATTCGGAGACATGTGGCATCCACCAACCTTGGCGGATTATGTAGATATGTGATTTTATGTTACTTTTCTTACTTATAGTTAGAAAAACTTAAGAGAGAATCAAACTGTAGGAATAGAAGTACCCACCACCTTACGACTTCGTGAAGCCCAAGGAACAGTTGCTTCTCAGTCGAGAACTGCAGTGGCCTATATGGGGCCTGAATCGCTTGCGTACCCAAGTAGGCCGCTGCAAGTACAATCTGGCGAAGTGGAAGATCATCGATCCATTTAATATACAGCGCGAGTGCGGTGCTCCTGTTCAAACTATGTCCCATCTGCTGGAGTGTCCCAAATGTGCTTCCATCTGCAGCCTCGATGATCTGAACAAGGCTACCGACGCCGCTATAAACGTGGTTACTGGGCCCAAACGGTAAAACAACATATTTAACTGTGTAAAGAAATTTTTCTTCCACCGGCTAGCGTCAAAGATATTATATGGCATGAGACCCTGGTTATCAATCTTCGGGTATGCTGCGCACGTGGTTTGTATGTAGTAAATAAGAGTCCTTTGAATTTGGTCTTCACATTTATCACATTTATTGCTAACACTGCATCACACCAGATAGCACTCAGTACACAGAAAATTGTATGTTGAACTTACAATTTATGATGAATCACTTTTACCCTATCGTTCGAAGATCGAAGATTATACGTCCAGTGATGAGATCCTCAAGCAGTATCTATGCCGTGTTCATCTAATCATGGGCATCTCTGGACACGTGGACGTTGGTGTTCGAAACCTTTTGCTAAGACCGCATTGTTCTTCCAAAATATAGTGAAGTTTATGATACGACCATTTTTATATTGTTCCTTCCTTAATATAAATTAAATCTAACGTAGGAACCCTGCCGACAAGAAAACATTCGGTAAGACTCATAACTGCCATGCTTATGACTTAGCGTCAGTACAGAAAATCCCAAGAAAAGTACTTACATCGTCCTACATTCTTATGCTACAGTATTTGAACTTGACTCTGGCCCCTTTTACACCTCGAGACATCGTTAGGTGCTTTTAAGAAGTTTTTTTCCAATAAATAAAATTTAATCGACAGACTCGCTGCAGATCAAGTTGGAGAAAAAAACGTCAAACGACAATCTGTCATCTGTCAACTCGCAAAATAACGCTCCATTCCACGAATCTAAATTTATTCTATTGTTAAGTGTTACAAATGTACCACGACAAAAAAAGAAGAAGATTTATAGTAAACCTAATCCCAGAGGGAACCTCTATGGGCACGCCACAATTGCGGCGGTAAGGGCCCTCTTTGAGAAATGACTGGAGAGGCGCCACGGCATCCTCACCTTCCGCCTGACACAGGTCCTCACTGGACACGGCTGTTTCGGGAGGTTGCTGTGTCGGATAAGGCGGGAGGAAACGCCCGGGTGTCACCACTGTGCTGATCACCCAGAGGACACGGTGGAGCATACGGTGGAGTTCTGCCCGCTCGTGGAGGCGATCGGTGGCAGCGACCTCTCGGGTTCGGCCCTGGTCCAGGCCATGCTATGGAGTGAGAGGGAATGGGAAGCAGTCACCTTCTTCTGCGAAGCAGTAATGCTCGCGAAGGAGGAGGCGGAACGGGTGAAGGAGACTTAACAGAGTCGCCCTCACGCCCCAAACATCAGCCGCCGCAAGAGACGCCCTAAGCGTCGGGGGTCGCGGAATAATCTCCGGCCACCGTAGGCACGGGCCTGTGGACGGCGAGTAGTATAGCTCGCCGACCTATCAAGACCAGGCCCGAGAATTGACGGCGTGTAGCGTTCCACGTGCGCCTCAAAGAAATGTCAGCAACACATGAAGGGGCCCGTCATGGCCGATGCCTGCCCAGGGGTCGCGGATAAATTCGAAACAGAGTTACCGCGCCCCTGGGCACTCAGGCAACTGAAGGAACAGGGTTGGGTTGTAGTCAGTAAAAGTCTGACACACCCTCCCGCTCTGCTCAGCGCGGGAGAAGTCATTGAAAGGTTTCCCACCCCAAAAAAAAGGGGAAACCCCTAGGAAAAATGTTAGTTTAGGTCCAAGATATATTTAATAATAATAATCTTTATTTATAAAAAAGACAGATTGTAGTACATTTCACATTCATAATTTCCACAAAGTAGGTTTTGTACTATTACATCTCCAATCAAGTGGGTGAAGTGCTGTTCTCCTAGCTAGGCTATAGAATAGCCTGTATTAAGGAGTAACAGTCCCGAACCCCTCTAATAATATTGTTACAATTGCTTAGTACATTGTGAGTTATAAACAAGATTTCTAAAAATGAGTGAAACAATTTTACAAATTAATTGATTTTTGGTTAAAGACATTAAGTGCGCGAGTGCTTTTGTGTGTGCGTGCGTTTGTGTGTGTGCGTACTTGCGTGTGTATGTGTGTGTGTGTGTGCTTGTGTGTAAGTGCGTGAGCAAGCAGGCAGTGCACGCGTGAGTACATGCAAGTGGGATGAACTAGTATGCGTAAGTGTAAGTTGAGTGGATTAGTGTGGGATTTGTTGAGTGTGTGGTACAATATACAAACTTGTCATCACTTAAATTAAATGTTCTTCTGTTTCGTCGTACTATGTTTTATTTTGAAGGAATAAGCGGACAGTCTTTTTGCAATTATGATAAGATGACTTAAATATCGGACATTTTTTGTTTATTTTATTGTAAAGAGACGGACCTAAATAATAGAAGAATCTTTTAGTAAACGAGAAGCGGGTTTGTGGAACAGTACATATGATATCTTTTCGAAGTTTGTTAATGTCATAGTAGGGAGTTATGTGGTGTTGCAACAGAATTGTTTGTAGCATAAAATGTTGCCGTACGTTAAGGACGTTGCAGTCTTTATATAACTGGTTAGTTGGGAAAATAATTGGACGGAAGGTAGCCATGAGCAACTTCTAATGGTTTTAAAATGGTTTTTGCAGCACCACTCCAACAGGGAATACAATAGGTAAGAATAGATAGGCATAAGGCAAAATAAACATTACGTATAATAATAGGATTAGCAATACTTCTTAGGGTTTTAAATATATATATTAATTTGCGAACTCTTCCCGTAAGAGCATTAATATGAGATTTAAAATTAAGACTCTTATCTATGATAATACCTGGGTATTTGATATGATCAGTAGAGGATATGGGTGCACAGTGACATGGAACCTGAGTTTGTAATTTGCATGTGTGAGCTATAAGTGATATTGGCTGGTTTGGTTGGATGGCACTACTGATGGAATAGGTAATGAACTTGGTTTTGGAGGTATTCAGAGTAAGCGTATGAGAATAAAGCCAGCTCAGTGCCACATTGAATCCGTACTGTGCTTTACGCTCAAGTTCAGACCATTTGTCAGCGACGAAAGTTATAGCAGTGTCATCCGCAATGGATGTAATCTTAGCGTTTGGAATATTAATATTGCATAAGTCGTTTATAAAAACTAGAAATAATGTGGGACCCAATATGCTTCCTCGTTGAACGCCATAGTATATGGGAAGCTCATAGCTGCTGTAACGATCAATTTTGACTATCTGGGAGCGATTGTTTAGGTAACTTTGAAAGAGATCAAGTTGCAATCCCCTGACACCCATCCCCTCAAGCTTAAGTAAGAGAGTACGAACGGAAACGGTGTCGAATGCCTTTGCAAGATCTAGAAATATTGTGAGAACCTTTTTGTTAGTTCAGGTTTTGTACGATATTATTAGTTAACTCCTGAACTGCGTCACAAGTTGACTTGTTTTTGCGAAAGCCAAATTGTTGCGATGAAATTATTTTGTAATGTTCCAGGTAATTTATAAGTCTTTTATTGATAAGACGTTCGAGTACCTTAGATAAGGCACTCAGAACTGCTATGGGACGGTAATTCGTCGGCAAGTTCCCGTCGCCTCCCTTGAAGACTGGGTGAATAATTGCCTTTTTAAACGAAGAGGGAAAGACGGCAGTATCGAAGCAAAGATTAAAAATATGGCATAGAACAGGTGCCAGAGTGGTTGAGTATCTCTTCATAATGTAGGGTGATATGCCATCTCAGCCAGTAGCAGCATCAGAAGGCAATGATTGTATAGCTGTAGTAATTTCGTCAGGGTCTGTAGGATCAAGGACAAACGATGAAGTCAATGTGTTATTATAAGTGGTTTGGGTGAATGTCGGTGGTTGTGTAGAACTATTGTGATTTATATCATTTGCAAGTTTCTCGCCAATGTTGACGAAGTATGAGTTTACAGTATTGCAAGACCCAATAGGTGAAGACGACAGAGTTAATAACTGTGCAGATGTATTTTTAGTTTTAGTAGTGTTAGTTACTCGTTTAATAGCATCCTATAGTGATTTAGGGTTATTGCTAGCTTTTTTTAGTTCCTCTGTATCGTAATTCCTCTTTGCTTTCTTCAGAATATTAACGCAAAAATTTCTGTATCGAGTGTAGGTAATTTTTAGTACTTCATTTACAGGGGAGTTTTTTACCTTCCTGCGTAGAGTATCCCTGTTTCTTATGCACCGTAGTAAACCAGGTGTAATCCATGGTTTAAGGATCCTCTTTCTTGACGAAACTTTCTTAGTTGAGGTACTCGTATTTTCAGCAATGGATACAGTCACCAAATTCAGAAGTGTGTCGGTAGCCGTATTTGTGTCTCTTATACTGAAAATAGGGGTGAAATCTAGTTGTGATATTGATTTGTCAAGCCCTTCATAGTCAATTTTAGTTATGAAAGAGCTGGCGACCGTTCGTGAGCATTTATCGTGAATGTAAAGTAAGGAGGAGCAGTGATCAGTTACTGTAGAGCTTAAGACAAATGTAATGGTGGGGGAATTAACTTTTAGGAAAGTGTGGTCCAAACAGTTACCATCCCTGGTAGGGAGGGTATGGGCAGGAAGATAACCGTGAAAGGCAAGACAATTTAGATACCTAAATTGTCTTGCCTTTCACGGTTATCTCTCTGCCTGTCATGAATACTCATGAGAGCGCATGTCAGACTAGGTATCTACGTTCAGGTCGCCTGTCATAACTACCGATTTAAATCTGTGCAGCGACGGAAGAATGTTGTTAAGAACTGTAAGAAAGCTGTTTATGTTTTTAGTCGACGGCGATCGATAAATACAAATTATCGCCAGGTCGAAGTTGATTTTTATAATAAAACCCGAAGCTGATCTTTGGAAATCTGGCTCCTCGCATGTAACAAACAGGTCTGACCTTGAATACTCCACAACACCATTACTTTGGTTTATATGTTTGGTGGTCGTAAACGCGGTGTAATTATTCAAAATCGGGATAGTGTTATTGCTAGAGCATGGTAGCCAACACTCAGTTAAGACAACGGACTTAGACGCTACGGTTGGCGTAGTGGTTGAGCGTTCGGCTGCTGCGCTGCGTGTCGCGGGTTCGATCACCGCACGGAACAAATATTTGTATGGCCTACAGATAGTTGTTCCGGGTCTGGGTGTCTTGTGTATGTGAGTTTAAATGTTTGTGAACGCACCCACGATACAGGAGTAATTCTTAGTGTGGGGCAACGTTTTTTTAATAATAAAAAAAAAACCAGGTCACAATCGAAAGAAATACGGTGCAGAAGCGTTTGCAAGTTTAAGAAATTACGGTTTATAGAGCGTATGTTTTGCGTCAGAAGTTTAATGAAGTTATTAGGATGCTTCACAAAGGAAAGTGTTTCTTCAGGTTGGCATGTGTAGGTAGTCGATACAGATAGTTCGTCGATGTTGTCAATTAAATTGTGAATGTTGGTAGTCATTTTTCCGGTAAAGTAAGGGTGAAATGGAGGCTATGAGGAACTAGGGTAGTATTTTGTTTTAGGAAAGTGTGGGAAGCTTAGTAGGAATAGATATGAGAAGTGAATATTTATGATTTTGAGGTGGCTTGGTAAAGTAAAATAAAGATGAAAGTAAGCATATGTACGAAGTATGAATGATGGCAGTGTGAAGTTGTAATGTGTAAGTGTTGAGTGGTTCATGTATGAGTGTATGTTGGGTAGACAGTGGTAGTTGTGTGTGTGAGTGTTGTTTGTGTATATATTAGCTATTTTAACAGAGGAATTTGAAAAAATCATAAAAGTAATTAAATAATACGTAAGATAAAGAAGAGTATAGTTAAATGTAGGTAGTTATGCTTTGTCGGTTTTCCTCAGGGTTTTCAGAAAAACTGCTTTGACTTTCAATTAATATCTTTACCATGTTAAAATCAGATATTTGAAGACGAAAATTGAGCCTTTCAAAACATATTAAATTTATAATCGGTATCTGGTAACACTGGAAGCCAAACTAGACTTAAGAAAGGGTCGGCTCTAATGTTCGGCACAGAACAAGCTGATCCCAACCTCCATACAACAAGATACATAGCCATACCGTATGTAACCCTTTCAAGTCGTTAGCCTCTGTTTAATATCTCTCTGGCCGCTCGCCAGGGAGGCTAGCAGAACGAAGATGTGTACCATAACCTAGTATACGTCCTGCAGCCAGATAAAATGGCACGCCAGTTTAATGTGTTCTGATAACTACGTGAAAAACTGGCTTTATCTACGTTCTTACAATGTTCACAAATGTGTACGTTAATGGGTGAATAAAATTCTTTGTATTATTGTATCATAAACTGCACTAAAGTACGGAGGTCGGGCTTAACCTTACTAGGATATTATATTATGCAAAGAAACATAACTTGTTTTGTTTGAGGTAGCTTCTAGCAAAATCTTGTTTTGTGTGTTCTTGTTTCTGTTTGTCTAGCTGCGCCCCGCGGTTTTACCCGCCTAGACCGGAATGAAAGATAGCCTATATGTTAATCCAGGCTATAAGCTATCTACATACTAAATTTCATCCAAATTGGTCCAGCCGTTTGAGCGTGAAGAAGTAACAAACATGCACACTCACAAACTTTCACATTTATAGTATTAGTAGAATAATGCCGGATTTCAAATATCATCATTACCACTACATATTATAAAACAAAGTCCATCGCCACGTTTGTCTGTCTGTACGTGATAAACGCAAAACTACTGGACGAATATTTATGCGGTTTTCACCAATAGACAGAGTGATTCATGAGAAAGGTGTTGGATGTAAAATGTGTAGTGTGCGAAGTTGGGATGGGTCACAAGTTCTCAATAAAAATTGCTAGTTTTAACTGACTTCAGAAAGGAGGAGGTTATCAATTCGGATGTTTGTATTTTTTTTTATATATGTCCGAGCATAACTCTGTCATATATAGACGGATTTGCAAAATTCTTTTTTTGTTGGTAAAGGCTTTATTCCTTAATGGTCCCATTTAATTTCAAATAGATCTGATGACGAGTTTCGGAGACAGACAACGGAACTGTTCAAAAAATGACAGCAAATCAACTGTGATTGCTGCGATCGTATGTACGAGTATATGTAGTGTTAACAATTTAATGGGGAACCACAACTAAAAAGTGAAAAATAAAAACTTTTTTACATAAAATAGAACCGACTTCCAAAAAAAGTGCAAAATAACTTTAATTTCTGAAGTCGTTGTCAAAAAACGAAGACAAAAAACCAGAAACACCGACAACCGAAAGTTATTTTGCACTTATTTTGGAAGTCGGTTATTTTTTTTTGTAAAAAGTTTTTATCAGTCTCGTAGTTGATATGGAGGGAAGTGCCAATTATGTCTTTATTTCTCACTCCTCCGCTGTTCTTTTCGTTTTTCCGGGACTCATCGATCTTCATAGTTCACTTTTCTGGTGGTAGCCACTATTGATTCTGGCTTTCAACAGTTAGACTGATTGAAAAGTGTGATGGACTTGTCCCAAAAAACCCACACTTAAATAAATATCGTCGACTCTGTCTCTATCACCTCCGACCTAGGCTAGAGTCAAGAGCAAACTCATCTCTAATAATAAAAAAATATTCATGTTATTTGAGTAATTCGCATTATAATCTTCAAATCAGATCCTTAACCTTCTTTCACCAAAACCAGTGTGTCACAATCTATTCACCCACTTGAAGCCCAAACCACGGCATATAGCAATAGCGTGGGGTGTCAAATACCCCGGAAGGTGTTAGCATACAGCGTGATGACGTCATAACCGTGAGGTAACCACGATTAATGGCGGTATTATCACGCTCGTTAATTTGACGGTCGTTAACTGAAGCCTCGCTGAAGGGAGAGAGGGTAAATATGAGACAGTAGAACAACCCCTTAACTGGGCGTATTGCTATTGTGTTTCATAGCGTCGAAGAATCGACTTTTTTCACGATGATACAGCTCTTTGCCTCGATCTAGCCTGATGGACAGCGTTTTACAATCTTTGCAGAATTTTACTACACACATTTTTACATATTATCTGCAACACAACTATGATAAATTCTTATTCCTTGTAGATTGGTCTGGCAGTGACTGAATTTAAAACAACAAACATGAATCAAAATAATAAAAGTTTTGCTGCTGCTCTACGTGTCGTGGGTTCGATTCTCGTACGGAACAAATATTTGTATAGCCTACATATAATTGTTCTGGGTCTGTGTATCTTGTGTACGCGAGTTTACATGTTTGTAAACCCACCCACGATACAGGACTATTTCCTAGTACGGGGCAAAAAAAAGTATAAACCCTTTACCTGTCACCTTTTGTCTCCACCACCAGAACAGTTATATGGAACTTAAGCCTATAAGTATATTCTAAGTTCATTTGTCGGGAACTTCCTCAACTCTAATCGATTCTTTCACCTGGCAACTGGAAGAAACCCTCGATTAATATCAAGAAATAACAAGCCATAACTGTCAGTTTGATTGAGTCAAGTGGAAGAAACCACTTAGAATATACCAGTTAAACTAACAGTAAAGTTATCAGAACAGAACCTAAATTATGAGGAGGTTTTTACATGAAAATGGGAACAAATCAATTAACTGATTCGTTGGTTAGACATTAAAACAACTGGAGACACGCAACACAAATTAATTTAATTGCTTAAAACATTAGTGTAAAATACTAATTAATAAAAAATAAAAAAACCCCTAACGGTTGAAAGAAGAGCGAACATTTAAAAAACACAAAAGAGCTAATGACCTTGAAACAGCTGAATCAATTTTGATAAAACATGTCTAAGAACAATCGTTAGAAAACTTGCTTTCAAATAAAAAAAAACGAGCTATGGTGCCACAGACAGACACACACATAGCGGTCAAACTAATAAAACCCCTCTTTTTGCGTTGTGGGTTAAAACACAGGTAGCATTACCATCTAAACTAGCTTGCAGAAATAAATGCTGAGCCATACTATATACCAACAGTGTGCAGGTCATCTGTTTTCCTCTAACTGCACTCGCTTTACTTGGCCCATGAAAAAGATCTTGCGATAAGTTCTTATAAATGGACGTTTATGAGACAAGACATTGAATCTTTTGATCTTATCTTAAGTGCAGGTTGTATAAAGGAATGGGGGTCATTTATAATGGTCGCCAGTGTGAATGGAAAGTCTTCTGTCAGCTGATAGTTCTTTGTGAGATTTTGAAGTGTTTGGAGGAAATTAATTACATACTTTTTCTTGCCATTCTAACTGTTGTTGTGACTGGTGGTGTGTTTAAATAAGTGTGCTATACATTAAAATGAACTGTTTTGGTCACAATAATGCTTCTTTTTCTTCCGGTTCGATGGTATAAATAATATATTTTATTAATTAAATCCGATAGATCAGTGGTGGCCCAGTGGTATGGTAACAGCTGCGACTTACGAGTTGTCGGTCGTGTGTTCGAACCCAGGCAGGCGTTTTAGTTTGTGTAAATTATTTAATCACCACTGCTCTCAAAACGGTAAAGGAAAACATCGTGAGGAAACGGCATGTCCCCATAACCAAAAATTCGAACACATGTTTTTTTATTTGAGATGGGTTTGCTCTTAACCTAGTCTAGGTAAGAGGTGACAGAGATGAAGTCGACGATGGAGCGAGCTTACCCAGAAGAAGCCTGTTCACTCTAACTTTGAAGAGATTAGGGTTGTATGCGTTCGGAAACACAGACGCAGGTAGAGAGTTCCACTCCTTTGCTGTGCGCATTATAAAAGACGCTTGGAAACGCTTAGTGCGAATTGAAGGAATAGCAATAAGGTAGGGATGGTAACCTGCCGTGTGTCTAGATGTCCGATGGTAGAAGGGGCCGGTGGGATGTGGACGTGGATTTTTTGGGCACACCCTCCGAAGTACATTCTGTAGAACACCGACATGCAGGCAACTTTGTGACATCCACCAACCAGTATTTGGGCTCACATGGCGGATTACGACCCACTCCCTCTCATAGAGAGGAGGCCTGTGTCCCATTAGGCACAGTGGGGACATTAAAAGGCTGATGATGATGATGATGAATTAAATCCCTTGCCTGGACCAGTATTCGGCCACGGTAATGCCATCTTCTGACGCTATCATTAAATCCTTACGGGGATAGGTAACAGGGCATGTGGTGCAAGGGAGGTTCATGGTTTACGGAGTCACTATAATGCTATGTAGCTTTAAATACGTTAATTTTTTTACAGTAAATTCTTCATAAAAAATGAGTAGAAGTTGCAAAGACGAAACTGAGAATATTCAAACTTTTAATATTATTATTTAAATAATATTTATTATTCATTATTATTTTATGTATATAATCGTGCTTTGTCCCATAGGGGTAGGAATTTTTAGGGTTCCGAACGTGCGAATGAAAAAAAACGTGTCTGTCTGTCTGTCCGGCCGTCTGTCATAATCAGCTCTGAATCTTCTGAACCGATTGAGTTGAAATTTGGAAATCATATGAAACAAACACGGTCGTGTAACGTAAATAAATGAATTCGGGTTATTGGGGTCACTTTTGGGGTGGAAACCGAAAAATAAAAAATATAGTTTTCAAATTGTACTGTGCGAGGTATTAAACGAATCAAAAGGCTTTCTCTATGTTTGCGGAATCTTCGCGTCTAGATCCTGGTGGCGCGAGGCCCCCTGGCACTCTTGGTGGATGCGAGTCGATTATGTCAGACATTCGCATTCATCAGAAGGATGTCCGGAGGGTACTGCGTAACCTGGACGTGAACAAGGCTAGTGGTCCCGACGGGATACCGGCAATTGTACTGAGGACTTGTGCGCCTGAGTTGTCTCCGATCTTGACACGCCTATATCGCCTTTCGTTTGAGACTGGAAAAGTGCCGATGGCTTGGAAGCAAGCTAACGTGCAACCCGTACCCAAGAAGGGTAGTCGAGCTGACCCAGCAAATTACAGGCCCATCTCGGTAACTTCCGTTCTCTGTAAGAGTATGGAACGTATACTGAATGGTAAGCTCCTAGCATACCTAGAAGCTAACGATATCCTAAGTGACCGACAATACGGCTTTCGCCGAAATCGGTCAACAGGAGATCTTCTAGCGTATACCATTCACATCTGGAGTGAGGCCATCGACAAAAAAGGGGAAGCCCTTGCGGTCTCCCTTGATATCTCGAAGGCCTTCGACCGGGTCTGGCACGACAGCTTAATTGGCAAGCTTCCTTCCTTCGGTCTGCCCGCTGGATTGTGTGATTGGATAGCTGATTTCCTGAGGGATCGGTCTATCCGAGTAGTCATAGATGGCTGCTCGTCCGGACTGCTGGCTATTAATGCCGGTGTTCCTCAGGGGTCGGTGCTCTCGGCAACATTGTTTTTGCTGCATATTAACGATCTGCTAAAACCCGGTACCTTTGGGTATGCAGACGACAGCACTGTTGCCGAGAGATACGTGCCGGACGCACGAGTTAGTGGGTCTCAGGTCCGGTCTCTCCGAGAGGCTATGGTTGGGCGCTTGAACTTGTCCTTGCAGGCTGTCTCAGAATGGGGCGATGCCAATCTGGTTAAGTTCAATGCTGCTAAGACCCAGGCGTGTCTTTTTTCTGCTAAAAAGAGCCAATTTCACCCGGCTCCATCTTTCCGAGGTGTAACCGTGCCGATAACCGACCGACTTGATCTTCTTGGTGTTACTTTAACATCTACCCTCAATTTTGGTCCCTTCATAGAGGCTAAGGCTCAAGTGGCTGCCAAAAAGTTGGGGGTCCTCGCAAAGGTGAGACGATACTTCACGCCGGAACAGCTGCTCCAACTCTATCAAGCGCAGGTCCGATCGTGTATGGAGTACTGCTCTCATCTTTGGGACGGATCTGCAAGATACCAGCTTGATGCCCTTGAGTCAATAGAGAAACGAGCCAAGAGGATCATCGGCAATGATAGACTCGTTGAGTCAAAACTCCAAAGTCTTGAACATAGACGCCGAGTTGCTAGCCTGTCGGTTTTCTATCGATTACATTTTGGGGAGTGTGCGACGGAATTGCATGATTTGATTCCGCCAAGCCCGTTTCATCTAAGGACCACAAGACAGAGGGTTCATGGTGCACATCCCATCCATACGCACAAAGCGTTTTGAGAAAACATTCATTGCACGTACAGCTAGAGAGTGGAATTCTCTACCGGAGTCTGTGTTTCCTGTAAGATACAACCTGGGAGTCTTTAAGTCAAGAGTGAATAGGTTACTTCTAGGCAAGCGTGCTCCATCTTCGACCGCATCATCGCTTAACATCAGGTGAGATAGTGGTCAAACGCGAGCCTATCAAATATAAAAAAAAAAAAAAGGCTTGTGTGAGGATATAAGAAGAAAAGAAATGTACTTTTTTATAATTTTGAAATAAAATAGTTTTAAAGTTATTTATGAAAAAAATTTTTCACAAGGAAGTCGGTGTTTGTATTTTGTTTCTTCGTTATTTAACACCAACTTCCGAAATTAAAGTAATTTTGCAATTTTTAGAAGTCGTTTGTATTTTTTGTAAAAAGTATTTTATTTTTCACTTTTTAGTTGTTGTACCCCAGAACTAAAACTACTTAATAAAGTTATGTCCGAATGGATAACTCCATGGAATTTGAGCATAATAGGAGATGACCAAAACGTCATCTGTGTATAAGTAAATAT
Source organism: Polia nebulosa (assembly GCA_951329385.1). Lineage (NCBI taxonomy): Eukaryota > Metazoa > Arthropoda > Insecta > Lepidoptera > Noctuidae > Polia > Polia nebulosa. Next base: position 1,524,730 of record OX589592.1, on the reverse strand, counting down.
TTTTTGTTTATGTTGATTTTTTCAAAAAGTGTTGAATAATTTTTGATAAAATTTATATGGGACCACCTCTGAAGTAAGGCCAACCAAAAAAAAAAGAATCATAAAAATATATTCACAAGTGGCGGAGAAATCGCATAAAATACATACAAAAAAAAGACATACAGAGGAATTGAGAATCTCCTCCTTTTGGAAGTCGGTTAAAAATAGATGCTAATTTTCCATTCCTAGTACTTACTCTTACTTCAAACTTGACTCACTGCCAGTCCTCAGCTCCCTGTCGTCAGGCGTCACTCGTAAACATTTGACGAGGGCGGCTATCGTCGCGCCGACCGTGCAGCCGCGTCGAGTCGCGTCGTGTCGCGTCGCATCGCCATGAGCCGTGAGTCGCCTCGTATCGCGCATACAATAAAACAATAACCTACTGAGAGGTTGTCAGAGGTGAGAACAGAGCGCCATTATGCACGTTTGTTGCAGAACATTGGTCTTTTGTGCTTCTTAACAATACAATATACTGATTTGATTGCATCAAAGATTCCGTTTGTACTTTACTCAATAGATGAAGCAAAAATTCAAAACAATTTTTTGGACCTAGACCTCCCCAAAGAATCGTCGGTTCTGTGCGTCACGCATGCATAGAATTCCCGCGACCGTCACCAGGTCATCGATCCACCTTGTGGAAGGCCTTCCAACGTTGCGTCTTCTGGTCTTTTCAGAACTCCAGAACTTTTCAACCCAATCGGACCTCTGTTCTGCGAGCAATGTGCCCTGCGCACTGCCACTTTGGTTTGGCAATTCTTTGGGCTATGTCGGTAATCTTGATCACGGAACTCCAAAATCGTCTTTGAGTTACGTCCAGAGAAAGACTTACTTTAGAAGCAAGCAGCAAAGCTTTAAACAATATTGTAAAGATAAGTCAGAACAGAAACAACGTTTGTGCACCTTCTGACAACTTCGCCAATTTTATATTCCATTTTATAGGTACGACCAAAACCTTCTTCCTAATAATAGCCAAAAAAAGGCTTTAAAACCCATCCCCGTAACGGTTTTCTTCTACCCATTGCTCCATAACGGCTGTACAATCTCATAATTAGGTGAAGAGCTCATAAAATGCTGCCCATTTGAGCCCCGACCGATGGGGTGAACCGGGCGGGGTCGTAAAACACCCCGGATGCACCCCATGATTGAATGGAATTGATTGGACGTATTTATGGCTAGTGGATTGGAGCGATTCGGAATTCACTTGTTGGTTAGATATGTAGACTGTAGCGTAAACATACATGGATGGATGGAAAACAAAGGTGGAATGAATTTTGTATAGCATTTTAAGGAAATGAAATACTGATAACAGTTCGTGCGAAAAGGACGGTGTAGGCGGTGAGTCAGATGGTGCGTCGCTTTAGCTCGTACTTTGCTACGGAATAGCTTTATCCCATACTTTGCTACAGCGTAGCTGCCGCCTATACTTTGCTACAGTGTAGCTTTAACTCATACTTTTCTCCGTCGTAGCGCATATTTCCTAGCGCAAACTTTATGTTCTAATTATGTAGGTACTTCAAAATAAAGCTGATTCCGAAATAATCTATTCATTCAATAACTTTTCAAATATTAAATTAAATACCAAACCTAGAAAACAAAGCGTGTATTGTTGCTAAGTAGTGTAAGTGAGAACAAAACGATAGTGTTATCGTATCGCGCGCGTGAATCAAGACGTCGGAGGCTGCGGCGCTCGGCGTGCGGCGCGCGGCGGAGATAACGCGCCCAACATTTGCATACAGACGCTGCGTTGAGGTGGGCCAAGAGAACTGCGGAATAGAGCCTATTGTTACACTCACAATGAGCAATTTACTACCACAACGCAGAAATGAAGATATCCGCTGGAGAACCAAGGTTACCGACATAACCCGAAGAATCGCCAAACTTAAACGACAGTGGGTAGGGCACATTGCTCGCAGGACAGATGGTCGATGGAGCCAAAAGTTCTGGAGTGAAAGAAGACGCAACGTTGGAATGCCTCCCACAATGTGAACCGATGAACTGGTGAGGGTCTCAGGTAGCCCATGGATGCGAGACGCACAGAACCGGTCGTTGTGGGGACACTTCACTTGGGGGAGACCTATGTCAACGATGTCCTATGTGACGTCTTTCGGCTGAAATGATAATGATGATGAAGCAGCTAGTTGGGACAATTGAGAAACTGTGTCGTGCTCAGTCAATATGTATGGTACCTTCTTTCGTGGCTAACTTATTTTTTACCACGGTATGACACTCAGCGGTAATAAAGCTTTCTACCAGTCGGATAGCTTTGTAGCTCTTAGGGTGGTATTACACTTATCAAATATCTTTGTTCAATGTACGTTTGATCAAAGAAGTGGGACGACTTCATCAAATGTGTCGGCAACACCGGTCAAAGATTAATGACATTTGAATCAAAATGACTGCTACTAAGATTTTGTCTTTCTATTAATATACGGTGATACTTTCTTATTGTAATTGAATGTTGAGTCATTTACACGTAAAAAAACACTTAAACGAATGTTTGACCTCGAGTTGTAATTATTTAATTATCTTGAATGATTGTTTTTCTTCGCCTTTCGATCCATGGTTTCACCCAAAGCTTTTTCTTTAAAAAAATAATGTAATGATAATAGCAGCACTTAAAGTCGCTCCACGTTCCTCCATTTTCTCAGACTACGTAAAATCTTGGACAACTGTAATGGGCATCCATCAAAGAAATTAGATCAAATATAGGACAAAGATATTGGATCAGTGTAATACCACCCTAACAAACAAACTAACTTTAACACAACTCTATTTAAATATAAGTTGGTTGATTAGAATATTAACAGACCGTTACGTGTGGCTCTTAGCTTAAAATAAGCCGAACTTGACGTAGTCTCCATTATATATTTATAATAACTATCTTGTGAAGTGTATAAGTTTAGATTGCTATTACACAAGAGGCAGGTTATATTCTAATAATATGAAAAGGTAGACTGATCACGTCTTTTCAATGAAAATCTACTTTACAATTTACGTCAAAGACTGACAAATAAATCAGCCTAATAAACCTTATTCAGATGGTTTTGCTTACGAGCGATGTCTGTAAACTTATGATCTATGCTGCAAAACTTGTAACCTAAAACTAATCATAGTAACTTTATATACCTTCGTATAAGTTCATTAACCCTTAGTACGGATATGAGACGGAGTTAATTATGAGTTTATTTACTATTCATTGTACGAATTTTCTAGATAGATACCGATATATGCGTCAAATACTCGACGAAAATAAAGGAAGGAAGGCTAGATGAATAATAAACAGAGATCGGAATTAGGTAGAGTTATTTATGCACTTGCATCGAAATGTTAATATTAATAATGGATCTACCCGGGATTTCTAATAGACAATCCCGCGTGGCCAATAATATTACAAATAAATAATAATAAAAACCATTATTGTTTTCTTTTGTTCTTACAAGCTATGTTGTGTGAACTACAAATGTGGCAAAATCGCGCGTGTGCGCATTGGAATTTTACAACTTCGGACATCCGATGTCGTTGATGTAAATTTAGCAACGTCACGCGTGCAGTGGTTTAAATTGTGTAAAAGTAAATAGCTTTATTATTTAAAAAATCACGGGATTTTTCTGTTCTTTAAAATTAATCTCGGGATTTGAGGCATATCCACTTTATTCTTTCGCTGTATAAAATCAGTGTAAGTAGGTACATAAATAACTCTACCTAATTCCGACCTCTGATAATAACTTTGGTTGGTTACGTAGTTGTGGAAGTGGAGGTGGGAGTGTGTAGAAAGTGGGGACGATAATACAACAATAAGTGTAAATACTGCCAAGAAACTTTTACTATGTGATCAATCTGAATGAGTGAAAAAAAATCAGCTGTTCTGTATATTATTATTATTATTTATTAATGTCGAGTTACATACATAAATGTCTGTGGCAGCAATTTTTTTTTTCGCAATTTTAGAAGAAAGAAAGAGAGAAAAAATATTTGTTTGCCTGTTTTAAGGCAAACACACAAAAAATTATAAAGAAAAACAAACAAAAAAAAAAAAAAAAAATTAAAGAAAAAAAAAAGGATCGAAATAGAAAAAGTGTGCGCCCCACGGCTGCGCCAAATAGATCCAGTTCAGCATGAATGCCAGATAACTAGTGCCTGACGCTGGTTTTCAACTGGACCTGAGGATTGTGACATGTCACGGACGTCAATCAGTTTTATACTTCTTGAAACAGTGTGTATGAATTTATAAATAACATAAAGTAATAAGGTGAATTGATATTATAGCGGCAACAGAAAATTAACGAATAAAAATGTTTTGTGCTTGAATTGATACTTCTGTCAACCCACGAAAAGCTCAGTCGCTGCTCTCGTAGCCCGATATAGTTTGCCCCAGAAACAGATATACCCAGTAAGATACATGCGAAACGGCGTGCGCCATTCAACGTTCACGCTGGTAATATTTGTGGAGCAAACAGCAGCCCTGCTCCCGGTGCCAGCGCTATAGGTGCACTTAACGTTTGGCGCAGATGCAACACTTTCCGTGACAGCTGGGCTTCGCTTTGGTGGCACTCTGCTAGTACATGAGGCGAAATTGTGTTATGGCTTTTGGTGGTTTGGTCATATGCAAAATCTGGCAATTGGAGGTTTGCGTAGATGTAAAACTCCGTTGTGTTTATTTGTGACTGAGAAAACGTATTCAGAACTATTATGCAATAATGATATACCTAATACTTAGAGAAGTATTTAATGATCTATGTTTTGGCAAGCTTATGACTATCGGGGAGATGGAAAGAAAGAGATCCAAGAGACGTAGCTGTATGGAAGTGAAGCAATACTAGATATTAAGAGGCCGTACCCGAAATTTTGCCGATTTCGCTGATTTACGTGATTATACAGTTAAAATAATGTATTTCTAAAAGTTTTAACGCACAAGATGAAAGATCATTTCAATTATGATCTAATGTATGAGCTAGTTTTTTTATTTTCTATTATAATTACGATTAATCGACCACAAACCGACGATGGTTTTGTGAATTTTGCTGTAAGGGGTTTAGAATATCACATAATTACGAATCGTTTTGACGTGTAAACGATATGAAAAAATTAGAATGTATTGTTGCAAAAGTCGTCTACATAATGTATGAATCACTTTTTACCACTTTCATATTAAAAAATTAAGTAAAAAAATAGTTAACTTAGTCAAATTTTAGAGAAAATGGGCAAAGAGTTGCTTTTTATTTTGGCTATTTAGAACTCTCGTTTATAAAATTAAAACAGCAAAAACTAAAATTTAGTTCACCGTCAATCCATTTTTGCGAAACCAATGTAAAAATTACAAAAATTTGGCAATAAAAAATCTTTTAAAACAACCCAAATCTCGACTTATAATACGCAACGCAAGCTTCGAATCTAACTAATTAATTAGATCATAATTGAAATGATCTTTCATGTTGTGCATTGAAACTTATAGAAATGCATTATTTTAACTGTAAAATCACATCTGTAAAATAACGTAAATTAGTGAAATCGGTCAAAATTTCGTGTACGGCCTCTTAAGAACTCCAACGCACCTCAAAAGGCCAAGATTGTCACAAATGGCGCATTTGACGACAATTTATACAGTCGAAAAGTTTAGTCGAGTAAGTACATAACGACGCAACATTCAACAGTGAATTACCAACTGAAAGGAGGTAGATGATCTTAACTCTTCCCGCGTCTACCGGCCCAGCGCATGGACCGAAAACAGCTAAAAATCTATTGTGTCTGCTAACTAGACCCGCGACGTGTTAACCACGGCCAAACTCATTTCAGTCATCAACACACCCTGCCATATTCCTTACAAATTCAATACGGTTACTATTTAATCCTGTTACCTGAAGCCCGCAGCGTTACAGCTGCGTGATCTCTGTGCCCCTGACAACTTTAGTTGCTCCAACCTGTTGCCCGTCTGTGTCCGCCATTACCGCTGCAAAGGGTGTCACTTGAGCAATGGCGTCAACGTCGCGATACAATTAAGTTTGGAGTAGTTCTACTGATGTGTTTGTTTCTTAACTTAATGTTTGGGTGCGGGTGTTAATTACATTCGCATCGGTTAAAAGGGGTTCGCTCGCTGTCTTGAGAGAAGTTGGTGTATTCCGTGTTTAAGGAGTTTAAAGCAGTTTTAAATGGTTTCTGTAAATGGCGTCTTTTTTGTTATCTTTTAAAATCTACGAGTACTTTACGAACTACCAGTTTTTATCGTTGATTCGTTCCCATTGCTCAAAGAAACCGTGCATGTTTCCAGAAAATAAGAGCGAGTTCGACTCGCACGCATATTTATTATTATTTTTTTTAAAACTATTTACTTCTTATAGGTTTTCCTGAAATCTAAGAGTAAAGAACTACCTTCTGTATTTTTTCAAAATTTTAGGCCCGGTGGTTTCGGAGATATAGGGGGAGGAATGGTAATTTTTCATATATTTTCTGAAATAACTTAAAAACTGTTTAATTTAAAATTATGAAAAAATATAGTTGAGACCCTTACAACAAGCCCTTTCATTTAATATGTAGCACGGTACAGTTTGAAAAACTTAAATTTTTTAATTTTTAATGTTTCACCCCAAAATTATTGAGCCCCCTATTCCAAATTAATTTATCATCGTTAATCTTCCGTATTCGAGTCAAAGAGATTCGTGTACCTAATTTCAACTTAATTGGTCCAGTAGATTCGGAGAAAGACAGACGGACAGACAGACAAACAGACACACGAGTAATCTTATAAGGGTTCCGTTTTTCATTCGGACTTTCAGACCCTAAAAGTAGGTATTCATTAGCACTTAATGATAGTGTCGCTTTCTATCAATGAAAGGATTTTCGTAATCGAATCAGTACTTCCTAAAATAGCATCGAATTATCAGCTGTATGCACCTCCATAAAAGAAAGATAAGGTTGAAGAAGGGATTAGCATGAACACGCTGCATCGGAGAAGTAATGCGAGCGACCGGTGCGAGGCGAGTGTGGGTAGGAACTGGTTCTGTTTAGAAGACTCGGATTAACATCAGCAAACGTTCGATATTCATTGGCAGCTCCTAGAATGTAGTTCACTCAATGAATTAAATTATAATGACAAGTGATTATGAATTCAATTAAATTATACGGAAGAGTGCCGTAGATAATTTATATCGTCCCGTCGAAGTGTTAGACAGTTTGGCAATATAATAAATTGAACTGGATTAAAATGTTACATTCATAGCAACGCAAGCCTTTGTACGACACCACAACAATAAAATAACAACAAAATATTTTGTCTGCCAAACAATCCTTTTCAAGCTGCCTCTATTAATCAAAAACAACTCCCGAACAAAACGGCCATTGTCGCAGCGATCGGCACAAAGCGACTCATCCCGAGCGCAGCCGAACGCCTCCGAACTCCTCCGACTGCGCCCGAGAACCTGAGTTTATTCAGCCGCATAAAACTTTAACTAGAACGTAGATACACGGATTTTTACGCGCTGAACGCCGGCTGCGTGAAATGGCGAATATATCGTGCCTGAAACACTGAAAGGCCAGCCTGTTTAATAACAAATGGACATTTAAAAATAGGCAAAATGCGCGAAAACAAGCGAATAAATGTAAATAGTTAGGAAATATGAAAGCTTTGTGCGAGCGGGCTTAAAGCGAATATGGCGCGGGCTTTGTAGCAAAATGTGAATGTTTTTAGTTTTGCTAATATTGTATTTTTTGTTGGATGCTCGCAGCGGGAGGCGGTTGAACAGAACGTTATTATAGCGAGTTTAATATGAGACTAGGAATTCAAAAGAATAAATGAAAATCTTCGCGAGCTTTGGACAGTTATTTTCTTTTAGAAAGTTGCATTCATATGAACATGTTCTTATGACAGATACACGTAATATCGTAGTCATAATAATCATTTTGCAGAAATGTATCTTGTATAAGGAAGTGACATAACTTTTAATTTTCCTTGTTTTGGCAGTGAAAATTAACAGAATAACAATATCGTGAGCACATCGAGTGACGTGCCAAACCCTGCCAAGCTGTTGATTGAGCCTACGTCTCCCAAGGCCGGTCAATAACATAGGCTTTACAAGTTATAGAGTAGTTAACTAATGGAGCGCTAAAGTGTGAGCAAGTGGATGAGTTCGGAAATCTTAAGGGTGACCAAGTTTAAAGTTTCATGTTAGAAACACTGTAATTTAGACAGCTATAAATAATGACGCGTAATTATACGCCGAATGTCACTCAATACTCGATACTTTATTGGATTCCATATGTGTTAAATACGAGGGCGGGTCAATAAGTCCGTGACTTTTTGAATTTCTGACCTCTTTACTGAAAAAGCAACACTACTCCTGTCAACAGGCATCTGTCAGTTGACTTCTGTCAAAATTTGAACTTGCTGCGTCAGTTAGTTTGTGTTTGACAGCTATCTTTATCAGACTACCCAGTAATTTGAGGAAAAAATGGAAAAAAAGTGAATTTCGTGTGCTTATTAAGCATTATTTTTTGCGAAAATAAACCATTACCGAGACCAAGGCTAAGCTTGATAAATACTATGGGGACTCTGCACCATCGATTTCAATGGTAAAAAAAGTGGTTTACTGAATTTCGTTGTGGCCGTACAAGCACTGAAGATGCCGAACGTCCTGGACGCCCAGTTGAGGTCTCTTCACCCGAAACAATCGAAAAAATTCACGATATGGTGTTGGCCGACCGAAGATTGAAAGTGCAAGAGATTGTGGAAGCCGTATGGATCTCGCATGGCTCAGTGGTTTCAATTTTGAATGATCACTTGGACATGAGAAAGCTTTCCGCAAGATGGGTGCCGCGTTTGCTCACAGTCGACCACAAACGCAATCGTGTAACAACTTCACAGGAAGGTTTGGTGTTGTTTAATCGCAATATGGAGGAGTTTTTGCGCCGTTTTGTAACCGTGGACGAAACATGGATCCATCACAACACACCAGAGACCAAACAACAGTCAAAACAGTGGGTTTCTAAGGGTTAATCGGCGCCAAAGAAGGCCAAGGTGGGTTTGTCAGCCAATAAAGTTATGGCGACTGTTTTTTGGGATGCACGCGGGATAATCCACATTGACTACCTTCAAAAGGGAAGAACAATCAATGGGGAATATTATGCCAACTTATTGGACCGATTCAATGACGATTTGAAAAAAAACCGACCTCATTTGGCCAAGAAAAAAGTTCTTTTCCACCAAGACAATGCAAGGGTGCACACATGAGCAGTTGCCATGGCAAAAATCCATGAATTGGGCTATGAATTGCTCCCTCATCCGCCCTATTCTCCAGATTTGGCTCCGAGTGACTACTTCTTGTTCCCAAACCTGAAGAAATGGCTTGGTGGAAAAAAATTGACTCCAATGATGAAGTCATCTCGCAAACAAAGGCCTATTTTGAGGACCTCGACAAATCATATTTTTTGGAAGGGATAAAAAAATTGGAGAAGCGTTGGACAAAGTGTATAGAGCTCAAGGGAGACTACGTTGAAAAATAAAATGATTTACTTATCAAAAAATCTGTGTTTTATTCCAAAAGTCACGGACTTATTGACCGTAGGTGGTATAATAAAAGATCAATATGGACCCTGTCGGGCACAGCAAAGTAGGAGAGAGAAAGAGGTTAGTTTGAAACAATTCATTTACTATATGAATAGCCAACTACTATCCAAAACCTACCGCTCAAAGCGTTAAAATGATTAAATTTTTCTATACAGAAACAATAATTTGTGATTTATTTTAAATTAAGTTTATTTTAATTTCTGCCAATATCATGTTCTTCAACGCCTGCGTTCTAATTGTTGTTGTGAGTTTATTTATTTATTTACACTTCATGCAACTAAAGTACAAAGGCGGACTTAATGCGGGTTTATCGCATGTATACCAACAAATCTGTAAAGTTGGAGTACCTACTTAAAACAAAAAGTCTTTATTATTTTGTTTTTTTTTTTTTTTTTGCGGGGTTTGAATGTAGGGGGGCTGTGATTGGAGTGACATCATCTTTCATAATAAATTAATAACACTAAATATTACATAAGCTAGCTTGGCTAGGAACGACTGCAAAAAAGGTGGGACGACGATATAAGAGAAGTGGCAGGAGTTATGTGGAACAGGGTGCCTCTAGAAAGATCAGAATGGAAGAGGTTGGAGGAGGCCTTTGCCGATTGGCAAACAGATCTGCAAAAGAAAAAAAAGCAGCAACCCTTTGAAACCACAACCTCTAGCATAGACGCGGGACTTTAACCGCTGAGCTATTAAGACGTTTCTGCCAATATTTTTTTTCTGCTGATATTTTTTATTATTATTGAAGGGCTCATGCTTGACCACTATCTCACCTGATGGTAAGCAATGATGTGGTCGACGATGGAGCACGCTTACCTAGAAGTAAAATTAAATAATAAAGCTTTAAATTTTACGTTTGCTTTAGAATATTACATAAATGGTAACCACGTATCGCAAGATGCAGCTAGGCCTCAACCTGCCCGGGGGTTGAGGATAAATTCGAAACAGAGTTACCTCGCCCCTGGGCACTCAAAGGCAGGAAGGAACAGGGGTGGGTTTTAGTCAGTAAGAGTCTGACACGCCCTCCCGCTCCACCCAGAGCGGGAGAAGTCATAGGATGATTTTCTACCCCACAAAAAAAAAAAAAAAAAAAAAAAAAAAAAAAAAAAAAAAAAAAAAAAAAAAAAAAAAAAAAAAAAAAAAGCTAGGCCTCAAAGTGGGCCGGGGACCTGGATCGAGAGATGTATTACGCTGTTGGTCATCATATCATCATCATCTAGGCAACAATGATAAGCACAAGCTGAGCTTTTAAAAAAAATAAAAAAACAGACATACTTAGTGGTAAAGCTCAGAACTAAACAAGAAACTGTTGCCCTTGCAAACTTATGAAAGCTGGGATAATATCTCGCTGTTCATGGTGACATGAGCACTCCATGCTGTCCCACTCCGTGGCACATTCAATAACCTCGGAATGAAACGTCTTGAGCCAGCGGTTTATATCGGCGTGCGATGCAATTACTGCGTCCGAGTGACGACGTGCGACGCAGTGATGACGACAACGGCTTGGCGTGGTGTAAGCTACAGTGATTTAGAGACGCAATCAGGGATCAGCCCGAGTTCGGAGTTGATTGATTGATTGCTTCATGGAGAGAGAAGTAATTAAACGAATCGATCACTACTTTCAAGTTATTTTTGTAGTTCTTTCGGTACCCTTTGTTTGGTTTGCAGTGTATCGGCAAAGCGGTTGGCAAAACTTCGAAAGAAATTAAATAGTCACATACTTTTTACAGTACTTTTTTTTTAAATTGAAAAACTGTTTTACAAAAAAAAACAGCCGACTTCCAAAAAAAAAAATATACTAAACATTTCTTCGTTATTTGACACCGACTTCCGAAATTAAAGTTATTTTTATATTTTTAGTGTATTTTATTTATTGGAAGTCGGTTGATTTCTGTAAAAAAGATTTTTATTTTTCACTTTTTATTTGTTATACCCCAGAACTAAAAACTGCAATAACATGGAACGTGGAATTTAAACATACTCGTAATTGGAGGAACCAAAACGTCATCTATGCATACATATTTTACGTTTTTGTTCAGTTTTTCTGAAAGCGCTGAAGCAATTTCGATAAAATTTATATGTGACCACCTCGGGAGTATATTCTTTCGGATAAAAAAAGAATTTTGGACATTGGTCAACAACTGACAGAGAAATCGGTGGATATACATTAAAAAAAACATAAATGCAGTTGACATCCTTTTTTTATTAGCAGTACACCGCAGACTACCCCCTTTTAGATTTTAAGTTCTTTCAGTCCATACTAAGGTTGTCTGGTAGATATCGCTGTTTAGCAATAATACCGCCGTTGTACCCATAGATTTAAGCTCGTATAAAACAATTGTGTGACTGTTTTGGTGTACAATAAAGTTTTATTATATTCTATTCTATTCTATTCTATTCTATTCTCCTTCTTTTTCGAAGTCGGTTAAAAAGGGTAATTGACGGTAGCAAAAACTGGTTTTTACAATGATAATTAAATTGAATTCTGTATTAATAAAGCAGTTTATCTTGTTAATTACTTAACTAATAAAAAAATTTATCACATTAAGCACCCAGTTGTCTTCCTTCTCTCTCCTACTTTATCTATGCTGTGCCCAACAGGGTCCATAATTGTGACTAATATTATAATTTCCTTATCAACTATACGAGTATACAGTATGGTACGCAACAAAGAATTGAGAATTAAGTATTAACAAACAATCACCTAAACGGCATATAAACTTTCAGCAAAGAAACATTATAGGTAGTTCAATATCGCAGTCTATCTATAACATCTCCCGCGAGGCTCGATCTAAAGCTCTGAAAGGCAATAACATACCTATCGAGTCTGAAAAATTCACAGGAGTCTAGATATTTACAGGTTCCTAGAAGATCCTATTACCAATAAAACAGGCCATTCCTTCGATTGACTTTACAAGTAGTTCAGGAGCAATTTCCAGAAGTCTGTAGCGAACATTATAAGGTAGTCTGAAGACTTTTATTGCCAACTCTGATTGATAAAATGATTGGAGTTTAGCAATTTCATTTGTTTGGTTTTCTCTTTTCTCAATAGGTAGGTACTTTGCTTGTAACTGACTGAATGTTCTTATTATCAGTACATCTTTTTAGAAACGGATTGGGAACAGCACTGCTTACGTTTGTGTCAAATTTCTTTAGCGCCTCTTACACTACTACTACAAAACTATTTCTGACAGAGTAAGTTTTTGAAGTAAAAACTTCTTTAGGCGCATTGGGCATTTTGGAGATAGGAAAAAACTGTTGAACTCGCACGACCCGCTACGAGTGCTATGAGTGCTAGCACTTGTAGCGCATCGCGTAGCAGATTGAAGTGAAAACTTCTTTAGGCGCGTAGGGCATTTTTGAGATGGGAAAAAACTGTTGAACTCGCGCGACAGCGACTGACTACGAGTGCTATGAGTGCTAGCACTCGTAGCGCATCGCGTAGCAGATTGAAGTGAAAACTTCTTAAGGCGCGTTGGGGATTTTTGAGACGGGAAAAAACTGTTGAACTCGCGCGACAGCGACCGACTACGAATGCTTTAAGTGCTAGGACTCGTAGCGCATCACGTAGCAGATTGAAGTGAAAACTTGTTTAGGCGCGTTGGGCATTTTTGAGATGGGAAAAAACAATTGAACTTGCCACCGATACTGGCACCGACACCGACACCAACACCACTACGCGATCATCTACGAGTGCTACGATACGTTTATTTTTTCAGTAAATTACGTTAAGTTTAAATTGGAATGAAAAATATACACGCAAAATGTTAAAATAGGGGGGAGGGGGAGTCTCGACCCATTCGATACGATTTCACGGCAAAGTAAGTAACCGATCCTATTTCGAGGTCGCGTGATACTCGGAAAAGTATAGAACGACTGAAATCCTGAAAGTTTTAAATTCGATTTGACTGCCAGTTTTCGGTACCGAATTCATGGTGGTTGGGACCGTGTGATTTTAGATTTTAACCGACTTCAAAGAGGAGGAGGTTCTCAATTCGTCTGTATGATTTTTTGTATGTTTGTTACGCTATTATGCCGCTAATTATGAATTTTTAATTTGGTAGGTTATATTTCAGAGGTACTTCCATACAAATTGTATCGATATTGATTCAGTGCTTTTTATTACAATCAACAAAAAAAAAATGTACGAACGATGTTTTGGTTTTCTCCAATAATGTTCAAATTTCATGTTATTGGCAAAGAAACAAAGAATAAGTCTTTTGATAAAATTGCGATCTTACATGTTTCGCCGTTTACTGGCATGGCAGACTCTTACTGACTAAAATCCACCCCTGTTCCTTCCCTACCTGAGTGCCCAGGGGTGCGGTAACTCATTTTCAGACTTTATCCGCTACCCCTAGGCATGCAGGCACCGGCCACGATGGGCCCCGTCAGTGCTGGCTGACTACATCTCTTTGAGGCGTGCGTGGAACACTACGCGCCGTCGACTCACGGGCCTGGTGCTGATCGGACGGCGAGCTACCCATTGTTCGCCGTCCGCAGGCCCGGGTCTACGGTGGCCGGAAATCGTCTCGCGACGTCCTACGCCTAGTACGCCCAGCACCTCTCCTGCGGTGGTAGCGGCCGGGGCCGCGAGGGCCACTCCGTTGAGCTTCCCTCACGCGTCCCGCCTCCGCCTACACGAGCATTACTGCTTCACAGAAGGCGGAGACTACCTCCCATTCCCTCTCGCTCCGTACCATGGCCTAAACCAGGGCCGGGCGCGAGAGGTCGCCGCCACCTATCGCATCCACGAGGACACGGCGGTGTTCCGCCCAAGCGGGGCAGACCTCCACCGTAGGCTCCACCGTGTCCTCTGGGCGATCCGCGCAGTGGTAACACCCGGGCGTTTCCTCCCGCCCGATCTGATGCAGGAACCTCCCGAAACAACCGTGTCCGGTGAGGACCTGCGTCAGGCGGAAGGTGAGGACGCCGTGACGCCTCTTCAGCCACTCCTCAAAGAGGAGCACTACCGCCGCAATGGTGGCGTGCCCAGCGCTGGGTTGCGACAGTCGCTGTCTCCATGTCGCCATGAGATCCTGCCGGAGCTCTGTCCGCCGAGCCGCGAGGTGTCGCGGCAGCAGAGTTTCGCCCCGGCGTTTGGCCTCCTCGCGCCACTTCCAGAGCAGCGCGAGAACCCTGGCCTCTAGATCCCATGGCGACAGTCCGGCAAGGAGGCTCGCCGCCTCACAGGAGACCATGCGGTATCCGCGGATGAGCCTAATGGCCAGTACCTAGCCGTATTTATCCAATACTTTTTTTTATGCAAAAATGCTTTCACACTATGAAAACAATTAGCCATTTTTGTTGCTTTGGTTTTCTTTTTTATAAGCATCGTCTGAAATAAAAGTTTATTTTATTTTACTAAAGTGTTTCAGAGTGAGTTCTTTAAATACGCTTGGAATATTGTTGTACATTTTGGGGTTATCAATTCAGGCATAACTTTTCTATTTAGTTTTAGTTAGGGGCTACAACAACTTAAAGTGATAAATACAGAACTTTAATTTTGGAAGTCGGTGTTTCTAGATGTATTTCTTTGTTATTTGACACCGACTTCCAAAATTAAATTATTTTGCAATTTTTTGTGTTTAATTTTGGAAGTCAGTTTAGTTTTTTTTAATGTTTTTTTTTAAGAGTCCGATATAATCTTCCGTTATCTTTAGATGAAGGGTATTCTCGAAGATTTTCACTAAGTGGACCTGATGATTTATGTAAAGTAAGCTGAAACCAAACACAAAATAATATCATGATACAGTTGCCAATAAGTTGTCTAACACAGCGAATAGTTGGCGAGTCGTGCAGGGAGCTCTCAAGATGTAAATTACAATAGCAACATCGTGCGAGTACTAGCCAGCAGTCGGGTCAGTGCACTTGACTAGCGCGGTGACTGCCTCAGAGCGTCGGCCGCGGGCAGTGCCGGATGAAGCCAGAGTGGGGCCTGTAGCAAATTCTACCAAGGGGCCCCCAAAATATAACGAATTAAAACTCTTTGCCTAATTTTTTTCATAGGCCGCGGGGCCCATATGAAGCGATGGGCCCATATGTAGTTACTTATATTGTCTTGACGGATATGGTATAAATATCTTGACTTGTTTTTGTTCGTCCAGGCGGGGCCCCCAAATGCGTGGGGCCCGTAGCATTTGCAACTCTTGCTATGTGGCTAATCCGGCACTGGCCACGGGCGAGTACAGCCACTAGCACGATGTACTGGCTCATGGCAAAGTGTATTGTTTCTGTGAGCAATTTGCTTAGTTATTGGTTTTCATTTCATCTTACATGTTGTCTAGTCGCTTTGATAGCGTAAGTCCTAATAGAGAATTGTGGATAGAATTGTTTATGGGGCTTTTTATTTTCCTGGAAGTTTGATATTTTAGAAGGAATCGTTCTGTGAGTTTTCTGGGAGGAGTTATATTGTACACTGGACCCTACCCTCTAATGTGATCTCTCCCTATCACTCAAATGTTTGTTTGGAGTAAACTCAACGTTGAGTACTTTGTACATGAATTGTGTGATAACTATACCTATACTTTGTCCAGGTTATGGTTTAAAATAAAGAATTTAGAAGGTTTGGTTTTCCTGCACGGAATCACTTAAGGGTACTTAACCACAGATGATGGATTGCTATAAATATGATGAAAGATGATAGTTTGTCCGTGTATACTCGCACTTTTTAAGGTTCTATAGTCCTAAAAAGTACAAAGAACCCTTATAGTTTCGGTCTGTCCGTCTGTCCGTCCGCGGCCTAGCTTAGAGATTGTTAGTACTAGAAAGCTGCAATTTTGCATGGTTAGATATGTATGTGTTTGATCAAGGGCGCTACGATACAACAAACAGCACCATCATAACATTTTATTTCGAAAGTTAGTAATCAAGCGATTGGAAACGCAAGCGCGCCAAGCCGCTTTTTTTTTTTTTTGGAGTGGGAAATCATCCAATGACTTCTCCCGCTCTGGGTGGAGCGGGAGGGCGTGTCAGACTCTTACTGAATAAAACCCACCCCTTGTTCCTTCCCTGCCTGAGTACTCAGGGGTGCGGTAACTCATGTTGAGAATTTATCCGCTACCCCTAGGCATGCAGGCACCGGCCACGATGGGCCCAGTCAGTGGTGGCTGACAACATGTCTTTGAGGCGCGCGTGGAACACTACGCGCCTTCGACTCACGGGCCTGGTGCTGGTGGCCGGAGATCGTCTCGCAACCTCCTACGCCCAGTGCTTCTCCTGCGGTGGTAGCGGCCGAGGCCGTGAGAGCCATTCCGTTGAGCTTCCCTCACGCGTCCCGCCGCGCGCGCGCGCGTGGTACGGAACGAGAGGGAATGGGAAGCAGTCTCCGCCTTCTGCGAAGCAGTAATGCTCGCGAAGGCGGAGACTGCTTCCTATTCCCTCTCGTTCCGTACCATGGCCTGAACCAGAGCCGGGCGCGAGAGGCCGCCGCCACGTATCGCATCCGCGAGGACACGGCGGTGCTCCGCCCAAGAGGGGCAGACCTCCACCGTATGCTCCACCGTGTCCTCTGGGTGATCCGCGCAGTGGAAACACCGCGCCTCACTGCTTGGGCATGATAGTCGGTAGAGACGATCCAGCAAGGACAGTAAAGCTCGTACAGTCTTAGCGGAACTCAGTACCGACACATTGTCCGTTACTTTGAGATAAGTTTTTTTTTTTTATTTAATCTAAATTATCTTTCGTTCGAGTACCCACGACAGTGATCACATCTAGCATAAATTGTGTCCGATTGTGAAGAAGACCCGATGTTTCACATCTCGGCCACCCCTGATGCGACATGTATATTAATCACGCCAAGTAAACGAAACAATAAAATTTTGAAAATGATTTTTTTATGGCGGCTCTACGCTGATGTAAAGTGGGTATATTCTTTTATTTTTCGCCTATCCTATAGTTTGGGATATAATTGGATAGGTTTTTCAAAATCATTGCGGCCTTGTGAAGACTACTTTTTGATTCTGTGATTCTTCTGCGAAATATTAAACTTTAAAGTGATATTTTATGATGGAGTCGAGCATCCCCCTTCCTCCCCCTAAAAGCTAAACTGTTGGCTTTAAAAATCTGGAGAAAATCGTGATGATAGCATGAATAACGAATTTTGAAGAACTATCACGGCTCAGTTAGCTCTGTTAGTTTAAGATTAATAGTCACCCAACTTATAAATGGTCTTTAATTGGAAAACGCACAAAGCATAAAATCCTTAGAAAAAATACTTTGGTTAGGTTTACTATAAAAATATTACTTATTCAATATTTAAAACGAGTAATAATTTTTTGTGAAAAATACAATAATTGTTTTTTCGTTTTTAATATAAACGCTATTGCTCTTTAAACCGCGAACTCAAATAATATGTTCATAGTAATAAACATAAAGCCCCTTCTAAGTCCGCATGTTACAACGGGTGGCTACTGGCTACAGAACCCAACCATGCGCGTGGCTCGACATGCACTTGACCGTTTTTTTTTTATAAACATTCGCACACAATCAGAAATTCGAGCTCAACAGAGTTCGTTAGAAATCAAGACTAATGAGGACTAAAGTTTAATTTAATTAGGCTAACAGCACTTCAACTTGCCGTCCGATGTCTCACGTGCCTGTCCGGACAAATGAACAGCCGCGTCCGGCTCGAGCTGAAGAGAGCCGCACGAACAAGTTCTGAGAAAACATCAATAGTACAGTGTACAGTAGAATAAGCTATTTGGTAGATATAGTCGCAGCTAACTTGCAACTGCTTATATATTAATTTACTAAAACTTTATGCACAAGTAAAATACACTGTCCAAAGTTGGACTTAATGCCTAAGGCATTTTCTACCAGTCAAACTTAGATATAAATTCCTAATGTTGTACCTGAGTAGTGATTCTTTAACATCACTCATAAGCTCGTTTACACGGCTCCGTATTATTTCCTGTAAACTATAAACCTTAAAGTACAAAATCTTGAAATTAATAAGTCGTATTATGAGGACACTTGATATGCATACCAACACAAGATACTATAGGTACCAACATTGTAGTTCAAAAAGTTAGAAGAAAATATTTACGAGTATTTAGAGAGAAAGAGGGAACGGCTTATATTTTTTCTGCAAAAATATTAAATTCGCAAAATACTGTAGAAATACTGTACCAAGTAAAGGCTCTTAGTGTACCATCATCATAAAAACTCTTACACACACATATATTAATTAATATTGAAAGTGTGTAGGTAAGTAGTTTTTTTGTCTGTACACCAAATAGTTTGTTCAACTGTACGTGTTTAGTTTGTGTCGTGTGTTCCGCCATGTTGCACATACAAGGCGGCTCATCTTAGAGTTAACCTCGTTGTGTCGAGCACTAAGCCTGCCCACCCCGCGAAGTATAGCACGGATCATAACGCATTAGCCCGGCCGGCGTTATGCGGTCAGAGCTATTCATTTTCATGTCATTGTGTTTAGCAAATGAACGGGCTTCGAAATATTCCGCCTTTATGCGGATTTTGGTGCATGATTATTAAACATTAATGTGGTGACACTTCGTATGATGTGTGTCAACATTATTAATGTTCATAGGTAATAGAATTTTCAATAAAAAAGGAAGCGACATCTATGACGCCACATACATACAATATAAACACACAAATCTTGCATCGCGCAAGCAGAGTTTTCCGCGCGATTTGAAGTTCGAAATAGACCATCGGGCAGTTGCCTGGACCAGTCACAACACCCGTGTGGTCGAAGGTTCTTCACCTTTCAATGTAGGTTT
The DNA here is from genome assembly GCA_951329385.1 of Polia nebulosa. Lineage (NCBI taxonomy): Eukaryota > Metazoa > Arthropoda > Insecta > Lepidoptera > Noctuidae > Polia > Polia nebulosa. The sequence goes on along the minus strand of OX589592.1, from coordinate 1,505,392 downwards.
GCTGGTCTTTACATTCTTCAATCGTCATTAACGATTATAAACAACTTCTTCAATCTGGCTAGCCTTTTCCCAACTATCTTGTGGTCGGCTTCCAGTTTGACTGGATGCAGCTGAAGACCAGTATTTTTCATGAAGCGACTGCCTATCTGACCTCCACAACCCAGTAACTGGGTAATACGATACCCCTTGGTATGACTGGTTGTTAGACTTTCGGGCTTCTGACGACCCGTAACGACTGTCAAAAATCCACGATTGACAGCTGGGACCAACGGCATAACGTGCTTTCCGAGGCACGGAGGAGTCTCGGTACGTAAAGATGGTAACCCATCCATGGACCAATCCCGGAAAGCGTAGCTTAAACTGAAAGATCTACCCATGCGGCTGTTTTTACTTAAGTCAGGAGCTCCTCTTTTAAATTATAAACAACTTCTTCATATCTGGAAATCTAACGTTCTGACCGAATGCATTCTCAACTGCAATTCAGACTGCCTCAACTTTCACAACAAGCAGATCTAAATCTTGAGTCTCTAACACATGTTTCACTAACAACAACACTAAACCACAAACAAAAACACGGCGTAGGTACTCCGCGTGAACACAAACAGCACACACAAATCTACGCACTTTAAACAAACACAAAACCGCTGTAGGGTACGTTACTTCCGCCACTAATCTATACTAATATTATACCGAGGTGAAGTTTGTGAGTTTGTTTGCAGGAAGTAATCTCTGGAACTACTGAACCGATTTTGAAAATTCTTTCACCAGTAGGTACTAAATGAATCTGTCTAGCCTTTTCCTAACTATTTTGGGGTCGGCTTCCAGTCTAACCGGATGCAGCTGAATACCAGTATTTTATATGGAGCGACTGCCTCTCTGACCTCTGCAACCCAGTTACTGGGTAAAACTGGTTGCCAGACTTTCGGGCTTCTGACGATTCGTAACGACTGTCAAATATCCACGATTGACAGCCAGGACCAACGGCGTAACGTCCTTTCCGAAGCACGGAGGAGTCTCGGTATGTAAAGATGGTCACCCATCCATGGACCAACCCAGGCAAGCGTAGCTTAACCTGATGGATCATCCCGCGCGGCTGTTATTACTTTAGCCACGAGCTCCTTTTCTTTCACCGGTACAAAACTACACTATATTGTGGGTGCTTTATGCTATAAAATATTTATTACGGGCTTTGTTTTCAAATACCACGCGGACGAAGCCGCGGGCGAAGTGCGAGTAACTAATGTAATAAGAGATTACTAATAAAATGAATGGTAACGTTAAATACTTCAGTCCGAGAGGATCCCAGTGTTATGAGTTGGCCGTAGTTTTAAGCCCTAATTAAATCCTCGTCGTTTTTGACTTCGTTCCCATGCCCCGATGCCCGATGCTAGTGGAATCGTTCTCTAAGTTTGTGTTTCAATTTCAAAACCTACACCTGTTTGTTATAATAACAGTGTTACAAGCAGTTCACTGGAACTCTGTGGTTATACTGTAAAACGGTTTATTAAATTCTCAGGTAACAATGGGTTAATTCCACTTTTAGAACTGCGCTATTTTTGGCTTATTGTTAACTTGAATTTTGTTAGCAGCAGATCTGACTCTATTATTCTGGATTTTGAGTCGTTTCATACAGTCTAGAGCTTAGAATAATATAATATTTAATTATAATTAGAAGTTATAAAAGTGCCACTCAATGAAAATACTTAATCCATCGCGCGTCTAGTTAACAGACACAATAGATTTTTAATTGTTTATGGCCCGGCCGGTAGAAAATCTGTTTCTTATCTGTAATTTGTACAAATGATTTTTTATTAAATTTTGTAATGAGTATTGTCACTGATTTGTAACCTGCTTAAAACATATTATTTAAACGATCGGTCTATATATCTATATACATAAATTTGGGAGACGTCACAGTTTTTCTGTTTGACCCGTTATTTTCGCGGCCCAGTGTATAATAGCAGATACACAGATACATAAATAAACTTCGCCACTCGCTAGATTAAGAGTTATTGGTGCGGATTCTCTTGTTAAATTACTAAACTAAAATGAGAGAATCGCTATATTTTACTAAAAAGCAGTTCCAGAAAAGGACGGCTATAGCTATGAACTAAGTTTTAGAGATGTCAAACTAGTTTACGCCTTTTTTTGTGGGGTGGGAAATCATCCAATGACATCTCCCGCTCTGGGTGGAGCGGGAAGTCGTATCAGACTCTTACTGACTTTAGTCAGTGAACAGGGCTGGGTTTTAACCCAGCCCTGTTCCTTCCCTGCCTGAGTACCCAGGACGCCTAGCGCTTCATCGTATTTTTAGACGACATGTTTTTACGTGTGCCCTTAATTTGTATGGAAATATTAGTTCAACTAAATTTGACAGCTCTATAATTTACGTCCGTCTCTTTCTTGTTTTAAGCAAATAATAAGGTGTGGCGTGCAATGACTGATCTAATTACCCGTATCGTATACAGACTAAGTACCCACTCAGCCACGCTGATGAAATCTAAGGAAGTATTTTTTCCTCAACAATTTGAAGTCATCTCTCCCTCTCTCATAGTATCGTCCCGGACAATTGTGGCGCAGTGCAAAGCCTGGGGGATCGCGTTGCATTAGCCGGCCTCGAACCCGCTGCCCTGACCTACATACCGCAGTCTTCATATGCTGAACGATTCGGTGCACTGATTGGATACGACGGCTAAACGTTCCCTTGTACCGGGGAATTTTCACATCGTTAATGGCTTGGCTCCTCTGCCAAGTCGTTGATAAATGGGAATTAACGGCCATTGGATAATACGTGTTTAGTAGGGAGTGTTTGGGATATTTATCGTTTTGCTGACATATTGGCGTACATGGTACCAGTGCTTTATAGGATTAATTTAAATTGGCTGGATTAGCTTTGCGTTGAATTTTGGCGACCAAAATTTTTTTAGTTGTGTAGACTATTCGCAAACGAACGAATTGATTGAACATCTGCTCTTGAAAAATTTTATCTTCTTTAAACTTCTCTCATTCAGATTTTGGGGGAATATTTCCACCGACTTTTCCGAAATACTCCACTTCCGATATATCTAATCTAAGCCTTGTTTTCGTTGCGGTGCGAGGCTCACGTCAGCTGGCTCGGCGCCAGATTATGGCTTTGGCAGGTAATAACCAAACTAACATGTTTAGCAAAACTCAATATTACTCTTTTAGCTTTCTGTGAAATGCGGACCGAATTCGAGGAGCTTGAAGAATGGCTTGAAAGTTGATGTCGAATTAGACCTCAGGGAGAATTGGCCAAATACCGGTACTATTAAATAAATGTTGAACCAAAACTAGTCAGATATAATTTCCTAGTCTACACAGACGTGTTTGCATGCCGTGCTTGGCTTTTCACGTGCACTCTGAATGTTCTGTGTTCCTGATATTTGCTCCGCTGAAACATGTTCTAACTTTTGTTTAGTACATGTTCTATTTGCGCTGCACCGAATGTTGCGTGCTGCCATCGTGGCTTATTATTTTAATAAGGATATAAATTAAAGCTCCTTTTGCTTGAGCAGTTTCGAGTATAAATATTAAAACATGCAATTAAGTAGGCTACGTTCCTCATTAATTAAGTAGGCTACGTTCCTCATTAATTAAGTAGGCTACGTTCCTCATTAATTAAGTAGGCTACGTTCCTCATTAATTAAGTAGGCTACGTTCCTCATTAATTAAGTAGGCTACGTTCCTCATTAATTAAGTAGGCTACGTTCCTCATTAATTAAGTAGGCTACGTTCCTCATTAATTAAGTAGGCTACGTTCCTCATTAATTAAGTAGGCTACGTTCCTCATTAATTAAGTAGGCTACGTTCCTCATTAATTAAGTAGGCTACGTTCCTCATTAATTAAAAACTTTCTCATATTATTATAAGCTTCTCATCATGTCATAATTTTTCCTTAACTTAATCAGAAGCTTTCATGCATAACTTCCAGGTCATTGAATAAGTAAATTGGATATGTTGTGTGCTGATTTATAAAATTAGCATGTACCTACACGTAACACGGCATGGTAAAAATTTCAAATTCTCATTACCACTGACACGATCTGCCAACTGGAATTGAACAAGGATACTTTAATTATAACAATGCCAGCCAAAGCGCAAACAAATCTATCCCAAAGAATCAAAAAGAGAATTCATTCATTTTCGCACCCAGGAACTCATTTAAACTTCGACGGGAGCCAAAAAAACAAGCTCCACATAAAGTAATCAGTGGGGAACGGAAGGCAAACGAAGTGTCCGTGCAATTGAGGTCGCATTACTCAAATAATAAATAGCGAGGAGTATGGCAGTCGTTGCAGCACGCTTGTCGGCCATGATTGATTTATGGCTGGATCGTACGCGCAGTGTTTCCGTAAATTATTGCGATATAATTACGTGAAACGGAAAGATAAAGTTTTGATAGTTTTATGAGTTGCTTGTGCATTGTTGAAGTACGGCCGGACAAATAAAATACGTTACAATAGTTGTGGTAGCGCCATTTCTTGTAATATGTATGTCGTAAACCAATGACCGAATGCAGGAACGAACGAATTTTTAGATTTCGCGGGCAGTTTTTTCGAACTTTCTCGCTCCTTTATTCATTCCCTCTCCCTTATAATTATATACTGTCTCTCTTCTACAAAGAAATTTTAGACACTTTAGCGTTTGTACAGTATGACTTTACCTTTGATCCCCTTTTTAGGGTTCCGTAGTCTTAACAAGGATAAGGAACCCTTGTAGTTTCGAACTGTCCATCTGTCCTTCCGAGGCATAGCGTAGAGACTGTAGTACTAGAAAGCTGTAATTTTGCATGGATATGTTTTATTATTGATCTGACGCGTAAAAAATATACAAAACAAAACCAAACAATAAAATTTCGAAAAAGATTTTTTTTATGATAGCTTCCGTACCTACATATAAAGTGGGAATGACTTTTTTTTTTCGCCTATCTTATAGTGTGGAGTATCGATGGATAGGTTTTTCAAAATTATCTAGGGGTTGTGAAAACTATTTTCCGATTTAGTGATGAATTTGCGAAATATTAAACGAGTTGAAGTCGAGCATCCCCCCCCCTCCAGTAAAAGCTAATCTGTTGTCTTGAAAAGTCTGAAAAAATATCGTGATGGTCGTTTATATAACGAACTTTGAAGGGTTGAAACTATCACGGCTAAGTTAGCTCTGTTGTTTAAGAGTAATAGTTGCCCAACTTATAAAATGTACCTACTTGGAAAATTTCGTACAAAACACAATATTCTTAGAAAAAAAAACACTCAGGTGAAGTTAAATGATATTTATTATCTATAAAGTTAGTATATTAACATTTAAATACTGTACCTTCTAACATAGTTTATAAGCTCCTGTTGTTACTAACCATTAAGGATCATGTAATCTGACAATTAAATTAAAAGGAGCGGCACCACCTCACGGCTTTGTACCTTTGTGCTGTGTCATTACCAACTCATACGACTGTTAATTTATTACAATACTACTACTCTACGGAATTATTTCCACTCACTTCGAAATAGTCTTGTGCCCAGATGTCGATGTGCAGAAAAAGTGAAATTATTCCTACACGTAAACTAGAGAAATTCCTTGCAAATTGAATTTCAAATGGAAGAAAAATATGGACCAGCTATAATAACAATGTGCAACGTGCTCCTTGCTAGTGTTACCTGCGGGTGTGTGGGAGTGCATGTTGCGAGAGGAACTGATGTGATTTACTAAGTACTTTGTTTATTTAATAGAAGTCCTGCTTCATCGTGTTAGCTTGTTGAAAATATATGTTTTAAATATAAATAAATATTGCGTATTTTTGAAGGAATGCTGCTACATTTAATAAAAATCAGTTATAAATTTTACTAAAACTTCTAGATTATTGAGGAAGTTTGTATCAAAATAAAATATAAATTATTGTTAAACCTACTACAAAACATGTTGATTTCAATGTGAATTTTCTAAATGAGTTTAAATATTTAGTTTTTGATATTGTCATTTTTCGTTGTGAGTGGCTTAATACTGACTGCCGGTCTTTTGTGACGAAATTTCGATAATACCCATTTGAGTGCTTGGTGGAGTGTTGACTTGACTTTTAGGTGGGAATATGCAAAGGGCAGGCAATCAGTCTTGAGCTGCGATCCTGGTTGGTTGTCACTTTGACAAAATGTGGATGTGTTCTGTGCAATTGTAAACAGTGTGATCAAGTTATTTTAAATCAAGACTGTTATTAAATTAGAAAACCAGAAACTTGTAAACTAGATATAATACTATAAAAGAGGTACCATGGAGTTTCCTGCCTCGTTCTTCTTCATGAAGACCTAGTATTGCGAACAGGCAAATAGATTTTCGATTAATGGCAAGCCTATTGGAAATAAATACTTAGTCTTGCCTTTCTGTGCTTTTCTTAATAAACTCTTTCCTTAAAACACACATTCATGGAAACTTTCATACACAGTAAATAACTAGTAAACATCTTAACTTCCAAGCTTGATATTTACACACACATATCAAACACAAACATACTTTTCATGCGCTTAAAATACTGAATTTTAAATTAAGATATGATTATATTGGTTTTATAATTCTAATTCAATTTTTTACTGTTATCTATTATTTATTGTAAAATGACTGACACATTTTGATTGGCTTTGTTTGTACGCAGGATCACTGACTCCTAAGTCATAGGAACTTACACCTAGTTTAGGAGTCAGAGAATTTAAAAATGACCAGTTTTAGGCCTTCAATCAATTTATTTTGTTTTATTTATTTTTATTATTAATTTTTTAATTATTTAATTGTGTATATTTTACTTTGTTAAACTGGCTTATGGTCAATAAAATTATTATTATTATTAAATTATTATTATTATTTATGCACCTAGATATAAATATCTACACACGTAATTACCTCCGAGTTAGTTACAATCGATGGTATAGTGGTCGAAAGGGCTAGTGCTAAGCACGAGGTACTGGGTTCGATTATCAGGTCGCGCAAAGTATTTTTTTTTATCCGGAATGTTTCTGGTTAAATGCAACAGGATTAATTGGAGAAATGTAGGTTTAGCTACATACAGCAGGTGTGATGACCTACGCCTCCTATCGGGGAATGTAGGCGTCATCAGGTGTATCTTTATGGATGTCTGAGTCCCGGGCATTGATAAAGCGGGCACCGAACACGAGGGTTATTTTAAAATGTCGGTGAACATACTGTTTGATGCGCTGAGATAACATATTTTTTTTTTGGAAACATTTTATTCACGTATCGAAAAGTAGAAGAGTTAAAATTTGCAAATTAAAATCTTTTAGTATCAAATGTGTGTAAATTGCTGATTTTAATCCTCATACTTGAATAAAATAATATGGAATTTTGAACAATGCAAGCCGACAGCAAAACCCAATATGATTCCACTGTATAATGAAAATGGTATGTACGACCACAGTGTCAAAGTAAAATTAATCCTCAAAACATTGTTTTCAAAACCACAAGCGTTACGTATGAAACAAACAAAATTCCTTTATGTAAATATGCAATTTTTAATAAATAAACAGTAAGTTGCGCGTTTGAAATACATAATTTGCATAGTGCGGCTGGCAGCTTAATCGCGGCGCGTCGTGTAGCGGACAAAGTGTTGCGGACAAAGTGGTGCGATTTTGTAATTTAACTGTCACACGTCGCGGCTGTTATTATATTTTTAAACTGACTGTTGATAAAGTGGTTTGTGATAAATAACGAATCATTTGAGTGCCAAGCGGAGGACGAATGAGCTTTTTTGATGTCGTTTATCATTCGGTGCATATTGGTCGTATGAAGTGTGAGCAAGTCAGTACAGTCACCGACACAAATGTAGTCGCTTAACTATTCGTACAATGCTCGAAGTAAGTCAAATAGTATCAGCGGTTAAAAATAATAGTAAAGAAAATTATTTTGGGAGACCAGGTACACAATTTAAATTTCGTACTCCGTAAACACTAAATAAAGAAATGCCAGAAAACTTACTTATGGGTAGTAAAGTTACGTGTGGTCCTCTAGCTAGAACATCTTTATGGTAGAGTGAGTCTCCGTCACGTCGCGGGCTATCTCCAATCGGTTACGGAGCGGCGTTTTGGTTATTAAATAAACCTACAGTGCGTTTGTTACTTTCGACCCGCCGTTACTTTTGTACCCGGTCTCTTAATGCTCCGGTTGCGAAAGTTCTTTCACTATTTAATTATGACTTAGGCTACATTTGATTAAATTTAAAAAAGCGCGGTTCCTTGGGAACGGTAAACGAGAAATTGCAAGAAAAGTTAGAGTTTAATTTTAATAAAATTAATAGTGACACCTGACTAAAATAAGCTTTTAAATAGTTTAGGCTTTATCGCTAAACTCAGTTCTACTTGTATTAGGTATATTGTCGGTGTAATGGTGTGAAAATTGCGAAATGGCGGCATCAGACTAAATTACCTATTACAATTTCAAAACGGTACTTTAAAATTAATGTTTCATACCATGTGTGTGTTCATTTGAATAAGTTATATCTTAATTACATAGCAAACTAGTCACTTTTTAACCATTAATTAAAGTTCTGATAACGTAAACATGCACTGGTATTGTATTAAAACTAGCTGTACTAATATAAAGTATCGTGCGAATAACGTATCATTCTATTTTATTTTACAAACTAAAGCGGTGTCGCTTTAGTCTACAATATAAGAAAGTGAGTGACTGTACACACATAGTGCATCTGACATACTTATTATTATCTCGAACACTATTCATCATCTTCTCCTGTTTCCTCTGCCCTGGTCCCATGTCGCTTGGGGTTGGTGCACCACGTTTGCTTCTCTTATTCCGTCCTATCACGTGACGGAACCACCATTTTTTTTTGTTTCGTATTTTCTCACACAATTCTTCCTATTTTTTATCTGACTACCCCAGAAAGTTTTTCGAGAGTATGTTTGTATGTATATGTCAATTTATCTATTTCTTTGGCATACCCTGTAGCCTAAACGGCTGGATGGATTTTAAAAAATGAGGTTCATTGGTCTTGACCGCCGAAGCGACATTATGCTTTATGGATATTGAATAAAAACTTTTTTGCAAAAAAAATAAAACCGACTTCCAAAAAAAACAAAAAGTGCAAAATAACTTTAATTTCGGAAGTCGGTGTTTCTGGTTTTATTTCTTCGTTTTTTGACACCGACTGCCGAAATTAAAGTTATTTTGCACTTTTTGTTTTTTTTGGAAGTCGGTTTTATTTTTTTTGCAAAAAAGTTTTTATATTTAACTTTTTAGTTGTGTTTCCTCATGAAATTGGGTTAAGGAAGGACTTTACAATAGGGATAGGTATATATGTATATATTTGAGGGGGCGAGGGGGAGGGGGGGAGGGGGTAGACCCTCCCCCCGTGGTGGAAAAGTTTAGGAAATGCATAGTTTTTTTTATGAAATTTTAAAAATCTCATTTTGAGGTTATGTTTTTGGGAAGCACTTTCATTTAGCGCCAATCGCGGACTATTTCTAAACTATTTCCAAGCAATAATACGATCAATGGCATCTTCAAGGTCAAGATTAACACCCTAAAAGCCGAAGGTCAAGGTCATTCGTCGAGGGGCAAAGGCATTTTTTATTTTATTATAATGTTTTAGGTTTGTTGTCGATGCAGCCATGTGTCGACGGAGCCCCGCTTCGCGGGGCTCCTACTTCTGAGTGGTTTATAAAAAAATAACCACGAAGGGGATGGCGGGGTCTGTTCGCTCGCTCTCTTGACCCCGCCATCCCCTTCTAACCTAACCTGTCCGAGTCGGGGTGCCCTAAGTCCCGAGCTCGCTTCGCTCGCTCTTGCATCCTGGCTCGACAGAGTCCAAAACACGCGTCACTTCAGTAAATACGGAGGAAGGAGCATGCGGCTCGACAGAGTCCAAAACACGCGTCACTTCGGTAAATACGGAGGAAGGAGCATGCGGCTCGACAGAGTCCAAAACACGCGTCACTTCACTTGTTGCTCGCAGCGGACTAGATCCAGAGGATGAAGACATGATGGCAGAGTATTCAATGTTGTTCTCAAGCGCGATGGCAAATGTTCTCAAACGCGAGTACAGGCATTGAATGACATGACACTAAAAAAACGGCGCCAAAAATTAAATTTTGCGTTTCGTTTCACCTTAAATGGATACCATCAGAATAAAAAATAATAACTTTAGATTGTCAATAAATCAAAATTTTAATAGATAATCACCCAAAAAACACAAATCACTGACAAATTATTAAACCCAAATGAAATAACTAAAAATAATGCGAATTTTGAAAAAAAACAAATTACTCGTCAACTTATAATTTGCAAAATCAAAACGCATTACTAAAACTCCATAAAATAGCAACCCTTGCTCTCAAAATTACGTCAAAAGTAATAAAATAGTGCGAAATTTGAGGTTATTTTAACAAAGTTTGATATTTTTTATCTCCGAAAGTATTTATTTCCTAAACTTGAAACTTCGGGCTATTGCTCAAGATAACAAGTACTTTGCACAAAAAAAAATTGAAGAGTCTACTCAAAGGTCCTTATTGTAAAGTTGAGCCTGTGTTAACAATGCATATTTAAGCGTCTCATAAAATTGTGTTAACAATGCATATATAAACGATAGCAGCAATCGCGGTTGATGTGCTGTAATTTTTAAAGAGTTCCGTTGTCTGTCTCCAAAAATCATCGTCAGATCTACATGAAATTTAAATGGGACCATTTCGGAACAAACCCCTTTCGAACAAAAAAAGAATTTTGGAAATCCGTCTATAAATGACGAAGTTGTGCCCGAACATCCTCCTCCTTTTTGAAGTCGTTTAAAAAATAAACAAAATGGCGACCGCCATTTTGTAAGTGTTGTCGTATTTTTAGGGTTCCGAACATCCGAATGTAAAAACGGAATCCTTATAGGATCACTTGTGCGTCTGTCTGTCTTTCCGTCCGTCTATCACAGCCAATTTACTCCGAATCTACCCGATTGAGTTGAAATTGTTACACATATGAATATCTGTGACCCAAACACGAACGTGTAATCAGAAAATTAAAATATATTTTATTTAATAGTAATTTGTTATATATCAAATCACAGGGCTTATTGTAAGAATTTCAAATATATTTTTGTCATAATTCCAAAAAATATAGTTTTTAAGTTATTTCAGAAAATAGATGAAAAATGACCATTGCCCCCTCCCTATCTCCGAAACCACTAGGCCCAATTTGGAAAAAAATAAAGAATGTAGTTCATACTAATAAATCATAGAAAAACCTATAAGAAGTACCGATATGTAGTTTAAACCTGAAAAAATATGATTTGTTCGGAACCCTTTGCGCGCGAGTCCGACTCGCTCTTGGACGGATTTTTTGTGACGTGGTCATGTGGGGTATCAAAATATGGAGCTTAAGGAGACGAATTCAAAAATATAACTCACCGGAATTTACGAAACGAAAATTGGAACTTTTAAGTTTTTTTTTTCAGTTGGGTTTTTTGCTTATAATCTAGAACACTCAATAATTCTCAAACTCTACCACAGCCCCCCATCATTTGCGAGCGGGCAGCTATCCACGTTGTATTTTAAAAGACCGTTAAATACTGTTCTGTCGTAATTTGATCCCCACCGGGGCTCTTAATTACGGCCCCATTTAAACTTGCCTCAAGGCCACGCAGCCCCTCCCCCCCCAACCAGCCCCCCAACCTAGACCATTCATGGGGCTCGGGCTTTCATAGTTTTCAGCTGAAATTATTTTTTGTTTGTTTATGTTGGAAGCAAAAATGGCACCTCAATTATTTACCTTTATTTATTTTTGATATAGTAAAACCGATTAAGATTTTTTATTTGATTTAAGGAGCAGTTTGTTGGGTCCATATTATTTTACTATTTTAATAATCCCCAAACAGCTAAAGAGGTCTACTAACAGATCGCTTTATCAAGTTGGTGGCACGGAATCTGAGGTTTAACCAAAATAACAGCAGCCATCAACTGCATAAACAGCTTGAAAAGTGATCTAGTTTGGAACTTTTTACGTGTCTTCACAGTATTTTTTTAAAAAATTTGATCTTGGTATATTTAAAAACCAAATCTCCTAAATATATTTTTAATCTGAATCTCACATTTCATCAACTTTAAATAAACCTGGGCAGGTATACGTGACACATTTGGCCAAGTTCATCATCAGCCTTTTAATGTCCCCACTGCTGGGGCACAGGCCTCCTCTCTGTGAGAGGGTGTGGGCCGTAATCCACCACGCGGGCCCGAGGGCAGATTGGTGGATGTCACATGTCTTTGAATTTTTGGTTTTAGGACATGCCGGTTTCCTCACGATGTTTTCCTTCAACGTTTTGAGAGCAGTGGTGATGAAATATTTTACACAAAGTAAAGCACCTGCTACCGAAACATGGTCGCTCACATTGGGCCTCATCAGAAGGCTTACAGTCACCCAAAAGGCAATGGAGAGGGCAATGCTCGGAGTTTCCTTACGTGATAGAATCAGAAATGATGATATCCGCAAGAGAACTAAGGTTACCGACATAGCCCAAAGAATCGCCAAACTGAAGTGGCAGTGGGCAGGGCACATTACTCGCAGAACAGATGGTCTATGGGGCTGAAAAGTTCTGGAATGGCGACCGCGTACTGGAAGACGCAGCGCTGGAAGGCCTTCCACAAGGTGGACCGATGACCTGATGAGGGTCGCGGGTAGCCGATGGATGCGAGACGCAGAGGACCGATCATTGTGGCGACACTTGGGGGAGGCCTATGTCCAGCAGTGGACGTCTTTCGGCTGAAATTTTGAGTTTTTAGCAGTTAATATTTTTATAAATCTTGTGTCTCATAATATTGGTTGTCCTGAATAAAAAATATAGCTGGTCATTGAAAAATAGCCCTGCTGTCAGGAGAGAATGGAAGAAAAAAATGTGTTGCGCCGACCCCAAGTAACATGGGATAAGGGCAGGGAGATGATGATATCATTATATTACAGATCTTTTAATACACCTAGGTATACACTTTCATTTACCCTACAGACACAAGTTGTAACAGTCCAGGTATTCGCGGAATCCTCCCGTACGAGTGAAGGGATCAAAGGACTGATAGCTGATCCTTTAGTTGTGAACTATGGCGATCTGCGGATAACAGTCGTCAGTTTGTTAGTTGTTACATACTTGTGTGTTCACAAGTTTGATGATTTCTCTTCTTTGGGTTCATTTTGATTGTTATCTTGTTAGTCGTTGTAAGTATTATTTAAAGAGTTAGGACAACTTTTTCTGGGTTCCATAAAGTTCAATTGGTGGTAACGAAACCATTTTACGAAGTCCCCGCCGTCTTGTCAGTATTTGTGGGATTTAGTTTAGCCGTAAGGTAAATACGTAACCAGATATGTATAGGTATATGGAACACGTGTCAATTTAAAAAAAAAGGTAGTATAACCTAAGTATCCACGAGAACCTCAGTGCGCAAGTTCAACTCCCAGTTGATTGGCTTTTTAATGACGTGACATTTAGGCCTATGTCCAGTCTAATATGTTTCATCATCATCTTTCGGCTGAAATGATGATGATGAAACATATTAGACTGGACATAGGCCTAAATGTATACTTACTTCAAAATAACCGAAACAGATTCTCGAGTAACCTTGTAAGCCGTGACCTTGTGCCCCTAAAATACCCAAAATTAGAGCCATCAAACTAAGTTAAGCTAACCAGGCTTGTTCCAAACACATCACAATACGTTGTCACCCGAGTACCCAGCCTCTCAATCCTGCAACTTCTCAACTAGTACAATATTCAGAATATTTAAGCGTTAAACTAAAGTACATACATTAAAGTTGTCGAACAAGCTCCCAAGTCGTCGTAATCCGGCACAAGTTTGCATGCGAGATTACGAGCGTTCGATTTGGACTGCAACTTACTCGTACTTGACACTTTGTCGAGCGCCAAGTTAATCAATCGCGAGGCTTTATTGATGTGGTATCGATGAGATTTTTATAAATATTATGCAGAATAGCTGATTTATCAAAAGAGAGAGTGACTACTGTGATGACGACAAATAGTGATTTGTCAAGTGAGGGAGTGACTACTCGGCGAGTAATGGGTAGCTCGCCGTCCGATCAGCACCAGGCCGAAGAGTCGACGGCGCGTAGTGTTCCACGCGCGCCTCAAAGAGTTGTCAGCATACATGACGGGGCCAGTCATGGCCGATACCTGCCTAGGGGTTGAGGATAAATTCGAAAGAGTTACCTCGCCCCTGGGCATTCAGGGCAGGGAGGAACAGGGGTGAGTTTTAGTCAGTAAGAGTGTGACACGCCCTCCCGCTCCACCCAGAGTGGGAGAAGTCATTGGATGATTTCCCAACCCACAAAAAAAAAGGAGTGACTACTGTGATGACGACAAATAAAGATTTGTCAAGAGAGGGAGTGACTACTGTGATGGACGACTAATAGAGATTTGTCAAGAGAGGGAGTGACTACTGTGATGATGACTAATAGAGATTTGTCAAGAGAGGGAGTGACTTCTGTGATGACGACAAATAAAGATTTGTCAAGAGAGGGAGTGACTACTGTGATGACGACTAATAGAGATTTGTCAAGAGAGGGAGTGACTACTGTGATGACGACTAATAGAGATTTGTCAAGAGAGGGAGTGACTACTGTGATGACGACTAATAGAGATTTGTCAAGAGAGGGAGTGACTACTGTGATGACGACTAATAGAGATTTGTCAAGAGAGGGAGTGACTACTGTGATGACGACAAATAGAGATTACCTTACCTTTCGGATAGAAGTCAATGCGTAAGAGTCGATAATTTGACTTGTGATGGCGCTTCCTGCACATCCGGAGTTCCCCAGGGGAGTACGATAGCCCCAACACTATTCATGGTGTACATTAATGAACTTTGTGATGTCAAAATTAATAAAGCTGATGTGTTGATGTTCGCTGATGAGTGATGACACAGTCCTTTTGTTCCTTGAAAAAGCGTGGTCTAACCTAATGAACGTCTGCGAACGCTGCGTCTGCCTTTCTCAAGTAACAGCTTGGCTTGAAGATAGTCTACTTTCACTTAACACCTCGAAAACAAAATTACTGTGTTTCAGCAAGACAAGATCAGGCAGCCCGAAAGACTTTAAAGTTAACGTTCACACTTTCCCCTGCAATAGGAATAGTTCTTACGTGGCCTCCTGCGCGTGTCCGGAGCTAGTAAGAGTGAATCACATCAAATATCTAGGAGTAATCATCGACGAAAACCTCAAATGGAAGCAACATACCTCATGCACAGCCAAAAGAGTCCGCAAGCTGATCCACATATTTAAAACCCTGAGGCATGTTGCGAGCACCAAACTTCTGATGCAAACGTATAAAGCACTGTGCCACTGTATCTTGGGCTACGCTATTGGCGCTTGGGGTGGCACCGGTAAGACCCACATGATTGAGGTGGAGCGGGCGCAGGGAGCGGTGCTAAAAGTTCTTCTTTCTCTTAGATTTCGGATGCCCAAAATCAAAATCAAAAGTCATTTATTCAAACTAGGCTGAGAACCAGCACTTTTTGAACGTCAAAGTCCTACATAAAGACAGTCCCCCAAAAACGCCCGCCCGTCACCACTTCCTAGTGTTTTAGCTGTGAAGAAGAAGTGGCCAACAAACTCCCCAGCAACACATCTGTCTGTTAAGTTTGAAGAACTTGAATCTATATAATTATATGCAACAATATTAACATATGTACCTAAAACAGAAAAATAAATATATGTCGTCTAAAATATAATCATAAAATTAAATAATCCGCCACTTGTTAGCTAGCACACTCAATTATGCCATTAAAAACGAACTCAAGCATAAACACTAAACCAAATTAAATAAGCCTCCTTACATAACTGGTGTGCCTACTTATACGAACAAAGATATAATCTATCAAAGTGATGTGATTCGAAGCCACAAGTGATGAACTAGGGCCATCACACTAGAATTAGTAGACAATTATTATATGAACTCATATAATCTGTCATAACCATAAGCTATTATGGAGAAGGAACATCAAGTGTAACATTGTCTTGCATTCAACACAGTGACCAACTATTATTATCTTCTAAATAGTCGTTGATGGAATAGTATGCCTTCGAACAGAGACTAGATTTAACTTTAGTTTTAAATGCAATAAAAGGTAGGTCAAGAAAAGAACGGGGTAGCCTATTGTAAAATTCGATACCGAGACTCTCCAACAAACCATGAACCCTACGAACACGGTGGGAAGGAACATGAAGTTTATACTTATTTCTGGTGTTAAAATTGTGGATATCACTGGTCTTTTTGTATAAATGTATATTTTGTGTAATGTATAATATGTTTGCAAAAATGAATTGAGATGCCACCGTGAGGATTCCAATCTCTTTGAAAATTTCTCGTAAAGAAACTCTTGACCCTAACCTGTATATTGCTCGTACAGCACGTTTTTGTAAAACAAATATATTTTGTATGTCCGCAGCTTTACCCCACAAAAGAATACCATAAGACATAACACTATGGAAATAACTAAAATAGACTAGCCGTGCTGTGTCAACGTCAGTATATTGTCTAACTTTTCTGACGGCGTAGGCGGCAGAGCTGAGCCTTCCCGATAGGCTTGATATATGTGCACCCCATTGAAGTTTGGAATCAACAGTTATACCCAAAAAAACTGTCGAGTCCACAGTTTCAAGCACTTCTTTATTTAAGATGACATTAGGTCCTAGATTTATAACATTAGGTAAGGCAAACTTTATACGTTTAGTTTTCTTAGCATTAAGAACTAAGTTATTTGTCGTAAACCAATCCGTAACCATTGAGAGAGAGCTATCTACGTTATCAAAATCATGTCTATTCCTATCTACTTTAAAGATAAGAGAAGTATCATCTGCAAACAGTTCTACGTCACAGATACCCTTTAAAAAATGTGGTAAATCATTAATATACACCAAAAACAAGAATGGTCCCAATATCGAGCCTTGAAGCACACCTAAATGATCTGGTAGCCCGAAAGACTTAACACCATTGATATCTACACATTGGAACCTATTACATAAATATGAATCACACATTCCATTTAGAGCTTCGTTTTGGAGACCATAATGACGCAGCTTACGCAAAAGCGTGTTATGGTGTACGTAATCAAAAGCTTTGGAGAGGTCACAGAAAACTCCGATTGCATTTTGCGAGTTCTCTCATGCGTTGAATATGTGTTTTAGGAGAGCAACACCCGCATCTGTATTCGATCGACCTTTTGTGTGTAGTATGCTGTCCCAGATTTGCCAATTACGTCCAAGCGGATTGATTGCCCAGTGGAAGGGACTAACAGCGTATTCGCCATAATGCACTATCACTTCGTCGCCCCACGTTTAAACAACAAAATCGGTAAAGTTATGGGGATGAAACAGCTTAAACTACTAAACAACTTCCAATTAAAAAAACGATAACGCAATGGTTGGACAGTTTTAGCTATGAGGATACCGAAAACCTCTTCGACACCGTTGGTGGATTTTGATACACAGACACCTCCTACACTATACTCTACACACCCACTCTCCCCTCACACCCACACCCCCAGATGCACTCGGGGTGAGTGGCATACTGTTTCACTTTGTTGTCTCGTTATTATATTGCATGCTATAACATATTTTTTTTGTCTTTTTGTTAATTATGTTTCACGGCAGACGTCAAAGTGAGTTTATTTAAGGCGTTCTGTCAGTCCTTCTACACGAGCGGTCTGTGGGTGTCATATACGAGCCGAGCCTACAACGTCCTGCGCGTACCAACAACGCGTTCAGGATGCTGTTGCGATTGCCGCGACGTTGCAGTGCGTCGGGAATGTTTGCTGAGGCTCGTACGGATGGCTTTCACGCCATTATGCGTAAGAAAGCGGCATCGTTACTGCAACGCTTGCGTAGCACTCGGAACAGCATCCTGAAAATGATTGCTTTCAGAGTGGACTGCCCCATCCAAAGACACTGGGTGGGGATAAGTTTAGGCATAGCTTAATTGATGTAAGTACTAATAACACTAACATAGCATGTAAGCACAATCTGTTACTAACCACTAACAACTTATGGACTGTAAGGTCTGAAATAAAGATATTTTATTTTATTTTTATTTTTTTTATTTGTCTTTCATGATTTTACTATATTTGAATTCCTGTATACTGAGAGGTCTGGCTCTTGTGATACAGGATGACCTAGTACAAGAGCCAGGGCAACACTGATTTTGTATATCTTTGATAAAATTAGTAACATATTCTTTACGTTTTTAAATATCAAAATAAAAAAGATAGAAAACCATTTAAAAATATAAAAATAGTCTCCCATCGGTATCGGGAACAGGGTCCAAGCTACCGGCGGTCAGGGCTCCAGAGAGAGGAACCATCTGACAATGCGAGCCGTGTCCAGAAGTACAGCTTTCTGAAACAAGCCCTTGATCCAGCCGCCTAACGAGATCCTCCTGAGGTGTTGGTCGAGGCTTGTGGCTATAAGGTCATTGGCTGACACGACTATCGGCACAATGATCGCTGAGTCCACATCCCACATGTCGACAACCTCGTGAGCCAAGTCAAGATACTTGATTTGTTTATCTTTCTCAGATTTCATGAGGTTCTCGTCATGCGGGACGGTTATGTCAACAATCATTGCACGCCTCTCGATTCGGTCCACCACCACTATATCAGGCTTATTGGCTACAATAGTCCTGTCAGTGATGATGGACTATTATTATTATTATTAGAGATTAGTGAAGAGAGGGAGTGACTACTGTGATGACGACAAATAGAGATTTGTCAAGAGAGGGAGTGACTACTGTGATGACGACTAATAGAGATTTGTCGTGAGAGGGAGTGACTACTGTGATGACGATAAATAGAGATTTGTCAAGAGAGGGAGTGACTACTGTGATGACGACAAATAGAGATTTGTCAAGAGAGGGAGTGACTACTGTGATGACGACAAATAGAGATTTGTCAAGAGAGGGAGAGACTACTGTGATGACGACAAATAGAGATTTATGGAAGATTAGCTTCTACCAGCGGGGGTGGAATAACGAAGAAAAAATTAAGAAGTTGCATATAAACTTTCAACAGGGGCTTAAAGTGAGGACTTTAACCCCTTGGAGGATGAATTTCCAAAAATCCCTTCTTAGTGCACAATTACGTTATTTAATTTTAAGGAACTTTTGTGCAATATTTTATGTTTCTGGACTCAGTGGCCAGACAGTTTCTTACTTTACACACATATACAGAAACGAAGCCATGTTGCGCCGACCACAAATAAATTGGGATAAAATCAAAAGTCTAACTGTAAATTCAAACTATATAAAGAAAGCCCCCCAAAATCGCCCGCCCGTCACCAGTTCCTAGTATTTTAGCTAGAAAGAAGTTGTGGCGCAACAATTTCCCCAGCAGAAGTAAGGTCTGAGGTCGTCAATAAGAGCAAAAGAGTAAAACCTAAGTACCTAATCATAATCATCATCATCAGCCTTTTATTGTCCCACTGCTGGGGCACAGGCCTCCTCTCTGTGAGAGGGTGTGGTACGTAACCCACACCACCACGACCACTCGGGCCCAGTGCGGATTAAGTAAGTACCTAATAATGATTCAGAATAGCTCACAACTATATTAGGTCCCACTCTTAAAAGGATCAAAACTGTTTCCCGTATACCTGTATTTATATCCACAGCTGACAGTAAAAACTTATTATCAGGCCAGCCGCTTGAATGTTTAACACTCTACACATAAAATAACAAAACACAAGCAAAATTAAACAGTACAACACAGCACAGGTACTAAAATATAATTTTATCGGTAACACTGGCACAGACTCATCGTTCCATTGAATAAACAAGCGATAAAAATCTGTGAAAACTCGCGACAGACGGCCGCTGCGTTTATATTGTCACGAAATAAATCGCACGGCGCGCCCGTGTGGCGAGTGCACAATATTATTTATAGAAATAGCAGTGGAATAGAGTTTGCATTTTATTGCTAGTGATATTATTGTGCTGTGTTGGTCGCCAGGCTGCTTGAAACATATTTCATCCTCTAGTTCTCGTGACAGGTGGAGTACGCCTCTTTCCTGGTTTAGTTTACTAAATACTTATTTGGAATGTCATGATTTAAAAATGTCTGGGAACAAATTGCCCGAACCTAGAAAGCAATAAAAAGTAGAGGAATGTACCTAATCCGCAGAGTTTCTTTGTGTAGTAGACCTTGTGAACTACATTGTTCAAAGTTAAGGTAACGTGTGGTTCTTTCTTCAAAAGACCATTACAGACACTACGATGCATGGTCCTCATATAGAATAATGTGAATGCGAGAACTATGTATGTCGTTATATTCATGTAGATTTTATGATTGTCTGGCAGTTTGAGTATTTTTACGGCCTACTCAAATTGCCCTTACCCTTACTTTGGTATTGTTCGTCGGTTCGTTGAGCTCCTCAAAGTCCTGAGTTGAGCTTCACGATGACTGACAAATGCTTGCACTGTCTGGACAGGTCCACTCAAATTTGTATGTTGCTTTCTTCAAAAAGCTCATCCCAGACATAAACGTACATGGTTCTCATATGATTTAACCAGTACATATTTTATTGACTTTAAAAGAGACTTTGACCTCTGAGTTTGTTTCGGTGTTTCTTCCCAGGGTAGTCAGCTAGGAAACACCGGCCTCATCTAGCTTAAACTAACAAAAAACATTGACGTGTAAAAGTGTTCCTTGTAACCTATTTACTGAATTAACATCATTTATCATTTACGTTATTTATATTTATTTAAACACAAAGATTAGGTTATGATGAAACTGACACGTTTCGCTAAGAGCTAAAAACAACATTCAACCAATAATTTTTAAAACCCAATTTCACAAATGAAACCATTTATATAAGGCAGTGCAATATTACAATATCAGAGTCACCTCACACCTCAAATAATACAGCCATGAAATCTCTGACCCCATCTAATGACCATTATGACAACAAATTGACACATTCTGCTTCAGAATTAAGTATTTTTAGTCCCCTAAGCTCATTAGCGAGGAGCTCTGTTTGCATTTAAAGCGACGTCATTACGGGTTCGAGTTTGGGAGACAATCGCCCGTTGTGGTGGCTATAGCGAACCGGCTGGAAAATTGGAGAGGAATTCTCGTTGGTTGTGGGATTGCTTATGAAATACTTACTGATGTTCGATAAAAATGATTGCTAGACTGGATCTATTGGAATAGATAGATACAGTATAGCAATTATTTAGGTAAATACCTATTCGAGTATATAAGAGAAAGTCGAAAAGTGGCACCGGTGACTGAAAAGTTGTGTGGAAATCGGTTGTCGTGCTATGGACATTTTTTATTATTTATTTTTATTCTTGATAGGCACGCGTTTGACCACTATCTCACCTGATGGTTAGCGATGACGTGGTCGAAGATGGAGCACGCTTGCCTAGAAGTAACCTATTCACTCTTGACTTAAAGACTCCGAGGTTGTAGCTATCAGGAAACACAGACTCCGGCAGGGAATTTCACTCCCTAGCTGCAGCTAGGGAGTTTTATTTAAAAAAAACTTTTTTACAAAAAAAAACAACCGACTTCCAAAAAAAAATACACTAAAAATTTATAAATAACTTTAATTTCGGAAGTCGGTGTTTGTATTTTTACTTCTTCGTTATTTGACACCGACTTCCGAAATTAAAGTTATTTATAAATTTTTTGTGTATTTTTTTTTTGGAAGTCGGTTGTTTTTTTTGTAAAAAAGTTTTTTATTTTTCACTTTTTAGTTGTTATACCCCAGAACTAAAAACCCCAATATAATGGAACGTGGAATTTAAACATTTGGAGAACACCAAAACGTCATCGAGGTACACGTATTTTCAGTATTTGTTCAGTTTCTCAAAAAGCGCTGAAGCAATTTCGATAAAATTTATATGGGACCACCTCGGGAGTATATTCTTTCAGATGAAAAACGAATTTTGAAAATTTGTTCACAACTGACGGAGAAATCGAGTAACATACATACAAAAAAAAAAAAACATACAGACGAATTGAGAACCTCCTCTTTTTGGAAGTCGGTTAAAAAAAGAAAAAATCTCCCTAGCTGTACGCACAATCAATGTGTTCCCAAAACGTTTTGTGCGTGTGTGTCCAATGATGGAACGGGTTTGGCGGAATCAAATTATGCAATTCCGTCGCACACTCCCAAAAATGTAACCGATAGAAGACCGACAGACTAGCAACTCTGCGTCTATGCTCAAGACTTTGGAGCTTCGACTCGACGAGCCTATCATTGCCGATGATCCTCTTATGGCTCGTTTCTCAACATGTGATGTGGAGGAATGAAGAAAATGTTGTGAGGAAAGTCTTGTGTATGGATGTGGATGGCTAAAAGAGTAGGGGAAGGCCAAGGAAACGATGAATGGACTGTGTGAAAGAGGATATGGGTAAAAAGAGGGTGACTACAAAGATGACGAATAATAGAGAAGTTTTTTTTTTTTTGATGATAGTAAGTGATGATGTGGTCGAAGATGGAAGAAAAAGACATGTTGCGCCGACCCCAAATAAATTAAGATAGGGGCAGGAGAATGATGATGATGATCGTAAATGTGTGGTCATATTGTAGATACTACTACAGGGTGTAACAGCCCATAGAAATGAACAACTTTCTTCAAGGTTATAGTCGAATCCCAAACCAACTTTCCGTACAAAGTTGATTTGGCACGGCAGGAGTCTCGGTATGTTAAGATGGTCACCCATCCCCGTGCGGCTGTTATTACTTTAGCCACGAGCTCCTCCGTTACTCCCTGTATAAGTAATAATTAATTTCTTTAGTTTAAAAAAAAAACTAAAATAACGTTTTATTTTTTGTATTCCTTTCATTTGATACCCATATCATGGAAATGCATAAAAAATAACTAGTCCGCCATCTTTGGGAGTCCGCCATATTTGATTTAGAATGACGTCACTTAGCTAACCATGCATTGTCATCGGTCCTTGATAAGTGTGCGAGTGTTCAATTCGACGTTTTAAAGAGAGTGCTTGGTGCCAAGCTGTTAAAAGCGTGATAAAAATGAAAAAAAGTGTATGAAAAGTCATCACTTGAGAACGGCTTGGCGTTATGTGATTATTTTGTTGCGTTTGTAATATTGTCGGAACAAGGTTTGTATGAAATACATCAATTTTTTTTTTGAAAATTTAATTTCACCGTTGTGACGCCGGGCGGGTCGCTATTGAGACATTAAATAATATAGATAGTAACATGAATTATTTTTAATAAAACCTAATTGTTTGCCATAGCAATTTTATACCATAGTATAAAAAAAAAACCATTGCATATCCCATCTAGACTCAAATATCAGTCATAAATGTGAAATCTGACAATTTCAAATCGAGATGTAAATTGGTCGGATAAAGTAAGTTTAGTCACAATTGTGAAACTGTGTAACTAATAATACTAATTGCTAAAAAGTCCACTAACAAAAGCCCGACTGTAAAAAACAACTAAAATGTTGCAAACAAGTCACTTTTCAAGCAGTCTGAGGTTCCGTCAGTTGGTGGCAGTTATTTTAGTTCAACTAATGATTTATTTTTTTATATTCTATATTTTATTGAGTTATTTAATTTTGGAATCGACTCCTCGAACTCTTTATTTTGATACCCCACTTAATGTATAAGTTTGTTGAATTTTTCCTTTTTCACAATATGACGTCTGGTTGTCGCCATATCGTATCTTGATTACTATTATGTATTTAGTACCACTCGCAAGATTAAGACGAATCAATTGACGTAAGAATTATCAAAATTGACACACGCCTTTGGTGTCTAAAGCGCCACAAAGGAACAAATATACATAGATACATCCATACATAGGCTGATAAACACATAACCCTCCCTTGCGTTGTGCAGCCGGGTAAAAGGGAAAACATTTTCTAGTAGTTTAGTCCTGTAGTTCATACAGCTAGTTCAATATAACTGGAAGCCTTATACATTAAAAATTAAGCCTCTTAAATACGCCAATTAAACTGCGTCAGTTCGTGTATATGGTAATTAGTTCTCCTTAACTGAGTCCCAAAGGTCGCGGGCTCTAACTTCGAAACTAATTCGACGGCCTAAGTTACCTTCAAGTCTTATTTTCACGTAATTTTCAACTACTTAGGTAACGGTTAACTTTGGTTTGGATAATTATTTTCTTATTAGATATTACCCTGCCCTTAAGTTTGAAAGCCAAATTGTATTTTCACTTAATTGAGGGAATAATTAATTATTGACGCTTATTAGCAAAGAATACTACTTGATGATAGACACTAAAGCATTATGGAGAACAATTACAGAGATAACTAATACAGGTAAAGTATGCTCTAGCCCTGTTGAACTACCAGAAATATGCGACAATCCTAAGTCTTCCCTAAACTACGTGTGTTCTTTTTTCAGTAATATAGGTAAAAAAATGGCAGCAAAAATTCTAAATGACCCAAATAAAATGCCACTAAACCGTAACATGCTTCGTGCTGGCGAAAATAACACATTAAAGTCACCTGTCAATTCACTCGTTATTCAGAAAGTCGACGAATGTGACGTGGAATCGATTATAGTACAGTTACGTAATGACTGTGCCGTGGGCTGGGATGGAATATCAGCCTCGCTCCTTAAGACATGTCGTCACATCTTGGTACCACCGATAACATATATCTGCAATCTTTGCATACAGACGGGAGTCTTTCCGGATTCTCTGAAGAAGGCTATAGTCCACCCAATTTTTAAGGGAGGGAAAAGAAACTGTGTTGATAATTATAGACCTATATCAGTGCTGTCTACGCTTTCAAAGATTCTTGAGAAGATTCTTAACAAAAATCTAAGAAGTTTTCTCAATAAGTATAAAATTATAGCTGAAAATCAGTACGGGTTTCGCTCAGGAGTCTCCACCGAAGACGCTGTATTGGTTTTAACGCAATCTATTGCTAAGTCACTGGACAGCAGAACAAAGTGACTTGGTATATTTCTGGACCTGTCGAAGGACTTCGATACAGTTTCTGTTCCCAAACTAATATCTAAGCTAGAGTATTTGGGTGTACGTGGTGTAGCACTAGAGATCTTCAAAGATTACCTGAGAAATCGCAGCCAGCTAGTTAAAATAGGTTCCAGCTATAGCGATGAAGAAGTTGTGTCTTACGGTGTTCCCCAAGGAAGCATACTGGGTCCCACACTTTATCAAGTCTACATGAACGGCCTCTGTAGTATGTCGATTCCAGCTTGTAAGATTTATGCATATGCCGATGACACAGCGATTCTAGTTCAAGGGCGTACGTGGGAAGATGTGAAAACAAAGGCGGAATTTGCACTGTCTGCAATAATGAACTGGCTTGACCTAAACTTGCTGACACTAAATCTGAATAAAACCTATTATATACCCTTTGCAATCCGACGTAACACCAAACCCACAAATACCTTCGCGATAACAGCTCACTCATGCCAGAATCAGTTGATATTGTGCTCATGTCCTACCATTGTTAGAGCCGATAGTGTAAAGTACCTGGGTGTGCATATAGATGATGGATTAAGATGGGACAAGCAACTTGATACACTGACTAATCGAACGCTTCGTCTTATTCACATTTTTAAATCTCTCCGAGAATCTGCCGGTTTCGACACCCTCAAAATGGTGTACTTCGCGTTGTGCCAATCAATAATTGAATATTGCATAACTGCATGGGGTGGATCAGCGAAGACTTGTTTTCTGAGAGCGGAGAGGGCACAGAGGGCGGTACTTAAAGTCATGACAAGAAAACCATATAGACACCCAACAAAGCAACTTTACACAGACTGCAAAGTGTTAACAGTTCGACAGCTCTTTGTTCTTCATTCTGCTCTCAAGATACATGGCTGCTTGCCACCGTCTGACCCTGGGAAGCGAACATATGTTCCCTCAGGTGTACAACACAATACCTCGTTCGCAGGGCATCAATACTATGTCCTGAGCATTCATGTATACAGAAAACTGCAGAAGGAACTAGACATAATAGACTTAAATAAATTTAATGTTAAATCCAAAACTACAGATTAGCTCATGCAGCAAGACTATATTAAAACAGAATCCTTACTAGCATACATCACTTGACATGCCCCTAATATAATATAATTTATGTAATAAACATTCACATACCATTGTTATTATATCCACCTACAAACACACATACACATACATTTTCCTTACGTCCCCTACTTACACTCACGCAAGCACACTCTACCCAACACACTCACCATCACACTCACACACACACGTCTACCCACCTTAGACCACCACCCACCGCCACCCCCACCTTGCACTAACACAGACCTCATTCAACTGCAACTTCAATTACCTACTCATTATACACTCACATGAAATCTTAGTATTGCATATGTTAATTTTCATTTTGTATTTCACTTTTATTCTTATAAGAACAACTTAATTAATTTAACCTAAACGGAAGAAGTCACTGTCTCTTGAAATACAGGTTTTGTAACCTAGCTCAAGAGTCAGGGTCTCACTATTTGTAAACTTGTATTGCGCAAATAAAGAATTTATTATTATTATGTATTTATTATTATACACTATGTTTAAGGGAATATATTTGCTGTAGATTTTATAGGGTTCCGTACCTCAAAAGGAAAAAAGGGAACCCTTATAAGATCACTTTGTTTTCCGTTTGTCTGTCTATCCGTCAAGACTCTTTATCTCGGGAATGCGTGGAAGTATCCAGTTTAAATTAAAACCATACGATCAGGCTCTACAGTTCCTTGAAGTTGTGAAAAAATCTTTTAAGTTAACGTAAAAAAAGGCTGTTTATGCCGCAAAAAAGTATATTTCGACACTCTCATCAAGGGAATCAACATTTATAGAGTATTTCCCGTTGTCCTACAATCATGTTTGGCAAGTTCTTATAACACAAGTTAAGGGAAAAGTCTGAAAGCCGTAAATTTTTAATTACGTCACAAAAAGTTGGTCCCCATTCAAGGAATTCGGGTCCAAATTTAAAGAAAGGCGACCGTATCATGTGGGGCAAGTATGAAAAGACCTCATTAGCTCAAGCTAAAACAGATTTTATTTTAACCACGTCTAATTTTCGATTGGTACTGAAAGATTAAAAAAAAAAAGTTTATCCTATTGATTTTCGGGCAAAAATTTTCGATACTCAATTCCCGATTTATTAACATACCCACAAGCATGTACGGAACTCTCGCTGCGCGAGTCCGACTCGCACTTGGCCGGTTTTCTTGTCTGATACCTACAATGGTGATCACCAATTTTCTACCAAATGTGGTCACCATCCTCCTGTGTACCATGCCAGAGCATAACATAATCAGTCTACAATGTTCCCACGTTGGGACACAGGCCTCCTCTCTGTGAAAGGGTGTGGACAGTAATTCATGAAGAGAGCAGTGTTGATGTAATAATTTACACAAAGTAAAGCGCCCTACCAACTTTCACACAAACTATCCATCGTTTCTTGGATCATCCCTTTTACTCTCTCCCACTGGGGGAAGGCCCATGTCTCGCATCCAGCAGACAACCGCAGGCGGCTTTTTTTTAATCATCACTCGGACTCTGGCAGGGAATTCCACTCCTTAGCTGTACGCACAATTAATGAGTTCGCAAAATGTTCTCTGGCTTCTTTTTTGAATACCAACTAATAACTTTCGTCTTAGTTAGTAGTATGTAAAACCCAATTTACATACGAAACCCTAAAACCTGAATACATTAAGTAATACCCAGGATTTGAAATTTTTAATATATTTTGCCTCAGATTGATTATGCCTGAGTAATCCGCTTTGGACAGGTTTATAAAACATTCAATTAAAACAGTAATCAAATGAAAAAGATCGACTTCGCGTACTGTAATTATATCAGAGAGATTATATGAGAAACGAGATTAGTGCAGATTAAAAAAACTTGATATTTTTACAAAATTCAGCAAAATATTAAAACTTGGCTAGCTCTGCGATACTGAAAACTTATTTAAACTATTAAAGCAGTCAGTTAATAACATAAAACATGAGAATTTTCTTTAAACAGTAAATAGAAGAGTTGACTGATATTTCTATTTATCCGTCTGGCCCCTCGCGTCTCCTTAAGGAGCCGCGACAATAAGTTTTTAAGTGTGTCTGCTAATGAGGGGCTTGACTTTATAGGTTTGTCATGCGACTTCAATACGTGATCTAAACCGCAAGAACTATGTATTTTTCAAGATAATAAAAAATACAAAGTTAAAACTTAACTTGACTTGGGTTACCCGGGCCTGCGGACGGCGAGTAGTGGGTAACTCGCCGCCCGATCAGCACCAGGCCCGAAAGTCGACGGCGCGTAGTGTTCCACGCGCCTCAAAGAGTTGTCAGCAAAAGGACGGGGCCTGCCACGGCCGATGCCTGCCCGGGGGTTGAGGATAAATTCGAAAGAGTTACCTCGCCCCTGGATATTCAGGGCAGGGAGGAACAGGGGTGGGGTATAGTCAGTAAGAGTCTGACACGCCCTTCCGCTCCACCCTAGAGCGGAAGAAGTCATAGGATGATTTCCCACCCCCCCAAAAAAAAAAAAAAACTTGATTAATTTTCTGTAAGTTTAAAAAAAGTAAAAAACACTTAGATTTTTATTTTTCGTTTTCTTCTCAGCAAGCTCTTTCATTTGATTCCCTTATCATTTGAATACAAACAAAATAACTAGTGCGCCATCTTTGGGCGTTCGCCATATTGGATTTAGAATGACGTCACTTACCTTTAGCACCTTTAGCTTTTAGCCATCCATTGCCATCCAAACTAAACATGTACGCAAAATTTCAGCTAAATCGGAAACCGGGAAGTGGGTCAAATTTAACTTCTAAGATTTGTTTACATAGTTATCTACAATTGAAGCTAATATAAGTTTGTCAATAGGTAATCTTCAGTAAAGCTATCTATTATTGATTTTTTTAAATCAGTGTAGTCAAAGACCTTCAAACAATTTTTTTTTACAAATTTTTGTATAATTAGTCCACGTACATTCCAATTGAACATATACCATCAACCACCTGAGTACAAGGCCGTAATCTTGTAAACACTTGCAACAAGGCAACTTTACAGTCTTGTTGGTTTTCTGACCTCCATTCCAAATTACGTTCTTTCATACTTAGTTTTTAATTTCAAATTCAAATAATACTTACCTTCTCTGTCTAGACTCTTGTTTTTCATTTTAATATCAATTCGAATTCAGCTGCCGAGCTGGCAGCTCCTCTTTATCATTGTTTTTTTCTTCAGCAACTGACAGTTACCAGTTTGCAAGAGTTTTCTACAAAAGTGAAGTGCAGCTTTTATAACTAGGCAGATTCAGGCATGTATCCTGGCAATAATACAATTTAAATATGTACCTATTCATAGTGTATGGTGTACGTACGATTAGTGAATGCTTCATATAGTCTAGCCTTCTGTAAATAATAAAAATAAACGTCTCAATTCGTCGTGTGTTTATCTTCATCCAAATCTTCTTCTACGGTCCTCCTCATCGTTTCACTCCTCCGTCCCTCCGCTACGTGACACACTAGTGCGGTAAATATACCACACCAACAATTTAATATTATAACTAAACAAACAGTAGGTACCACTCAGGTACCACTAGTTATCGCTTATACCCTAATGAAAGCGGTAATTTAAACTGTTATCGAAATTTATTTGCTTTACCCCATTTATATTAACAATATACATGCCTTGTTTGTAAGACCAACAGTCGAAATTGTATGTGCTTTTTAAATGATGTTTTATCGTTTTGCTTGTTTTCCAGGCCACTTTCAGGCGATAGGTTTAACATGTGAAAGGGAAATGATAAATGTGTTTTTAGGCTGTTTGTTGGACACTTCATTATTTTCTCATTTTAATATGGGCTGGTTATTCGGACATGGATTGATCGGTATTAGAACTTAAGCCTCACATGGGCATCTATTCTATTTTACAAAGGCGGGTTGGTTTTGCACATCGTTTCTGTGTGCGTAAGCTTATTTTTAATTTCTCACACTATGAAAGTAGTGTTTGTTTGATCTGAGTAGCGGGTGGAAAACGCTGCTTCCCACCCTAGGCCGGGAAAGACTCATAGTAATTGCTTCCCTCCAGATGGCCGGAATGAATTAAAAAAATAGAACAAAATATGTGAGTGTGTAAACAGCCAGTGTGAATTAAAAAATACCTATTAAGGCCGTACTACCAGCCAAGTGGCGTCCTCATTGAATAAAAAATCGTAGCATAGCCTTAATAATAAATATTAAAGAATCCAACGTCACTTTTGTTCCAAAGAGGATAAAGTATTTTTACGTTGTTAAAACAGATCCCAGAATGTTTCGTATCCAAAGTAGTAGGCAAAAGTGTCAGAAACGGCTGTTTTTGGCAGTTGTGGTTAGTCAAAATCCTGGAAGTCGCTTGTCATGGTATTTCAAGTATCTTTTTGTAGAGGGTGTGGCCGTGTAACACGATAGTATTCACCTTTTAATATTCAAAGGCGGCCTAAGTAACCTAGCTTAGTCTTAGGTAAGTTGATCTGTCACGGTTTGTACACTAACTTCTGCCAGCGGCTTTGCTCGCGTGAAAATAGTACTTCCCCTATAATAAAAATAAGAAAGAAAGAAAATACGTTTATTTACGGTAAACATGACGTAAAAGACAGAGAAACACAACAAAAAGAAAAACTGGGGGAAAATATGCGTCACATCCACGCAAAACGGCCATCGCTCAGCTTAGTGCTATGACCCTATGCCAGACAGAGCCCCAGCGCTAGTTTTTAGCAACAGCCGGCACTGACGTTATGACTTGACCAGTGCAGCAAACTTTAATGTATCTCTGTGCCAAATTTCATCTAAATCTGTTTAGCCGTTCTGGCGTGATTGAATAACAAACATCCATCCATCCAAAGTTTCGCATTGATGAAAGTAGGAACGTAAAAAAAAGGACGGTTGAAACATCTGAGAGCAGAATCTCAAGAGATGCTGTCAAAAACTAAACGCATATGTCTATTGAGTTAAATATAATTACAGTATAAAATGTTCTGACTTATAGCCTCAGAATTCGTCGTATTGAGATTAGGTTTCACATACTAAAAGCAAACTTTAAATGGGGTTGGTACTCGTTTATTTATCCTGTATTCACACAGCTTCTTCATATGATGTTGTTGACGTATCAGACTTAATAACAGTCGTGATCAATACAAACATAAGTACAAACATACGTAATACACGTTCTTATTTTCCTCACTCAGTGCCACAACCATTTCTTATTCATAGTATATATCGAGTTACAGCGCACCGGCGCGCCGCCGACGGGTGATTGATTGCGAACATCCACACATCGCTCAGTACCATCCGTAAAGCCTCCACTCCATAGCAGCCCAGAACTAAGCTTTGCACTTTTACTTAAAGCCGGGTCCACGCTTGTATCATCTTGAAGTTCAAAATCAGGCATATCGTATCTTAAGTATGGACACCTATTTCAACCTTAATGTACCACTATCTTATTGCTCGTCGCGTGGTCCACTATAAGACCAAGTTCATACTTAACGGTACTGTATCTTGTCAGCGTGTCGACATTACGTATCTCCTTTGATGAATCGCCTTGAGATGGAACGTGGTGTATCATGTATCAAATACTGTGTCATATCGTGACACAGCATAAAAATGAGTCCATAATACGTTCATACTACGGATCACGATACACGTACTCGATGCGAAATGTATCGGATACGCGGTTATGTACGGAACGGGGCGTATTAGCGACGGCATGTTACATGATCACACATCTGTTTGAGTCCAAACTAGCGACAAAAATGTGTGTACAAGTGTGGACCTGGCTTAACGTGGCCAACCTATCCGTGTATATCCTCCGCAGCAGTGGACGGTCGACTTCACAATATAAGAAACACTCGTGTTTACCCACATTCCGCTGGCATCGCTCATGAATACTCGGAACAAAGTGCTATCCCCTATACATCTGGATTTGTCCAACAAAACGTCGCGCCAGCATCACGTCATTTTAAATATGTAGGAATAGTGATGCGCAACCGCCGAATATCTGCCGAAAACTATCCGGCTTAAGTTAATCGGATATTCGAACTACGTGTTGTTCGGTAATCTGGTTTATTGGATAAAAAGCGCGAACAATTCGCTGTGATCGTATTAGAGGTCGGATTTGTTGTGTTTCGTTTACCAGAAATTGAATGGGTAGGAATAAAGTCTGCCGATGTTAATCTGAAGCGAGTTAGTGAAACATTTTTGTGACTTCAAGAATAGTTTTTGACTAGGATAATTCATTTATATTATTTATTGTCAACGTGAAAGGAAGGAAAACATATTTTTCTAACCACCGTTTGTTTATTGTGGCCATAAAGGATAACTAACTTCATAGCAGTGTACAAAATGGACTGTAAAATTTATTAGAATATTTTTTACCAAAAATATTCGAATGTACGCACCCAGAAGAAAGTAAAGCACTTCAATTGAAATAATAAACAGTGGATGCTGCAGAGAACTTCAATTACTCAGAATAAAAGCGTGAACCAAACTTAAATGCAGTGGCCAACAGTAAACCAAAACTCTTTAGTACCCGCACATAATCTATCTCTGGCGTATGCACGTTCAGTTATTATATTCATAACAAGCGCCGACAGATTCTTCGCCTCGAGAGCCAGATAGTCATTACTCACAGAGGCACGTCACTACTAAACACGCATTATAACAGCTACTAGGTATCTGTTTGAGTAGAAAAACCTTCGCGAGTGATATTGATGAATAATTCATGTCTCGTCGGCGTCAACAATAAGGAAGTAGTCTAAGTGTTTACCGTTTGTGAAGAGCTGAATATTTGATACGTGGATATTCAACAAACACCGAGTATCCGAGTATCCGACCAGTAATAACGTCCGATCGATTTATGAGTTTGCCTTGTTAATGACGGCGCAATTTTGCCTGTCGGAAGTTTACTACCATAAATAGGTTTAAAGACCAAAAGGCCTGGTCTCCATTACGTAAATAGTACTGAGCGGTTATTGGCCGAGTGTAAGCACAAAATTTATACGACCGTGAGCACAGCGAAAAGAAAATTTTGTTTGGAAAATAAATATTTTTAAGCGCTCTTTTCATTACGTTTAAAATATGATGTAGAATATTTTTCCTAAACAGGTTTTATTCGGTTCTGGCTCGGTTTTATAATACAGATTCGCATGAATCTTTTTAGGTAAATATTTTTGAAAGGACTGTAATGAGATTGCTGTCACAACCCGGAGCTTTGCTTCTAATGGTCCGCGGGTTCACGTATACAACGCTTAACGATAAATTATTGGATACTTTAATGGACTTCTGTCCGGCTGAGTATGATGATGAATAGAATTCCATTAATAGTTCCGTTGGACAGTTTGTCACTAACTTCTGCTTTGGTTTTGAGTTAATGAAGTTCAAATCGTCATCGGCAGTTCGTTGAGCTCCTTAAACTTATAAGTAGAGCTTCACGATAACTGACAAACGCTTGCACTCTCTGGACAGGTCCACTCAAACTTGCGTGGTGCTTTCCTCAAAAGCTCATCTAAAAAAAAAAGACATTAACGTGGTTCTCATATGATTTGACCAGTACAGATTGTATGGACATTAAAAGAGATTTTGAACTTGTTTCGGTGTTTCTACTCAGGGTAGTCAGCTAGGAAAAACTGGCCTCATCTAGCTTAAACTGACAAAAAACATTGACGTTTAAAAGTATTATTTGTAACCTGCTTGCAAAATAAATATCATTTATCATTTAAATGCTTCATGCGTCCGAATTTAAAACAGATCTTATCAATGCTTTCAAGAAGGTACTAATACAGTAACTTTAAGCAAGTTAACCTACCGCCTACCATCATTCCTGTCACAAGCGAAAACGGATCCGCCATCTCCAATTGTTTTCCGTATAATCTAAGTCGGATTTAGTTTTAGTGAACCGATTTGGAACTGTAAAGATGTTAGTGGATATAAAAGAGGGTAGTTTTAGTGTTTTGCGTGAGGGTAGTCGTAAAAAGTGAAGCGTGTCGGTGCATTACGGCGGATTGTGGACGTTTAGCTAAATAGACAGTACCCGGAGGTAAGTAGGAGTCGGTTTTATAGTCGCTGTTTTTATTTTAGTCGTCGACTATCTGGTAGGTATTATTTCGGAAGAATTAATGTTGATGTGCTAAAGGTCCTTGTCCAACTTTTCACAGTTATGGTAATATTTTTTGTGTGCTATTGCATTCGTTGATTTTAAAATTGTTTGTCCATTGCGGGAACTATACTTTCGCTTAGAAATCGGACACAAATAATAGTTCCGCATAAAAGTAAATTTCCTGAATATGATCATAATATTATCACTACATATTATAAAACAAGGTCGTTCCCCCCCTCCCCCCCGCCGCGTCTGTACGCGAAAAACTCGATAAAAAATTGAAAATATCGAAAAACCCAACTGATGAAAAACCACTAAAAAGTTTCAAACAAGTCAC
Organism: Polia nebulosa; assembly: GCA_951329385.1. NCBI lineage: Eukaryota > Metazoa > Arthropoda > Insecta > Lepidoptera > Noctuidae > Polia > Polia nebulosa. The sequence continues at coordinate 1,470,929 of OX589592.1, read as the reverse complement.
TTTTCAAGCAGTCTGATGCAGGTGGTGGAATCTATTTTATTTCAATCACAGCTTTTATGCCAACACCGGCATCAGACTGCTTGAAAAGTGACTTGTTTGGAATATTTTAGTTGTTTTTTTATTAGTTGTTTTTTATCAGTCGGGTTTTTGACATTTTATTTTTTTTATTAGTTGTTTTTTATCAGTCGGGTTTTTGACATTTTATTTTTTTTATTTCCAAAATTTTTGTGTGTTATATTTTTGGTATCATCTCTTTAAGCTCTTTATTTTGTAGTCGTACTTTTTTGTGACCTGTGGGATACCCCACATGACCAAAACACACACGTCACAAAAAATACGACTACACTCACCTAATGGCGGTCGCCATTTTGTGTTTTTATTCAAATTCAAATTCATATAGCCTATGTCACGTCGGCGGTCAAGACCAATCTAATAATATCTCATTTAGCAAAATCCATCAAGGCGTTAAGCCTATATAGCGCGTGCCAAGAAATCGGCATACACACATACAAACATACATACATACTCTCGACATTATTACCCTCCTTCTAGGGCAGCCGGGTAAAAAGTACTGATCGGATTTTCATGCGGTTTTCTCCAATAGACAGAGTGATCCATGAAGAATAGGTGTATAATTTTTACCCGTGCGAAGTTGGGGCGGTTCGCGAGTTGAGATATAAAACCCCAATGTGAAGCATATCACATTATTATATGATATTAACAATCCTCATCTAGCTTAAACTGACAAAAAACATTGACGTGTAAAAGTGTTCCTTGTAACCTATTTACTGAATAAACATCATTTATCATTTAACATTTATCATTTATCATTTATCATTTATCATTTATCATTTAACGGCCCTTTTAAAAATGTCCTTGAAATAAAACTGTAGGTAGACTCGGTGTCAAAAACAAAACACTGACACATAAAGTAACCGAACAAAACTCAAGCATCCGGCATGATGAAGAGCATCCTCTCCCCGAGCCCCCCGAGCCCCCCCGGCCAATATTTCAGCCACTCACATTTAAAAAATACAATATTAAAGCCATAAATCAGGCCCTCCACAAATCTACGCTAGCATAATTCCCTGTAACAAGAGTCCCGAGGGTTCCGCAGTAAATATTGAAACAGTACAACAAAAAGTAATAATCTTTTCAAATATTTCAAAAGTAAATTACATATCAAATAAAACTCGAGTTGTAGGCGCGTGACGGCTAAGGGCGGCACACACGGGTTACAGGGTTACAGGTAACACAGGAGGCAAGGGGATCTTTGATTACGTGTTACTGAGTCGGGAATCGTCTGCTATAATCTTGGTGGCATATTTTTTTAATATGGAGCTCAAATCATGAAGGTTTTTATAGTCCAATCGTTCAAGTTGTCAAACCATTATTCATTTTTAAAATACTGATAAAATCGTATTTGATTACATAAACCCTCGTCACGATTTTTTAATCACAGTTGAATTTTTAAAGTAACAATATTTTATTTTACTTTGCCGTGAGTACTAAGCTTTAAAGCCAGTGTATTCCAAACAGATTTGTGTTTTGATTTGTTCGCTACGTGAGCGTCTACGACCGGTCTACGCCGTAGCACTGCCACGCGCTACGCGGCTACGGTGAGTTACGAATAATACGCCTCGGGTGAAATACCGAGCTGTTATGAAAGGCTTCTGCGATAAGCTTAATGAATGTGAGGTAATTACGAGATGAATTTATATTGGTTGAATGTTTGAGTGAAATACGAGTATTATGCAGGCTGAAACTAACAAAGTTGCAATTTGTACCAACTGCATACTCATTTTTAAGAAATAAACCATCTTTATTTTATCTTTAAACACGTGTAAAATAGTAGAGAACTTAAGAGTTAAGAAGAGTCAGTTTCACTGAAGCGTTAAATTATAAGTTTTTCTTGCGACTAAGCTCTCAAGACTTATCCTATAAGAACCGTTTATTTTGCGGAATAAAAAAGCCTACGGCACTCAAAGATAGTGTAGCTTTCAGTGAAAGAATTTGCGCAATTGTAGGTACGGAGTTTGCCTCCAGATATAACTTTTTAGAAACATAACAATCATTATGTTACAGCAATTCCGAATTGCTTGTATTTATTGAAGAGTTCCATTGTGTATCTCCGAAATTCTTCATCAAATCCATATGAGAAGCACCAGCTTTCAATTAAAAAAAGAAACATCAAAGTTCTGAGGTAAAAAACAAACCTAAAAAAAGCAGTCGAATTGAGAACCTCCTTCTTTTTTGGAAGTCGGTAAAAAAATAAACATTATCAATTTTACTTCCATCAACCCGCGTGATGGACAACGGCCCAATCCCTCTTCTAAAGAGGAAGCCTGAGTCCCAGCAGTGCGAACATCTTATAGGCTAATTTATGCTTATGCTCAGAGTGAAAATGAACGAGATCAACACATCGAAACCGTGTTCAAGAGCTGGCAGTGTGAATATTTTTCAGCAATGATGACAAATAAATTTAATCATATCAAAACTTTTTTATTGTTTCTCATACATTAAACTACATTACAGAGTAATATACAATGTAATCCCAGCAAGTAATAAAATACACTTGTGTTGGGCTATCTCAATAACGATAAAATAATATTATTTTATATTAGACAATAATAATTTAAATCAGACAATAATAATTTAAAATAGATATAAATAATTAAAATTTGACACTAATACTAATAATTTAAATTACACAATAAAAATAATAACCGGTGAGGTAAGTTGTACAATAAAATAAAATTGAATTAAAAAAATTACTAAGAAGTCAAATATAATTTTAAAAGAATGAACAGCATTGAGTGTGAACGAGCAAAATGTATGTGATGGTGTGTAGAGTGTTTATGTGTGTGGGTCTGAACTGATCTCTATTAAAAAAAAACTGTTTATATGTGCTGATGGTATTCAGTTTCACTGGCGGCATTCTCACCTATATACCATCGGCATCAGCTACAATAATAGCAAATATCTCCTTTCCACATGAACGATAGCAGGATATCTCTAACCATCGCTAAGCACTAAGCTACTTGTAAAGCGTAATGTTAGCATTAGCAAAATATATACTTCGTTCACAAAAGCATTAGAAGCAAGAGGCACATAAGCATGGATGCAAAACATTTTATGTAAAAGTCAAGCTATCACAATTCTATTAATTCTTTAATTTTAATTATAATTTTAAAACAGTAACAAATAACAATAAAATCATGAAAATTTGGCAATAACAATTAACAAAGCGTCGCATTCACAAGTATTCACATTGAATGACAATCACAGAACTTAATGAAGTATAAGTGAATATCAACTGCTCCTCAGCGGTAGGACTCATATTGATATTACTTGTTGAGCACACGACTAAGTTCCAATGAGTATGGGGAACTCGGAAGAACTGTTATGTCGTATGGCGTTTGTTTTTCTTGAATTAAAATTACATAGTTTTTCATTGCAGGGCGGATCATTTTTTATCTCTCTCTCTCTCTTATATATTATTCATCATACCATTTCCAAACTATTGTTTTGTTGGTCTTATTTTTAGTGATACCATAAAATATTCTAAAAAAATATTTATTATTTATTTATAAAGCCTTTTACCATAACCTATCCATTGTCTCATGAGAAACACATACGATAGTCAAGTAAGTAGTGAAAATACTTGACAAGAAAAGAAGCTATAAACATGTCTATTAGCGGGAACCTTCTCAGTAACACTTTAAACTCTCTAAATCACGCAGACAAAATGGCAGCTTCCGCCTTATACTCAAACATTACCCGATCGTTACATAAATAATACATGAAACCCTTCTCCTGACCTCAGACGCACGCACACATACAAATTACCCGTTTACTCACCGATTGAAGGGAACTTGGTTAAAGGAGGAAGTCTTCCATAAACGTCATCGGCTGCAAACAGTTGTTATGGGAACATTCATGGGAAGATACCATATCAGCACATGCTGATGTGGTTTCTTTGAAACGGTTACTCACTATCGTCATTTGCCAAATTTCTCCCAACTGTTTTGGGGCTCACTGCCTATATCTGACCTCAAAAACCAAGTTACTGGGTAAGATATAAATACCCTTTGGTAAGAACCGTTATCAGTAGCCTCCGCTACTGATAACGGTTCGGGTTTGAACAACTGTTAAGGATCTATGAAACCCGGGCCTGCGGACGGCGAGTAATGGGTAGCTCGCCGTCCGATCAGCACCAGGCCCGAAGTCAACGGCGTGTAGTGTTCCACGCGCGCCTCAAAGAGTTGTCAGCAAAAGAGACGGGGCCCGTCATGGCCGATGCCTGCCCGGGGGTTGAGGATAAATTCGAAACAGAGTTACCTCGCCCCTGGACACTCAGGGCAGAAAGGAACAGGGATGGGTTTTAGTCAGTTTCTTTTGTCACATAAACCAAAAATGAGAACGATACGTACGTTGAAATTTCGCGTGTCCTCACATCTCGATACACTTTGTACCGTTTAGTGGAGTAACAAGCCCCACTCCTGAACTTTGATGCAAAACGCATCGAAGTTCAGGAGTGGGGCGTGTCTTCTTTGTAAATCTTTGTCATTTTTTATTGGTTTGGTAAAGCAAAAAATACGTGTCCAATATTTTTTGAAATAGAAAATAATAATTATGTTTAGTTCGTAAGTTAGATTACTTAATTATTATTTATATACCCAGGAAACATTCCTATTAGAGATGTCTCAGACTTTAAAACGCTACACATCGCTCTGACGCTAAATGTTGTCATCACTAAGTATCAACGTAGGTCATAAGATACATTGTCCCTAAAATCTTTATAGGTAAGTACTAACATAGGAAGTTGTATTGTTACTAACATCCTTTAAGTATTTTGTGTTTTTTTTTTGTCAGTGGGGATCTTTTTTTAACCGACTTATTTTTTTAACTGGAGGAGGTTCTCAATTCGTTATGTTTTTTTTTTTATATTACGCGATTTCTCCACCATGTGTGAATAGATTTTGATGATTATTTTTTTGTTTGATAGGTCATATCAGAGGTGGTCTCATATAAATTTTATCGAAATTGATTCAGCACTTTTTGAAAAAATCAACATAAACAAAAATAAAAAATATGTATACACAGATAACGTTTTGGTTGTCTCCAAATGTTGAAATTCCATGTTATTGGGGTTATCCATTCGGGCATAACTTTAATATTTAGTTTTAGTTCTGTGGTACAACAACTAAAAAGTGAAATTATAAAACTTTTTCACAAAAAATACAACCGACTTCTAAAAATTGCAAAATAACTTTACTTTCGGAAGTCGGTGTCAAATAACGATGAAACAAAATACAAACACCGACTTCCAAAATTCAGTTTTATTTTTTGTAAAAAATTTTTTTTTGGCTGAAATAAATAAATATTTATAAAAAAAATAATAACTACATATTATAAAACAAAGTCTCCCGCCGCGTCTGTCTGTCTGCCTGTTCGCGATAAACTCTAAAGTTGCTGAATGGATTTTCATGTGGTTTTCACTAATAGACAGAGTGATTTATGAGAAGGCTTACTTGTATAATTTGTACCCGTGCAAAGCTGGGGCGGATGGCTTGTATACAAGTAATGGGTTATTTTTCAATGAACGGCCAAATTTTTATTCAAGTGGTTCTTAGATGAAGAATGTACCTATGTTGTTCCGGCAGGTTAATATAAGCTGGATTTACGCCCGAAATCCGCAGTATACTATTTAATAAGATTGGAAGGAGAACAACAACAAGGGAAATATTTTGTATTGTGTAAAAATCATTTCATGTTTTCCACCAGACACTACACAAAAGAAAAAAACAGCTGTACAATTTTGATCGTGTAACTCGGTTGATTTTTTTAGAGTTCCGAAAGTCCGAATGAAAAACGGAACCCTTATAGGATCACTCGTGTGTCTGTCTGTCAGTCTTTCACAGCCAATTTGCTCCGAATCTGCTAGACCGAAAGAGTTAAAATTTAGTACACACATGAATATCTGTGACCCAAACATCCGCGTGTACCCTAAATAAATTAATTTGGAATATGGGGGTCACTTTTAGAGTGAAAATCAGAAAACTAGCTCAAAGTTTTTTAAACTGTGTCGAAAAAAAAAATACTCGAGACCCGCACAATGTGCCTTTTGAATTGATTTGTCGCAATATCAATTGAAAGGCCACATTGTGCGGGTCTCGAGTATATTTTTCCTCATAATTTTAAAATATATGATTTTGAAGTTATGTAGGAAAATAGATGAAAAATTACCATATCTCCGAAACTACTGGGTCTAAAATTTCGAAAAAAATATGGAAAGTAGTTCTTTACTTAGAGGATAAAGATGACAGGAAAACCTATAAGGTGGAGGTAGTTTAAAAAAAACCTCAAAAAAAATCATTTGTTCGGAACAAAGGGTTCCGAACAAATGATTTTTGCGCGCGAGTCCGACTCGCTCTTGGCCGGTTTTTTCTTCTTTAGGTGTTGGCTATTGCATAAATCGACTCTCACTGATATCTAACACCTGGAAACAAATGGCTGATCATTGAAAATTAACTTTGTATAAGTATAGCGTTCAATGAGAAACCTCAGTCACACGCATTGTCACATTCGCAAGTCTGCGATCATCAAGAATGTATGTAGGACGTAAAGTATCAGTATTTAATGTATTGTGGAGCCTTACTGTGAATAATATATTGTCCCGTCCCGCTGCCGCATGTCCCGCGTGTCACCGCGCTGTGTCGCGTCGTGACGTCAGCCGTACATTATTCACTAGAATAGGGTAACACCCGATTTGGGTTCATGTGCGAAAGGGATGTACTTTTGCTATATCTACATTATACATGGCGCTTTGTCTCTTTGTTTGGATGTTGATTATTTGTCGAAGAGATTCACTGTTTCTACCATAGAGCACGGCGATTCTAATAAGATTGGTAGCATCAGGCATCGGTCATCGACACTTCCTCAAATATTTATACAGCGGTTAGAAACTTTCCAAATACCAATACTGCTCAAAAGTCACACAAATTGAAGGAACTCGAACTATGAACTCAAAGCAATTTGAACGTCTTGTTAGCTCGTAATAATCCGAAGTTCCCCGAAGATATCCGGAGCTCGCCGAGCTACTACACGTCTCGTAACTTCCTCATTACCGAACATTTGGTTAGAACAACCTTACTCGATGCTCTACGATTTAAAGGAGATTTAGAGAAAACTCAGAAGTACCATATTGTACAATCTTTGAACTAATCATCATCATAACAACAGGCCTGTATTCCCCTTATGATATAAGGTCATCAATATTTTAAGCAGGTTGAACACTTATTTGTTGCTTCAGGAATCCTCGACTATCAAAGCAACACTATAAAATAATTTATATACCTTTCTATTCAATAATAATCTAATAGAAGTAAAAAATTAAGAAAAAGACTGGAGACGAAATGAATTGACTTTAGCTGAAGTCATTTCTAAACAGCAATTGTTGTAAATTTAAGTTGAAGAATCTAAAGAACCCCTTTTCCCGCAGTGCAGGCACAATTAGCCTCTCTAACAGCACCATATTGTGGTAGAACAAGAAATATGATTGACCTAGATAAGACCCTGCGCCTACAACAATCACTAGATCAGTTTATTCTGCAGACCTTCTCCACTCCTCCCTGCCTGGTGCAACCAGCCCAAGGGAAGCTCTCAGTGCTTAATATCTCGCTACTATTAATTTAATAAGTGCTAGCTGCGAGCCGCGGCACCGCCTCTGTATTAGCGCAGTAAAGAGCGCACTCGGTAATCCGCGCCTCAGCTCCCGTACTTACGGAGAGCATACGTGCGGAGAGAAACGGTAGCTGGTGCGATATTAGCTGCTTATTCACTGCTTTGGTTCTGTCTAATAACATCGTGTCTGACTTCTATCGGTACCTGTATCGCGTAACTGATACATTCGGGAACATCATTTCTTATTTTTGTGGCATTTATCAGGCATAATACATGTAGCAATGGACTAGAAACAGAACAACGAAAATGATTTTATTTGTGCCTAAATTAAATCGCAATTTAAGTTCTCTCTTTTCTAAATTAAGCTTGATTTTAACAAATCATAACGGAAAACGAAAATCCAAAATGTTTGCATGTGACTGTCACCTTTACCGCGTAAACACATAATCAAATACCTATCTCATTGACAGTTGACAATCCCAAGCATTTCTCAACTAAGTTCCGGAACCGAATGTGCTCCTAGAAATGCATAGGAATTAGCGTGTCTCAAGCAATCTGCCGGCTTGATTACAGCCACTCAGCGCGACCGACGCGGCCTGTGCCAGCGACCCGCGCCACACATGTGCTCGACGCGTGCGACCGACCGACACGTGCAATCGACGACCACTCGAGATTGATGCCGACTGCCATATCCGCTGCCAGTGATTGATTCGCTGAACTATGTGGGCTCTGAAATGTCAGTGATCAGTGTTGGTATTGAATCGATAAATAGACTGGTATAAGATCGTCAGCCTTGCTTGTGTCTCCAAGATCAAGGGTGTGTTGTATCACAACTTGCACTTGAAGCATTGACGGGAACAGGTTCTGTATAAGAAGGTGGTTGGTGGTTGGGGGTTGGTGTATTGTGAATAATAAGGACAACGTTTTAACTGTCGTGACGTGACTTAATCTTTTGATAGCGTTTTTTATCTTTAAGATGCACAAACGTATGACAGCTCATTACTAGTTAGAAAATAAACATTAATTAATTACTTATGTAGGTATTTATAATTACCTAGACAGAGATCTCCTCTAATGAGGTAAATAGACTGAATAAACGAAACAAATAAAACAATATCTGAATATAGACAAATTACCCACATTAGTCATTATTACGTTAAGACACATGTTAGGCTATTCAGCCCCGAGAAACCTAGACGTTACGTAAACTTGCGAATAACATGTCTTGTTTCTGAGAAAACATCAAGATTTGATTATAATATTTTAATCAAAACCGCCATTAAATACGAAGAAAAAGAAAACTTCTGAATCCTAATTACTTTCTGGAATTTATTAATGTCCATTTAGAATGCAAACTTCAGAACTTTTCTACATCCAAAAGAAAACTTGGCTTTACAAATACAAAGGAAACAAATCAGTGACATAATTACCGTTTTTGAAAACAAGAGCGGTAATGTTTTAGTTTAATTAATTGTTGTGGTCACAGGATAAATCCCGCGGCATGGGTGAGGGAAACTCAACAACAGAGTCGCCCTCACACCCTCAGCAGTAGCCGCCGCAGGAGACGCCATGGGCTTCCGGTGCCGCGAGACGATCTCCGGCCACCGTAGGCCCGGGCCTGCGTAGGGCGAGTAATGGGTAGCTCGCCGTCCAATTAGCACCAGGCCCGAGAGTCGACGGCGCGTAGTGTTCCACGCGCGCCTCAAAGAGTTGTCAGCATTCATGACGGGGCGCGTCATGGCCGATGCCTGCCCAGGGGTTGAGGATAAATTCGAAACAGAGTTACCTCGCCCCTGGGCACTCAGGGCAGGGAAGGAACAGGGGTGGGTTTTAGTCAGTGAGAGACTGACACGCCCTCGCGCTCCACCCTAAGAGCGGGAGATGTCATTGGACGATTTCCCACCCCACAAAAAAAAAATTACAAAATTAGGATAAATCCCAATACCCAGAGCGGGAGAAGTCATTGGATGATTTCTCACCCCCACAAACAAAAAAGGATAAATCCCATTGATTTATCCTAGAAGGATGGGGTAACTAGGCATCACAAAACGAAATCGTATTTCTACGAAGGATCGATCCCTTTACTAAGTATTCATCATCATCTGCCTAGCCTTTTCCCAACTATCTTGGGGTCGGCTTCCAGTCTAACCGGATGCAGCTGAATACCAGTACTTTACTTTCCCTTTACTAAGTATTATTTAATTGAAATCTTATTCGACAAAATGTGGATGTAGGTAGTTTTTAAGGTTCCGTACCCAAGTAGGGTCCAAGCGGAGCCCTATTGCTGTCACTCACGTGCCCGTCTGTCTGTCTGTTTGTCTGTCTGTCTGTCCGTCGTCTGTCACAGAGATTTTACAGCCAAACGGTTAGTCTCAAAATTTCCACAGTATTAAGCATCTTGTTGACCCAAGACCATACAGATTGACAAAAAATATTTTTTTATTAATTTTTTTCTTTTTTTGACAGCTAAATCCCATCGAGTGGGATATTGTTGTTTAGAGCTCGTTGAGTACATAAATACTGTATTCTTTGGTTTAAAAAATATTGGAAAACAAAGGAACGAGAAGCCACCAAAGTAAGTTTTTATTTTTACAAAATTTTATTCCCAAGAATTTTTTAACTTCCCATTCATGTTTATTATTACGTATATTTTACTAACAAATAGATAGATCAGATTTTTTTGAAATTCCCTCATTTTTGCATTTCAAAATGGCTTATACATTTGGTACGGAACCCTAAATGTGACGTTCGACACACACTTGGCCGATTTTTACCTTGTCTAATCTCTCAAAGGTAACAGACCTTTGCGAACCAATGCGAAATGAGATCAGCTAAAGCCGTCTGCCATTATTCGGCACAGCTTAGCTTATTCCAGCTCAATTTTGCTATTTTCAAGCTTTAAAAGAGCATTCCTCGTCAGCGAGTTTTTAAAGGGAATTTAATGCTGGGTATTAATTAGGCGTACTTGGCTATCAGTGGGCCAGGCTGGCGGTGGCAGCCAGGCGGCCAGTCCGGCGGGCCCAATTAAAAGGGGCTGCTTCAATAGCCTCGGCATAACAACAAATAACCAAGAGGCCATTTTGTTGCCACTCGAGGCACTAATTAGAGGTTTGTTAATCATTAATGTAGGAATATTTTAAATTAAATGTATTTATTTATTCAGCAAAGCCGTCGTTGGAAACTGACTTCGATGTACGAAGCGAATATTTTTTGACGTGTTTTTGAAGACTTTGTCGACGTAGCAATCGAGTCTGCTTTACGAATTTTATGATTAAAGTGTACAAGTTACTTTATTTTATGTCACTACCAGAAGAGGTCAATATTTCAAAAGCTTACGTGTGGACATCGGCGACACCCAGGGGACACGATACGTTTCTGAACTTAGCGACGAAGATGAAAAGTTGAAATGTCAAAGAGCCCGTCATAACTAAACGAGATACAACCTTGACATCCCTTGTGTAAAATGTCTGTAGCTTTTAGGTCTTAATTTTAATAACACGCATTTATTTCCAATATAAAAATGAAGCAGTGACGTTTTAGTAGCAACAAATAAAATAGTTGAAAATTTTCAAAAGTCCGACGTGTTTGGATATTTTTAGTTTATTCTCGCAGTCAGTTTTTATTTTTTTTTACTTCCTACATTTTTGTGATGTCTTAAATGGTCATTCAAAATGAAAAATTATTTAATGATGAATAATTTTCAAAGACCTATTCAATGATACCATAATAGACATAGTTCTTTTAACTTTTTATTTTTCACAATATGGCGTCTGGTAGCACATATCGAATTTTTATTATTGTCCTATCCTTAGAGATACTCACAAAATTAAGACAAATCGATTGACGTTATTAAATTCGGCCCACGCGTTTGGGCTCTAGAGCGCTTCAAAGAAACAAACATACACACATATATATTATATGAGCTGGTAAAGACATAACCCTCCTTTGCGTCGCGCAGTTGGGTAAAAAGTAGTATGTCCCAAACAATTTATTTTTTGTCGAGTAACAAAGTAATTTCGTAGTTTATTACGAGCGACAAAGTTGAGACAAAGAGGTGGCCGCCAGTAATTACTGAAGCCATCGGGGTAGTGTTGTGCCCCGAAGTAATTACTGACGTGGCCCGTCTCTAGCTAGCTGTATCACCTTCCTTGGTAAACATATTTGATAGAACCTAGGTAAAATATGTTTTTTTTTTTTAATAATTAATGTTTGACCCGCAATTGACCAGTATAATTTTATTTGTTGTCGGTGAAACTAGAGTATACCAGGATGAGCTGTACACATCTGCGTACTCCAACAGAGCGCACCAGTATGATGTTGCGAATGGTGTTAACCTGTGAAGCCCTGCGACTCACTGATGAGTCTGACAAAAAAAAAAAAAATAAAGAGAAAAAGAAAAAAATCGGCTGTCAACCCGGGTTGTCGTTGGGGTTCAATTTGACAACCCGGATTTGGCCGCGGGGGTTGAAGGACAATAAACAGACATGCGATTGCAGCAATCCCGGAAGATTTGCTATCGTTTATTGAAGAGTTCCATTGTCGGGACCACAGCAATAGTACCTATACCAGTTCACAATTGACGGAGAAATCGGTGATCTGAACATACATAAAAAAAACACAAACTGTCAAACACAGAACCACTTCTCTTGTGGTGAAGTAGAAATAAGGATTTAGTCTGATTGTGAACTGATATTAGAATGTTCTTCATCACTGCTCAAATTGAACGCAAAAGTAGATATAAGCGAAACAAGTTAAACCATCATTTAAATCAAATATTTTGTAGTAACAACTACACGTTTAGACAATAAAATCCCAGCAGTATCAAAGCCATTATCCAGTTTATTACCGAATGTGTCACAATTCTGCCTCGCCAACAACCGTTAGCATTAGTATCGGTGACCACAAAATGGCGTTCCCATGGAATAATATGTGGCTGTCTAACGTGATAGTTGTGGGATTGGGCTAATAACACTGGGGAGGAGTCTGTTCGGGAACGAAATGTACACTCACCAGCATACAATACCTTACAGTTACGTAAAATTAAAAAACAATTTTGTTTATTTAAACTTTATGTACAATAGTGGTAAATAAAAATGTCGTGAGGAAAGTCTTGTGTATGGATAGACTGTGTGAAAGAGGATATGGGTAAAAATAATAATAACCGTTTATAATAATAGTAACCTTATATATTTATATATTATAAAAAGAGACAGTTACAATAAAAATATCTTAACAATTAGAATAGAGCACAGTTGCATATTTGTCTATGCAACTGTGCGAGATTATAAATAAATTAACAGCGTAAAGTACTAAAATTAAAACTTACTTATAAGTAAAAACATGCATGCAAACATGTTATCGGATTATTTGTTGACAATAAGTAAAAAAGGGGGTGACTACAGAGATGACGACTAATAGAGAAGTATGGACGAAAAAGAAATGTTGAGCTGACCCCAAATAAATTGGGATAAGGGCAGGAGAATGATGACGTACAATTAATGGTACATAGGTGAACTTAATGCAACAAGGCGTTCTCTACCAGTGAACCTTTGGATTAAAGAGACTATTCTCATGCTATGTCTCAATTTTCTCGTGTTATAAAGATTAGCGATTTATTTCATAATTGTTTGGTAACTTATGCTACTTTCGTAACACTATTCAACTTCTAGCAAAACTTTAGAAATAAATCGCGCTTAAAATTTTCCAGTATAGGGACTGAAGTTTACAGATTTCTCAAAACTTAGAAAAAAGTTATGAAGCAGATAAAAAATTGTTTAAATTTTCAAAAAAAAAAAAATACCAGGTTGTAAGCGTTTTAAAATCTATGATCAACAAAAACGGCACTAATTGCGTGTGATGTCACAAGCGCCACAGTGGCAGTGGCTTCGCATCATTTAGTACAAATGACGTTTTACGTGATGAAGATTTAAAAAACTTAAAAAAATAACTTCTCCATTGTTCAACTGATTTTACACAACAAAATAACATATTTCATATAAGTATTCACGTACATGTGCAATATTGTAGATAATAATCTAAAATATATTATATTTTTGATTGTAATCAGATACCCACATTTCTTCTCGTGACTGTACATATGGGTGCTCGTCGATATACCTTTGCTATGTAAGCAGTTTCGGTAACCGAATTTGCGTTTGGGTGATTTCTTTTTTTTCGGTTGTCATCTTATCATCATTTTGTTAGATAAAAATATACTTAAACATTTTCTTGCGTATAGTCGATGGCTTTTTTTATGGTAGTAAATCATCAAATAATTTCACTTCGCTCCGGGTGGAGCGGTAGGGCGTTACAGACTCTTACTGACTAAAACCCACTCGTGTTCCTTCAGTTGCCTGTGCCAGGGTCGCGGTGACTCTTTCAAACACTCAAACGACCCTGGTGACGATGGCTGTCGTCATGATTTAATTTAAAACTTATCCACGTCTATACAGGGTGTAAGGCAAATGCTTCCGAAAACGGAGACAGGTGATAAGGCTAGTGATTCTTGTTATAAATCTGGATTTTTTTTAGCATTTTTTAGTATTTCGCGTTTACTATGCTGTGAGAACAATTAAATTAAACCATTATTTGCATTATTAAAGACATATTATTTTTTTACAAGTAAGCATAAAATGTATTCGTAAAATATCAGCTGACGATCGCGCATTAACACGAGTTCAAAGAGCGCGCGTGCTCGCCGACGGCCGCGTGGCCGACGACCCCACGTCCACGTGACACCGACGTAGAGCGAAAGGTTACTGGAATCCGTTTCCATTTAGGTTCTATAAAATCTACGTTCTGGCTTCGGAAGCGTTCCCCTTATACCCTGTATATTCTCGGCAGTTTTAATTGGTGTTTGCTGTTTTAATTGATTGACCTGGTGATGCTTGCTTGAGCTAGGTCTTTGTCTAGCGTGGAACTCATTCGGCTGAAATAATGACTATGATGAGCTCTGTATTAAAAATCAACGAATGAAATAAAATTTTGCTTCTCGTTCATGTTTTGAATCATAAAACACTCAATATTCTCCAAAAATTTTATCAAAATAAAGACAGAGGCGTTCATTCTGATATTAACTTTGGTAACTCCATTCGTGGCCTTCCAAATAATTCGGCGATTAGATTCCCGTCAATATAGGCGAGAGCGCGCGGCTGCAAATTATGCAAAAATGCCGGCCGCGTCACTCTTCCCGCCTTTTCCATTATGGAGGGAAAAAGCCAAACGTAATGGCAATCTAGCTTGTGGTGGAATGTTGTACTGATTTTATACTGTTGTGGTTCTTTGTGGAGAGGAATTAGGATGTTACATAGAAAAGGACATGGAAGCAGGAAATCTTTTAAGATTCGACTTCAAAAGTAAGAGCCATATTTTGCAGGCTTGGCATGAATATTCTTGATCGAAATGTGTGTTTTTGCTCCTGAATACCTAACCATGAGTAGTTTAAGCTCATTATGACATAAATTATGATGCGTATAACCTACTTCATCTATCTATATACAGCATGTAACAAAAATCCTTTCCGATCCAAAAAAGACGTACTTATTCCTGGTTTAACTTTTAACTTACTAGAAAAAGTTGTAAAAAAATCTTAACTCATAAAAACCAAAAATTATAGATTTTTTATTTTTATAAAATATGCGAAATATAACACTAACGATACCGCCCTGCACTAACCGCGCTGTAGGCACTCTGTCTCCCTCAGGTGGCATCTTTGAAACGAAACAGTAGGTGAACTTTGTCGAGCGCTTAGTGTTTGATAAGTTTTTCTTTTTTTTTTAATTAATTATTTTCATAAGGGAAAAATAATTATCTCGTATCCATTAAATGATTACGTATATCTGTACGCAGTACGATACCAAGTAATACCCTTCAATATCGGACAGAGTTTTTGTTACATGCTGTATTTTTAACTAACCTGTTTTTATTAGCCACACATAACGCTAGTAACTAGCTATGTGAAAAAATCTTGGAAGTTTTTGACTCACTTCCTGGTTTCCGTTGGAGCTGAAATTTTGCATACATGTTTAGTTTGAATGACAATGCAGGGTTAGCTAAGTCCTGCCAGGGTGTGATCGAAGGGGTCACCGTGGCGCTGACACAGGCAACTGAACGAACATGGGTGGGTTTTAGTCAGTAAGAGATGACTCTTACTGACTAAAACCCACCCAGAGTGGGAGAAGTTATTTTTAATGATTTCCCACCCTATAAAAAAGGGTTAGCTAAGTGACGTCATTCTCAAACCAAAATGGCGGACTCCCAAAGATGGCTAACTAGTTAATTTTTATTCATAGCCTTTAGGTATCAAATGAAAGGGTTTGCTAAGAAAAATACAAAAATAAAATGACGTCACTCTAAGCGTCTTTTTAATCAATAATATTGTAAAAAGCAATATAGGTAAAATCACAATTTAAATCTACAAAACGAAATATTTCTGAAACAAATGCTGCGTAAAATGCAGTCCATTATTGATACACACCCAATATTGATACTGAAATAAAACGCAGGACAAAATAAATAGTTCAAGGAAAGAATAAACGATTTCTAGTGAACTATGTGATTGTTAATCGAACGTCAATCAGTTGGAAGAGCTGACATCCGACCACACACAGTTATTACTGGGAACTGACTTGTGCTCTGATATCATGATATTTACCCCCCTCTTCCCCCTTTCTGTAAGACATATGGTTAAGGGCACGTCATGTGGTAAGGGTGAGGGAATTTACAGAAGGTTATGTTTTATTTTGTACTTAATTTTACTTTCCATAGCACACACACACGGTAAATATTTTCCAGGACTTGCCAGGCCACGTGTTTTTTTCATTTTGCAAAACCGAGTGTTATGAATACTCGTATTCATTATTTGGGTCCACAGACCCATAGACAATATTAAATAGGCTCCAAACAGCCACAGCTGTTTATTATTACCTATTTTATATTGTCTATGTTTTTATATTATTACTTTTTATGTACCCAAAGGATAACCTACGAATCCGTAATAGTTTTTTTTTCTTTTGGCTTGTCAAATAAAATACTGGACTGACCGTCGGATTTTTCATTGCAGCGTTACAAAAATTTTAAAAATCTGCTAGCATTCAGTAATAGTCTTTCATTTTAGGTTTTATAAGTTGGTTTGTTTTATTAGTTGGTATAAGTTTGACCGGAATTGACTATGACTCGTCTTGAAGGAAGTTGATCATTTATATGTCGAGAGGCCATATTTACGCGTCAAGCCCCTCATTAACAGACACAATTAAAAACCTATTGTTGCGTTACCTTATGAATACGCGAGGGGCCTGACGCGTTAAAATATGATCACCCCATTCCGTTACACCCTGTATAGCCTGCCTGGCTATATAGTCCGGCTATACAGTCCTTTATAAAGGTAGCACAACATCATTAACATTGCGGCTGTTTGTCTTGCAAATACTTTTAAATGTATTGAACGAGACGCTCCCGCTGGCTACTGCTGCAAAGAGAATAGGGTGCTTATACAATAATTACTTTGGTGGATTTTACCCTGTGATATATGTCTTGTATTATGGTTTTTATTAAGCTTGCCTGGCTAGCTCTGGCAGGTACAGTCTTCTTTTATAAGCTTATGTGACACGTGAATCCAGATTTTTTCCAAAGTAAAAATGTATGCCATTTTCGATTTTGAGTCTACCAACCAAGTATCTAATATTCCTACCAAATCAGTCGTAAAAACTCAGAATAAAAGCCATATTAAAAGATTATCTACAAACCTCCCCCCTCCCTCCGTACCCCGTTCGGTCGTCACGCGTGCATAAGCCCGTCAGTCGTACATTTGCGGGCCCGCTCGGTAAATAGGTGCTGAGATACAAGCTGAAAGAGGGTTAAGAGGGTACGTCTCTTCCCAGTCTTTTCTGTGTAGGTACATTTTTTATTTATTTTTGTTTTCGATGGAAGACTTTAAAAGGCGCCTGGATTTTTGGGACAAAGGCCAGGGAGTGTGGGATTCGTACCTCACTAAAACCACCCCGGTGATCACCATCAGCACATGGAAGGGGCATTTATCCCCTTACCTATTCAAATACCACTCCGGAACCACTGTGTTAGGGCACATATCTGAGTAGTCTGTAAAGGGGTCTCTCCTGTGATTCATTCTTAACTGCTATTACATTACGAAACTCCTTCGTGTCTCAGAAAGCATGTTAAGCTGTAAATCCCAGCTGTTTTTGTAGTTATCTTTGACAGTCGCTAAGACTAGTCAGAAGCCAGAAATATGCCACCAGTCTTGCTAAGAGATGTCGTGTTATCCAGTTACTGGGTTCGTTCCACCTAAGATACTGGTATCCAGCTGCATCTGATTAAACTGGAAGCCAACCCCAATATACTTGGGTACTGTATTATGTATAATATTGAATGATTGATGCTCTTTCTGTGTCAATTCATTGTTAGCAGTGTTTCTCACCGCGGTCTCTTAAGCCTTGCAGCATTAAATCTGGTCAGTATATTCACGAGTCGCGTAAAAAGCGTCGGCTGCTTATGCAAATATTTGCATAATTATGCACATTTTTGTGTTAAAATCTACATTTTTATACCGCCGTGAGTAAAGTGCAATGGCGACCACGACTCGTGTTGTTTTACTCAATTTACGAGCTCGTATCCTGTGCCGTGCTGTTTCGTGTCCCTGATAAGGTTTCTTTATGAAATAAATTAAATATAGCGTTTTTTATTGGTGACAATTTTGCAGTTGTAAAGTTGGAGTTCGCAGTGCTACGCTACAGTAAAACTGTTGAGTTGAAAGTGTGAACCTCTTTTAATTAAGTCAAAGATACTATTCTAAGAATAGTCGTTTAATAAGCTTTCAAAAAGATGAGATGAGACATCTGTGACATGAACCATATTTTTGCTTAGCGACAGAAAATAAATCAAGTTATATTGTACTTGACTAAGAAGCTATTACTAATTAGGGCTTCTCTCTGCTAAAGAGATACTAATGAGTTAATTAACTTTATTTTTTTCGTCTACAAGTATCAGTTACTAGGTCAAAGAATTGCTGACTTTGCGTTGGAAATATCTCTTCTAAGCAAGAACTTTTGAGGAAAAGTAGGCGAGAAAACAAATGGGTATGTACGTTTGATTCACGTAGGTTTACGAACACTACGAACAAAGCTTTCAGAGCTTAGGAAGCAGGTGAAATGGGAACAAATCCAATCTTGTAGTGAAAGAAAACATCAAACCGAGGCCTTAGTGATCTTAAATGGTTATCGCAGTACCTACCTTGGTTGGTACCTACCCAAGGGTGATATTCAATGCTTTCCTTCTTAAAGGCGTAAGTGCCTTTGCACATGTTTTGCACTAAAGCACGACAAGTACTGACAATTACGCTTAGGTTCTCTTAAAGGCTAATGTGGCATATAGGGACTATCATACTAATATTATAAACGCGAAAGCGTTTGTGAGGATATTTGTTACTCTTTCACGCAAATACTACAGAAAGAATTTGAATGAAACTTTGCAATAATATAGCTTATACATCAGAATAACATATAGGCTATAATTTATATTGACGGGAAGTACTAATTCGCCGACAGAAGCTAGTTAGTAACGATGCATATTTTTAGTCACTCACGCCAGAAGGGTTGAAAGGATCTGAATGAAATTTGTCACAGAGATAGATTATAGTCTGGAATAGCACACAGGCCATAATTTGTAATGGCAGAAGTACTCATTCCACGCGGGCGAAGCCGCTGGCAGAAGCTAGTCTTTCAAATAAATGAATATTAGAAACAGTATTTCACTGAAATTACTTTTCGGATAAGATAATCTAAACTCATCCAGGGGTCGTGAAACAAGTCATAACTGATGAAAATAAGGCTGTATCCATACGTTTTATGAAAATAAACGTGCCTTTTTTTCGTAAATAAAAGACTGAAGCCGACGTTTATAACAATATGGTTACGCTCACACCATATCATAATATTTAATGTTGTCGTTGCTTTCAGAAACCTTCCTCTAATATCTAGCCGTCCTTATCAATGGAAGCAATAAGCGGTAAAGCATAACAACAGCAGAACTTGCAGTTAGCGATAGCGGGCAATGATCACGTCGGGAGTAGGTCCGCGGTGATCAATCAAACGACTTCCACAAAACTTGCAGTTAGCGATAGCGGGCAGTGATCACGTCGGGAGTAGGTCCGCGGTGATTAATCAAACGACTTCCACAAAACTTGCAGTTAGCGATAGCAGGCAGTGATCACGTCGGGAGTAGGTAATTATTTATTGAGCTCAGAACATAACAGTTAAAAAAATCGTCCAAGTGCGTGTCGGATATCGCACATTAAGGGTTCC
The DNA here is from genome assembly GCA_951329385.1 of Polia nebulosa. Classification (NCBI taxonomy): domain Eukaryota; kingdom Metazoa; phylum Arthropoda; class Insecta; order Lepidoptera; family Noctuidae; genus Polia; species Polia nebulosa. The sequence goes on along the minus strand of OX589592.1, from coordinate 1,450,929 downwards.
GTACCAAAAATTGGTATTTGTTAGTAAAGTATATGTAATAATTAACATTATCACCAAATTTCTAGTTCATAGGTCAATGGGAAGTTAAAAAAATCTTCGTGTGACAGACGACGGACAGACAGATGGACAGACGGACACGTGAGTAACAGCAATGGGCTCGGTTTGGACACTTCATGTACGGAACCCTAAAAACGCTGTCTCCGAAAAACTATCCTATCCTACTAATATATTTTATAAATGCGAAAGTATGGATGGATGTATCCCAGAACGGTTGAAGGGAGCTGAATAAAATTTGACACACAAGAAGATTGTAGTCTGGAATAGCACCTATGCTATAATTCATAATGAGGAAGTTACTAATTCCACGCGGGCGAAGCCATTGGCAGCAGCTAATAGTGTATCATTTTAATGGTTTCAGAAGTATTTCTGTTGAAAAGAAGTCTTGATTATCTAGGGTATTAAAGATATAATTATCAATATCTGGTCAGATTTCAATCTAAACAACCCCACAATCTTTTATTACCGAAATAACAGTATCCGGTCGCTACCTACTCAATTTCATATTACTTACCTGTCATAAGGCATTTTTCTCCACGATTTCCCCCTCTCCACTAGTTCCTGAGCCGGGATTCATCCCTCCGTCGATATAACCGGAGCAAGGTTAAACAGGTTTACACAATGCAGCGCACCCGGCTTCGCCCGTACTATCACAAAACATGCCAGATCTCTCGGCGCACATCTAATTTCGTCGCGAACTCTCTCACATAACCACATCACATTATGTTTGTACGCGTATGGAATACACGGGGACTTAGTTTGAACGGGACCACTGGGACTAAGGGAACTCTTAGACACTAGAAAGACAAAAGACACTTATTTTTGATCACCTGATTGCCCCAGAAGGAGAGTGATATTCTTCGAGAGTTTGTATGTCTATTTCTTTAACACGCCTTGAAGCCTTAACGTATGGATGGATTTTAATAAATTAAGAATCATTAGATTGGTCCGTAGTGACTTATGCTATTAAGAATTTGAAAAAAAAAACTATTTGGCATGGTGCCTTAGTGTGGTCGTTTTTTATGATTTTGTCATGTGAGATATCAAAATAAAGAGCAAAGAGGAGGCTATTTCTTGTGTCAGTTTTCAGTTGGGTTTTTTGTGAAATTTTAATTTTTACCTTACTCTTGTTTGAAATCGTGAGGAGAATAATATTTATGTGCAAATAGACATTACCTAAATGTTATTTGATTATACATACATAGGCCATTAATAACTATTAGGTACAGCTAAGCTGATTTATAGCTGTACCGGTAGCTGGAAATGATAAGCTAATGCATAAATTATACCGTTAATCTAATTTAATTCCATGTGTGTTTACAACTATGACGCTAACATTATTATAATCTCGGAAAATATCAACAGTTTACTGTTTATGCTACTTATAGTATTTACGTAGGTTAATAAGGTCATAACTATAAATAATAGAATAACAAAATGCAGCAAAACAAACAAGTGTAATCCTGCCGACCGAATTTCGATCACGGTGGCCAATCTTAACAGAGATTAACCAAGTACGCAGAGATATTATAGTTAACAAGCGTGTGCGCAAACATAAGTCCACTCTCTGTTCCTTCACTCTCATAGTCCGATGGGACGGCAATCCGACACGAGCGGGAGAGATCAGGCACAGGACCAACGGCCAAACGCCAGCTCCGGCCCGCTTAACCATATTACATTTCTATTATCGTTCACGCTAACGCTTAGTACAAATTGTATGGCGATGACATTATCTGCGTAGAGTGTCACGTGACTTATCGCAGGTAATAAAAAATAAGTAAACGATAATACAAAAGTAATTTATGGCTACCCGGGCCTGCGGACGGCGAGCAGTGAGTAGCTCGCCGTCCGATCAGCACCAGGGGGCTTAGACAAAGTAACAATTTAAAAACGATAACGAAGTTAGAAAAGACTAAAATGTATGAGATTGACATAAACCGCGATAAGTCACGTGGTCAGTCGACATCGTTATCGCAAGTTGGTAGACAATGTTATAATTCGTAACGAAACCATAAAGAAAAGAAATTGCTATCGTGTTTATCCCATACAAATGCGTAGACAAGCAGCGCTTTCAGAGTTCGCCTTCGCCTCGATCGTGATCGCCAAAAAAGATAACGAAGGAACGCTAACGCTAGGAAATGTTTATCGATATCTCAGAGACGACGACGAATTTAGATATCGTTTCGCTACGAAGCGATGTTACTTTGTCTACAGGGCCTGGCCCGTGAGTCGACGGCGCGTAGTGTTCCACGCGCGCCTCAAAGAGATGAGTGTCAGCCATCACTGACGGGGCCCATCTTGGCCGGAGCCTGCATGCCTAGGGGTAGCGGATAAATTCTGAAAATGAGTTACCGCACCCCTGGGCACTCAGGCAGGGAAGGAACAGGGGTGGGTTTTAGTCAGTAAGAGTCTGACACGCCCTCCCGCTCCACCCAGAGCGGGAGAAGTCATTGGACGATTTCCCACCCCACAAAAAAAGGGGACAGCCTGTCCCCTTTTTTTTCTACAGATTAATAACCGTAATGAAAAAGCTCAATAGCACTGTTTGCCGAACCTGAGAGTCGAACCCAAGACCTCACGCTCAGTACGCGCACTTAAACAAGTATAGAAGTACCAATGCATACAAAATCAAGTGAATGTTAGAACGAAGCAAAGAGATCATGAATTTGTTACAGAATTTTCTTCTGCAAAACCTATACTACCCCTTCTTTCTCGTGTTTGGAAGCTGATATTAAAATCTTGGTAGAAATACGATAGACAGTAGCAGTTAGCTCGATTATTTTTTCGATTCTTCCTCGCACCAAGCCAGCAGCTGGCTCGTCTCACCGCATTTCCCGTATGTCATCACCCTTTCTACGGAAATTGCCGCTTTTGCGAATTCAATGCTAGCCTGCCTCCGCGCCCCTGTACCTACCGCTACCCCTCTGTCACCCGCGCTGGGAAACTTTTTAATTCCAGTGTAAACAGAACAAAAGTTGGCTCGCTTTAATTCGATACGTGAATTATTCATATGTACGAGTGCCATTACTCCATTAGCAGTAGCGTTAATATTCACTTGGGTATTATCATTTTACTCCACACATGTACACAACTCAAAACCTTAGTCCTTAAACCCAAGGTTGGTTTTAGCGTATCATCTATGTTTTGAAGACACGTGAATTCGGGAAATTGCTTATGAAGAAGGAAAAGTTTGAATTATTGTTATTGTACAAGTTTTGTGTTGTAATGTTAGTTTAATCGTTGTAAGTATTACTTATCTGCGGTGTATCAGGCTGATTGAAGAGGTCTGCGAGACTATCAATAATATAAGTTATTTAGTTGAAAACGCAGGTGTATGGTAATGTTATGGTTGAACTTTTGGTGGTATGGCAGACAGTACTGAATCAATAATAATAATTTATAATAATAAATTCCCTGTATTTCTTATTCACATTTAGTCTTAAACTCTAAGATAAACAACTACAACTATAAAAAGTCTCTTAATTCGGTGTGCCTATTGGCAAAAGCCTCCTTCAATGACTTCCACTGTTGCCTCTCATGAGCTACCCTTCTCCAGTTTGGTCCTGCTGTCAGTTTAATTTCGTCTACCCACCTTGTGTGTTGTGTACCTTGTCTTCGTTTGCCGTCCCTTGGGTACCATTCTGTGAATCTCTTGCCTCACTTCCCACTATATCGCGCATCATTGAATAATTTATAATAAGACAGAACAAATATATATACAAATTCAAAGATCTGTTTATAAATATACTTACGTCAAAATAATAAGGGAAAAAAAAACATCCTGAACAAAACAGCAAACCCCAAATAAACTTGTGATAATATAGACCTTATTCTACCCCTCATAAACATGAACATAAATATAGCGTCACATAATGTACCGTCTGTTATTATCTCCGAAGATATCGGACGTGAACTTGACATCGTCACTGACCGGCAGCCATCTTGTGACGTCACCGCCACTGCTCACAACACCCTAATGGTGATTGGCTCGCTAAATGAACTCGTTTAGGTCGACTACATTTGTATGGGAACCTATTTCTCTTTATTGGCTGGAAGAATATGTTTCTTACAGGGAGTTAATTGCTATGAGAAAATCTTTTATTTCTAAAGTATAACTAGGTTAATTTATTTATTTTAGAACTAGACCGAAGGATAACTGTTTTTTCTGAATACATGCACATAAATGACATAAATATTATCTAAAAATTAGGGAATATTTTAATAAATACAGTAGGTAGCTAAACAGGTTTTTTTTTTACATTTTTTTACTATTTTCAAGCAAAACAGTGAATACAATCTTTAAACAGGAATTTTTAAATAATTTATTGATTAAAATTAACGGATTTGAAATACCAGTCAGCTTTAGGATCATACCAGTCCAGAACTTTCCTGTCATACCAAATGTACGCTCCTTTAATACTTGCTGGAGCTTCCAACACCATATACAGAGGAGTTTCTGCGGCTTGGTCGGTGTCGTAGAAACCAACACCTTTCGTCATATCCGTACGAACCAACCCAGGGTGCATGGAGTTCACAGAAATATTCCTCGCTTTCAGTTCGCGTTGCTGGATAATGGTCAACGCACTAACAGCCACCTTAGCCACTCTGTAGGCAGCAATTGTACCATCATCAGCTATATCAGATCTGTTGAAGTTCCCATTCTTCACTGCTTCCAAATGCCAGTTCACAAAATCATTGATGTCCTTCACAGTCAGATCTTTGCTGGAGAGCCTCTTGATCCAGTACTCATTCCTTACATTAGATAAGTGTCCACAGTCACTGGAAATGTTAAGAATGCGTCCATTGTTTCTGACCAAAGGGAACAAATACTCCTGGATGATGAAGAAACTGAAGTAGTTTACATCGATGATGTCCTTGCTCTCTTTGTAGCCCAAGAATAACTCAGAGCAGTTGCAGACCGCAGCATTGTTGATCAAGATATCAATGCCTCCGTACTTCTCTTTGACGTGTTCCCTGAATTTTGTTACACTGGTTTTTTCTGTGACATCCAGCTGGTGATATTCCGGATGAAGACCAAGCGCGTTGAGTTTGGCGACAGCGGCCTTTCCCCTGCCATCGTCTCGAGAGGTGAGGAATACTACTCCATCAAACCTCTTCAGAAGTCCTTTAACGGTGGAGAAGCCAATCCCCTTGTTGGACCCGGTGACCACGGCTACTTTGACCATGATGACTGTGTGAACTAACAGTAATGCGATAACTGAATGACTCGACTCGGTCTGTTGATATAAGATAATGAGAACTAGCCTTCTTATTTGTTCCGTGATAGCTGAAATGAATTCGCGATAAGATAGCCACTAGTTGCATAGTTCATTGTAAACAGAATTGTTATTGTATTATTTGCATATACGGATCTATGCATGTAGATTTAATATTTTTATCCTAGAATTAAGTTGTATAGGTCAAAAATATTTTATTTCGTTGTTCTAAAACTCATTTAAAAACGGGCTGACATTTATGTTGTTTTATTCAACAAATCTGAAATATCTTCATTGCAATACTCGTGCAGTTATTTATAAAATCTAATAGAACGTAGGAACTAGGCTTGGCGCCAAATTGCCCGCAGTGATTCGATTTATCGCTGTACACGAGCGCGGCTAGATTCAGCTCCACGTTTTAAATGTGATCAATGGATTTCGATTCTTGTCAAACCTTCTGAACCAATATTTTTTGTGAGATTTGTTACTTTTATTGTGATTGTGTTTTTAGTATTGAAGATGTTTAAATCATTTTTAATGTTATCATTAAATCAACTGGCAATTAAAGCATTGCTAATAAATTGGCTTCTCGTAGTCCCAAAGGTTATATTCCTCTCGACCTTTTACAATCTCAATGCGAGATGCGATGCTTACAAAACACCCCTAACTCAAGCTCTCTTTCATTTCCCTACCAAAGAAATGGGATGCAAAGCGGCAATGTAAGCCTTAGTAGATAAATAATGCAGTGAACACAAGCTTGATATTCAATGTTTACATACCGTTACAGAAACAATCTTTCTAAAAACGACACACGGAACATACCGCAGTTACATGGGGATGCGTTAATGGGATGCTGTGCGGCGCGTCATGAATTATTCATAGAGAGCGAGCAATGGATCGTTATGGTATGAATTTGATCGCTTCGTGCGTTATCTAAGAGCGGTATTTTACGCGAGTACCTCATAATGGCTGCACTTGAATATTGATTGTGTTGTAATGCATTACGATTGTGTATGTAATCCGACTGAATTGAAATGTTGCTGATAAACTCAAGCACTCATTTGCTGTTTAGATGGCGTTCAGTAGAATTTGCGCTGTGATTAAGAGTTCAAAGTTCTTCAAAATATTTTTAAACAAAAGTTGTTGTTGCAAATGGGTCGAACAACCCAAAACATGCACATGCATGGTGGAATACCAACTGACCGAGCGACCTGTAAAACAAACTGCAAAGATACAGTTGAACCTAGAGCCTCATGTGTCTGTAAAACAGAAGTATCTGGAATTGGAAATATTATAGCTACGCTACTTTGGTTTTCGCTTGAGCAGCTTTTAGCTTGAACAAAACATGCTGTTTTCGAGAATTATAAAACAAACAATGCTAGTTAATGATAATTAGAGTGGATAGTTTGTCTGGATCTAGTTTCTAGACTACTAAAACCTAATAGTTTATTCAGAATACACATTTTTACTTGCAAAAACAGCTACAATTATACCCGAGTCTAATTACAGTCCTCACATTGTGTTTAGAAGTCAAAAAACAAACTAACAAGCTCCAATTTATGTTATTGGTGTACATCACTATTGTTTCGGTAGGATTTAATCAAAACTTTACCAGATAAACAGCGCGCTCCGCTCCGCCGCTAACGCGCTCCCACTCTGAATAGACCCAGACAAGTGGGTATTATAAACGTAAATTATGTAATTTGTTTATATGAACTAGCTTGTGTAAGGAAGCTTACGTGTTTAGTATAGAGATAAGGTATATTTAAGCCTGAACACGTGAGTTTTCTGTTCATTGGATCAATTGATCAATGAAGGCAGCACCGTTTTGGTCGCGGGAGTGATGCAATGAATCACCGTACCTGGAACGCACAGTCAGTCAGTAAGACACTGACATGCCCTCCCCTTCAGTTATTTGTTAATTTTGACCCTGAAAAAATAAAATAATAAACCGGCCAAGTGCGTGTCGGACTTCGCACATTTAGGGTTCCGTACCAAATGTAGTTTCGACTACTTCTCAAGAGGTCAACAGGCTTTGGGTCAACAAGATGCTTATACTGTGAAAATTTGAAGACTGTAGCTACAACCGTTTGGCTGTAAAACCTGTGTAACAGGCGACGGACAGATAGACGGACAGACGAACACGTAAGTGACAGCAATAGAGCTCCGATTTGAGCCTTCAGTTACAGACCTCTAATAAAAAACTCCACCTTTCCTTGCATTGTGGTGACCATAATTTTCGAGTATAGCAATAAAGCGAGCTGTAGAATGATGTAGGCATTTACTGATAGATCGATGATAAAATATATAATGTTCATGAAAAAGCAGATTTTCTTATGAAGACACAATAAATAAATTATTCTTTTTCAGTCGTTATCTAATCGGTTTTAGTAACACAAACAAAATATTCGCTTTACCTAAATTGTTACGTCAACTAGATAGGGTTACCTCGCCCCTGGGCATTCAGGGCAGGGAAGAAACAGAGATGGATTTTAATCAGTAAGAGTCTAACACGCCCTCCCGCTCCACTCTAGAGCGGGCGATGTCATTGGATGATTTCCCACCCACAAAAAAAAAAAACAGTCAACTATATTTATAAATTGTGTGGTCTGTTAATGGTGACATGATTACTGATTGGTGTAGTCCTGGTATTTTTAACCCACAAAATGAATAGGTACACTGCAGACAAAGGTTGTAACAAATGCGTCCTCATAGCTTGACTGACCCAATCTCATCAGCTAATTTAGTAAATAAATACTTCGTCAACGTAGGTGAAAGGCTGGCCTCGCAAATATCACCTAACCCGAACAGCACCCCCCAGAAAGTTCAAATCTGCAACTAAACTCCATGTGCATTTTGGAAGTAACTCATGAAGAGATAGAAACTATAATCATGAGTCTTAGAAGCAACTGCGCAATAGGCTGGGACGGCATCTCCTCAAAATTGATAAAATTAGGCAAAAACTTTCTTGGTCCATCAATCGCACACATTTGCAATCTCTCTATACAAACAGGAACTTTCCCCAAAGCGTTTAAAAGAGCTCTCGTGCATCCAATTCACAAGGACGGGGATAGAGATGATGTCACAAATTATAGGCCTATTTTAGTTCTTCCCACTCTCTCTAAAAATCTCGAACGTATCTTTAAAAATAGTTTAACAAAATTCTTCCAATCTAATAATACAATAGCAGATAATCAATACGGATTTTGCCCGGGAATCTCTACCGAGGACGCCGTATTGAGTCTTACAGAAGCAGTTACAAAGAAAATGGACTCCAAGGTGGCTTGTTTCGGAATTTTTCTAGACTTATCAAAGGCCTTCGATACCGTCTCTATCCCCATCCTCCTCCATAAGATTGAAGCTGCGGGTATTCGGGGAAACGCCCTAAGGATTTTCGAAGACTTCCTCACCGATCGGGAACAACTCGTCCAAATAGACCAAGTGACCGGTAATGTTGAAAAAATCACCTATGGTGTGCCCCAAGGCAGCATAATCTCCCCATCTCTCTTCCAGTTATATGTTAACGACTTGTGCAAACTTAAGCTGCAAAACTGTGAAACGTATATGTCCGCAGACGACACAATACTCCTAGCATATGGTACCGACTGGAAAACGGCTAAACAAAATGCTGAGATCTCGCTGAAAGCAGTAATGGCTTGGCTTTCTGCCAACTTGCTTACCCTAAACCTCTTAAAAACAAAAGCAGTTGCCTTCCGTATTATCCCGAGATCAGCGCCTTCACCCCGAGAATCAGTCATCAAGGCACATGTATGTCTGGACCCATCTCATGCTTGTAATTGTTCACCTCTAACTCTTATCACAAACACAAAATATTTAGGTGTGTATGTGGATGAGAAATTGAACTAGCATACACACTTAGAGTCTTTAAAAACCCGAGTTAGACGTCTTCTCTATATTTTCAAAAGCCTCCGGGAGTCGGCAGATTATAGCACCCTAAGAAATGTTTACCTCGCCCTATGCCAGTCTATCCTCCCATGCTGTATCCCAGTGTGGGGTGGGACTGACAAGACGGCAATGTTAGGCATTGAACGAGCCCAAAGGGCTGTTCTAAAGGTAATGATGCAAAAGCCACGTCGATATCCAACATCTGACCTATTTTCAGAATGCAATATCCTATCTGTAAGAAAACTCTTCATTTTGCGAACTATTCTTAGGAAACACGGCTCCGTTCCATTCGACAGAAATATCACCCTTCGCACCGATAAACCTATATGTAGAACAGAGCAAATCAAAACAAGTTTTGCGAGACGGCAATTTTCCTTTCTTGCTTCGAAATTAAATAACAAATTAAATAAATTATAATCAATTTATTCCCTAAATAAATTTGAAGTAAAAAACAAATTGACGAATTACTTACTGCATTTATCTTATGACGAAACAGAAAATCTCTTTATATGTATATCATAAAATATAATCATATAAGTATATAGAGAGTTCACACGAAGACACACTCGCATACACACACACACCATCACCACACACATACACCCACACTCTTTACTACCCAAATACGTAAACCCTACAAACCCTACAAATAGTTGCCTTTGCCCACTACTACTCGCCACACTGTGTCCTTGTTGTACTCAGGCTCATTTTAACTATCTAGAGGAATCACTGACTCTGAAGATACAGGCATTGCCTAGTTTCAGAGCCAGAGTTTTCAACTTCTGTATCTGCCCCATAATTACTGTAAGCCCAACCTAAAAAAACCTAAAAAAAAAAAATATATACAACCACTTCGTAGTACCTTTTTTTAAGGGTGGGAAATCATCCAATGGTTAAAGCGTTCAAATGGCGTAGGAGCTCTTGGCTAAAGTAATAACAGCCGCACGGGTTGATCCAGCAGGTTAAGCTACGCTTGCCGGGGTTGGTCCATGGATGGGTAACCATCTGTGCCTTGGAAAGCACGTTAAGCCGTTGCTCCCGGCTGTCAATCGTGGATCTTTGACAGTCGTTACGGGTCTTTAGAAGCCCGAAAGTCTGACAACCAGTCTTACCAAGGGGTATCGTATTACCCAGTTACTGACCTGAGACCTCCACAAGCATGGAGCGACTGTTCCATGTAAAATACTGGTATTCAGTTGCATCCGGTTAGGCTGGAAGCCGTTCCCAAGATAGTTGGGAAAAAGGCTAGGCAGATTAATTGTAATCATCAAATGGCTTCTCCCGCTATGGTGGGAACGTGAGATAGTGTCAGACTCTTACTGACTAAACTAAAACCTAACCGTGTTTCTTCAGTTCACAACCCCACTTTGTGGCACCCCACTTTGTGGACACTACTACCTGTGTGGACGCCGGCGGGAGGACGTCGCTGTCGAGGTCGACCGTGCCTAAGATGTGACGATCTGATCAAGATTCCTCATTTACGGGTCAAACTTGGCCAGAGATTGCGTAAGACAGAAAGGTTTGGAAAAAGAAAGGGGAGGCCTTTACCCAGCAGTGGGACACAAAGTAGGCTAGTTAAAAAATATTAAGGATTGGTGTGACTTTCAAAATATACCTAACTAGCTTCTGCCAGCGGCTTCGCCGGGAGGGAGGCGCAAAAACAGAGTCGCCCTCACGCTCTCAGCAGCAGCCACTGCAGGAGACGCCTGGGGCGTAGGACGTCGCGTGACGATCTCCGGCCAGCGTCGACCCAGGCCTGTGGACGGTGAGTAGTGGGTAGCTCTCTGTCCGATCACCAGGCCCGAAAGTCGACGGCACGTTGTGTCCCACGCGCGCCTCAAAGAGTGGCCAGCAATGTATGACGGGGTCCGTCATGGCCGATGCCTGCCCCGGGGTTGTGGATAAATTCGAAACAGAGTTACCGCGCCCCTGGGCACTCAGGTCAGGGAAAGAACAGGGGTGGGTTTTAGTCAGTAAGAGTCTGACATGCCCTCCCGCTCCACCCATAGTGGGAGATGTCATAGGATGATTTCCAACACCAAAAAAAAATGTATTTCCCCCGTTATAGTAGTAGTTTTCACCCCCTTAGGGGTTAAATTTCAAAAAAACCCTTTCGTAGTGGATGCTTACTCCTTACAAATAACACACCCTCTAAATTTCATGTCTCTAGGATCAGCGGTTTAGGCTGTGCGTTGATATATCTGTCATTTTTTTTTCACTTTGAATTTTATATATACATATATTTTCACCAAAGGCCAAAGTGACTTCCAGTCATACAACCTTTAATTTTTTCTGACTTAAAACTCCCACATTATAATAACCTCAAGGTACAAAACTTGAATAAAATTAAACTTACTCAAGACTAGTTACAGCCAATATATCACAAAGTTACGAGTATACCAGTTAACTTAGCTCAAAGTCAAAAGACAAATACAATAAAACATTTTATTTGATTACACGTTTCACGTCGACTTATATTTCGTTTCAATTTAATCAAAACTTTGCGATGCAAACATAAACACGTTGCCGAAGTCACGAAGCATTATGTTCAAACAATTTGGATGATTTGTGATTTAGCAACAAATTGGAAAAACATTAGATGTCTCTGTTTATTTATGAAATAAAAATTAAAGCAAATCAGTAAAAGATCAAATTGTACGTAACAATTATGCGAAAAACAACATACATTTAACCAATCCCTAATGATGATGACCCACCAAGCTTTATAAAATAACCGCCATTTATTTGCCAAACTGATTGGTTATCAAAGTATTTCAGAGCTGGCTATCATTTTGAAGCCATTTCAATGTAACAATATTATCGAAATTTACGGAATGTTATATTTGTACATTTAATCGACGCTCACAGTTTATCTTGCTACTTACGTAATCCCAATTTGGCAACACTCCCTAGAACCGATAATAATATATCAGTTGCTAGAAGTCTATGACCAGCAGTGGATATAATTTACGAGCATTAATTAATTTCACAAACAAAGAGATAAATCGGATTACCTACATAATTGTATTACTTAACACTGAACGGATCTCAAAATAAATTGTTTTAAAATTAATTTTCACGAACCAATATATCAAAGTTCAATCTGTGTCACTTAATTAAATGTTTCATTTTGGTCATGTTTATAACATCTACTTCTGCAAATTTTTGGTTTTGAAGAAATAATCAGCCTTGTAATCGAACCAGTCTAGGACTTTTCTGTCGTACCATACATATGCGCCTTTGAGGCTATCAGGAGCATCAAGAACTAAGTATATTGGAGTTTCCGCTGCCTGGTCGGTATCATAGAAGCCAACACCAAGCGTCATGTCAGTCTGAACAAGTCCAGGATGCATAGAATTCACTGAGATGTTCTTTGACTCAAGTTCTTTTTGCTGCAGCATCGTGATGGCACTGAGAGCTACTTTCGCTATCCTGTATGAAGCTATTGTTCCTTCATCTGCTATATCATCATAGTTGAAGTTATTATCCTTTACGCCTTCCAAAAACCAGTTCACGAAATCATTAATATCATCCACCTTTAAATCTTTCTTCGACAGCCTCTTTACCCAGTATATGTTCCGTACATTCGACAAATGACCGCAGTCACTAGATATATTGAGAATGCGTCCATTTTCTCGCACTAGTGGGAATAACAATTCTTGGATTGTCAATATGCTGAAATAGTTGATTTCTACAATAGTTTTGCACTCTTCATAGTTGTTGTAAAATTTTTCACTATTGGCGACCGCTGCATTGTTGACAAGAATGTCAATTCCTCCGTGCTTCTCCTTGATGTGGTCTCTGAACCTGGTCACACTGTCCCTATCGGTCACGTCGAGCTGGTGGTACTCCGGCTTCAGGCCGAGCTCGTTCAGTTTGGCGACGGCGGCTTTTCCTCTACCGTCGTCTCTTGAAGTGAGGTACACGACGCCATCGAACCTCTTCAATAATCCTTTAACTATTCCGAAGCCAATCCCTTTATTGGAACCGGTCACTACAGCAACTTTCACCATGTCTGCTCGGTGTCGACACTCTTTGTGGATTGACATTAACAGTTACTAACAACAGTTATTGTATCTTACAATAAATATCTTATTTGTTTGTGAGAGAGATAACGTAAAAATAATCCCAGTGGGCCGAGATACCGTTTATCAGCGAAGCATTATTGTGGTATCTCGAAATAGCATAAAACTAGTTATGTGCTCCGGTTTCACTCACAGGATATAATATAATAATATTGTTTCTGTTTTTTTCGATTTTCTTAGGAAGAAGTTTCTTCTTTTAATTTTTTTTTTAATCCATTCAATACTTTTAAAGCTTTCGAATCGCTCAGCAGCAGCAGTTATTTGATTTTTTAACAGAATTGTGTTCACTGAGGATACTGTTTTCTGTCAACTTAGTTTTGGACTAGGTAATAGACAAACACACAACAGTCTCATCAAATGATGTTTTAAGCTCTTGACGATAAGAATAAGATTGACCGTAACAACATGCACAATGACTTTTGTTTCCATACCCGTTTAAAAATAACAAGGCGTCTAGTGATGACAAAATTACGACCAAACTTCTGAAGGCGGGTGGAAAACTCATCCTTAAGGCTCTTCAGAAGTGGTTTAATTCAGTCATACTCGAGGGGAAAGTTCGACGACCACGGATCAGAGGTGTGGTTCTTTTTTAAGAAGGGGGACAGTGCCCTGCTTAAGAATTATATGCCCATTTTACTTCTGAGCCATGTCTTCAAGTACTGCAGAGTCATCACCATCCGTCTTGCGCCTAGGTTTGACGATGAGGTTTTCTGTACTAGTCAAGTTAGAGAATGCTTTGTTGAATTAAGTCCACCTATGTACCACTACTGTACATGAAGTTTAAATAAATAAATGCTTGGGGTAACCTCAGTGCCGCTTTCGAAAATCGGGTCTTAAAATGAACATGGACAAAACCAAGATCATGGTAATTACCAATGTAGCACCCACTCCTATCAAGATTGGGGACTCGACCTGGGACAAATGGTCCAGTTAGGCAGATCGATTGAGAAGCGTTTGGAAAGCTGCACAGTATCTTCTCGTCTTACTATTTTTTTAATTATTGTTGATAGGCACACGATTGACCACTATCTCACCTGATGGTAAGCGATGATGTGAATAGAATAGAACAGAATAACCTATTTACTGTTAACTTAAAGACTTAAAGACTCCCAGGTTGTAGCTATCAGAAAACACAGACTCCGGATACCCAAGTGTCTCAAGATACACTCTTTTTTAGTGGGGTGGGAAATCATCCAATGACTTTTCCCGCTCTGAGTGGAGCGGGAGGGCGTGTTAGACTCTTACTGACTAAAACCCACCCGCTGAGCGAGTAAGCTTTAATACAGATCTTGTTGAACTTTAATTTCGGAAGTCGGTGTCAAATAACGAAGAAGTAAAATACAAACACCGACTTCCGAAATAAAAGTTATTTTTTAATTTTAAGTGATTTTTTTTTGGAAGTCGGTTGTTTTTTTTGTAAAAAAGTTTTTTGGTATTATGAACTCAGTGGCCACACCTACGTATAATTATTGCTTTATTGTTGTTTTGGTTATAGTCCTCTGTAGGTAGTGTAAGCGTACGGGCTATTCATTAGGGTTCTGAATGTCAGAATGAAAAAAACTGAACCTTTATTGGATCACTCTTGTGCATGTTTGTCTGTCAGTTACAGGCAATTTGCTCCAAATCTATTGAACTAATTGTGTTGAAATTTGGTATACTCATGAATATCTGTGACCCAAACATGGATGTGTAACGTTAATACATGAATTTGGAGTAAGCAGATTCGGAGCAAATTGGCTATGACAGACGGACAGACAGACACACGGGTGATCTTATAAGCGTTCCGTTTTTTCATTCGAACGTTCAGAACCCTAAAAAGAGCATGGTATACTACTGTAGTTTCGGAGATAAGGGTGGGAGGGGAGGGGGGGTGGGGCTTATCTACCAAACTACAGTTTAAAAAGATTAAAATGTCATTATTTACCTATAGAATTAGGGAAAACCTACCAGAAGTCTATGGTTTAAAAAAACATAAAGAAATATAATTCGTTCGAAATCCTTTGCACTTGAGTCGGACTCGCAATTGGCCGGTAGATGATATCACTTGACCTCATAAGGTGATATTATTATGACCAGATTACAGCCGCAAGCTAAATACTGATAGCTTGTAGTGTTATCTTATAAATGATGCAATCAGATCGTTCTTCAAGTAACATTGAGGGTATTGGCATCGAAGTACTTAGGAGTTTCGAAGTCAAAACTACTTAGTTACTTCCTCAGATCCAAAACTTGAATAAACTAAACTTACACAAGTCTAGAATCAATTAATTTATCTTACAAAATAATTTTGAAATAGTAATTTTCAACTAAAAAGAAAGAAAGAATGATAAATAAAAAAATAAAAATATTTTTTCGTAATGCGTAATGCATTTGGCAACACTTCCCATAACCTTTTAATAATATTTATATAAGTGTATATCCATGTTCAGCCGTTCCTAAGGGTAGCGGATACATTCTGAAAATGAGTTACCGCACCCCTGGGCACTCAGGCAGGGAAGGAACAGGGGTGGGTTTTAGTCAGTAAGAGTCTGACACGCTCTCCCGCTCCACCCAGAGCGGGAGATGTCATTGGATGATTTCCCATCCAACACAAAAAAAAGGGTTTGTTTCCTTGGGCACAGATAATATAATAAAAAATCAGCCGTGGATATTTTGAGCAGTAATTAATTTTATATACAACGCTAGCAATCTGTTTAAGATTAAACTTAATACGGAAAGGATTCTACTATAAAAATATTGAAAATTAATTTTAATGTTCGAATAATTTTATATTCAATGTGATTTATTTAATTTTGTTCACGTTTCTGAGTACAGGTTTTAAAATAGTCAGTCTTGAAGTAGTAATCAGCTTTATAGTCGAACCAATCCAGAACTTTTCCATCGTACCACACATAGGCCCCTTTGAGGTCGTCAGGAGCATCAAGTACTAGATAGATAGGAGTTTGAGCTGCCTGGTCGATGTCGTAGAAACCAAAACCGAGCATCATATCCGTCTGGACCAGTCCTGGGTGCATAGAATTAACAGCAATGTTCTTAGGTTCTAGTTCCTTTTGCTGCACCATTGTTATTGCACTGAGAGCCACCTTCGATACTCTATACGCGGCAGCTGTTCCCTTATCAGCGATGTCATCATAGTTGAATGTGCCATTCTTTACGCCTTCCAAAAACCAGTTAACGAATTCATTGATATCTTCCACCAATAAATCTTTCTTCGACAACCGTTGTATCCAGTCCACATTCCGTATGTTCGATAAATGTCCACAGGAACTTGACATATTAAGTACACGTCCGTTGTCTCTAACCAATGGGAACAATAGTTCTCGTATTATGAATATACTGAAATAGTTGATATCGACTATAGTTTTGCACACTTCGTAGGGGTTGTAGAACTCTACACTGTTGCCGACGCCAGCATTGTTGATGAGAATATCGATGCCTCCGTACTTCTCCTTGATGTGGTCTCTGAACCTGGTCACACTGTCTCTGTCGGTCACGTCAAGCTGGTGGTACGCCGGCTTCAGGCCAAGCTCGTTCAGTTTGGCGACGGCGGCTTTCCCTCTACCGTCGTCTCTTGAAGTGAGATACACAACGCCATCGACCCTCTTTAACAATCCTTTAACTATTCCGAACCCAATCCCTTTATTGGAACCGGTGACTACAGCAACTTTCACCATGTCCACACTGAATCAAGTTTTCTTGTGAAATGAGAGGAACTATAGTGTTCAAAACGTGACAATTTTGTAAAAACTGATAAAACCATATTTAAAATTATACTTGTTATCTTATTAGGTGCACACAGATAGCATTTATCTGCGAAGTATTTAACATAAATTGACTGCTCCCAACGTAATTACAAATAGCTGACAACGAAATTAGGGTTGTGGTAAATACAAGTTTATAATTAAAATGTGGATAAATTGTTGATTACAGATTAATGTTTCCAAATTACCTAGCTCGATGTTACTTACGTAGTGTCAAAATTGAAACATTTAATTCTAAATCTGCCATTGTGCATAGAAAATAAAATTAAATACAAGTTTATAATTAAATGTGGATAAATTGTTGATTACAGATTAATGTTTCCAAATTACCTAGCTCGATGTTACTTACGCAGTGTCAAAATTGAAATATTTAATTCTAAATCTGCCATTGTGCATAGAAAATAAAATTATTCAGAGGCAAAATTGGTAATCGAATTAAAGCTTAGGTTTATTTAGGCTAAAATACATATATATTGCAAAGTTTCGTAGACAACTTCATGCTTCGAACATTTGGAATTAAAATAAGCTGTTAGCCTATTACTATTGGTGTAGAACAAAATAATTATTTCAAGTTTAAGAAGTATGTTTGACTAATTAGATTTATAAACAGGTTGCCTCGTTTTATTAAGTCCGCCAGTGTACCACTGTACCTGTACATGAAGCTGCACTGTCATCACTATCACTACATATTGTACAACAAAGTCCCCCGACGCGTCTGTCTGTATGTTCGCGATAAACTCAAAAACTACTGAACGGTTTTTCATGCAGTTTTCACTAAGGCTAAGCGCGCACTGACGGCCAGGTCGCGGCGGCCTGTGGGTCGCAGGCACGACGCAATGATTTCATTGGCCGCCGCGGCCGCTGGTCGCTTGCGGCCAAGTGCGCGCACAGATGATACAATGCATACATTTCGCTGGCCGCCAGTGCGCGCGTGGACTTATAGACAGAGTGATTAATGGGGAAGGTTTTGTTGTATGATTTGTACCAGTGCGAAACTAGGGCGTTTCGCTAGTATTTTTAAATAGTAGTTAATTTGATTACCCGCGCAACTTTGTAGCAAACACACGCGTGTCAATCCGCTTCTAACTCTAAATAATACCTGAATAAATAGACTTTACCTGGTGAAGTGCAGTTAAATAGTTGATAGTAGGATCAAACTATAGGCATTGTGTGTTTCCCAGTGTCTCAATTGTCATAAATTGCTAATAACTATGATGAAAGTGTTTGAAACTTGAAGCAAAATAGCACAAAGGAACTTGTTATTGGTGATCGGTGAGTCATCGACCCATTCACGCGTCGCCGTCTCTTTACCTTTTATGGTTATTAACTACGAACTATTCATGATTACTGGTAATTAACAAGTGTCTATTTGGACACCATTTCAACAGTCTTCGTGGCTAAGATAGCGTTTGAGCTTCCGTGACTTGACGTGAACAAAAGTCCGAGAGTTCGAATCTCACAGTGCGCAATTCTTTTTGTATTTTTTAAATTTTATTAATATTATAGTCTACTTGAGAAGCATTAAGACAAAATATAAATATGCCTAAAACAACTCGCACTCCACCTTCAAATGTAAAATTAAACTACTCTCAGTCACGTGCAATTGGTTTCTGAACCGGACACAGCGACGACGCAAATGGAATCTGTGACTTCAAACGTCGCCAATAGGCGCAAACGACCACGTACTAATGACTCGCTTAATAAAGCGTCTGAGGATCCAACTGCTGAGCTTTTTCGGGAACACATAGAAGATCTAATTACTATGCTTACCGAATGGAACAGAACAAAGCCAGACTTTATCAAAGCTGGTGTCCGATATTGGCGGCCTCAAACTAAAATTTTTTGAAATTCATAAAACAAACACTGAGATAGAAAAGTCAATGGAAGACATTAATGAAAAGAAAAAGGTCAATTTGAGAGCTGTGATATTATTAACAATCTTCAGAAATAGGTTCAGGAACTGCAGCAGACCTCACATTCGTCTACAATTGAAATTAGAAATATGCCATCAAAGGTAACGGAAAATGTGGTTGACTTGATATCTGTAGTTGAGAAAATCGGTGTTGCTACAGGATCTATTGTTTAAGCGTCCGACATTCGCGACATATACCGTTTGAAAGGTAAACCAGGAAATATCAGATCGAAAGTTGCCGAGTTTGCTTCAGTTGTTGTCAGAAACAATTATCTGTCTACGGCACGCGCTTTTAACAGAGGAAAACGAGTTGAAGATAAGCTCAGCACAATTAATGTGGGTATGGTTGGCGATCGGAAGCCGATATACATTGACGAACACCTGTCTGCATCGACAAGAAAACTCTATTTGCAAGCGCGTGAGTTTGAAAAAAACCACGGATATAGTTTCTGCTGGATAATAAACGGCAAGATACTGATACGTCGAAACGCAGATACGAAAGAAATGCACGTGATCAAAACTGAAAAATGTATGCTGGATCTAACACCAAAACAATGACTGTCCTTGGCTATTATCATCATTACGTCTCACCAAGAAAAAGTCAATTTGGGTCGCGTGCTGGCCACTCTTGTAAGTGATCAGGTGTTCGTCTTTCTTTTCGAACCAGGTGTTAGTTATTGCCAGGTCAAAAGCCGAAGCAGCTTGCAGCAATGTCTCGCCATCAGTATTAGGGTCTCCGTACCACCAACCACCATGCACTCTCTCATAACCGTACTTCATACTTCCTACATGCCCATTAAAATCACCCCCCACAAACACCTCTTCACTCTTCCTGTACATTCATCGTCACACAATCGAAGTCATTCCAAAACTTCTCTTTTACACTATCCTCACATCCTGATTGGGGTGCATACGCACTAATAACATTTACTATCATACTCTCCACAACCACTTTAATAGCTATCACTCTATCACTTACTCTTTTAACATCCACCACACATTCTTTTAACTCACTATCCAAAACTATACCCACACCATTCCGTTTGCCATCACTTCCACAGTAATAAAACTTATATCCTTCTCCTAATTCTCTTGCTTTTGCACCCTTCCATTTCGTTTCTTGCAAACACGCTATATTTATCCGTCGCCTTTTTAAAACATCTGCTAACTCTCTTCCTTTTCCAGTCATAGTGCCCATATTCCAGCTCGCACACCTCAATCTTAATTTTCTCACTCTCCGAGCTTGCGTCTTACGTCGCACCCGCCCGTCCTGGTGCGACAACCCTTGTCCATTTCCCACAGGAGCCGGGTGCTGCCCCTGCGCATCGCCTGTGGGGTACGCCCTAGCCCTATCGCACATCATATTTTTCCAGACCATGTTGCAAAAAGGTTTTGGCAGAAGTTTTATAGCCGGCCGCCTGCCTGACGCCAACCCTCCTTGGGAATGCTGTTATAGTAGATAGTGAACTGGTTCCGAGTGAATATACTATACTTAGATGTGACCGTGCGGATGGTCGTAAACACGAAGGGGCGATGCTGGCCACCACCCCTCGCGGCTCTCTCGAGTTACGCAGAGTACAGTTACCTGATAACGCTAGCTTGAACCACCATCCGTTCGAAATCGTATGTGCGACGATATTTAGGCAAAATATTTTTCTCTTTTTGTGTTCTGTGGCGTATATTCCGCCAAAAACTATAGAAAGGGAATATATGTATATGTTCCATTTACTGGGGCAGTTATGTGTGAGAGCTATGAGAAAGTTGTTTTAGTAGCTGATTTAAATATGTATTCAACAAACCAAGACGTACAATGTTATTATGAATACTTTGTCACTTTCTGTGGGTTCTGCCAATGTAATAACATTCGGAATTAAGAGGGGGAAAAAGGACGATGTTGGAAACTACAGGCCCATCTCAGTTCTTACGACTTTATCAAAATATTAGAAAAGGTTTTAAACAAAAGGCTTAGTGAGCCTTTTTGCAACACAATAACATAGTGTCGGAAGCTCAGTTTGGCTTTAGGCCGAGAAAAAGCACCTGGCCAAAGCTTTCGACACAGTCATGATTCCTTTCCTTGTGGACAAGTTGGATAGGATCGGTATTCGCGGGAATGCTCTAAAAAATTTTAAGGATTTTCTTTGTGACCGTACGCAAAGAGTTAAGATAAAAGATTACGTTAGCTCTGATGCTCACGTTACCTTTGGCGTTCCACAGGGCAGTATTCTTGGCCCAAGTCTCTTCTTGATCTACATAAATGAAATATGTCAGCTGCCACTTATAAATGGCAAAATCTTTACCTACGCTGACGATACGGCATTAGTATTTCATGGAGGGACCTGGGACGAAGTTCGACGAAACACCGAACTGGGGCTGCATAGGGTATTCCATTGGCTAGGATCTAACCGCCTCACTTTGAACCTTTCCAAATCCACATTTCTTCAATTCTCTTTTTCTAAAATTAAATCTGTCAATTTAGATATTAGACTACATGTCTGCAACTTGGCTTCTTCAACGACATGTTCATGCACAGCTATCACTAAGTCTACACATGTGAGATACCTTGGTGTGATTGTGGATGAAAAGCTTGGCTAGCGTCAGCACATAGACCTCACCACAATGCGCATAAGGAAACTTATTTGGACTTTTGAAAAACTTAGACACGTAGCCGACTTCGAACTCCTTCGGACTGTGTACTATGCGCTTGTGCAGTCAGTCGTGGGATATTGTGTTGTTGTATGGGGTGGTGGATGCAAGACTTACATGATTTACCTAGAAAGGGCACAAAGATCTCTACTTAAAGTAATGCCTTTCAGACCCTTTAGATTTTCCACCAGACTCTTATATGAGAAGTGTAAAGTACTTACAGTAAGACAAAATTATATTTTGCAAGTTGTTACCAAGCAGCACAGTGTTACACCTTATAATGAACAAAATAATAAGAAGCGCACCAGAACAAACGTTTGCTTGCCTTTATTCTGTCACACGACGTCCGCTAGGCGACAGCGGGTATATCTTGCCACTTTTCTTTATAATAAGTTGAATAAAATTCTGAAAATAAATCCCCTTACGACTCGTGAACTGGCTATTGACACAAGACTACAATGCAACCGAAAATTTACTGCAGTCAACATAATAATAATAAATAATAATAATAAAAGCCTTTATTCAGACACAATTTTGTTACATGAATTTTAAAAACTTAATCTAATTTATCGACTCTGGCGAGTCGTGACACCGACAACCTGGTCTGTTTGCCCAATGTTGGCAAAGGCCTCCTCCATTTCTTTCCATTCCGTTCTGTTTAGCGCTTTTCTAGTCCATGTTTTTCCTGCTGTGATCTTTATTTCATCTTCCCACCTTCGGAACTGTCTACCCTGTTTTCTTTTTCTATTTCTTGGAAACCAGAATACTATGTTTCTGTTCCATTTGTCGATTCCTCTTACTATGTGGCCAGTCCATTTCCACTTTAGTCTCTTTATTCTCATTGTTACGTCTTCAATTTTTGTGCGTTTTCTGATATTACTGTTGCTTATTCTGTCAGATTTTCTTATATTCAACATGCTTCGTTCCATCGCCGTTTGGCAGGTTTTCAGTTTCCTATTTTGCTCTTTAGTAAGTGCCCAAGTTTGGCAGCCATATGTTAATACTGGAAGTATGCAGGTGTTATATAGCTTTGTTTTGACGATCATTTTAGTTTCTGTGTTCTTCATAACTTCCTTAAACCCCCAGTAGCATTTCCATGCTTTTCCAATTCTTGTGTCTACTTCCTTTGACATTACATCGATGGTTGAGATTTGTTGGCCAAGGTAGGTGTACTCTTTCACAAACTCAATTGGCTCTCCGTTTATAATGATAGTATCTTCTGATGCATTTGTCATGGCTTTAGTTTTGGAAAGGTTCATCGTTAGACCTACCTTACAGCTTTCTCTTTCCAGATCTGAGAGCGTGTTTTGTAGATGTTCTTTTGTTGTGGCGAATAATATGATATCATCAGCGAATCGTAGGTGGGTTAGTTGTTCCCCGTTTATGTTCAGACCATACTGATCCCATTTAAATTTACGAAAAATTCCTTCTAATACGGCTGTGAATAGTTTAGGCGAGAGCGGGTCTCCTTGACGGACTCCTCTGTTTATTCTTATCTCCTTCCCTTGTTTTTCTAGTTTGATTCTAGCTGTACTGCTGGTGTATACGTTTTTTAAGATTTTAATGTACTTGTGTTCGACTCCTTGAATTTTAAGACAATGCCAGATACTTTCATGCTCTATTGAGTCGAACGCTTTGTTGTAGTCGATGAAGCAGCAGTAGAATGGAACATTAAATTCTTTGTTTTTCTCAAAGATTTGTCTTACCGTATGGATATGGTCTAAAGTTGAGTAACCTGCCCTGAACCCAGCCTGCTCTTTTGGCTGATTTTCATCCAGAGTTCTAGTTATTCGTCTGAGAATCACTTTCGCGAAAACTTTATAAATATTAGACATTAGGCTAATTGGTCTATAGTTGTTTATTTCATCCCTGTCTCCTTTCTTGTGGAGCAAGATGATGATTGATGCGGTCCATTGCCTCGGTATTTCTTCAGTGTACAATACATCGTTAAAAATGTATGTCAATAGTGGTGCTATGTCGTTTTTGCAATTTGAAAGCAGTTCGTTGTTGATCTCGTCTGGGCCCGGAGCTTTATCTTTCTTCTGTGTTTCAATTGCTTTAATCGTTTCTTCTACTAGTATAGGTGGAACATCATCGGTTTTTTTCAAATCCGTAGCGTTTATTCGGTTTTTGCTGGTATAAAGGTTTTCGTAGAATTTTGTAGCTATTGACAGTATATCTGACCTTTTTGTCCTTGGCCTGCAGGATTGATCTTTAATCGTAGGTATCCAATTTGTTTTATCGGACAAGAACTTAAGGGCCTTTTTTGTACCTCCAGTCTTTGTGATATGTTTTTCGAAAGTCTCAAGTCTAGAATGTTCTCTATCTTTTCTCATCTGGCTCTTTATTTCTTTACTTATTTTTCCTATTTGTTCCCTGGTGTACTTTGTTTTGTTTGCCATATTAATTAATTTGTATCTTTTTTCCAGAAGTTCATTGACTTTCTCTGATAAATATTTTTTTTTCTGTGATTCGCCTTTAATGTGATTATTTTCTGATCTTGCTGTTAGTATTTCATGTATTGTGTTATATTTCTGTTGAGTATTTAAATGCTGAAGAGATAATTCCGTTATGGTGTTGAGGCTTTCTTTGAGTTTTGCTATTCCTGTCTTATTGTTTGGTATTGACGTTTTAACTTTGAAAGGGCGATTTAATTTTGAACTAGATGATGTATTCAAACGTGCTCTAAGCATTCTATGATAACTATTGAAATTTAGATTTGCGATGGTGCCACAATCATCAAATGATTTGGGTCTATTCGTTAGAAAGTAATCTATCTCATTCCTGTATCTGTCATCTGGCGACGTCCACATCCATCTTCTGGATTCTCTTTTTTTGAATACGCTGTTCATTATTTTCATGTTGTTCTCGAAAGCCATTTCCATCAATTTTTGTCCGTTTCTTGTTCTCTTTCCGCTACTATAAGAACCTAGTACTACATCTTCTCCATTGCGTGGTGCTCCAACTCGTGCGTTGAAGTCACCCATTACAATACAGTTTTTATGAGTAAGTTCTTTTAAGGCGGTGTTAAGGGATGAGTAAAACAAGTCAATTTCTAGAGTAGTCAACATAAACAAGAACACAAATCATTGGTATTCACACACACACTCACATGCATCATAACACAAACGCACACATACACACACACTTACCAGCACCCCTTGTTTTAAATTGAATTTTGTTTAATCCTGGCTTTATTGTAATTGGCTTTTGACCTAATTTTATTAATTTTAATCTTAATTTTAACCTAATTTTGTTTATTTTTTATTTTATGAGATTATTTAAATAAAATTGTTCTAATTTTATTTTCTAACACACTTTTTAGTGCTTAAATTAAATGTTTACTGTTAAACTTAGTTTTAAGTAATATAATTTTAACAAGTTTCGCTGACATGACTTGCTTAGTGTAACCTAAAATTGGAAAAAGTCACTGGTTCCTGAAATACAGGTAATTTTGCTTAGCTCTGGAGCCAGGGTCTCACACTTTTCTGTAACTTGATAATGGCAATAAATATTTTTTTTATTATATTATTATTATTATAATTGTAACAATCGTACTCTCGATTTGGTCCTTACTACTTTGCCTGAAGCCGATATTGTCGTAAATGAGGAACGTCGGGAGTGTTTATCATGTATAAACCCACAGCATCCACCACTGCGAATAAGTATAAGTAGTGCGCGAGTCACGGCTAGCCCTGACGGCGCGGGCGATAGACCGCAGGCTTCTACTTCCCTACCGCGATGGAATTATAGTAAGGCGGATTTCCATTCTTTATATTTAGCACTTGTAGGGGTAGACTGGAGCGCCCTGTATGAAACGAGTAATGCCGACTTTTTATGACATATTTTACGGGATTTTAGATGATAGCACTCCAGGAAAGAGCTCCAAGGGTGGGTGTTCTCGCTATCGCTAGCCAGAGTGGATCACTGCTGACATAATTAGTCATATTAAATAGAAGGCTTTTTGGCACAAATCTTTTAAGAAGACTAGGTCAGACAGCGACTATATTAATTTTTCTTTCTTTCCTTCTGTTGTCAAAGCTATAATAAGTGCCGCGTACTGAGATTATCAGAACCGTATTGAGCAGGAATTCGTAAAAGAACCGAGGTCTTTTTGGGTTTTATTGGGAGCAAGCGTTCGAAACGTAATAAAGAGAAAATAGCTGGGAATGGTGGGCCGATGCCATAGCATGAGTGCGCTCAGGCGTTCGCTGACTACTTCCATTCGGTCTATGGGGCGGTGGCGCCGCGGTTGGATGCGGCTGCCGCTGGGCAGACGGCGCCCAAGCGTGGTGCTTGCGTTCACGTGGGGCAGCTGTCTCTCGACGAGGTGAGTGCCGCGCTCGCGCACCTCGGGCCCAAGCGTTTGGTTGGGCCAGACGGAGTGCTCCCCTTCATTATTAGGGGTTATAGGAATGTACTAGCCCGGCCGCTCATTCATCTGTTCAATAGCTTGAATGCTCGTATCCAGACGGCTTGAAGTTGACCAGGGTTACTCCGGTACCAAAAGGTGCCCCAAGCTCAGACGTCAGTGGATATAAACCAGTACTATCACCATTTGCTAAAGTCTTCGAGTCTGTGTTGTGTTCATCTATCCACTCGCAAGTAGCCCCACAGCTCAACGACGTGCAGCATGGTTTTCATGCGGGCCGCAGCACGAATTCGAATTTATTGTGTTTCGTAAACCAGGCCGCTACAGTACTGGACTCTGAGGCTGGTGCCCAACTGGACGTTGCTTACTTTGACTTCAGAAAGGCATTCGATAGTGTAGATAATGATATTCTTTTAAGTAAATTTGCGAGGGCTGGTTTCACCCCAGCCCCTCTAAAGTTATTTTCCAGTTACTTGGGCAATACGCAGGCTACACTTCAGACCCATATACGAATTTAGGAGCCTTTTTCTTTTTTTTTTTGGGTGGTGGGCAATCATCTTATGACTTCTTCCGCTCTAGGGTGGAGCGGAAGGGCGTGTCAGACTCTTACTGACTAAAACCCACCCCTGTTCCTCCCTGCCCTACATGCCCAGGGGCGAGGTAACTCTTTCGATTTTATCATCAACCCCCGGGCAGGCATTGGCCGTGGCAGGCCCCGTCCTTAGCTGACAACTCATTGAGGCGGAATTTATTATAATGGTCAATGATCTTCCGGAGGTCGTTAAAGATGCTGGCTGCCTATTATTCGCTGACGATCTGAAGTTGTACATGCGGATGACCAACGAGGCGCACTGTGACAAGCTTCAGCTTGACATCGATCGGGTGGTAGCGTGGAGTGTAGAGAACAAGTTGCACTTGAATGTGACAAAATGTAATAAAAAAAAAAAAAAAAAAAAATGTCTTACACGCAGGCCGTGGTACCCCGACGTCACGAATGTCGTCTCAGCGGTCACGTGATACCGCGGGTGGGGTCGGTGCGAGATCTTGGGGTCACCTTTTCTGATGATCTCTCATTTTGAGTTCATGTCGTGCATGTGTTTAAAAAGGCCTTCAAAAATCTTGGGTTTGTCATGCGAGAAACCCGTGACTTCACTAACATGGCAGCAGTGAAATTACTTTATAACGCGTTGGTCCGAAGCAACTTGGAAACTCGTGCTACTCGTATCATCTGGAATCCTTATGAAACTAAATATTCTCAGATGGTGGAGAAGATGTAGAACAAGTTTACACGGTACCTATACATGAGGCAATCTGGCGTCTACCTGTTTTACCCAATTATGTACCAACTCTCTTTGTAATAGGGATGATTGGGTACTATAAGTTGGAAGTAAGGCGTAATCTTGCTCTGGCGAAATATGTATTTATGGTTTTTCGTGGGATGCTTAACAATCCCCAAATTTTGGAATAGTTGGGATTGCTCGTTCCAAACAGTAAGCTATGGTTGGGACCGAGGGATAGTCTGTTTAAAACTCCGGTAGCCCGTACAAACGTATTAAAGTTTGCACCTGTGTGTCGGGCGGTTACTATTATAAATAGTATCTCTCAGCATTTGGATTTTTTTTCCTGCTCTTTGGCGGAATTCCAGAGGGTGACAGTTAGTGTATTGTCTTTTAAGTAACTTGTGCCGGTACCCTGAGCCACTGCTTGGGACTGGTCAATTATCATTATAGGACTACTTTTATTACATTGGGTTTACCTGTAAAAATAATTGTATGTGTAATAAATGAATAAATAAATCAATAAAGCTACTTAACTAATTATTTGGACAAAAATAACATCATCTCAAGCAATTGGTTCTTTGATCCGTATTGGTAGGTACGGAGTTAGAAGTGGTTGTCGAAGTAACAATGCAATAAGATTACTAGATAAAAAGCGGAAATGTTTTGGAATCTTCTTAGATCTGTCGAAAGCGTTTGACACGGTCTCAATTCCCATTCTTATCTCCAAGATGGAGAGCATGAGGATACGTGGACTAACTTTAAGTATTTTTAAAGACTACTCGTCGGGTCGGACGCAGTCTGTTTGTATCGGCGCGGTTGTGACTGATTAAGAACCCATTATTTATGGAGTACCCCAGAGGAGTATTTTAGGACCAACTTTGTTTCCAATCTACATTAATGATCTATGCAATCTTGAAATTCCTTATTGTGAAGAAGACTGGATTTCTGCTAAAAACATGCCGAAAGTGGTCTGCAGGTCGTAATGCAATGCTCTCTAAAAACCTACTAACCCTTAATATTGAAAAAACAAAATTTATCCGTTTTTATCTTCCGAACTCCCTTGAGCCATCCGAAGCCACACTCAAAGCTCACACCTATGCGGTGCCGGCAGGCTGTGTATGCTTTTCATTGTCGCGAGTGAGCAATATTAAATATCTTGGGTCTTACTAGATGAACGACTCGACTGTCGTCCACAAATTGAAGCTCTCACTAGTCGTATCAGAAAAATTATGTACATTTTTAAGAATCTGAGACATACCACTGGTGCTTCAACGATGTATATGGTCTACACTGCCCTGTGTCAATCAGTGTTAATTAATTGCATACCAATATGGGGTGGAACTTATAAAACTCTCTTTCTTGTGCTGGAAAGGGCGCATAGGGCGAATCTAAAGGTTTACTTTAATTCACTTTAAACCACGGCTTTACTCAACTGCCAAACTGTATGCTGAATATCAGGTTATGACTGTGAGGCAATTATATATTTTAAAAACAGTACTTCGGAGTTATTCGTTACTACTACTTGATGACAAAACCAATAAAAAGCGCTCTGGTGCAGTGGTTTGCCCTTGCAAAACTGCTTCCGCTAGTAGGCAATTTGACGCAGTAAGCTCGAGATTGTATAATGCAATCAACAACGTCATCAACATCTACAGCTTAATAAAACGAGAGGTTAAACATAAATTAAGTAATTGCTTGCTAACTTTAGATTATGCTCAAACTGAGATGCTTCTCACAATTAAAAAGTAAAATATACAATTTTGGTTTATGTGAAGGTATATATTTATTTATTATTCTCTTTAGATTCTTTGAGTCTACTTATTGTTGGTTTTGGTTAATATGGATACTTTATATAATTTATTTCTCAATGTATGTTCCGAAATTAAATTCAATTAAGTGTTGGAAGTCAAATTCTAGGCTACAAAGTTGTGTGTATGTAATCTCTACATCTAATGAACAAATAACTCCCAAAATACAAGCTTGACTTAGTTTGGGAGTTGGTAGATCATCTATTACGTGCTGTATGTACTTGGACCAAATTCGGTCGTATCCTGGCTAAGCAGGGTGAAGGCAAGCCTACACATTGCATACGCACCGAGGAGGACCTACTTAGTGTTTTTGGCCCTGAAATGCCTGCTGAAAAGAATGTTTAGCCTCTATGTTGTTTTTCTTTTAGATTATCCTATTTTAAAACCTAATTTTCTTCAATCAGTTTTATGTATTTTTATATTTTTAAGTTTGCTCTGTGCGAGGTCAGGACCTTTCTTGTCTCAGTGCTTACTGGTTTCTCTCAGTGGTCCTGCTACCTGTGCAGTAACGCTAAGCTTTATACACTACACTACTGCTCCATTTTACTTATTTATGATACTTCGGCCTATTGCCTACTACTACTGCATAATGTTTCTAATGCCTTATATATTAACAGTATTATTACGATCATCATTTATTTATTCATATGTAATTATTCACCATTATATTTTTACAATATTTCCTGCACTGTACAAATCCCTCTACGTAAAAATCATATATAACAATGATTAGGAACAAAAACTTACTAGTTGGTTTGTTTAATGCGGGGTCACTTGGGACGCACCATGACGAGTTTATTGTGGCTATGGAGGACATTGCGGTGGACATCATGGCAATAAATGAGACCTGGCTGAGACAGGGAGAGGAGGGTCGCGCGCCCCGCGTGCCGGGCTATCGGCTGCGCCATGTGCCGCGTCCGCGCGACGTGCGCCGGGGCCACGAGGGCGGTGTGGGCGCGCTACGTGCGCCGCAGGGTGCGCGCGCGAACTGTGCCGCACCCGCACGCGCAGCAAGTCGAACAGATGTGGCTCCGGCTCAACGTCAACTCACTCTCAGTAATCGTCGGTACTGCATACAGGCCACAATGGCTCGACGTTAATATTTCCTGGATGCGATTACCGATTCTCTTTCTTCTCTCGCCACTGCGGATAGGGTTATTCTGTTGGGCGACTTCAATATAAATACGAGTATGTTATGCCTTTCAGATAACAATACTAAATTACTCAACAAGTTCCTAACATGCTGTAAGTTAAAGCAAATTGTTTCTGAGCCTACCCATTTTACCGATCATAGTGAAACACTTATTGACGTTGTGTGCAGGGATGCCCGTGTACGGGAGGTCTCTGTCGCACACACACCGGAGCTCGGCCGTCATGCGGTAATATCGGTGCAATTCAATTTTAAATTGGAGAAGCCTTCCCCACGTTGGGTTACATACAGACCTCTCAGGGACATCCTGCTTGACCATTTTAACGAAGACTTGAATAAAATGGACTGGGAATATATAGAAAGTCTAGAGGATGTGAACTCAATGGTAGCAACATTTAATTCTTACATTTTGAACCTATTTGATTTACATGCACCCCTTAAGAAAGTACTAATCAAGGAGAAGTCCTATCCATGGATAACCTACACTGTCAAAGAAATGATAAAGTTGCGTGACAAGTGTCATATGAAGGCTAAAGCCACTAAATCATCACAACATATTGACTCCTATAAACAGCTCAAATACCTTGTAAGGGCTCTCTCGAGAGTGAGAAGAGAGCATATTTTAAAACTTTTATAAATAAAAATATCAAACAACCCAAGAAGTTATGGAGTCACTTAAAATCTTCTAAAGCTATATCAAAAAAACAGGAGCACAGTTTACCGCACTTTTGTAGCAATCCCGAAAAAATTAACGAACACTTTTTGGATGTACCTGGCAGTGGCAAGGTCACTGATGCTGACTTAAAATACTTTGAACACCATAGATTCGGTAACACTCATTTCAAGCTTGAACCGGTACAGGAGGAAATGGTGCTGAGCCTGTTGCGCAGTCTTAAGTCCAATGCGCAGGGTTGTGACCATATCTCCCTTGAGATGCTGATGATGACTCTTCCCCGTACTCTGCCACCTCTTCTTTTCCGGATCTGTGGAAATTGGCTATAGTTAGACCCATCCCTAAGGTATCTAATCCTACCAGCGTGAAAGAACTTCGCCCTATTAGTATATTACCTTGTCTCTCCAAGGTCCTAGAGAAGGTTGTCTCCAATCAGCTCCGGGCATATCTTGAGGAGCACAATATTTTGCCACTTGCACAATCAGGTTTTCGCAAGGAACATAGTACAGCCACAGCCATTCTTGATGTCGTTGGGAATATCTTGGAAGCCAGAGACAAGAGAAGGGGTACCATGCTTACCCTGCTGCTCACTCCTCTCCAAGTTGTCTTATTATGGATGTCAACCTGAGACGGTCCAATGGTTTGAGAGCTACTCGTACCTGACTCACCGTTCTCAGTTTGTCCAGGTGACTAGCGACAGTGATGGAGCCATAAAGTCATCTAGCCCAAAGTGCGTGAACAGGGGTGTGCCCCAGGGATCGATCCTGGGTCCTCTTCTCTTCATTCTTTACAGTGCTGACATCACCAAATGCCTGCTCAACACTAAGTTCCACCTCTATGCTGACGATCTGCTGACACTGTGAAGAGGATGAATGAGGACTTAGATAGGATCTCAGCCTGGTCTAGGAGAAACTCCTTGGTTTTGAACCCAGTCAAATCCAAATATGTAATAATGGGCTCCAGAGATTTTTTAGATAAAATGGGTTATGTCGATTTGGATGTGAGGATTGACGGGTGTTCCATTGAGAGGGTGCAGGAAGCCCGTAATCTTGGGGTGGTATTTGATGAGCACCTCCATTTTGAGACTCACATCATGGAGGCAGTGCGCAACTGCTTTTACCGTCTCAAGCTTTTGTACCGTGTACGTCCCTACATAAGTGTGGATATGCGCATCATGCTTTGTGAGTCTCTAGTTTTATCCAAGCTGAACTACGCTGACACTGTGTATGGGGCGTGCATTCTTGGTAGAAGCGATAAGTTGATCCAGCGAGTGCAGAATGCTTGTGCGAGATTTTGCTTTAATGTTCCTACCAGATCTCATATAACTCCTTTGTTAAATAAGGGTAATTTGATGAGAATGTCAGATCGGAGAAAACTTCATCTGGCTACCCTACTCTTTGGCATAATTCTCACAAAAAAACCTGAATACCTTTATAATAAATTGAGTTGGTCACGTGATGTCAACAAAATTAAAACGAGAGTATCTGCCTACCTTTTGTTGAATTTGTCCCATAATACTGCTGTATTCCGTGGAAGTTTCAAATTTGCTGCCTCTCGTTGCTGGAACGACTTGCCACCGCCTTTTCGAGCTATAAAAACGATTGGTACATTTAGTTTTAAGTTTAAGCAACACTTATTGCGTATCCAGAAGGAAACCTCCACATGAACTCACCTAGGTTTTGCACGCAGTCGGTATTTGTGACTTTAAGTTTAATGTTTTTTGCAGCAATTAAAACAGTATAATTCCAGAACAACACTATACTTCACAATCAGTCACAAACTGTACAAACTCTCGTTGCCCGCACCACTTCTGTTCCCATTAATTAATTTATCACAATCAGTTACAAACTGTAGCAACTCCCGCTGCCCGCACCACTTCTGTTCCAAGTAGTTAATTTATCTGGTGCTATTTTAGATGCTAGAAGTCACTTTCAACCTTATAATTTCGTTTCTTTCAAAGAGAATATAACTTCTTTTCAACAAAGCTAGTTTATTTACCAGTTATCTTTTTGGCAGCCGATGAACCGTACCACAGAGCATATAACCGTCCATAGACACTCGCGCGCTCCATGGTTTGTCTATGACATTGACAAATGCTGTCGGAGCGTTAGCCGTCGGCCTATGGTTATTTTATATTTATTTACATTCACAAATATTTTTATTAAAATTATATGTTTCACTGTCATTTTTATTTTATTTATTTATATAGTTTTTATGTATGGATTCCGTGAGTGTATCCGTGGCTTCACAGGCCCTATCAGAATACCAGCGCTGTGATATTTATTTTATAAATGTCGCAGCATATGCTGAGATAGGTGCTTTTTTGGCCTCGCACAGGTCTTACCTATGTTTTTTCTTTATATTTTTTGATTATGTGGTTTTTTTATGTATTAATATTGTTTTGATGGTATATTGCGTTTATAAGATAATTGTGTTTTTCTGTGCGAAGCACACTTTCTGTGTACAATCATCAAACATCTTAATAATATTCAAATAGTGTCTATATTTCGCTGTGTATACCTGCTAAGATGCTAATACTCTTGATTATAATTTTAATTTAATTTGACATAATTAAATTTTAGTAATGTAATTTATTTTTTTAGTAATGTATTTTTTAATAATGTATATTTTTAATAATAGATTCATTAAATAATGTAATTTAATTTATTATTTCATTTAATTTAATTTTACCTTAATTAATTATAATCTTCGCAGGGGCAATTCTTCTAACTTACTGACATTTTATTTTGATCTCAATGATTTAAATGAATTTTAAATGTTTCATTTAGTTAGATTATAATTTTAATGTATTTATAAAAGATGTACCTATTCTTAAAAATTGAAATTCAAAAATTAATAATGTTATGTTTTGGAATTCATTGGGTTAATTCATCAAGTTTGTATATTATTCATATTTAGAATAAGTGAAATAGTTATAAATATGTTTCTTGTCTTATAATTGGAATTCAATTGAAATATGTTGTACGCATGCAATTTGTGAGAAATGAAGCTTATTATTATTATAATTACGCAGTCTGGGGTGTCTTTGGAAACAGAGGAATCATCCACGTCCCACGCCCCACAGTGGTGTTAGTATTGTTGGTATAGCAGTACCCTTGCCCAGCTCACTGCTGATCCAAGGCGTTGAATAGCCTAATTCCTTTTCATAAGATTTTCTTATTTATCAGGAAACTGAGTAAAATAAAACAATACACACACGATTTAAAAAAGAAAAATTATTTGGTATAAACTAATTCACATTTATTTTTCTACACTAAAAAATATCTTTGTCCTCGTGAACAAATATTAAACTATTGTTACCATTTAAAACAATAGAGAATCTGCATCATTGCCATGAGTGGTTGTAACAAATAAATAAAAATCTTAATCTATATATTTAATCTTAATCTATTTAATTTGACTTTCACATAAAGCAGTCTCAAAATGGCCCAAGTCTGTAACAGCTATGTAACTGAACAGAATATTAATAATCTGTTTTTAGTGTGACTAAACCCGTCCTAGTTAGACACCTACAGTGGTTTCTCTAAGTCTAGCTCAACACCAGCAGCTCAACAATGGCTCAACAATGGCGTCGCCGACGCTTTGTGTTGCTACGAGTTGAGCTGAATAGTGCACACTGAATAGTGCGGTTTATTACTCTCGACGAATATGTTCATCACGTCACACCTACATTTTATTATTATCACATATTATGTAAAGCCATGAAAAAATACTGTTGCTATCTTTCGTGACAAAACAAAACATAGTATTTATCAAAATGAGATTAGGTAAGTAGCTACATTATTTTATTAATAGCGGCGAAAAATCTTCCGTAGTTAAGTTAGTTTATTTATTAATTTTATTCTTTATGCACACACAAGTACAGAGGCAGAATTAATGCCTCAGGCATTTTCTAACATCCACCTTTGGGTGATGCAGAGAAAAATGGAATGAATGGATGGTCTGTGGTATAAATAAAATAAAATAAAATAAAAATAAAACAGCCTTTTATTTCTTGCTTGCATTACAAAGGACAATGTATGGAACATGCAATCATAATAATTTAAAAACTAAACATTTAACACATACATATATAACTTAAATTACAATCCAAAAAAAGAAAATACAAATCTATTTAAAGTACAAACACAAATAATATTAAACAACACTTCAATTCAATTTAAAAATATACAGGATAATATAATAATTCTCAATTCAAACGTTCAATTTAATTCATTTCAATTTAAAATTTACACATCTGAAAAAAAATATTGCATGTCTATTATATTTACTATACGTATTGATTTAAATCATTTGATATTTCAAGTTTATTAACATCAATACATTACATTATCATTATTTAAATTATTTTTCAGTTCATGTAGCAAGAACCCCTCTTGTTAGAAGGTGAAGGCCTCCTCCAGGGATGACCAAAGGTCTCTGTATTCTGCTGTTCGCATCCAGTGAGTGCCAGCGACTTTAACAATATCGTCGACCCAGCGAGCCGTGGGCCTTCCTCTTTTTCTTAGGCCTGATGGGCCCGGCCATGATGTTATTCTTGAAGTCCAGCGGTCGTCATTAAGTCTTGCAATGTGTCCAGCCCATCGCCATTTTAGCTTTTGTGAATGTTTGAGAGCATCTATGACTTTTGTTCTTAGTCTGATACAATAATGTGGGACCTTTTGAATTTTTCTTATTTTCGTGATACTCCTTTCCATGCCTCTTTGACATGATGTTATTTTAGTTTTAGCTCGATAGGTAAATTTCCATGTCTGGCACGCATATGTTAATGAGGGAAGGAGGCAAGTGTCCATAACTTTTTTCTTAATTTTAAATAGGCATACTGCTTTTGAGTATTTCTTTAAAACTCCAAAACTTTTTCCATGTTTTTTTCACTCTTCTCTCAACTTCCATCTCGTTGTTCAGTCGGTCAAAGGAGATCTGTTTTCCCAGGTAAATGTAGCTGCTGACATAAGCTAAAGGTGTGTTTTCGACGTAAATTGGTATTTCGATGTTATTTGTCATGATGTTTGTCTTGCTTAGGTTTATCTCCAGACCTGCCTTTAGACTTTCTTCATGTAGTGAGCTGATCATTGACTGCAGTTGTATCGTATTTTCAGAAAACAAGACTATGTCGTCTGCAAATCTCAAATGGGTTAAATACTTGCCACTTATATTTAAACCGAGTTTACTCCAGTTTAGTTTGCTAAAGATTGACTCTAGCTCCGCTATGAAGATAGTTGAAGATATAGGGTCCCCTTGCCTCACACCTCTCTTTATGTTTGTTGGTGGTCCTGTGTTTTCTAGTTTAATTCTGCTCGTGGTGTTGTCGTACAAATGTTTCGGAACTTGTATGTATTCGAACTCTACTTGCTGAGAGTGTAGAGCTTCCCATATTGATGAGTGGAGAATGCTATCAAAAGCTTTTTTATAGTCTATGAAGCTATATATCAAAAGCTTTTTTATAGACTATGTATAACGGTTTTTGGAACTCTTGATACTTCTCCATCAACATTTCTAGAGAGTGGATATGGTCCACAGTAGAGTAGCCTCTGCGAAAACCCGCCTGTTCTATCGGTTGACGTTTTTCAACTGATTTTCTTATTCTTTTTTCTATAAGGGATGAAAAAAGTTTATATATTGACGGTAGTAGGCTGATTGGTCTGTAGTTGCTGATATCTTTAGAGTCACCTTTTTATAGAGTAAGATGATATCTGACTCTGACCATTGTCTGGGGGTGCTTGAAAACTTTAACACCATGTTGAATAATCGTGCTAATGTAGTTTCTAGATGAGTGCATCTTAGTTTTAAGGCCTCATTGGTGATATAATCACAACCGGGGCTCTTCTCTTCTTTGAGTGAATTTATTCCTCTGATCACTTCAATTTCATCTATTTGGCTGATCTCTTCTCTATGTGTAGGTGGTTGGGTGTTGATTGGGTTGTACACTTGGTTTTGTGAACTGTACAAATTCTTGTAGAAGGCTGTTGCTATTTGTAATATTTCCGACCTGTTTTGTGTTGTATGTGTTGGCCCTTGGAGTCCTTCGATCCATGTTTTGTGTGATCTTAACTCCTTGTATGCTCTCTTGACACTGCCGGTGATATTGAGGTGTTTTTCAATGGTTTGTGTGCGATGGTTCTTATAGTCGTTATTAATATACTTACTTACAAGTTTGTACAAAGCTTTTAGTTCATTCTTCATAGATCGAGTCTTTGGTTTGGTTTTTTGCAGTATTTGTCTCCTATCGATTTGCTTTTTCATGTGGGCCGACAATATACTTGTTTTTTCCAAAGTATGAGATACGTATATGCTTCTTTCAGACTACTAGTTATGGCGCATAGTATTTTATCATAATACTCTTGAGTAGTATCGGTATCTTGCCAGTTGTGAACTAGGTTCTTTGAAAAGCTGTTTAGTGTTTCTTTATATCTAAATATATCTTCTTCATTTTTCAGTAAATATCTTGAGTTGTTGCTAAAGTTTTTTCGACTTTTTGATTTGGTCTGAAGCGTCAATGTAGCTCTTGCAAGTCTATGGTCTGAAGGAAATGTTACATTTAAAACTTCAATGTTTTGGATACTTGTGTATTTGTTGGTTAAAATGAAGTCAATTTCATTTTTCGTGTTGCTATCTGGAGATCTCCAAGTCCATCTCTTATTATTATTCTTTTTGAAGAAAGTGTTCATAATAGCTAAGTTGTTCTCATAAGCAAACTCAATGAGTCTTTCACCTCTACTGTTTCTGTTCCCATAGCCATGACTTTTTGTGATTGGTTTTTCATTTGGTTTTGATTGTCCAATTTTTGCATTAAAGTCGCCCATCACTATTACGTTTCCTCCAGCTACATGTACAGCTCTATCAACTGTGTCGTAGAAAGATTGTAATTCTTCATCACTTGCAGCTTCAGTGAGAGAGTAGACTTGTATTATGCTTATTTCGAAGTTGTTGATTTTTACATTTAGTAGCGCCACTCTCTCGGACAGACCTTTGAAACTTTCAATGCAATTCTTCAGTTTCTTTTTAACTATGAATCCAACACCGTAAAGTCCCGGTGTTTCTCCTATAAAGTAGAGGATGAAGTCGTTGTATTCTTCAATTGAGTTTCCAAGTCTTCTGATTTCAGAGAGACCTAAAATGTCGTATTTTATATGTTACAGTGATTCCATTAACTCCATTAAACGACTATAAGTCGACAAAGTTTGGACGTTGTAGGTTGCTATGTATAAAGTGTCATTGTTTGTAGAGTTTTTTGTAGGGTTGCTTAACGTTTTTTTTTTTTTTTTTAAAAGGTTTGCTTAAGGGGTAGTTATTCTTCCCTGGAGGGTTATGGTCTACAATTCCCGCGGGGACCAGCCGAGTTGGGAATGTAGAGGGGTTTGTTGTTAGTTGCTATTCTGATTGGTTTTCTTTGTTGTCATCAGCCGTCTTATTCTTCTTTTTAGGGCGATTTTTGACTATCATAGAGTCGGCGGCTTTATTATTTTCCGGAGATTCTGACATGTTTCTTTTTTTGGTTTGATAATGTTCTTGATTTTTGTGGGCAGTTTTCCCATTTTCATTTTCTTCCAGGATTATCAATTTGTCATATTTTATTATGGCCTTCTTACCATTTTCCCTTGCTGTGTTGATGCTGTAATTATTTGCGCTTGTTTATTACATCTTGAGGAAAATCTTCTTTGAAGTAATAGGATTTTCCTTGTTCTGACTTTTTATTTTTAAGGAGTTGTATTTTCGTTTTCATTGTGGTAAATGTAATAAGAATAGGTCTGACAGTTTCACTTTTTTTATCCAATCGTCTGGCCGTTTCTATGTTCTCGGTGCCGCACGTGATCTTTAGATCGTTATTGATTTTTTCTACAATGTTTTCAATGATATTTTTTTCACTTTCTATAGCTTCTGGAATGCCAAAGAAAACTAAGTTTCTCCTCCTTGTGTATCGTTCCAAATTGTCTATTTTTCTTTTTTGGTTTTCTATTTTCTCTTCTAAAACAGATTGTTTTAATTCAATACTTTCTAATCTTTTACGTATCTTGACATTTATAGTGTTTGTTATTTCCTCTTGCATAACTATCATCTGAGCTTTTTGCTGTTTTATGTCTTCTTGGATATTTTTTAGCATCTGCTTAATTTCTTCCATCATTGTTATATAGTAATTTGGATTATATAGTATAGTATAGTAATTGGTTCTGTGGTATATCATTCATTAAAAAACCGGTTAAGTGCAAGTTTGAGTCGCACATGAAAGGTTCCGTATGATTTTATTATTTGTTGTTATAGCGGCAACAGAAATACACATTCTGTGAAAAGGAGAAACCCAAACTCCATAGAAACTTGGGCCTGACGTTACGGGGCTGGAATTATACCATACATAAGAGCAATATGAAGTCTCCCAGCAATTTTTACCTACATTTTAGGTTATTTTTCTACTTTTGAGGCTTTATTTCCTACGTAAATCTGGAACGGGCACACGCTGGGCAATAATTTCAAAGGGTCGTCGTTATCGAAATCTACAAGGAGGACCTCATATAAATATAGATGTGTTCTGCTGCAGCGGCTGCAGCCTATCACGATGAGGTTTTAGGCACATAAAAAAGCTTAGGCTTTCAGTTTCACTTAGAGCTCTAAGGTTTTTAGTAAGAACAATCTGTTAAATCTAAAGTGAGTGACTTCAGATTTGGCAGGGTACGGAGTCTTTTTTTTGTGGGTTGGGAAATCATCCAATGACATCTCCCGGTCTATCTGGGTGGAGCGGGAGGGCGTGTCAGACTCTTACTGACTAAAACCCACCCCTGTTCCACCCCTGCCTGAGTGCCCAAGGGAGCGGTAACTCTGTAACGAATCTATCAGCTACCCCTAGGCATAGGGTACGGTATCTAATTTCAACGGCACGGTTGGCGCAGTGGTTGAGCATTTGGCTGCTGCGCTGCGAGTCGCGGGTTCGTTTCCCGCACGGAATAAATATTTGTATGGCCTACATATAGTTTTTCCGGGTCTGGGTGTGTTATGCATGTGAGTTTAGGTTCATGTCAGGAACGCACCTACGATACAGAAATAAATCCTCGTGTGGGGCAAGGTTTAAAAAAAAATTGGATGCAGATGATACTATTATGTAGGTAGCTGCAACACCAAACTGTATCCCCTGATTTTGTAATCATTGTGTTTTTTTTATTATGTTTTTGTAGCTACTTATTTACTACATAAGGGATGTTTCAATTTAGAAAAAGTGCGCTCACTACAGACACAGGCTGAGTAAGCACCATCCTTATTGTTTTAGTTTTTCAAGTAGCAAACAAATAAAAAAAAAATAAGCAGTCACTCATGGGGACTGCCAACAGAAATGAAAACTGTGTGCTACGCGTCGTATCACTTGTAGCGGTGTCGGTGTCGCGCGAGTTCAATAGTTTTTTCCCATCTCAAAAATGCCCAACGCGCCTAAAGAAGTTTTCATTTCAAAAATGTTCAGGTGAGGGTCAGTCAGAAGGCAATCAATTTCGTATTCCAGTATTCGAGCAGAGATCTTATATACCCCGAGAAATACGGAAAAACAATTTTCCTTGCGCAAAAATACGAAAAGTGAATGATATTAATGACATGACATGACATGACTTGACTGACATTTGCCGTTTACTAGTGCAATCCGTGATGCAATCGATTTTATTCATTATTTGTTTTAATGATTTTTTATTAATGCTTACGTTTAAAGTCAATAAGATTCCAGATTTTTAATTTTACATTGATTTTGATACCTAAATAAACAATTATACTAAAACAATATCGATTTCCACTTAATCGTCATATTTTTAGGGTACGCTCTATTGACATAATGACAGCGTTTGTAAAGTTAGTGACGTGAAATAGCTGTTGTGACGATTTACAAAAGATGTTAAAAACAAAAATATAAATTTACTTATTTTCTACACTTGGCCATTATTATCGAATAAAAGGTAAGGTAAAGTTTTGGGTTAATTAAGCAAAATAGACGACTTTTTTGGTACATATCTGATTCGTGTAACAGTTAGGCCCGAAAACGGGGTTTCCTTTCAAATCTCTACCTATTACGGATCATGAGAGACAGCCCGCTGACAGACAGACGGACAGCGGAAGCTTAGTAATAGGGTCTCGTCAGTTACCCTTCGGGTACGGAACCCTGAAAAGCTGATAACTTTGATATCATTTTACATGCCGTTGACCCAGGACGTGGCCAAAGCTGAGACAAACATCAAGAATTTTAGTGCATTGAATGCCACGTCCTGCAAATTCTTGTAATTTTATTATTAAGCTCGACGACGTACTAGAATTTTTTTTTCTTTACCACTACAAACAAATGCAGGCTAATCCTTCTACAGATACAAATAAAACGCAATTATAGCTCCCTGGATTCTCTATATTCTACGAAAACATTGTAAAAAAGCAGAAATGTAACGGGCATGCTATTAGTGCAATCAAAGCAGCAAAATTATCTTGAAAGTAAACATTCCAAGGATAATAATTATGGAAGTTGAAATCATGTTTCGAATTTTAAAAAGCTAAATTCTTTTATAAAGAGAAAAATAAATATTTTTATAATAAATCTTCAACCCGCTTTTAAATCTTTTGAAGTAGAAAAGCAGAGCTGTAGAACTTTGTTTTATTTTATATCCAGAGTAATTTGGAACAGACTCCTGCAGGGCTTAACTCCTAACTTTTCAAAGTTTTGTTTATGTTGGCCATTAGATATGTAGGTACTTATAATAGCCAAACCCTGAAAAATCTAAAGCTAATCATCTAATCTTTTTGCTCGACTCAAAACTCGGAATATTTTTATTTAGAGGAGTACTAGTAAGCTGGAATCAAAGTAAGCTTTCCAAGGGAGTAACTAATTTAAACCATTGATATTTTTTATTTCACGTGTCCCTAGCTACTATCATATGATAAGTATTATTGAACTTAATTGAATACCAATATTGATTATACCGTATCAATCAATCTGCCCGCGCCTTTTCCCAACTATCTTGGAGTCGGCTTGCAGTCTAACCGGATGAGCTGAATATTAACGTATTTTACATGGAGCGATTGCCTATCTGACCTGCATAACCCAGTTACTGTGTAATACGATACCCCTTGGTAAGACTGGTTATCAGACTTTCGGGCTTCTGAAGACCCGTAACGACTGTCAAAGATTGTCACGATTGACAGCCGGGACCAACGGCTTAACGTGCTTTTCGAGGCACAGAGGTGTCTCGGTATGTAAAGTTGGTCACCCATCCATGGACCAACCCCGGCAAACGTAGCTTAACCTGATGGATCGACCCGTGCGGCTGAAATTCTACCATATATCAAACCGGAATATTTTATTTATTTAAACTATTAATAATAAAATACCTCTAATAATTCGTAAAACGAAAATTAAATTCGACAGGCTCAAAGTGTTTTAAACAACACTTTATTCACGACATTGTACGAGTATGTAAGTATTAATAGGAAAACTTCTAATGTAAGATTGTCAAAATAAATTCATCATGAATAAAACTTATGTAAATACAAATTTTTCTGTCGACAAAAAGAAGAATAAGAAACGGAAATAATATAATATGTCGTGGGTCGGCCCAATGACAGATGTCAGGCATCCCACTGTCTCGGGCGTATTATATCCGGCTGTGGACACGACCAGGCAACCGCGGTTATCTACCAGCAACTTGAGAGCAACGCAATCTTGTGGTCTCCGAGGTGCCGAACTAGATCGGGTCGTGGTTGACCCATTTCGCTAAAATACGCGTTTCGTGAACTATTGGATTGATTTGTCACTGTGAGCATTTGCAGCTTTAGATTGCGGCAGTTTGGCACATCGAGATTTCAAAATAACCCTCCCCTAAAATGATTCTCTGATCATAGATTCATAGTTACAGAGATAATACCCTTCAATGCCAAACTTTTTCTAAAACTCAGTCTCGTGTAATAAAAATATTTTTTTTTTAAGTAATTAGACGCTAAAAAGTCAATAAATTAAGAAACTTTCATAAAATTATATTAAATGGATTAAATAAATAAAATAAAAATAAAAAAAGCCTTATATTTCTTACTAAAGAATACAAAAAATATACCTATTTCTAATTATGTTTAAACATATCTTATATTTGTAGATATATGGAAATTACTATTTATGTAAGAACCCCTCGATTTTTCTCGAAGATGAAGGACTCCTCTAGAGAATTCCAAGTATCCCTGTTCTTCGCTGTCTCCATCCATTGTTTGCCAGCCGCTTGTATAATGTCGTTAAATCACCGGGCAGCTGGTCTACCTCTCTATCTGGTGCCTGAGGACCCTTCGACGATGTTATCCTGGCGGTCCATCTGTTATCTGTTAGTCTGACTATGTGTCCAGCTCAACGCCACTTAAGCTTTTTGCATTATTAAATGGACTATTCTACTTAAAATCTCAGAAGATAAACATAATGGGCGTGGGATTGAGCTGCTTCAATGATATACATGAGCCATTGTTTTCATATGTACTACTTACTGATGAAAAATTTTTTATATATATATTTTTTTTTAATATTCGTTTTTGACATGAATACTTGTATAGTATTGCATTATATTTTTTATTTTATTTTTTTATTGACATTTTATTATTATTATTTTTTTTTTTGACTTGAATACTTTGTTAAGTATTATATTTATTTTTATTTTTTGATTGACATATTATGATTACTATTTTGTTTGACACAAATATTTACTTTGTAAAGTATTATATTTTTATTTTTTTTTGATTACTTAATTATTGTAAATGTGAGGACTATGTGGGTTATTATTATTATTTTCTCCTCCTTTTTACAGTAATTTTCAACGTTGTCTGACAGTTTGAGTACTTTTGCGGCCTACCCAAATGTCTTTTCTTTGGTATTGTTCGTCATGTCATTGAGCTCCTTAGTGGTTTTTAAGTTGAGCTATTCGACTATTGACAAATGCTTGCACTGACTGGACAGGTCCACTCAAATATGTTTGGTTCTTTCTTCAAAAGACCACTACAGACACTAAGCTGCATGGTCCTCATATAGAATAATGTGAATGCGAGAACTATGTATGTCGTTATATTCATGTAGATTTTATGATTGTCTGGCAGTTTGAGTATTTTTTGCGGCCTACTCAAATGTCCTTACTTTGGTATTGTTCGTCGGTTCGTTGAGCACCTCAGAGTTCTGAGTTGAGCTTCGCGATGACTGACAAATGCTTGCACTGTCTGGACAGGTCCACTCGAATTCGTGTGTTGCTTTCTTCATAAAGCTCATCCCAGACATAAACGTACATGGTTCTCATAGGATCTAACCAGTCCACATTGTATGGATTTGAACACTAAAAGAGACTTTGACCTCTGAGTTTGTTTCGGTGTTTCTTCTCAGGGTAGTCAGCTAGGAAACACCGGCCTCATCTAGCTTAAACTGACAAAAAAACATTGACGTGTAAAAGTGTTCCTTGTAACCTATTTACTGAATAAACATCATTTATCATTTAATCGGCAGACTTTCAGAAAAAAGATTAAAGATAAAAAGTTGTCGGAGTAAAAAGTATCAATAACTAATTATCAGACACGTGGATTGGACCACAGATGAGCGCTGTTGGCGGCTCATTTCATTTGCAAAAGATTATTTTGATTGAAATGATAACGGTGTTGCAATAGTACTGCAAAGTTGCCATCGTTATTTCTTCTTCTTCTTCTTCGTCGTTCCCGCACTGCTGAGGAACGCGACCACATACGACGCGGCAC
This sequence comes from Polia nebulosa, assembly GCA_951329385.1. Taxonomy (NCBI): domain Eukaryota; kingdom Metazoa; phylum Arthropoda; class Insecta; order Lepidoptera; family Noctuidae; genus Polia; species Polia nebulosa. The sequence continues at coordinate 1,406,323 of OX589592.1, read as the reverse complement.
CAAGTTTTGCGGTCTTCTGCAATGTGGATCGTTACTTAATTAACCAGAAAATCTTTATAAAAGTGTATGCAATGTCTTTACCGTATCCAGTCACAGCGACGGAGACTAATTTAATTTTCTTTTCTTTCTACTGTCTGAAGACTAGCGCACACGCACTCATAGTGACATACTAACACACCCACACACACACACACACACCACACATGCACACACACACACACATGCACACACACACACACATGCTGACTGTACCTTTATATTATATTTATTATGTACAGTCTGTTGTCAACATTATCTAACCCACCCTAAAACAAACGAATTTGGACCCTCTGCATGTAACATTAAGGTTTATTCAAGTTATATGAGCTTATCAGACAAGTGCTCGAGGATTTGATGAACAAATACAATAATAATACAGACACGCAAATTTGATCTTTAAAACGTTAGCATTAGGTTATATTTTATAACTATTTTTTATAATATGATAAGTGTAATAGCTTATTATAATGATTGAGTTCAAGTAATTCTGGTCTCGTGGTCTGTGTATAGGACTGAGAAAAACAAGTTTCGAGATCAAATCCTGCGACAAAGATATTGTTTTGCTTTCAAAACGTGCTGTACGAGCAATCTATAGGTTAAGGTCAAGAGTTTCTTTACGAGAAATTTTCAAAGAGATTGGAATTCTCACGGTGGCATCTCAATTCATTTTTGCAAACATATTATACATTAGACAAAATATACATTTGTACAAAAAGACCAGTGATATCCACAATTTTAACACCAGAAATAAGTATAAACTTCATGTTCCTTCCCACCGTGTTCGTAGGGTTCATGGTTCGTTTGAGGGTCTCGGTATCGAATTTTACAATAAGCTACCCCGTTCTTTTCTTGACTTGCCTTTTAATGCATTTAAAACTAAAATTAAATCTAGTCTCTGTTCGAAAGCATACTATTCCATCAACGACTACTTAGAAGATAATAATAGTTGGTCGCTGTGTTGAACGCAAGACAATGTTACACTTGATGTTCTTTCTCCATATTTAGCTTATGGTTATAACAGATTATATGAGTTCATATAATAATTGTCTACCAAATTTAGTGTGATGGCCCTAGTTCATCACTTGTGGCTTCGAATCACAGCCCTTTGATAGTTTCAATCTTTGTTCTTGTAAGCAGGCACACCAGTTATGTATGGAGGCTTCTTTAATTTGGTTTAGTGTTTATGCTTGAGTTGGTTTTTAATGGCATGATTGAGTGTGCTAGCTGGCAAGTGGCGGATTATTTTATTTAATTTTATGATTATATTTTAGACGGCATATATTTATTTTTCTGTTTTACATAATGTTAAGATTGTTGCTTAGAATTATATATGTTCATGTACTTAAGGTTCGCTTTTGTTTGCAATAATGGAACGGTGTTTTAAAATAAAGGTAACAAACGTCTTTACTCAATGATGATTTATTTGCGACTGTTTCTACATCTAACTACATGCATTAATATGAACTGGACATACCGCCCACCAAAACATTAGTTTTAAATCTATACTTAATGTACACTAATAATACATGTTATGCAAATCGAACAATGAATGGACTGTAAATATTTGTAACTTAACTTGTTATAAATTTGATTTAATCATCAGGCTTCAACTCAAATTATTCATTTAACCGCCCACCATAGCTCACTAACTTATTGGTTCTTTAGGGAGCGGTATCAATTTATATAGGGGCCTCTTTAACTCCTTGTTCCCCATAGTCTGGACTGTTACTACTCTTACGAGATTGTCCTTTCCAGGATGTATTTGTTTCACCCGTCCCAACAACCATTTCGTAGGGGGCAGATTATCTTCCTTAATAATAACGACATCTCCAATAGCAGGCTCTTGAACCTTCACTTGCCACTTGTATCTTTGTTGGAGTGTATTAAGATACTCTGTACGCCATCTATGCCAGAAATCTTGAGTCATTTTCTGAATAATTTGCCACCTAGTTAAAAGACTGACTGGTTGGTACTCGTAGCATGTGTCAGGGACCGAAATCAAGGGCTCACCTACTAAAAAATGCCCTGGAGTAAGTGGCATCGTAGTATTGTCCATTTGAAACAGGGGGCGAGAGTTGAGACACGCCTCAATTTGTGCTAAGAGCGTAGACATCTCCTCGTAGGTCAGTTTTGTATCCTTATTTATTCTGTAGAGGTGTCTTTTAGCAGACTGAATTCCAGCCTCCCATAGGCCTCCACATGTGGGCATCCTAGGTGGTATGAAGTGCCATATTGTGTTATCATTAGCCAGAAGTTCAGCCGCTTCCTTAGCGATATTATTCTTTCCCTTCAGGAACAAGTCCTTCAATTCCTTGGCAGCGCCGACGAAATTGGTGCCGTTGTCGCTCCATAAGTTCGAACAGTGGCCTCGGCGCACCACAAACCTTCGAAATGCGGCTATAAAGGCTTGTGTTGTTAGGTCTGTGACCGCTTCTAAATGGATCGCGCGAGTGGCCATACATATAAATAAACAGATATAGCCTTTTGTTGCATGGTGTCCGCGTCCTCTTGATGTCCTTATCAATACCGGTCCAGCGTAATCAACCCCACTATTCATAAATGGCCGATGTTGATTAACTCGAACGGTAGGCAATTGACCCATGAACTGGGTTTTTACCTTCGCTTTATCTAAAATGCAGGTTTTACAGTTGTGAATACATTTTCTTACGGCAGACTTCAAACTTATTACCCAGTATCTTGTTCTCACAAACGCCATCATAGCTTGTATCCCACCATGTAGTGTTCTAAGATGAGCTTCTTGAACTAATAACTTAGTTATATGCTGACTACATGGTATTACAATCGGGTGTTTTGTAATTTCAGCTATGGATGCATTTTCTAACCTTCCTCCCACTCTTATTATCCCGTTTTTATCTAAAAAAGGGGCGAGTGTGATAAGAGAACTTCCTTTCTTTACGCTTCCACCCTTTTGTAAATCTTTAATATCCTTCGCATAGACTAAGTCTTGATAATACTTTATACATAATTCTAATACTTTGTCTAGCTCATTAACTGTTAAGTATGTTTCCCTTATTTCTTTATCTCTTTTTGTAAATCTTCTGCAGTAAGCTAATATTCTTTTCATTCTCGAAATTGAAGAAAAATGTTCCCAGATTGGATTGACTTCTAAATTTGTGTGAAATGATGAACTCTTCAATTCTAATTCAGTTTGAGGGATTTCATATGTTTGTAGATCGAGATTTTTATGTTTTAACCATACAGGCCCAGTCCACCATAAGTCAAAAGAAGCCAAGTCGCTTGCTTTTACGCCTCTTGTAGCGATATCGGCTGGATTATCTGTAGACTGAACGTGTTTCCATCGGTCATTGTCTAGTATCCGTGTTATATCTGCCACTCGGTTCGCAACAAATGTACGCCAACGAGTTGGTTGAGATTGCAACCATGACATCACGACCATTGAATCAGTCCACGTAAAGATTTTGTTTTTAGGTATTTTCAACAGGTCTACCAGATCATGGATTAACTCTGCTAGTAATGCTGCGGCGCATAATTCCAATTTAGGAATTGAGATTTGCTTCAACGGCGCAACCTTAGTTCGAGATGCGATGATTGTGATATGAACAGTGTCCTCTTCAATAATTTTAAGGTAAGTAACAGCAGCATATGCATGCGTAGATGCATCTGCAAAACCATGCAACTCGATGTTTGTATAATTGATCGGTGTAGTTTTAAACCAGCGTGGTATTGTTATGTTTTGAAGGTGTGTTAATTCTTTTCTATATCTCATCCACTCATCTATCAACTCTGACGGCAGATCGTCATCCCATCCCATGTTACATAGCCACAGTTTTTGTATAAAAACTTTAGCGTTGATGATCACTGGTGACAGCCATCCAAATGGGTCAAACAGCCTTGCTACATCAGATAGAATAGATCTCTTCGTTACGGGACATCGAACTTCAGGTAAGTTAATTGTGAATTTAAATGTATCATCCTTCCTATCCCATGTCAATCCCAGAATTTTTATAACTTTATCTAGCTTTATCTCTATTCCATCCTTCGTACTGTTTGTACTATCTCTCTCTTGTAAATACTTTAATACTTCTTCCGAATTACTAGACCACTTTTGCATTTTAAAATTCCCCTTACTTAATATCACCTTTATTTCCTCACACATTTTCTTTGTTTTTTCTTCAGTTTCACTTCCCGACATCAAATCATCCATATAAAATGAATTTTTAATTACAGGTGCTGTATTAGGATACTCAAGTGCTTCATCATCAGCAAGCTGTTGTAACGTTCGTACAGCTAAATAGGGTGCTGCAGCTGTACCAAAGGTCACAGTCATCAAGTTGAAGCTGTCTAGTTTTTCTTCAGGGTTATCTCGCCAGACTATGCGTTGTAAATTTGTGTGATCTGGTGTCATATCAATCATTCTATACATCTTAATTATGTCTCCTACTACACATATTTTATGTGTTCGCCAAGTGATAATTAAGCTTCGTAAATCAGGTTGCAATACAGGTCCAATCATCATGGTGTCGTTCAAAGAATGACCATTAGAACCCTTCGCGGACGCATCATAAACTACTCGAACCTTTGTTGTGTCCTTGTCTTCGCGTATTACAGCGTGGTGAGGAAGATAGATTGATCTGTTGTCATCGTTTGGGTCAGATTTTTTCAAATGACCCATCTCCATGTACTCATGAACTACTTTAGAATAATCTGACTTTAAACTCTGAGAATTTTGTAATTTCTTCTCCAATTGTTTGAATCTATAAACAGCTTGTTGTTTCGTATCTCCACATAATTTCAGTGTTTCTTCTATTCCTTGCCGCAAAGGTAAATGCACTGTGTATTTTCCGTTCACTCTTTTAGTTGTATTTTTGTAAATCTCTTCACACATCTCTTCTTCTTTTGTAAGTAGTTGTCTTTTCTTGTATAAACCTACTTCGATTTCCCAGAATTTTCTTAATAAATCATTGTCTTCTGATACCATACTTGTCACATGTAGTGTTGTTATTTTGTGTTCGTCGCTAATCAATTTGTCTTCTCTTTGACCTGAAAGTATCCACCCCAAACGTGTTTTCTGAGCCACTATGCCATCAGAACATCTTACTAAACCAACTTCTATAATTTTACAAAAGATGTCTGCACCGAGTAATATATCAACTCTGCCTGGTGTGTTATACGTAGGGTCAGCCAATAGTAGTTTTTGGAGTTCTGGCCAGTTTATCGTGATGTGTTTTGAAGGCAATCTAGCAGATAGTGATTTCAAAACATAAGCCTTCACTTGAATAACTTCCTTTCTATTATATTGCGAAGTAACTGACAGGTCAACTACATGTTTTATTGGAACCAAGTTTCCTTCTCCCACTCCGGAGACTACCCCATTGATGCTTGTCCTCTTCAATCTCAAGAGTTCAACTACTCTTGACGATATAAATGAAGCCTCTGAGCCTTGGTTAATCAATGCCCGAAGTACATGTGTTTTGCCGTCGCTTGATGTGACATGTACTTGTGCTGTTGCCAATAACACTTGACGACCAGTTTGTTCTTTAGAGAAATGTGCGCTTGTGACCTTCTCTGTTTGTTCTTCTTGTTTATTACTCTCTTCTGTCTCACTCTCTTGTGTTTTTTCTTTTGTTTCATGTAAGAGAGAATGATGTTTTCTTCCGCAGACTCGGCATTTCCTCTTTTGTTTACATTTGTAGACTATGTGATTCGGTATTAGACAGTTGAAGCAAAGGTTTTTGTTTTTCACAAATTCCCGTCGTTGTTGCACAGTTTGTTTTGCGAATTCTTTACAATTAAAGATGTAATGGTCACCCTTGCAATATACACAACAAGGTGATGAACTGCTAGTCGTGTGCGCAGAGTCACCTTTATCGTTCTCAGTATCCTTTGCTACGACATGATACGCTTTGTGACCTTGTGTCTTCTCTTTTGCAATAATTGTAGTAGTGATGGGAGCAATTAGCTCGAGCGTACGAAACTTAGACTCGAGGAACTTTTTTAACGCCTCCCACGTAGACAACTCATCGCTATTCTCCTTGTAAGCTTCCTCTTCCCAACTCTTTAACGTCTCTGAATCCAATTTCTGCGCCACTAGAAATACTAGGATAGGATCCCAAGTGGCGGTGTTTATTTCCATATTATTCAGACTGTTGATGCATTCTACAGAATTATCGAGCAAAGCTTTAATTTGTGTAGCTGACGGGTTGCTTATCTTTTTCTGAAAGCAAAATTTCTTTAAAACTGACGACACAATCATCTTTTTGCTACCAAAACGTCTTTGAAGTAGTTCCCATGCAGTTGCATAATTACTTTCCGTAATTTGAATATGTCGTAATAACATCTCTGCCTCTCCGGCAACACTAGTCTTTAAATAATGCAACTTACGCACATCGCTAATAGTAGTGTTATGTACGAGTGCTGTAAATATATCCTTATACGTAGGCCACTCTTCATATTTGCCTGAAAAAGTAGGTAGCTGTATTCTTGGTAGCTTAGCAAACGGTAGCTGGCCATCGTGTGATGAAGTAGACAAGTTGGACGCTTCTAATAATCTGTGTTGTGACTCCAAGTTTGTTAGGAGATCGGTTAAATCCGCTTGTAAACAGAGATACATTTCTTCGTAGGTATAATATTCTTCATTAAGAAAGTAAGGCAACACGCCCCGATGTTCTCGTGGTGTACACTTCATTAGGCTGCCATGCGTTTGCTTAAACGAATCCCAATATTCATCTATGGTTTTTAATCTTGCTTTAACATAACCTGCTGTTAATCGCTGTTTCGGGCACTTTTTTATGTTAACTTGTGCTTTCCGTATCATACCAGCCACATCTTCTAACGTTGACAAGTATTTTGATTGTTCTGGAGTTGGTGACGTCATTTTGCAGAATTAAAATAAATATTCCACGTAGTATTTCGCACAAACACGTTCAATACGTTACAATGTCTTAAAAAACGATATTATAAGTTATAGTCTTCACACACTAATGACTTGTAAACAACTTCGATTCTTATCTAAGGAATGCGGTCCTCTAATTGTTTTCGCGCACCGAGTCCGCAAGCCGTTCCATTCACTAATTAATCCGGCGATGGACCATATGTTCATGTACTTAAGGTTCGCTTTTGTTTGCAATAATGGAACGGTGTTTTAAAATAAAGGTAACAAACGTCTTTACTCAATGGTGATTTATTTGCGACTGTTTCTACATCTAACTACATGCATTAATATGAACTGGACAATATAGATTCAAGTTCTTAAAACTTAACAGACAGATGTGTTGCTGGGGAGTTTGTTGGCCACTTCTTCTTCACAGCTAAAACACTAGGAAGTGGTGACGGGCGGGCGTTTTTTGGGGGACTGTCTTTATGTAGAACTTTGACGTTCAAAAAGTGCTGGTTCTCAGCCTAGTTTGAATAAATGACTTTTGATTTGATTTGAATATAGAATTTATAATCCAAAACTATTTCTTGTATTATTTGCAAGAACTACAGACTATACATAAACTTTTTTTAATTTTAATATTTTCACATTACTTGTAAGTGGGTAGTTGAAAAATAAATATTCGTATTCATTGTAAAGCTGGTATTCAAATGCTACTATGGGGTGATTATTTAAAATACAAAATAATTTGCACGAGGAGAAGATGGCTGCTCGTGCTGTGCAAGAATAAACTTTATGATAGTATACTATATCGTTCATTTTTTTTAGAATATTGCATCTAGCATTACAACTAAGATCAAATTTCAATGCGGCTTATAAGAGTTGTGTTGGTCTTGTGGTCATTAAGGTAGTGCGATGTTCATCGTTGTCTACGTTCGAAACCAAGTTTAACCTAAATTTAGATATTTTATTACACTTTTTTACATTTCTTTAATAGACGACGTAGGGTATTGTCTTTTTAAACGGGCAGTTTGTATAGAAATAAAACTAAAAAATTGCAAGTTTAAGGGCTGATTTTTCAATAGTCAGATAACTTTTAACTGAGGAATAAAAATGGCATTTTGACAGTTTTTGTATAGAAATTATGTCAAACCGCAATTTTTCTTCCTCAGTTAAAAGTTATCTGACTATTGAAAGATCAGCCCTAAAGTGTTTATTATTTCATTAAAACACTTAAAGTAAGATAAAGTAAGTAAATGCTCATATATTTCCAAATTAATATACTTTTTATATTAGTATGCCATATAAACATTAAAAAGGCATGCTTATGCTTAAAAGTTTGTTATCGAGAAAATGAATTCATCTGTGAAATGCTTTACGAATTTATAGCTGCCTTTATGTAGTGAATAAACATGTTATTTAAATAGAAAAAAAAACTATTTATAACAATAACATCACCACATAATCTGCAACATTTTAATGTGCCCCCTGCTATAACTTGTTGTAAGCGGCTACGCATACCGCGCACCATGTTCCAACACAAATCTTTGCCTCTCATGTGCTCCCAAGTCGATGTCACGACCTCAGCCAAGTTGTGTTTGTTTCGCACTTCCGTTGTGTCCCAATTTAAAACCATTTGACCCCATAGATTTTCTATAGAGTTCAAATCAGGACTTTTAGATGGCCAATTAATAACTGTCACACCTTCTTGAGCAGCTAACCATTCCCGCACAATGCCTGCACGATGGATGGAGCAGTTATCGTGCATGAAATAAATATGTGACGTTGGATAGGCAATTCACACAGTCGGCAGCATGACGTCACGCAGAATCTCCAAATACAAACTGCTATTAAACCTACCACCAACTGCCACCAATTCACCAGGTCCCATGGACGACATCCAGCCCCAGTAGCCCAGGGTTATTCTACCGCTGGTTCTACAAGGTAGCAAGCACTTCTCGGTGTAACGTTCTCCTTTCCTCCGCCATAAGATTTTACGTCCATCTTTGTCCAATTTAAATGATTTTTCATCAGTGAAGATCACAACATTTTCTTCCCAATTAAAATTTAAATATTCCTGGGCAAAACGAACCCTTTCTGCACGATGAGCAGGTTACAATGCAATTTTCTGTGCTGGTTTATAATTGTTTATCCCAGCAACGTGTAAATGCCTTCTCACTGTTTCCACTGAAATATTGTGATTTATTGCGGTTGCACGAATGGGCAAAAATGGATTTTCAACGTGGCTTGAAACAATAGCCCGGTGGCGTTCGAATTCGGGACTATACTTAATGGCTTTTGCTCCTGGACGAATCCGCTGAATATTTCCATTGTCTCCATAACGTCTTAGCCATAGCCTGACCGTATTTCTCTAAAACAAAAATAAACATTTTTGGAACCGTGTATGTAACTTGTAAGGAGTGAATGTAATGGTAAAATAGCCAACTACGCGTTCATTAATCACAATCAATAAAATAAAATAGGTACAAAAAAACACTTACTGCTATATTAAGTCGGCGACCAATCTCTCTAATTCCAACATTCTGCTCATGTAAAAATATTATTTTATGTTTGGTATAGTCGTCAAGTTGCGACATGATGCTATATTACAGCAAATTGCTTAAAAATACTTAACGAGTTAAACGATTTACAAATGTGTGTGCGCAGTCACTGCTATTAGGCGTAGTGTAACTTCTGTTACTAAGATGAATTTATGATCTACCTCACGAAGTAAATATGTTTTACTTCGCCATCAACCATTCCTGGTAAATATAAATTCTGTGAACTTAAAGTTTTTTAAATTACCCACTCGTTTACAAGATAAGTTATTAGGCGAAAATCATATTGGTCGTTCTTTAATATTGCAAGCAATGTTGTAGAAATGAAAACAAATTAAAAAAAGAAACTGATGTATAGGTGGACTGTGTTTTCGAACCCACATGCTGTTCGTCGTCAATCCAGCATCAAACCGTTAAGCCACAAGAACTTTGGGAATACGCGAAATTAAAGATTGGGGTGTAATTATGTAGTGTGACTTAAAAGCTTTTCAACTTTAATGTTAACGAGATAATGATTAAAATAGCTTAACAAAAACATATATAATGCCGGTGGCTCCGACTATGTTGGGTGGGTTTACCTTAACGTTACGTGTTAAAAATCAAATTTTTGTGTCTGTGTTATTATTGTATTTTTGTTCATCGAGTCCTCGAACACTTGTCTGCTAAGCTCATATAAATTAAATAAACCTTAATGTTACAGGCAGAAGGTCCAAAGTCGTTTGTTTTTAGGGTGGGTTAGATAATGTTGACAACAGTCTGTACCTACATCTATGTAACCTCTTCAAGTTTTTGAATTCTACCCTGTCTTATGCAATCGCTGCTCTTTTATATAATTCTGCAACGAAGTGCACGTGTCCAAACAGATCGCAACATGAGATCACATCAGTGTGTTTGTTGCTGGAACCGATACTGTAACGTGATGCTGCAACAATCCACTGTCTCTGGCAAGTGTCACTGGAGATTTTAGTTTCCAAATTTTGAGAATTTTACTTTTGTAACCCTCAGTGAGTTTTAAAACTGTTATGACAGATCGCAACATGAATATGACAGCAGTGTTTTTTTTTGCTGGAACCGATACTGTAACGTGATGCTGCAACAACCCACTGCCTCTGACAAGTGTCACTGGAGATTTTTGTTTTCAAATTTTGAGATTTTTCCTTTTGCCCTCACCCTCAGTGAGTTTTAATACTGTTATGAAATTTAGCTTTACTTTGTAACTATTATCTCTTGAAAAGCCACAATCAAATCACTACCCTGTGAAGTGATGAGGTTTTTGAATTGTTTCAGTTACAATAAGAAAGTTTAGGAGCTATTTATAACAAACCACAAAATTCCATAAATAGCCTCAATATAATCACGGTACAAAATATTGGCTTACACGTGGTTCTTAATTACAATTTAAAATTAATAATTAACGCTCGGGTCGGGCACTCGGACCCCATTGGTCCGAGTGCGCGATATTTCTCGCCGACTGATCGACACTTTACATGACCAGAAGGCTGCCTCGTTCTTTGCCCAAAGAATTAGCATTGCCATTCAACGTGGCAATGGTGCCAGTCTTCTGGGCACGTTTCCAGATGATAGCGATATGGAGAAGTACCTACTTCGACGCCTGAACGTATTTCGTTTTTGTATGTAATTATATGTACGTACTAAGGTTAATATTTTTAGTTTTAGTGTGGATATAGTTTAGTATTTTATAAATATGTAAAGTTCTTTATTTGAAACTAGCACTTCACCCGCGACTTCGTCCGCGTGGATTAATAAAATTATAGCCTAACACTCACAAATAACGTGGCTTTTTATAGGTAAAAAAAAATCAAAATCGGTTAAGTAGGTCCAGAGATTACCCCCTACAACCTCACAAACTCACAAATTTTACCTCTTTATAATATTATCAAAAAATACCAAAAAATTGTGAAGCATAAAATATATTAGGGGCACGTTGAAATCACATTGGCCGTACTTTTCAAGTGATATATTTTTAAAATCCGTCTCTTCTTGGCACTACCTAAAGAGAATAGTAGGCCGGTTTTCTCTTCTCTCACTTCTGCTTTTTTCAAACATCAATACCGAACTTCAAAAAACCATTAAGTTGGTTGCCCTGATGCCAAACCCACACTCCGATAGTATCAGTCTGGCCCGGGGCCAACTTGTCCCAACTCTACCATGCCCTGTCAAGCCTATACCAGGAGCTACGACGAGGCAGACGGTTTAATTGAAACAGTGATGTTAAAACTGTTCCATTGTGTGATGCGGCGGAATAAGTAAAGAAAGAAAGAAAATACGTTTATTTACGGTAAAAATGACGCAAAAAACAGAGAATCACAACAAAAAAAGAAAAGCTGGGGGTAAATATGTGTCACATCCACGCAAAACGGCCATCGCTCAGCTTAGTGCTATGACCCTATGCAAGACAGAGCCCCAGCGCTGGTTAAACCTAAATTATTCACAACAATCACTAAAAAATGGAGCAAGATAATTCTTCTTATATCATTACAAAAAAAAAAATTTAATGAAAAATCCCCAGTCCAGTCCACAGTCCCAGTTTAAACTTACCCTCAGCCAAACGGATTGGGATGAAACATTACGAATGAATTAAAACGTTAATGGTATTTATACAGAATTTGATAAGAAATTACAAATCACTTTAAATAAAACAATCCCTTAAAAGCGTATAAAAACCAAATGCAATAAAAGAAAACCTTATTTAACTGTAGGTTTAAAAAAAAGCATGTGAGCACAAAAGATTGTTAAGATCTGTACCTAACCTACCTATGTTCAACAAATAAAATATTTGTATTTGAAAAAAAAAAACACATTTTTAGAAAAGACCGATAGCAAAATGTTTTGTAATGTAGTAGTGAGGGTTGAGGTCCGGTACGGACCTCAACCCGAATAACGCTAAAAAAAGAACCTTAAAAAAAGAACCCGATACGGAGGTACCGACTACCATCGACTTACAATTTTGGCGGCGGAAAAAAAGTGACGTCCGATGAATGATGAAGAAGCGGGGACCGAACGGTCCGAATGCAGCGCGAGTCGCTCGCCGCCGACCAACCGCCGCTCGCTGCGCCGTCCTCGTTCACTCATGACGTATTCGATGATTTATTTAATTTAGAAGAGCGCATACACGCCGCTAGATGGTGTGCCGTATTGCATGTTTTGTATTGCGCCGATAGATGGCGTTAACACAAAATATTAAAAAACCATTATTTAACGTATAAAAAAATCTTAAAGAAATGTGTTAAATTATCAAAAAAAAATATATATATTAAAGAAATGAAACAATCGCAAAACAAATCAAAAACCATGTGGAATATAATTAAGAGTAACCTTATACTTAATCAAACACATTGCCAACTAAGGGTACTTTTCCATAGATGTGCGGGATAGCTAAGCGGTGTGCGAGGAAAAGAACTACCTACCAATGGGATAATTCATTTTCCTAGCTTAGCTTAGATGGTGGGAAAGGGCCAGCGGAGCCGGATTATAAATGCCGTACTAAAAATATTACCTTACGTTGTAAAAATAACAAAATCATAAGTAGACCGGTCTCAAATATTTTCAACGAATTCGTTGCTTTGGTCGGCGAACCACTGTATGACGCATCGAACACGTCATGCCCAGATAATCCAGTCCTCAGACCATCAATAAATTCCTTATTTGTACAACCTGTCACGGAGCGTTAAGTTTATAATATCATACGCAAAATGAAGAACAAGCGGAGTGCTGGAGTGGATGAAATACCGCCTTTGTTAATTAAAAAATGAATTCAGGAACTGACACCACCGATAACCAAACTAATAAATAAATCATTTGACGATGGAATCTTTACGGAAATATTAAAAGAAGCTAAATTGCGACCGATATTTAAAAAAGGTGGCAAACCACAATATCCATATTCCTATCGACCAATAGCTCTTCTGCCCGTTATATCTAAAATATTTGAAAAAAGAATGGCCTTTAGAATAAACAACTTTTTGGAAAAATTCAGTCTTTTAGATATGAACCAGTTCGGTTTTAGACAAAAAAGATCGACGATTCTCGCGATATACAATTACGTGCAAGAAATATATAAATATATCAATGACCAACAGTGGCTTGTTCCTAGACATGACCAAAGCATATGGCAAAGTTTCCCATAGCATATTGTTACAAAAAATATACGGTACAGGAATCAGAGGTACGGTCTACAAATGGCTAGTGTCTTACCTAAACAATAGAAGTCAACAGATCGAAATAGAATACTATATCAAACAAACAAAAGAAATAGAAATAGTAAAAGCGAGGACTAAGATTATCAACCACTCCATTCCCCAAGGCAGCGTGATAGGGTGTATATTATTCATAATATACATAAACGACCTACCTAAAATAATACAAGCTAAATGCATTCTATTCGCAGACAATGTATCCTTAGTTTTTAAAAGTACCGACAACCCTCAAACCTTGACCTATATCGAAAATTGCTACAAAATTGTTAAAACTTGGTTAGAGAAACACAACCTCGAAATAAATACAAACAAAAGTAACTTGCTACAATTTAGGACATACCAACGAAAACCGCTAAACATTGACACCCTCATTAACAACCTAAATATTCCCAAAAGAGATAACCGTACGCTTCTTGGTTTAACATTGGACAATAATTTGACATGGAAAAAACATATAGAAAACCTAAAAACAAAATTATTGGGATTTATATATGCATAAGTAAATTAAAGAGCAACACTAACTATGAGACTACGCTATCAACGTACTATGCCTATGCTTATGCATGGTTTAACTATGGCATAATACTGTGGGGTGAAAGTACAGATTTCAGCGACATCTTCATTATGCAAAAAAAATGTATACGCATCTTTATGAACTTATAACAAGGGGATAGCTGTAAGCCATATATTATAAAAAATAAAATTCTAACGCTACCCTCTTTGTACATTTTACAAATAGCTACGTTTGTGCATAAACATAGAGATTACTTTCAATCAAACATAGAATCAAACCAGACATATAGCCGACGAAACAAACATTTATTAATTACACCAAGACCAAAATTAAAAACTATTAAATCCCCCCCCCCCCCCCCACTATAGAATCGCGACAATTTCGAAATTCGATTTTTTTTTTATTGCTAAATTTGTTAAAAAATTAAGAAAAGAGCAGCTTATTTTATACCAAATTAAAATCTATCTTAATAGCAAAATGCTACTACACAAAAGATGAATTCATGACCGATAAAACGTTAAAGATGAAGGTAGTTTGCATTTTTGATCACCACAGTACCTTATCAGATCATTACCGAACAAACTAGCGATATCCGCGTTGAAGTCACCCATCACAAAGACACTTTCATCTTCGCAATCTTCTATTAACGAGTTAATTACACCAAGGCACTCTGTAAATAGCGGTAAGTTATCCATGCACTCCGTGGGCATATACACAGACATAACTAGAACACTTTGCTCCGGTAGCCGTATACGTACTGCAACGATACGACGCGAGTCACATTTGATCGGCGTGACCTTTGTAAACAAACACTTTCTCCACAACACAGCTACACCTCCGTATGGACGACCACGTAGTGGTCCCTTCGTAGTGTCAACTGATGATATGCCGTAATATTCAAACTCGGTATTTATTTGGCCTAGGAAATCGATGTCATTTCTGGCAACAACCATGTTTCTTGCAACGTAATAATGTCATATTTAGCACATAGTTCTGTCACACATTTAAATGATCTCTTTATGCTTTCACAGTTGAAAGATACAATTTTTACTTTACTGTGGTTGTGTAGGTCCATTAGATGTTTTGATTTTAAACGTCCTGAATACAATTCCATCGGGCCAGAAATCCTCACGTAGATTAGTTTCTAGACATTTCTTTTTATTTATTTATTTATTTTATTTATTTGTATAACAATTGCTTGCTGCACTTACAGTAAACACCAAAGCGCGCAGCAAGCCAACAATATAAATTTAACTAAAAAACTTCATGCAAACATTTAACATAAATTTACTGCTATACATAAATATGTCAACATCTGGCTCCTGAGCAATTAGGGCGTTCAGCAGATTGATCGCTTGGGTTGTGGGAGCATATCGCGCAGTATCGGTACTCACTGGTGGAGCCGCGAACAGGCAGCGCGAGGCACAGGCACGCGACTGCTTCAGCCGGTCAGGAGCAAACAAAGAACAGCGAGCTAGAGTAGTCGCGTCATCGATCTTATTATTGAGCAATAAGTAGTAGTGCATCAAAAGCGCACACTTGCGTCTTAATTCCAACGTGTTGATGCCTACCATTCCAGCAACAAACAGAGACGGATACAGATAGGGATAATACCCATATATTTTTTTATATAGGTAGCGAGCAAATTTTCGTTGAACCCGTTCTATCATGAGCTTATATTTTTGCTCATGTGGATCCCACACCAGCGCATTGTATTCGAGTTTGCTACGTACAAACGAATAATACAGAGTGAGTATGACATTCCTGTCTTTAAACCTACTTGCCTGTCTCATAACAAAACCAAGTGATTGGAAGGCCTTACAACAGATATTATTAATGTGCTGATTAAAGGTCATATTCACGTCTAAGGTCAGTCCAAGATCTTTTATTTCGTTAACGCGCTCCAGAGTGACACCTGATACGTGGTAGTTATGCTGAATAGGCGCACGCGAACGAGTAAAAGAAATAGTCTTGCACTTAGAAGTATTAAATTCTAAGTGATTGACTTCACTCCATTTTACCACCATATCGATGTCCCTCTGCAGCGCCTCACAGTCATGCTCACTATTAATACCCAAGAATAATTTCAGGTCATCCGCAAACATGAGACATCGTGCCGTTCTGATGACCTTCGGCAGGTCATTAGCCATTACAATAAACTGCGTAGGCCCCAGGGTGCTACCCTGGCTTACACCAGAACAAGTTACATAAGGGACAGATTTATGCCCAGAGATTTGAACATACTGAAAACGGTTAGTGAAATAGCTCAAAAAGAGTTGAAGCAACTTCGGGGTAAATCCTATTGCAGATAATTTTCTAAGTAGTACGTCATTTCGGACACGATCGAACGCCTTTTTAAAGTCAAAGTAAGCCACGTCAACTTGCTTATTTTTATCCATTTCGGTGACAGCAAAGTCTACAAAATTAACGTGGTTTGTCACAGTGGATTTACCAGCTCTAAAACCATGCTGACACTCGGCTAGTTGGGTCTTGATCTGCCTGGTGATGTACCTATTCAGTATTGACTCAAAGACCTTACCGAAGGCTGACAGGACCGCAATAGGCCTGTAGTTGGCCACTTTTGACCTGGTGCCACCCTTGGGTACAGGAGTAACCCGTGAAATTTTCCACTCTGCAGGATAAGTAGCTGTTTTTAAGGCTAAGTTATAGACAAATAGAAGTGGCTCTCTAAATATTTCCAAGCAGTCTTTAAGAATAAAGGGTGGAATTCCATCAGGTCCTGGAGATGAATGGGCTTTTAGGCGGCGGATTGCTACTGATATGTCTGCTGAATCAATTACATCTATGGTAATCCGCGAAGAACACAGTGGGTCAGTTGCCTCCAGCCCAGCGTTGGCTGCAGATAGAACAGGGTCACACGGCAGAAACACTGAACTGAAGTATTCAGCAAAAGCATTTGCTGCGTCTACCCCATCCACGATCCGTCC
Source organism: Polia nebulosa (assembly GCA_951329385.1). Taxonomy (NCBI): domain Eukaryota; kingdom Metazoa; phylum Arthropoda; class Insecta; order Lepidoptera; family Noctuidae; genus Polia; species Polia nebulosa. Next base: position 1,389,191 of record OX589592.1, on the reverse strand, counting down.
ATCATATTCAAACTCAGTGCACGTTTGTCTAGGAGCCTGCTGACCTTTCACAAAATTCCAAAAACTTTTAGGATCCCTCTTTATATCTGCCTCCGTTCGCCGGATATATTCGTTGTAAGTCTGACCGATTAACTCTTTAGCTCGCTGCCTGTAAAATTTGTATAATTCCTGATTGAACTCTAATTTAAACTGCTTGAATTTTTTTAAATGAAAATATTTATCTTTTAAAGTTTTAATTATGACGGGTGTAAACCACGTCGGATACTGGTACTTCGAATTTTGCTTTTTTCGTTTTTTTTTTGGTACATACTTATCAAAAATCTCATGTAACTTGCTGTAAAGTAATGTCACAGCTTCGTCAACCTCTTTTAGTGAAAACATGTCGTCCCACTTTATTAAATACAACTCACCATATAAAGATTGGAAATCAACTTTACGGAAGTTCCATTCTGTCGGAATAGTATAGCCATCACAAACCGGATAGCGAGGCGCGCACGCCATACGACCCCGCGGCTGCACCGCACACTTACTTCGCACACTCACTGATAGTGGCGGGTGATAGGCATCAGCCGGGACTACTGGCTCCGCGTCACCACTTACATCAATCGTCTCAACGTCCAAACTGCTCAGCACCAAATCTAAAATCTTACCGAATTTATTGCAAACGGACAAAACTTTTCTATCGACATCTCAAATGACTTGAAGTTTGTTGCATTTTTAGGTATCAGCATTTCCACGCTAAATATATTTTGACCGTTATCTTTCATGTAGGTCTCAATATCCCCCGTTGTACAGTCGTTCTGAAAACGGGATACGTATATTTGAACTATGTGATCAGCAGCTTTTAATGACGCACTCACATTAGTACCTCTTCGATTTTTAATGTTCGTTTTATGTTGAGTCGATATATTAGTCAACTGTTGTCGCTCGGCTATTCGGGGTCGTTTTCGTCCATAGGAAACTGTCTGGAATCCTTCATTGTCGTCTTCATAAGTACGCTTTAGGGCGTTAGAGCTCCTGTTTGATGCCACGTCTCGGTAGGTAGGCTCGAGTGCAGGTGACTGGTGCAACGTAAGCGAGGGCCCGGGTTCGTTTCGGACCCCAGCAAGTGTTTTTCTCATTTCGGGTGTATTTATAGTGCTCATAGTTGAAACCAAAGCGTAGTCCTCAGTCCCAGACCACACCGTTGGTTCGCGCCTCGCGGTCCTCGCAGAAAGTACTCGCCTTTATCCTACCTCCATGTTTCGAGAATTCTGGTTTTTGAGCACAATCAATTCATCACTTAATTTGCTGATGTTTTCTTCAAACGTACTTTTCATAGTTATAATTTCCGTTTGTAATGAAGCCATTGTTTTTAGTACGCTAGACACATCTAAATGGTCGAAGGTTACGGGGGGTACTTTGCTTAAATCTTTAGCGACGAAACACGGCAATTTTTCTTGTTCTGTTTCCTTGATCACCTTAATGATATCTATAATATTGTAAGCATTCTTCTTATCACCTTTGCGCACTATTTTCTTTGTGCCAGTTGCCTCATATAGCAATGATTTTGCGTTTTCAATTTCTTCTTAAGTGTACCAGGAACTGCATATTTTTATTAAACTTAACTCATCCATTAGCTCACATTTTGCTGTTAGGAAAGTCAACACTTCGCTAATTATAAGGTTGCAAACACAAGGCATTTCGACACTGGAATGCCACTGAAATACGGAAAGGCTATGCACGCGCGTCCTGCGCCGGCGTCGCTTCGCGCCAGACTGAAAAAAACCAAAAGTTTATATTTTTATTTTTATAAAATATGCGAAATTTAACACTAAATATGGAAAATTTTCATAAGTTGACAACACTCCACCGACCGGCGTAATCTTTTAATTTTTACCTATTTTTATTTCAAACGCACTATTTAGCAAAACATCAAAAACACCGTCTCACTCAGGCGGCTTCTTTGACACAAAACTGAACTTTGTCGAGCGCTCAGTGTTGCCTATGACAAGTTTTTCTTTCATTTCTTTCATTGAGGAAAAATAATAATCTAGTATCCATTAAATGATTATTTGTATGATGTGTATGCAGTACGATACCATAGTACCCATCAGAATCGGACAGGGCTTTTGTTACATGCTGTCTATTAATATAATATTTTATTATATTTTTTAAATATTTTTTATTATATCATTATAAAGTCAAAAGTTTCATTAAACAAAGCTGATTTACGACTTTAGTTTCTTAGAACGGTAGGTGAACACAATAAAACTAAATAAAAATAAGTCAGAAAGTCACTTTATTGCTTAGTAGGAAATAGACTAAGGGGTCTTTACCTTCATTACAAAAAAAAATCTTGTAGTTTTTTCTTCACAAGTTTGGTTACGATTGTGTGTTCTTTGCAGGTCTTCTAATCTTTTTGTATTTTTTTTTATTTAACACCTTCATTTGAAAACAGTTAAAGCAGTGTTGGGTTCAAAAGATATATCTTTTTGATAAACACCAAACTTTTAATTCAGTATTCCGAAAGCACATTCAACTACTGAACGTGCTCATGAAAGATGCTAGTTTTAAATGTGCACGATCATTTGTTCTGTGTCTGGGTGTAATTTATCTATAATATGTATGTATTTAGAAATATACAGTATGGATTCGACATATGGTCAATAAATGAAATCACGAGTTATACTCGTCCACAGAAGTATAACAAAATTTATTATTAAATTAAAATTCAAAAAATTAAGAAACTTAAATTTTCAAACAAAATAAATATCAAATAAATTCAGTAAAAGTCAAACACTCTGTTTAGAGAACGTGGGTACAATACCTACTTACCTAGAGTACAGAATGGCAACAGCTCAAATGCAGACGAGACGGCACCGGCGCGGCGTGGCGCGGCGCGGTGCGGTGCGGCGTTTTTATTGTAATTTCACAATAGTATTTATAAATTATTTACTAAGTTTATTTGTACTACTACTTAGGTATTTCTTTTGTGATAAATGATAACTGAACTGACCGAAATAAACTAAATCATAGCAAAAAACCGTCTTAAATTCTTAAATGTTCAAAATGTCCACCACGTTTTACAATACACAAGTTACATCGCCGACCAATGTTTTCCCGCACCCTGCTCAATAGATTTCGATCTGGATCCGAGGCCATGGCTTTTAATTTGTCAAACGCGGCAACAATACGACTGCGTAGTTCATCTTCGCTTTCGGAGGCTTGCGAGTAAACTTCATTTTTAATAAATCCCCATAAAAAGAAGTCGAGAGGAGTGAGGTCGGGTGACCGCGCTGGCCACCTGTGGGGGCCGTACCGCCCAATCCATTGTTTGCCGAACATGGTGTTAAGCTGCTCTCTTGCGCGGAGAACAGAGTGTGGAGGAGCCCCGTCTAACTGGAACCATACCCGAGAGTTCGCTGCCAAGGTTAATTCGTCTAAATAATCGGATATTGGGCCTCTTAGAAGGTCTAGGAACTTCTGCGCATTCAGGTTTCCATCGATAAAAATTGGGCCAATTATTTGATTTCCGTGAATGCCCGCCCAAACATTAACACTAAAGCGGTATTGATGAGCTGATTCCCTAAATAAGTGAGGATTGGTGTGGCTCCAGTGACGCAAGATTTGTCGGTTCCACATGCCGTTTCGAGTAAACGTGTTTTCATCTGTCCAAAACACATTTGACAAGAAATCTTGGTCTTGGGAAATTTTTTCTAATACCCATTGGCAGTAAAACTCTCTAATCGGCTTATCACGGGGCAGCAGCGACTGCACCTTTGGCAGTTTAAAAGGACGTAGTTTGTCTCTTTTCAATACTTTATGTACTGTTCTATGGGCCACTCTAAACATACGCCCAGCTGGTCTCAGGCTGCAGGTTGGGTTGCGATCGAAGTGGTCTAAGATTCTTCGTTCCAAAGACGAAGTAACGTGACGCGGGGCAACTCCTTCATTTGTGTTGGGCACAATGTTTTGATTTTCCCTCACTCTCTGGACAGCTCTGATGATGGTCCGAACACTAGTAGGGCAGGCGCGACTTGCGCTGTATCTCTCACGATAAGTACGCAGAGTTAATGCCGCGTTTTGGAGGCATTCGCCATAAAGTAAAATCATGTCAGTATACTCTGCAGCACTATAAAAACGCTGTTGTCGCGGCATAATACTGTTTAAAAAACAAGCAACACACAAAAGTTAATTAGCTAGTGTCTATTTCACCATAGAAAAATAAATAAGCACAAATTAAATTAGAAACACGATTTACACATACACACACGTAGGTACTTAGTATCTATTTCACTGCAATAAAAAGAAAAACTCTTAAAACCTTAAAATACACGACAACACGCGTAAACTAAGTAGGTATCAAATCTGCGAAAGGCGCACGCACGCACCATCCCGGAAGGCAAACAGCGTACTGAGTACTGAGAAAGGTAAACTAACTAGTAACTACTTCCGAAAAAATAAGTAAGTAATAAATAGGGTCGACAGCGCAGTTATCGACTTATCGTTTATCGATACTTTTCTACATTAACTTACCTAAAAAAGACAAAATACTTAACAAGATTTTTTTTTCTACTTATAATATTTTATTATTACGAATAATAGTAACAAATTATTTACAGGATAAATTTATTAAAAAATGAAATAAATTTTCAGTTTGCTTTATTCGAACAAAAACGTTTAGTGAGAAACTTCCTGACTAGCAAACAACAATTGCTACTGTACCTACTCGTACGTATTTTTAATAGGATGCTTCATATCCGTGTACAACCAGTGTTAGTTAATTGCTATTATTTACTTCTACCTTAATTTATCTCTAAATCTACTTGATTATAATTTTTAATTAGAACACATTTAAGATCTGTTATTATAATAATTAACACATTATGTCCACTCCCTAGTATTTAAAGCGAAACACTTTTTTGCAAACATCTTCAAAACGTAATGTGAATCAGCTGACTGTAGATAAAAAGGTGTCCTTCCCTACACAAGGCGCGCGCGCAACGCCCGTCCGCTACCCCTTTGCCTTTGCCGATGTGCCGCGGCGCCGCCGCGCCGCCCGCCACCGCAATGCTTTTGAGATCGCCGCGCGCAGACGTGTGGGCGCCGTTTCGTGAGCCGACAAAAGATACCGCTACCGATGTACACCCGCGAGAAATATTGGCGCACATCAGTGGTAGGTTAGTAAACAAAATTTCGGCCGTGACAAGTTCACAAGTCAAGGACGTATTAACTTTTACAAAAGAAAGTAAGCACTCCAGTCTGGGAGAAGGGCTTAATGCCTGTAATCCACCACGTGAACCTTAGTAAAAGACTGACAGATTGTCAGACTTTTACTAACACCCTAGAGAAGGAGAAGTCATAAAAAACCTACATGTAACATCTACTAAATTAGTGCGAATTAGTAGATGTCACATGTAGGTTTTGTTTTGAGGTGGGAAATCATCTAATGACTTCTCCCGCTCAAGGGTGTTAGTAAAAGTCTGAAAGATTGTCAGACTTTTACTAAATAAAATTGAACCCGTGTTCCCTTCCTTGCCCTTATCGTTCCAGGGCCACGGGCTTCCTTTTCGGAAATTTATCCATGGCCGTAGAGGGCATCGACCCATCTGCTGGGCCCCTTCGGTGTGCAGATTTTCTTTGAGGCGCGCGTGGAACACTACGCACCGTCGACGACGTAAGCTCGGTCGAGCGGACGGCGAGCTACCCATTGCTCGTCGTCCGGAAGCCCAGGCCTACGGTGACCGGAGATCACTCTGCAATTCTCGACGCCCGCGGCGTCTCCTGTCGCAGCCGCTGGGGCGAGTGTGATGAAATACATTACAGAATGAAAGCACTTGCCTGGATTTGAATTCACGACCTTCAACTCATAAAGTGAGATCTTTCTTACTAGGCGCTTTCAATAAAAAAATACGTAAATTGAATTCCTGCCTGCCTTTAGGTGTACCTATTTTACATTTTAGGCAAATAAGTAGAATGCCTAAAAGAGCTTGAGCGATAGATTGCACAGAGTGGCAACGTCGCATTTCAAAGTTCAAGGATTTAAGGAACAAAGTATGTTAGATCATTGACCTAGTGCTGCAATTCTACAGAGTGTTCAAATTTACTGAAAATTAAAACTATTTTTTTTGTTTAAACTACTGGACCGATTTCGTTCATTTTTTGCACATCGTCAGTAAACTCTTAAACAAGCATGTGATTTCATTTATTGCCCATATGTCGAATCCATACTGTATAAGTATGTTTATCAGTTGTCTAGTACCCATAACACAAGCTCTGCTTAGCTTGGGACTAGATGGCGTTGTGTGTTAGTTGTGGAATATTATATTATTATTCCATTTATTTAATCTTATATACATACACTTTACATTTTCAAATATTTAGGTACTTACATATAAAAACATAAATAAATACAAAAACATTTAAAAATATAAAAAGTAGTAGCCCACCGGTATCGGGAATAGGGTCCAAGCTACCGGTGGTCAGGGCTCCTGAGAAAGGAATCTCCTAACAATACGAGCCGTGTCCAGGAGTACTGCTATATTATTATTATTATTATAAATGTGTCGATTTTCGTTCAACATATTTTGAGGGCAGGGCTTCATTAAATTGGGAGCCAATGCAAATGCTTCGTCAGATATAAAAACTTATGGAAGTTTTTGTCTTGTATTTAGTAGTGCTGATGGTTCTGGTAAATTGAGTGTTTCCATCTCCCAGAATTTAGTATAGAATAATTCACTAGCATCGGATACCGGCCCATTAGTTCCTACATCTATCATTATACATACTTTTTTGGCATTTACAAGTGCCATTGTACTATAATAATAATAATAATAATAATATTCCACAACTATCACACAACGCCATCTAGTCCCAAGCTAAGCAGAGCTTGTGTTATGGGTACTAGACAACTGATAAACATACTTATATATTTCTAAATACATACATATTATAGATAAATTACACCCAGATACAGAACAAATGACGACTATGCTACGAGTATAAAATCCTTTATAATTATAATACATAGATCCTAATGCAACAGGTTTCTTTATCCCAACATGCTTCTCGGCTAATGCACAACAGCAGTTCCATTCTTCAGCTTGTGTTATCTAAACCATAAAATACTATATAAGCAATTCTAAATATTTCAGAGTCATAATTCTAAAGAAATTACTAAGAGCCCCGGCAGTAGTCAAGAAAATGTAAAGGATTCAGTGAACCCATCACAAGAAACATCAGTTTCTTCAATCAACCAAGTTGTTCATCCGCCTAAAAGTATGCAAAAACCAAAGACATTGTTAGCTAAACAAAACGAGCTGATAGATCGAGCAAACCTATTTTTGTCACAAACGACTCTGCATTCACAGAAATCGATGCAGGAAACCACAACGAGTCACTCACTGGCATTGGTTTGGGCTAAAAAGCTGGATAAATTAAATCATCAACAACGATTCTTTGAAGAAAAAGCGATTTATGACATTTTATTTGAAGCAGGGTTGGGAAACTTTGACAGATTTTCTATAAAAATTAACGAACCTAATACGAACGTGATATGAGCAAGTTACAACGCGTCTCCTTTATATTCACAAAACTCCCCAATACCACACTGCTGTTCGCCGGCAAACTCAGTTACTAATCCACCTACACCCTCATGCACGCAGTACTCTCTAGTTGTTCCGTCTCCTTTACCCACTTCATTGTAGTCCTCTACATTGAATCTTCCACTCACATCCACATCTAAACCCTCACAAGTTTTCAACGAACACATTATTCTTCTTCGACTTCTTCCACTCCAATATATTCTTTAGCTATTGTGCCAATGACCTCTCAGTTACAATTTGAAATAATTTCGCCACCCTCATATGTAAACTAACGTCCAGCTTCTATTTGCCAAAAAGGTAATCACAAATAATAATTATAATATTATCATCATCATTCTCCTGCCCTTATCCCAATTTATTTGGGGTCGGCGCAACATGTCTTTTTCTTCCATACTCGTACTCCTCTATTAGTCGTCATCTCTGTAGTCACCCCTTTTTTACCCATATCCTCTTTCACACAGTCCAACCATCGTTTCTTTGGCCTTCCCCTACTCTTATAGCCATCCACATCCATACACAAGTCTTTCCTCACGACATTTTCTTCATTCCTCCGCATCACATGCCCATACCACGACAACCGATTTCCACACAACTTTTCAGTCAGCGGTGCCACTTTCAGACTTCCTCTTATATACTCATTCCTAATCCTATCCATGCGCGTAATACCACACATCGCTCTTAGCATTCTCATCTCAGCTACATGCAATTGCTTTTCATTCATCCCTTTTGTGGCCCAACATTCTGAACCATACAAGACAGCAGGTCTGACCATTGTTTTATAAATCTTCCCCTTAAGTTTTAGGGGAATGCGGGAGTCACAGATAGTCCCGGTGACCTGCCGCCATATCATCCATCCAGTGTTAATTCTGTGCTTTACAGTCCGATCTATTTCGCCATCGCTTTGCACGAGTGAACCGATATACCGAAAATCGGAGCAGACTGGGAGAAGCGCGCCATCTAGCACTACAGCTTCAGAACTGGAGAGACCGCCAAAATCGCAGAACATGTATTCAGTTTTGGTTCTGCTGATTTTCAAGCCAACTTTCTCCAGCTTCTGTTGCCATTTCTCCAATCTGCTCTGGATCTCAGGTCCGTCTTCACCGACCAGAACAATGTCGTTGGCAAACAGCATGCACCAGGGTGCCTCTTCCTGTATTTCCGACGTAAGAGCGTCCATAATCAACACGAAGAGGTAAGGACTTAAAGCCGACCCTTGATGCAAGCCTACAGCCACACACAATTATAATATTATATTAAAAAAAATATATAATATAAAAATATAAAGCCTTTTATTTCCAAATACCGTTACAGTTATCTATGAAATAAATTTAATGATAAATTCTTAGTTAGGAACTCCTCTCAGGTAAAGGCCTCTTCATCTGTTTCCCAGCGCGCGTAAGGTCTACCTCTATGACGTTTTCCATGTGGTCCATGCCATGATGTTACCTTTCCTGTCCATCTGTAGTCTTTGAGTCGCGCTATATGTCCGGCCCATTTCGATTTAAATGTTTGTGCTTGAAGAAGCATCATCATAAAAACAGTGGTAATCTCTGTGCATATGGAGTTCGCTAATGGAGTTTTTAAGCAATCTTATTTCCTTATTTCTTGTTTCTATTTTTCTATTGAAATCTTCCACTGTTCTATTTGCAAACTTCCAGGTTTGGAAAGCATATTCATATGCTTCTGGGTTTGGCATATCTATAATATCACTTCGCGCCACTTCGAATAAACGTGAAGTGGATATTCGCAATGAATTAATTACACGCGACTTATGTGAAATTCCTTGAACTGACACGAATCTTTGTCAAATTTTCTACATTATTTATATGATCTACTGCTCTCCCAGCGGCTTCGCCCGCATGGAATTAGTCTTTCCCCCATTACAAATTATAGCATTTGTGCTATTAAAGAGTATTTACAAATATTCGTATAATAATCTAAAAATAATATATTTATTCGCCAAAAATAAAAGTACAATAAGTGACAAATGAAATACTAGACAAAAAGTGGCTGCGTAAACTGTTTTTTTTTTGTGGTGGGAAATCATCCAATGACATCTCCCGCTCTAGGATGGAGCGGGAGGGCGTGTCAGACTCTTACTGACTACAACCCACCCCTGTTCCTTCGCTGCCCTCAGTACCCATTGGCGACGTAGGTAACTCTGTTTCGAATTTATCCTCAACCCCTGGGCAGGCATCGGCCATGACGGGCCCCGTCATTTTTGCTGACAACTCTTTGGGGCGCGCGTGGAACACTACGCGCCGTCGACTCTCGGGCCTGGTGCTGATCGGACGGCGATCTACGCATTACTCACCGTCCGCAGACCCGGGTCTACAGAGGCCGGAGATCGTCTCACGGCTGCGTACACTTAAGCTTAAGCATCTGAAGCCAAACTAGTCAGAGCCTGTATTTTAGCTTTCAGCGCCTATCCCCTCGAGTAAAAAATATAATAAAGTACAGCATACTTTTAACATTATAAAAGTTAAGATTTCTAGGCAGTTGGCAGATTAAAATGGTCTACAGATTGGTGTGGCGAGTTGCCGCCACTCTGCAAGTTGGATGGGGTGTGGTATCACGACGTGTGTGTCTCGCTTTGGCTTGTGAGGCAAGTGTGTAGCCGGCTTTACGGGAACCATAGGCAATTCAGTGTGCCTTCCGCTGCGAAGCCGAGCGCATTCACCGCAGACTAAATTAATGTCTTATTAACATCGTCCCCGCAAATACACTAAAATCCCGAGTAATATCCCGTAAACGTTGGGGATTCTCCGGGAATAATAAATAACCCATATTTACCGCGTCCGTGTAACTATTGAACAAGAATAACCAGGGGTGTTGGTGTGAAGAATCGAGTGGCCACTCGTCGGAATCCAGCGAGGCTGCCAAAGGAAAGTCAGGTAACGCTTGTTCTTACTAGCTTAGAGTAGGGCCACATGCGCCGTCTACTGCCAACCACTCCTAACTTGAAGTTATACAGACAAATATAGGCAATTTTGGGCCAGCATTCAATCCAAGTGTTTGGCCGTAACACTGTCCTCCACACCGCAGAGAACCACGGCTATTTACACGCTTGGGCAACTCCACAGATAGTTGTTCCATGTCTGAATGTCTTGTGCATGTGAGTTTACATATTTGTGATCGCATACACAATACAGGAGTAATTCTTAGTATGGGGCAACGTTTTTAAAAGAAGAAAGAAGAATAATATTCCATTCAGCTGTTCTGTCGTGACTGAGTTATTCATCCATCCAAACTTTCGTATTATAATATTAGTAGGATATATTAGGAATAGAATAAGTGAAAGTTTTATTGCGTTGAGTCCTTTTAAGATCAGTCGACCAATTTTTGGGTTCCGAAAGTCCGAATGAAAAAACGGAACCCTTATAAGATCACTCGTGTGTCTGTCACAGCCACTTTGCTACGAATCTACTACACCGATAGAGAGTCTAAATTTCATGGTACACACATGAACATTTGACTGGCCTGTTGGTCTAGTGGTTAGTGGCCCTGACTGCTATGCCGGAGGTCGTGGGTTCGATTCCCACCCAGGACAAATGTTTGTGTGATGAGCACGATCATTTGTTCTGTGTCTGGGTGTAATTTATCTATAATATGTATGTATTTAGAATTATATAAGTATGTTTATCAGTTGTCTAGTACCCATAACACAAGCTCTGCTTAACTTGGGACTAGATGGCGTTGTGTGATAGTTGTGGAATATTATTATTATTATTCCGTTTATTCATTTTTTAAACATATTAATTACATTTTTAAATATTTAAATATAAAGGATAAAAAAAAAACATTTAAAAATATAAAAAACAGTATCCCACCGGTATCGGGAATAGAGTCCAAGCTACCGGCGGTCAGGGCTCCAGAGAGAGGAACCGCCTGACAATGCGAGCCGTGTCCAGAAGTACTGCTTTCTGAATCAAGCCCTTGATCCAGCCGCCTAACGAGAGCCTCCTGAGGTGTTGGTCGAGGCTCGTGGCTATTAAGCCATTGGCTGACACGACTATCGGTACAATGATCGCTGAGTCCACATCCCACATGTCGACAACCTCGCGAGCCAAGTCAATATACTTGATTTGTTTATCTTTCTCGGCTTTCACGAGGTTCTCGTCATGTGGGACGGTAATATCAACAATCATTGCACGCCTCTCGATTCGGTCCACCACCACTATATCAGGCTTATTGGCTACAATAGTCCTGTCAGTGATGATGGACCGATCCCAGTACAATGAGATATGACCATTATCGAGAACTGGGTCGGGCGCATATCTGTAGTACGGCACTTCCGATTCCACAAGAGAGTACTTCAGAGCAAGTTGCTGATGGATAATCCTGGCTACAAGGTTGTGCCTGTGCAAGTACTCACCGTTAGCTAGACGAGAACAACCAGAGATTATGTGGCGGATTGATTCTCCCGGACGATGACATGCCCGACATATGTCAACCGTGCCGTCCTTCACAATAAATCTCCGGTAGTTTTTCGTCATGATAACTTCGTCCATAATTGCACAGACAAAACCTTCGGTTTCCCCAAAGAGGTCACCGACACGCAACCAGGTTACGGACGCTAGTTGGTCTACATCGGACCCATGTAGGGCCCGGAAAAAGCGTCCGTGAAGTTCCTTACTCTGCCATACTTCCCTGCGACCGTTAGTGTCAAGCACTAGAGGTTTGCGCCAGTTCTCGTTAGCCAAGGAGAGTGGAGTAAGGCCCTTGTCCACCGCCACTACATCTCGATGCATACCCACGTCAGCAGCTAGGAAATATTCCCTCAGACTGCATACCTCGCGGTTGTGTAGGGTCTTAGCATTTAAAAAGCCTCGGCCTCCACACTTCCGCGGAATATACAGTCTCATCACTGACGAACGTGGGTGATGCATTCGGTATGCAGTTAGTAGTGTACGGACCCGCCTATCCAGGGTGTCAAGTTCTGTTTGAGTCCATTTGAGTACGCCGAAAGAGTACATCAATACTGGCATGACCCAACCGTTGAAGGCGCACCTTGTTTCCGCCCGATAGAAGGCTATTAAATACCTTCTTCAGGCGGCCAAAGAAGCGCTCCCTCAACGATTGTTTCATGTCAGCAACATTGATACCTAACGCTTCCGACATACCCAAATACTTATAGGTTTCGGTTGGAGAGAGGGATCTCAGGTTTATGGAATCCGAGAGTTGTGTTCCCACGGATTCCACAATCTCCCCTCGCTTTACATGCATGACTGCACATTTGTCCACACCAAACTCCATCCTGATGGCACTACTGAAGGTTTCAGTTACCTTCAGTAGCTCCATCAGTTGCAGATTGTTGGGGGCAAAAAGTTTCAGGTCATCCATGTAAAGGAGGTGAGATATTACCTGACCACCTCTCTTCAACCGATAGCCTAGCCCTGAAGCCTCCAGCAGTGTGCTTAGAGGGTTCAAGGCTAGGCAAAACCAAAGCGGACTCAAACTGTACCCCTGGAATATACCCCGCTCGATCCTTACCGGTTCGCTATTCCTCTGGATATTTCGACATCCTGGATAGCGAAGGACCGTCCTCCATTGCCTCATACACGACATCAAGAAGGTGCGTAGCATTGCATCAACTTTATACAATTCTAGCACCCTCATGAGCCATGTATGAGGAACTGAGTCATAGGCCTTCTTATAGTCTATCCAACATGTCGACAGATCCTTTCGGGAACGCCGAACCTGCTGGCTAATGGTCATATCTATGAGGAGAAGCTCCTTAGTACCGCGGGATCCATTCCTACATCCATTTTGAGAGGCAGACATGATACAGTTACTATCAATATGTGTGTTAATCTTAGCTCTCAAAATGGATGTAAGAACCTTATAGACCGTCGGTAAGCACGTGATCGGTCTATAATTTTTAGGTTCCGCAGTACTACCTGTTTTATGGAGCAGGTGGGTTATTCCAGTTGTAAGGAACTCGGGTAGCGAACCAGACTCCAAGGCTGCCTGGTATTGAGATGCCAAGCGAGCGTGCGACCTTTGTAGCCACTTTATCCAAAAATTGTGCAGCCCGTCCGGCCCTGGAGATTTCCAATTAGGCAACGGACGGACTGCACGGGCTACATCTTGGGGGCTGATAGTGATTGCCCCCATTTCTGTTATTGGATCGCACGCTCGCTCAATCTCCCGAGTCCAGTCGCCTTCGGTGTGACTGACAGGCACCGACCAGATGTTGCGCCAGAATGAACTCATGGCGTCATCATCCGGCAGACACGTGTCAGTCACACCTTGTTCCGGTCGCTCCCAAGTCCTATATACCCACCTTTCATTACTCCGGAATGTGCGATTCTGGGTGTATCGCTCCACCCGCCGCTTATACCTACAGATGCGGTTTGCCCATGCATACACCTTCTGCTTCAGGAAGTCGATGCGCTCTGTGACACGGGACATATAGTCTCGGGAGCTGACTTCAGTCCCCGAAAAAGCCCGTCTCACAAAGCGCATCACTCTTGGGCGAGTGTTGCCCTCCCTGAAGCAGATTAGTTTGCCGATGAGTGCTCTGGCCCCACCAATACGACACTCGATCCTGCGCTGCCAAGCCGGCACGGCTGGTTTTGGTCGTGTAGCTCTGTCATTAGGGAATTTGACGTGAGCTACACGACATGCCGCTACAGCCGCGCAGTACAATATCGAGTGTGTGTCGGTGAGGTCTTCGCAGTTATCAAAATAATTTAATAACTGCGAATCTAGAGCAGCCACCAGCGCCTTATTCCTATTATGCATGGGCAAACGAGGCAAGCGTGGCCTAAGTTCGGGTGGCATGTTGCGATATTCCCGAATAGCACATTCCAAAGCACTCCTCAATTCGTCATTGCAATGGGTACTTACGTTTGTAACCATGTCACAACACTCCTCGTCAGCGTGGTTAGGAGCATGGTTAGACGGTGGTACCAACACTGGTACCACAGTCTGCGACGGAGGGGCAATGACATGGCTACCCATTTCAGTTCGGAGGCGATCAAGTACAGTATCATCCAACATATGATTACGCTGGATGACCCGCACCTGATCCGACAGTCGTTGGGCCGAAACGTTGACGGCTGGCTCAAGCACCTGAAACAAAGAGAGCATCCGAACACGGTACGCGGTCAGGTTGTTACCTCCCTCTGTAGCCCCATAGTATGAGCGCATGACATTCTCGTTGATGGCTTGTGTCCATCGCATGCGCTTCACACTTCCGCCGGGAGCTGGGACCCTATCAGAGGCCGGTGGGCCTCGAGGTCCGAAGCTGCTCGGCGGCCGGCGTCCTCCCCGTCGACGCGCTGGTGGTGGTGTCGTCGGCGGCGAGAAGAACTCGTCGCTGGAGCTCGACGCAACTGCCGCGGCCGGTGTCACAGCGCTCACGGAGAGGCTGGATTCCGGCGGCAGCGAGGCGGAGCTGAGCGACGAGGCCGGAGGTGGTGGGCGTGCTTTTTGTGCTGCGGCTCTCGTCAACATTTTTCTTTTCTCACTGGTCTATTCGTCGTCATTATTAACTTTTACTTCTCATTTTCACTATTGTTTTTTATTATTTATATGTTGTAGGTACTATAGTAGTTTTTGTACGGTCTTGCATGCATTTTTGGATGTTTAAAATATGATAATTTGTTGATGAAATTAATAAAATTTGCAGAGAAATTTTTTTCTGTCAGTGCAGTTGACAGTCGAGCCACAGATTATTATTATTATTATTATTATCTGTAAACCAAACATAACCTTGTACTATTAATAAATTAATTTTGAATGTGGAGGTCACTTTAGGGTGAAAATTTGAAAAGTTTTTCGAACTGTACCGTGCGACTTATCAAAGGATGCATGGTTAGGGTCTCGAATGTATTTTTTTAGTACTAGTAGACTATATTTATAGTCCTAAAGTTATTTAAGAAAATAGATGAAAAATTACCATTCTCCCCCCTTATATCCTAAACCACTAGGCCTAAAATTTTGAAAAAATCCAGAATGTAGTTCTTTACTTATCGATTACAGAAAAATCATATAAGGACCGTAGTTTTAAAAAAAAGAGTAAAAAAATATATGATTTGTTCGGAACCCTTTGCGCGCGAGTCAGACTCACTCTAGGCCAGTTTCTTTTATTTAACTGACGTATGTGACATAGTTTTACAAGAGGAATCTAAGAAAAGAATTATAAACTAGGTGCCCAGGTACTACTTTAAATGTTAAACTAATAAATAAATTAACAACCAGATTATTTTCACAAAGCGTAATCTCATAATGAAGTGGCCAGAGCGTCCACTTTGGTAAAAGAGGTAAAGGACCGGAACTCAACCATTTTTCTCGTAATATTCCGGAAAGTGTATCAAATTCCCAAAGCCGTCCAGACGACGTGGCGTTACAGTTAGCTTTTACTAAAATTTTAATAAAGCAAGCCGCAAACGATGTTGCCTCCGTGTCGGTCGGCGCCGTGAAAACACTGTGCTTGCCAGTCGCCGGCGACAAACACAGTTTGTCTAGCGACGCGCTCGAAACATCGTCCGAGCAAAATAGTGGAAGTATGAATAATATTTACATGAAGATGTAGAGCATGTCGACGGCTTTATAACTGTGTGTTGTTAGAAATAACAAGTTAATTAGGAAATAAATAGTGAATACCTAACTTTTTCGCTAGCAAATCCTTTGTGTTCGCAATATGAAATACCTCACTTTTCTGCTAGCAGACTCTTTGTGTTCGCAATATGAAATACCTCACTTTTCTGCTAGCAGATTCTTTGTGTTCGCAATATGAAATATCTCACTTTTCTGATAGCAGATTCTTTGTATTCACAATATGAAATACTTAACTTTTTCGCTAGCAGATTATTTGTGTTCATAGTATGAAATAATTAACTTTTTTGCTACATTTGTTATGTTGGTAATATCTGTGCAGTGCGTAAACTGTTTCTAAAAGCAGATATACCTAAAGTTACACCTTCATCCCATGGTAATAGGCGAAAACTACAGCAAGCCATCTGCTACTTACATACTCGTTTTGTTTCGTTTACGTTCATACTTCCAACTTTGTGTGTTCTCCTAGGGCATCCCCTACAGACGAGCCGCGCGACTCGCCGCGGTGGAGCGCCACTCCTCAGTGGGGTCTCGGGTCTCCGTCTCGGGGTCTTCGAGCGGAGGAACGGGTGCCGCTGGCGGCTCCGATTCGGAGCGATCGGCCAGACTTGCGGAGGTCGTGCGTGATGCCATCAAGGGGGTGAAGAAACTTGCTTCTTCGAGGAACAGGGCCACATCCGCGGCTACGGCCTCCATTGTGGCGTCGGCAGAGGCAAGTTTCGGCGGGCCTCCGTTTGCATTGGACGAGACGTCCGAATTGCGGGTGGAGGTCGTCCACCTGACCGCCACTACGGAGCTTCTCGTGAAGGAGAACGAGAACCTCCGGGAAGAGCTGGCCCCCGGGTGGGAGCGCATGAGGAGCAAGTAAGCCCCTGCCCGCGGAAAACCAGGTTCTCAACCTGCTGCGACAGGAGCTGGCTGCGTTTAACAGGCGGTTTTCCGTGGTGGAGGCCATCGTCCTTCGCCCCCCCGCTAATGGCGAGCCAGCCGGCCTTGGGCCAATGGCAGCCGGCCTCATTTGCCGCCACCGCGGCTGCTGTGCCCAAACCGGGTTCGGCGGGGCAGGCCAACCACTGGGCTGTGCTGAAACCAGCGGGGTCGGCCCCGTTTAAGGCGTCGAAGGCGCCGAAGGCACAGCAAAATCTGGGTGGCGCGGCACGGGCTGCAAGGGCCCCAGCCAAAGCAGCAAGTCGACCGTCCTGGCCTATTCCACCTCCTAAACCAACAACGTTGTACTGTCAACACCTACAACGTTGTACTGTCAGTTAGGTCATGTTTAAAGTGCTCTCGTTAAATAATATTTTTTTTTTAGTGTAAATACTGGCTAAAAATGCGAACCTTTTGTGTGACTGGACAAATCAAGTGGCTGGTGAACTGTGGTAGTATTAGTTGCATCGTTGTTGCTGTGATTAATGAGTTAAATCATCTAAACTAATTGACCCAGTGAGTGGAATATGCCAAAAATTATTATGATTACCCACAACTAATTAATCGAACATACATCTTAAACGCCTGACGTTATTGCTTCGGCAAGCTGAACTGGCCTGTTTTACTTTGAATATCTGTCAGGCGATATAGGATACTCATCGCTGCAGCTGCCACTAACTATTGCTATAACATTTTAGAAAGGAATCGTAATATATCAACCAATTCAGTCACAATAACACACTGGTACTTGCAATGGAGCATTCCGGAAATAAATCTCTATCTGAGTCAAACATCTCTGTTGGTATGGATAGTCAACATACTCCACTCAACTTTGTCTCCTATCGGTCCAAACAGGCGCGAGAGCCTGACTACGATTTAGACTTCTGCAACTTCAAAGAGGAAGTGAAAACACTTATATCTTCGTTGATTACAACCCAGAGCGAAGAAAAAAAAAAATGTCCTCCACGTTGATGGAGATTAGGGTTACGAACACTAATATAGAAAGTGCCATGGCCTCCCTCTCCGCCCAAAACGAAAAAATGAGGAAGAAAATAGAACAACTTGAAATCAGGGCAAAGAAGGATGAGAACCATTGTCTTGCTAGAGGATAAAATCGAAGACCTGCAACGGGGAAGCCGAAAAACAAATTTAGAGATAAAAAATGCACAGAAAATAAATAAAGAAACCAGAGACGACTTAATAACAATGGTTACGCATGTGTCAAAAGAAGTTAATTGTCCTATCCAACAAAACGACATAAAAGACATTTTCCGGGTTCCAAACAAGCGAGGCGACGCGAAAAATGGGCCTATCATCATCGAGCTAGCATCCACAATCTTAAAAACAGACTTTTTGAAATCGACTCGAAACTTCAAGCAAACAAACAAAGAGAAATTATGTGCAAAGCACTTAGGATTCAAAACTAATGAATACACCCCCATCTACATATTGGAGCAGCTAACCACCAAGGGGGCACGCTTGCATTTTCTCGCCCGCGATCTGGCTAAATCTAAAGCCTACAAATACTGCTGGACAGCCTTCGGCCAGGTATGCGTCAAAAAAGATGAAAACTCCCCTAAAATAATAATTAAAAGTGAAATGCACGTTAGTAAACTTATGCAAGAAATATGACTAGTTATAATTAATTGTGCGACATGGTTATCGAGCACGCATAATACTCTATGTAAAGCTTATAGCTCAAGTTCATCTTTTATAACGATTTTGTATAAGGACATTTTGTATAAGTTCAAAATAACTAGATTAGCGAGTTTAAAGTATCTTATTCTAGAGCGCACGCGCACACTAAAAACACGCAATAATCGATCTTCCTTGCAAGTCACACCTTTTTATATAAATAACACACACAAAGACACTCACAAATACACCAAAACTAACAAACGTCTGATTATTTCTTGTAGCTTCCTACCTAAATTACAATTATGGATAGCACTCCAGCAACAATAACTGAAATTGACAACACAGAAATATCACAAGTATCAAAGAAGAATGGCCAAATTTCTATAGCAGCTGGACTCGACTTTTATTTTTCATGTCCCAAAATAAACTATAGCTAGATTGGTTTGTTTTTATGTCGTAAACACTATCCTGTTTGAAAATTATTTCTAAATAACCACGATTTTTTATAATCACGTCAGCAATACTTTTGAGGTTAGAATCTACAACTACCTTCTACCCGACTGCGGCGTAGCTTATGAGTCTAGTTAGCGATAAGCGAGAAGGGTAATTAGCTATCTCGTTTCTATTTATTTCGATTTCTCTCAGAGAATTACCCAAAAAGTAGGACTTGTAGCAAAGCGCACCAACTCTTTGTTTGTCCATCGATCATTCAATGAAAACTACACCTATATTGCTCTAACTTGCACAACGTATAGTGTAGACAACAAAGCTGGTATACCATCACACGTGAAGTGGTTCTTGAAAGAATTCCAAGCCTTTTTTTGTGGTTTGACCACTTCAATTCTGGCTGAAGAGTTAGTCACTAGATACCTACTGCCTTTCAGTCTTCAATGATCAAGTTGCATAGATATTGACAAATTGAGTAATGGTTGTTAACAGGCGTAAATGAAGTATAATTGGTAGAGTACATAAATGAAAGAAATAGGCTTGACAAAAATACTTTTTTTCATCACCCTCTCTTATCACTACACCATCGAGGAATGCTGCTGGCGCTTATATTGTCGTAGTCGTATTGTCCATACTTGAGAAATCCAGAAATGTATTAAAAGCGTTAATAAAAGAAAGCGCATATTCCGCTTGTTCAGCCGTAAATGTTCTTAAACAATTTTTTTAATTGAACAACATATGCCAATCTACTAAATGTATGTTCTTCACAAATACGAACATTTATAGGCAAGTAATATTTGTGTTTGCTTAGAGTTTTTGCTCTTAGAGGGTCAGAAAATCTATGCAAATCTCTGTTTTGGCAACCACAAAAACACAATGTGCTTCAGTATTAGCCGCTCGTCCATACTGCGATAAACTAATTACCCTGGGTACTTCGTCAGCTTGCTGGTCGGTATCTCCAAACACCAACCCTTGGGGTTGAGGCTCCTAGCTTCAGCTCTGGTGCCTGCTGCTCAATATTTTGCTACATATTATGCATTGCAACTCTCTTGAGTCTCAACCAACAGCGATGACAAAAATGGTCTGATGAAGTTGCCTGAAACAACCATACCGCATTGTCTTATTATAAATCTTTGGGCTCATAATTTATTAAACATAAGGAAATAAAAACATTGTTACAAAACAATATTAGACTGCAGTGATGAATACACTATAACATAGGACAACAATAAAAAAGATCATAATTACCTGCCGTGGGGCATTTCTATTTTCAAGTTCAATGTGTATTGCTTGTAGCAACTGAGATGGATTCTCTCTTACAATAAGTTCACGTTTACGGTTCCGCAGAGAACTTCCACAAAGTATGCAAACATGCATGTGGCCACGGGAAGATGAGGCACCAGGTTCATTACTTAATTCGGAGTTGACATGCTGCATTGCCAATTTATTTATTTATTTATTTATTTATTTAACAATTTATGTACACACAAGATAACTATAGATAAACAACATAATAAAAATTAGCACAAAGGTACTGCTTATTTCTAAAGAAATTTCTGCCAGCAGACCCGCGAAAAGAGAAGTGAAAAAGAAATGTAGACAATAGTGTGTAAAAAACAGAAAAAAAGAGTACGAGAAGTCTTAAACTAAGGAATTAAATAAACCTACACATGTAATGTTAATATTAATATATATTCACATAAATATATACCTAATAATATATATATACACAACATACACATACATATATAAATATTTACTACAGTAGAGAGGAATGGTAGTGCTCTTTTAGACTTTATTATTTATTTATTTATTTATTCATCAAAACAAGTTTCTTGTTACAAAACTTTACAAGGCACACCATTAGACCTCTGGGGTCTGTCTTAGCATGCCACCAGAGAGTTGATCAACGCGCCATTACACAGTCTTTAAATTTGATTTTAATATTTATTGAATTTTGATTACAAATTTTACTTGATTTTTATTTATTTTATTGTTTTGATTGATCATTTTATGGAATGAATTTGAATGTTGTTGTGTTTGAATTGTTTACAGGCATCACATAAATGTAGTCTTCTTCAGTGATCTAAAATAAAAATTAGAGTTGTTATATGATGTATGATTGTGTGATGGTTTATGTTGGTATATTTACTAAAATGAGTAGGTATAAATACGTACTATTATTGAAGAATTCCTCTCGCAGATCTTACTAATTACTCTCGTATCAAGATCAAAAACGAGATGGTGGCGAAGTGTATCAATGCGTATGTTACAAATTAACACATAGCAATCGCAGGGCTAGTCGTGGCGTCTGCATCATTTCTTTCACAAATATCCAAGAAACAAAATCAGTGTCCAGAAATCAAAAGCACAGAATAATCGTCACAAGTGGTAGTTATCAGTCCGTAAAACAATGCCAAGGTCAAAACAACAGAAGGAAATCCAAAATAGCACAAGTGCTTATCACAATTCACAACAAGTAAATCGAATAGGATGCGAATACGAATGATTGCCGGCAAAGAGAATATTATTATTATACTCTTAGATATAATTTTCATTGCCGGGTGTCAATTAATGGCGCGGGTCGATGAACTATGACCACAGACAGATTAAGTAACTTGTCGATGACAAATGACGTTCCGTTGTACGCATTTGAACAAAACTACTTACTATACACCAACATAATTATTTTTTATGACAAGAATCCAATAGGTACGTAGTATCAGCATGTTCGTTGATTTGATGCCTTTAATTAAACTAATTGAATAGAATTACAGTTAAAACTTTTCAGAAAAACTTGAATAATTACAGTCTTTGAATACCAAGTCATTTCAGACGCGAAATGAATCGTCAAGAGGTGCGTTCTGAAACTATTATTCTAAATAATTTAGAAAAAGTTACAAAAACAAAAAAATTGGATAACTTTTTTTTGTGGCTACTTATTGAGATATTTCTTGTGTTTTCTATGACCTTAAAAAATAAGGGTATTTTTCATATATATGGCGTATTGGGAGGCCATCGTTTCGTTGTCTGGTACGATTTGGCCATCCTTCTTTCACTCTTCGCAATATTAGCACTGCAATGGAGATTAAAAACACTGTATCGATTCTAATTTTAACGACCTACAACTTAACTTAGCTAATCTCAACTTCACTACTGACCTTATTGTTCTAAGTGAATGCAGGCTGAATCCCAATAAAAATATTCCTCAATTAAATAATTACTCCACAGACCGCACTACTAAACATTTAAATAAAGCTGACGGTGTTGTCGTCTTCATTAGTAATAAACATAAGTATCAAATAAAAGAAATTGAATTAACCCATGCTTCTTGCCTGCAAGTAAACATTAAGCCCGATCTCATAGTCTTAGGTATATATCGCTCTCCATCAAAAACAAACGCGAATGATTTCATTAGGTCTTTATCTCTCCATTTAGCTACAGTGGCCTCTAATAAAAACATAATAATTACTGGTGACATCAATATAAACTTGATTCATAGGCAAGAAGAGCAATCATTCGAGCGCTCAAATAGACTGAATTATTTAAATATGTTGGCAATGCACGGACTGCTCCCCGGACACGCACTTCCAACTAGAGACAAAAGTTGCTTAGATCACTTTATTCTAAAGCTGAGACCAAACAAAAGATCCGCATCTATTGGAATTATTGACACTACTATTACCGATCACTTTATGATTTTTCTAAAACTATCTGATTTAACGAAAAAACATCAAATAAATAAGACTAAAACAATAACAAACGTTGATAATGCAATCGAACTCTTAAAAAACAACAATATTCAAGACCTTTTAAACTTAACTAACCCGAATGTTTTAGCAGATAAGCCAATAAGTTTACTACAAAAAACACTCATTGCCAGCACTCATGTTAGAAAAATTCCCCTTAAAAATAGACTGATTAAACCATGGATGACTATAGGCTTATTGCGCTGCATACAGAACCATAACAATATGCAAAAAAAGTTAAAACTAGAGCCTTGCAATGAAATTCTGAAAATCACCTTTAAGAGATACTGGAACTACTGTAGCTGCATTATAAAAAAACAAAAACGTAAATATGATTGCGATCAATTGTATAACACAAACAAAAACCCTAAAAAATTATGGCATGCGATTAACACTATTACCCAACGAAAGCCACCGAAAACGCAAAACACAGAATTATTGGAATCAGCCGCAACCCCTTGCGAAGCAGTAAACAACGTTAACAAATACTTCTCCACTATAGGCATGCACCTGGCTGATGACATATTAAACAACCCTGAAAGAATAGTTGACAACGACCATCACGACCGACGTAATGTACCTTTAAGAGATCCAAATCCGCCAGTCTCGTCTTTCGTTTTACTCAATTCGGACCCTGATGAGGTCGCAGCCGTAATCCGGAGCCTAAAATCTGATAGTGCCTCCGGCTGGGATAAAATTCCCGTAAGTTTCTTAAAGGCTGCACAGCTAATTATTTCGCCAATTATCTCTCACCTTGTTAACCTCTGCTTTGAACAAGGAACGTTTCCCACTGCTCTAAAATATGCTGTAATAAGACCTGTGTACAGAGCTGACCCGTCAAACTACAGGCCAATATCAGTCCTCCCATCCTTATCTAAAATAATCGAAAGATTAATTAACCAACGCTTGATTAGATATCTTTCGAAAAATAATATAATCTCACCCTCGCAGTTTGGCTTTAGACAGGGCAAATCTACAGAAGATGCAGTTATGGCGCTTGCCTCTATTGTCACTGAAAAAGTGGACAATGGAAGTAAGTGAATAGCAGTGTTTCTAGACCTGAAAAAAGCTTTCGACACAGTCTCTGTTCCCACACTTCTACACAGGTTAGAAGACATTGGCGTGAGAGGAGTACCACTTAAGCTGTTTCAGGAATACCTTAGTGAACGTAGATATGTGGTTAAAATCGGATCGGTCTCTAGTTCTGAAGAAACCGTCACATACGGAGTAGGACAAGGTAGTGTGTTAGGCCCAACATTGTTTCTTGTTTATATAAACACTTTGTGCAATATGTCTTTAGAAGATGCTCACATATTCTCTTACGCAGACGATACAGCAATAGTTTTTTCGGGAGGATCATGGGATAGCGTTGGCCACACAGCCGAACGTGGCTTGTCTACGATAGCTGCCTGGCTCGATCGCAACCTTTTAACATTAAATGTGTCAAAGACTAAATACATCTGTTTCTCCATATACAAAAATTCACAACCATCACAAGATCTCCAGATTAAAATCCACACATGCGCCGACACCTCCAACAATACGTGCTCTTGCCTAAAAATAAACAAGGTCAATAATACTAAATACCTTGGTGTTATGCTCAACCAAAGACTATCATGGCACTTGCACTTAGAACTAATAATGGGTAGAGTTAGGAAACTAATATGGACCTTCAACATACTTCATCACGTGGCTACTAAGGATCTAATCAGGCAAATCTACATCTACCTGGGGCAATCAGTAATAATGTACTGTTTGCCAATCTGGGGCGGTGCAACAAAAACAAAATTTTTGGAACTGGAGAGGGCGCAGAGAGCACTACTGAAGGTCATGTTCTTCAAACCACCGAGATTCCCCACTGAAAATCTATACTTAACCTCGAATCTTTTGTCGGTTAGAAAATTATATATATTCTTCAAATTGCCTTAACAAAACATAAATCTCTACCCTTCATCTGTTCCAGGGCACAATCTAGGAGAAAGAATAATGTCGCTCCAGAAACACTTGTTAAAACCAAATTCGCTAAGAGACAATATACAAAACAATCGTCACACATTATACAATATTCTAAATAAGGAACAAAACATATATTCATACCATGACTGCAAAAAAACACTCACTCAATGGCTGACAAACAAAAGTTACGAAGAAATCGAGTCAATCCTGCATACGATCACATAATTCGGAAGATACATACATTGACACAATCACACACACACAAACACACACATACACACCATCACATACACATCCTGTGCGCAAACTTGTTTTTGTTAATATATAATTTTGGTAGGTATTCATTTTGTTTTAATTTTGATTATTTTTTATTTGGATTTTGATTTTAATTTTGGTTCGGTTGGAATTATATTTTTGATTCTGATTATTTTTAATTTGGTTTTTGATTTTGTTTTTATTTTTTATTGTTATTTTTAATTCTGATTTTAATTTTTAGTGTTATTTTAATTCTGATTTTGATTTTAATTGAATTTATTGTTTAAATTTCTCACATTTATGTTTATGTGATACTGTAAACTGGAAGAACGGAAGTACCTAACACAAGCAAATTTTTGCTTAAAAGGTAATTCCTATCTACGAGTATATCCCGGCGTACTCTCCGTCCGCTTACCGGCCCATCGTGCTGCTCGACGAGGTGGGCAAGCCCTTTGAAAGAGTAATTACAGACTGCCTCGTCGGGTAGCTGGTGCGGGTGGCGCCAGATTTGGCGGAGACCCAGTTTGGTTTCCGCAGGGGGCGCTCTACGGTGGACGCCATCATGCGCTTGCGAGCCCTCAAGCCCGGGGTGGGGTCGTCTTGACGGTGTCTCTGGACATCGCCAATGCCTTCAACACCCTGCCCTGGAGTTGCATCGGGGAGGCACTACGGTGTCACCGGGTGCCGCCCTACCGCCGGCGCCGTCGCGTGTTTGAGGCGTATTTGAGGCCACCTCTGTGGAACATCAGTTACGACTGGATGCTGCGCGCCGACCTCCCTAGCGGCTTCAGCGTAGTTTGCTAAGCTGACGACACGCTGGTCCTGGTGCAAAGGAGGTCGTACGAGGCGGCGGCTGACTTGATGACACGCGGGGTTGCGACAGTTATCGATAGGATCTGGCAACTGGGACTCGAGGTGGCATTGCACAAGTCCGAGGTCGTGTGTTTTCATGGTCCTCGAACCGCCACCGGCGGGTACCCAAATAACGGTAGGAGGGGTTCACATCGGCGTCGAGAGGACGATGAAGTACCTGGGACTCGTCCTCGACAGCCGGTGGAACTTCATCGAGCACTTCCGACGTTCGGGATCGTGCGGTCCGTGGCACTTTACGGGGCACCGGTGTGGGTGCGCTCCTTGTGGTGACCAGCACGCTGTTTGAACACGTCCTAAAGGGTCATGGCAATCAGACTGATCCGAGGACACGGTGGGCATATGGTGGAGATCTGCCCCGCTTAGTCCTCGTGGAGGCGATCGACGGCAGCGACCTCTCGCGCTCTCCGACCTCCGTGACTGGTCCAGGCCGTGGTACGGGGCGACAGGGAATGGGAAGCAGTCTCTTCCTTCTGCGAAGCAGTAATCTTCGCGAAGAAGGAGGCGGAACGGGTGATCCCAGGCTTAACACCAGAGTCGCCCTCACACCCTCAACAGCAGCCGCTGTAGGACACGCCCTGGGCGTAGGACATCGCGAGAGGATCTCTGGCCAACGTAGACCCAGGCCTGCGGACGGCGAGTAGGGGTTTTGGATAAATTCGAAACAGAGTTCTGTGCCCCTGGGCACTCAGGGCTGGGAAGGAACAGGGGGGGTCTTAGTCAGTAAGAGTCTGACACGCCCTCTCGTTCCACCCAGAGCGAGAGATATCATTGGATAATTTACCACCCCCAAAAAAAAAGCCGTTGGTCCCGGCTGTCAATCGTGGATCTTTGACAGTAGTTATGGGTCATCAGAAGCCCGAAAGTCTGACAACCAGTCTTACCAAGGGGTATCGTATTACAGTTAAAGGGTTGTGGAGGTCAGATATTCAGTCGCTCCATATAAAATACTGGTATTCAGCTGCATCCAGTTAGACTGAAAGCCGACCCCAAGGTAGTATGAAGAAAGGCTAGGCAGATTGATTTAAATCATCAAATGGCTTCTTCCGCTATGGTTGGAGCGGGAGGTAGTGTCAGACTCTTACTGACTAAACTAAAACCTAACCGTTTTCCTTCAATTGACCTTTGCATCCCAGGGCCGCGGTAACACTTTCGTACAATCCCACAACCCCACTTTGTACTACCTGCGTGGACGCCGGAGGGATTACGTCGCTGTTGAGGTCGACCGTGGCGAGATGGTTTGACGATCTGATCAAGATCACTCATTTACGGGTCAAACTTGGCCAGAGATTGCGTAAGACAGAAAGGTTTGGAATAAGAAAGGGGAGGCCTTTACCCAGCAATGAGACACAAACTAGACTAGTAAGAAAATAATGAGGATTGGTGTGACTTTCAAAATATAACTAACTAGCTTCTGCCAGCAGCTTCACCGGAGTGGATATAAGTGGGTATTTCCCCCGGTATAAAATTTTAACTCCATTTTCACGCCCTTCTTTATGGGTTGAATTTCAAAAAACCATTTTTAAGTAACAATAATACAATAATAGTGGATAGCTACTCCTCACAATAACACACCCTCTAAATTTTACATGTCTAAGATTAGCGGTTTAGGCTTTGCGTTGATATATCAGTCAGTCAGGACATTGATTTTTATATATCCTACAGATATTTTCACCACACACCAAATTACTTTCAGTCATACAACCTTTAAATTTTTCTGACTCAAAACTCTCACATTATAATAACACCCCAAGGTACAAAACTTGAATAAAATTATACTTACTCAAGTCTAGTTTCAGCTAATATATCACAAAGTTATACCAGTTAACTTAGCTCAAAGTCAAAAGACAAATACAATGAACAAATTTATTTGATTACACGTTTCACGTCGACTTAGATTTCGTTTCAATTTAATCAAAACTTTGCCATACAAACATAAACATGTTGTGGAAGTCACGAAGCATTATGTTCAAACAATTTGGTTTAGCAACAAAATTGAAAATCATTGGATTCCTCTGTTTATATAGAAAATGAAAAATATAGCAAATCAGTAAAAGATCAAATTGTAAAAATTATGCGAAAACAACATACATTAAACCGTCTCTTAATGATGATGACCCACCAAGCTTTATAAGATAACCGCCATTTATTTGCCAAACCGATTGGTTATCGAAGTATTTCAGAGCTGGTTAACATTTTGAAGCCATTTCAATGTAACATTATTATCGAAATACACGGAGTGTTATATTTGTACATTTAATCGACGCTCACAGTTTATCTTGCTACTTACGTAATCGCAATTTGGCAACACTCCCTAGAACCGATAATAATACTCGTATATCAGTTGCTGGAAGTCTACGACCAGCAGCGGATATAATTTAAAAGCATTAATTAATTTCACAAACAAAGAGATAAATCTGATTACCTACATAAGAACAATACTTAACACTGAACGGATCTCAAAATAAATTGTTTTATAATTAATTTTCACGAACCAATATATCAAAATTCAATCTGTGTCACTGAATTAAAAGTTTAATTTAGGTCACGTTTATAACATCTAATTCTGCAAATTTTTGGTTTTGAAGAAATAATCGGCTTTGTAATCGAACCAGTCTAGGACTTTTCTATCGTACCATACATATGCGCCTTTGAGGCTGTCAGGAGCATCAAGAACTAAGTATATAGGAGTTTCCGCTGCCTGGTCGGTATCATAGAAGCCAACACCAAGCGTCATGTCAGTCTGAACAAGTCCAGGATGCATGGAATTCACTGAGATGTTCTTTGACTCAAGTTCTTTTTGCTGCAGCATCGTGATGGCACTGAGAGCAACCTTCGCTACCCTGTATGAAGCTATTTTTCCTTCATCTGCTATATCATCATAGTTGAAGTTATTATCCTTTACGCCTTCCAAAAACCAATTGACGAAGTCATTAATATCTTCCACCTTTAAATCTTTCTTCGACAGCCTCTTTACCCAGTATATGTTCCGTACATTCGACAAATGACCGCAGTCACTAGATATATTGAGAATGCGTCCATTTTCTCGCACTAGTGGGAATAACAGTTCTTGGATTGTCAATATGCTAAAATAGTTGATTTCGACAACAGTTTTGCACTCTTCATAGTTGTCGTAAAAATTTTCAGTATTGGCAACCGCTGCGTTGTTGACAAGAATGTCAATTCCTCCGTGCTTCTCCTTGATGTGGTCTCTGAACCTGGTCACGCTGTCCCTATCGGTCACGTCGAGCTGGTGGTACTCCGGCTTCAGGCCGAGCTCGTTCAGTTTGGCGACGGCGTCTTTTCCTCTACCGTCGTCTCTTGAAGTGAGGTACACGACGCCATCGAACCTCTTCAATAACCCTTTAACTATTCCGAAGCCAATCCCTTTATTGGAACCGGTCACTACAGCAACTTTCACCATGTCTGCTCGGTGACGACACTCTTTGTGGAATGACAGGAACAGTTATTATATTTTACACTAAATATCATATTTGTTTGTGAGAGAGATAACGTAAAATAGTCATCATTACCCATTATATCCAGTGGGCCGCGATAGCGTTTATCAGCGAAGCATTATCGTGGTATCGCGAAATAGCATAAAACTAGTAATGCACTCCCGTTTCACTCACAGGCTATAATTTAATAATATTGTTCTGTTTTTTTCGATTTTCTAAGGAATAAAAAATCCATTCAAAGCTCTAAATAGATAAATCGAATCACTCAGCAGCAGCAGTTATTTTATTTTTTAACAGGATTGTTTTCACTGACGGTACTGTTTTCTGTCAATTCAGTTTTGGGGCTAGATATTATACATTCATTCCTACAAAAGTCTCATCAGATGATGAAGCTCTTGACGATAAGAAGATTGACCGTAATAACATGCACTATAACTTTTGTTTCCATATCCCTGTAAAAACAATAATAGAGATAATATCTATATAAAGCTGCGCAGTATCTGCTCCTCTTACATACCCAAGTGTCTCAAGACACACTCTGGAGTGAAGACCGTGTACCGGAAGAAACAACGTTGGAAGGCCTCCCAGAAGGTGGACCGATGATATGGTTAGGGTTGCGGGAATCTGATGAGTGCGAGACGCCCAGGATTGATCTGGCGGTACATGGGGGAGGCCTATATCCGGTAGTGCACGTCTTCCGGTTGAAATGACCACAATGATATCAGCTAAATTATGATGATTTATCGATTTATCTTATGCTTTTCATTGTGCCTTCGTTAGGCAATTGTCCCACCGCCCACGATGACCGAGTAGCGAATAGAGCTTCAAAGGAAAAATGAGTTGACGAGTAGCGAGTGTGTAGTTCCTGAGTTGTACTCATAGATAGTGGAGCTCTAAACGTATCGCTGATTTCTTCAGATGTTGTAAAGCACCTTTCTTGCCAAGTGAAACCGACACACTGTGTCTTAAAGGGTATAAGTGAACGGGAAATTATAGTTTCGTCTTTTGTGACGGTAACCATAGAGCTTAGCGACATTTCCATAGAGACAGATTTAGTTATAGTACCAAGTTCATGCATGAATACTTCAATCGTAATTGGAACTGACGTCCTTAACCGTGATGGCGTCATGTACGTTCGTACAAAAGATAGACAGTACATCACGCGAACTGATGATACTTACATCCAAGTTAATGTAGTTCAAAACTTTGATCAAACTTTAGTTAACACCCCGTTACAAGGAGCTTCGCGCGATTCTTTGATGTCCGTGGTTCCTAGTTTCTCGGACTTTCTCATCTCTGGTACCGCAACCAGTACTGTCACCACTGGTGAAATGGAAATTAACCTCACTAGCACTTCCCCTATTGTATATCGACCATACAAACTCTCTTATAACGAAAAACTTAAAGTTCGCGAAATAATTAACGATTTGCTAGACAAAGGTATAATCAGAGAATCACTATCGGAGTACGCCAGTCCCATAATTCTTGTAAAGAAGAAAGACGGGACTGACCGAATGTGTGTTGACTATTAATAGAGCACTTAACCGTGTTACTGAGAAGGAGAGATATCCTCTGCCTTTAATAAACGACCACATCGATCGGTTAGGACGTTACACCTTCTTCACTAGCTTAGATATGGCAAGAAGGCTCTATACACGTGACAGGGTTCGTCACACCAGAAGGGCACTATGAATACCTGAAAATGCCATATGGTTTGACGAACTCTCCGATCGTTTACCAGCGGATTATCAATAAAACCCTTCGTCAATTTATTGACGCTAGAGACGCTTTAGTCTATATTGAAGATGTGCTCCTTCTGAGTAATACAGTAGAAGATGGTATCTCTCTACTCAGAAGTGTTTTACAAACACTGACTAAAGCAGGCTTCTCAATAAATTTGAAGAAATGTTCTTTCTTAACAACGGAAGTCGAGTACTTAGGTAGAGTAGTAAGCTTTGGTCAGGTGCGGCCGAGCCCGCGTAAAATAGAGGCTTTAAAACACTCACCAGTACCCGGGAACGTCAGACAAGTTCTTCAATTACTAGGACTTGCTGGATATTTTTGCAAGTATATTAAAGGGTATGCAACAAAGACCGCGTGCATCGCACATTTAACCAGAAAGGGGGTTGAGTTTCGTTGGGGTGAAGAGCAGGAACAGGTCCGTCAAGACTTGATACGCTGCTTAACTAGCGAGCCTGTCCTTACAATATTTAAGCCTGAAGTCCCCACCGAAGTGCACACAGACGCAAGTTCCGCTGGCTATGGAGCCGTACTCTTACAGACGCACGCTGATGGTGGTAGGCATGTGGTGGCATACTTTAGCAAAGTCACGCAAGGAGCAGAGAGCAAATATCATAGCTATGAGTTGGAGACATTAGCGGTCGTGAAGCCTTTGCAGCATTTCCGCCATTATTTGGTGGGCCAGCAGTTCAAGGTCGTCACAGACTGCAGTGCTCTCAAATCCACTGAACGCAAGAAAGATCTGCTCCCTCGCGTCGCCCGTTGGTGGATTTATCTACAAGATTTCCACTTTTCCATTGAATATCGAAAAGGAGCTATGCTACCACATGCCGATTATCTCAGTCGAAACCCTGTTATCTCGGTTAATCAAATATCGAAACCTCGTAACTGGGCACAAATAGCACAAGGTGCGGATCATGAAACAAGAGATTTAATACAAAAACTCGCTGAAGGGCAGCTCGATCCTAATCGCTACTGCATGAAAAACGATCTGTTGTATTACAAATACACAGCAGTCGGCGAAGAACCGCGTTTTCTCTGCTTCATACCCAAGGGCCATCGACTGAGCTTACTAGGGATCTTTCATGACGAGCATGAGCATATTGGTGCAGATAAAACCTTGCACCTTATTCTAAAACATTTTAGGTTTCCCGGCCTTCGTCAATTTGTTGCTAAATACATTTCGCATTGTTTAGTCTGTATTTCTAAAAAGCGAGGTCCCCGAGCCCCACTACAGAATATTTCATCGTGGCCAAAACCTAATACACCATTCGATACCATACACGTCGATGCCCTGGGACCATTACCCGAATCGGAGGACTAAAAATTTGTCCTAGTATTGGTCGACGCCTTTACATAATTTTGCCTCCTTTATCCAATTTACCGCCAGGATACCGGCGAATTAAAACGAGTAATATCCCAGGCCGTTTCTCTATTTGGCGTTCCTAAAATGCTAGTCACTGACAGGGGTAGAATGTTCGAATCAACGGACTTTGTTCAGTGGATCTCTGAACTTGGTTCTGACCTACATTATATCACCCCTGAAATGCATAGCTCAAACGGTCAAGTAGAGCGCTATATAAGAACCGTACTCAACATGCTTCGCATTGAAGTTGGACACAAGAAAGCATTGTGGTCAACTACGCTTTGGAAGCTACAATTAGTGCTGAATATCAGCAAACAAAAGTCTACTCAAACGTCACCGATCAATTTAATGATCGGCACTGACGCCTCTACCCCAGTCATACGCTCGCTGGTGCGGGATCTAGTCTCAGATACTCCAGACACTAACAGAGAAGCTTTGCGGGAGGTACGTCGAAGCCGTGCCAGTGAACTACTGCAGAAAAATCAAGATGGGCAGGATGCCTCAGTTAACCGGTCCAGACGCCCGCCACGTGAATACAAGGTCGACGATCTCGCTTTTGTTATAAAGTACTCACAATCAACGGGGAAACTAGACCCTGGAATGCGAGGGCCTTACAAAGTAACTAAAGTTCTGCCTAAGAGTCGGTATGAACTTAAACTGCTCAGTGGGGGTCGCGGGAAAACTACCCAAGCGGCCTCCCAATACATGGTACCATGGAAAGGAGAATGGTGCCCTGAGACGTGTGCTGTCTTTTTTGAGAGTGAGTATACTTGCAACCACTGTTATCATGCCTGGTTTCCATAATAGATCAGTGGTGGGATGTGTTCCCCTGAACGGCGTGTGTCGCCTAACATGTGAATGTGACATGTTCCTCCTCAAAGGCGTGTGTCGCCCAACATGTGGGTGTATTTCCTCCTCAAAGGCGTGTGTCGCCCAACACGTGGGTGTGTTCCCTCCTCAAAGGCGTGTGTCGCCCAACATGTGGGTGTGTCCCTCCTCAAAGGCGTGTGTCGCCCAACGTTGGCGTTTGTCGCCTAGACAGCGTTAGTCGCTGTGGTAAAGTATTTGGCAATAGTATAGGCTGGCTGGGACGCTAACCATCCTATACTCTTGTCACACTGAATTATTATCTTGAGTTTCATAGTACCAGTTTTTCATATGATAATCGTTGTGTAAACTTTCAGATGATGAAACTGATAATGCCGACAGCGGTTTAGATCAATCCGAAAATAACGAACCTGTGGTGGTTGGACTTTCCATGCCTGATCTTGATGCAGAAGTAGGAGCTGTGACGCAGCAAAATGATCCTGTTGAAGACGAATCGCAGAACATTCAAGTCGAGGACGACTTGGTGTCAGGAGAAGCCGTGTTAGGAAGAACCTTGTGACGATTTCATCTCTGGTATAAAAGGAGCGCGCGCGCCATATTTCGGTCACTTTTCGGTTGGCACTCGTGGCGGCAACATCGCTCAAAGGGCTGTAAGTTTTATTATTTTCTATTGTTGTCATATTCGATTGTGAAAACCAGGTAGTTAGACATTAATTCTATTAGTTATAGCAGTGGTGATTTATGTCTATTTAGCGGTTATAATTTGATTCCTTGTTTGTGAATAACGGTTGTAATAATTTGAAAACGTGTATCAAAATAAATAAACGTATTTAAGGTTTTGTGTACCGTGTTGTTTTTTTTTAAATATTTCCGCTTCTGATTGCTAAAAATATTTATATAATTGTATATCCATGTTCAGCCGTGGATATTTTGAGCAGTAATTATTTTTGTAAACAACGCTAGGAATCTGTTTAAGATTAAACTTAATACGGAAAGGATCCTACTATAAATATATTGAAAATTAATTTAAATGTTCGAACAATATTTTTTTTTTTTTTTTTTTTTTTTTTTTTTAATATTCAATGTGGTTCATTTAATTTCGTTCACGTTTCTGAGTACAGGTTTTAAAATAGTCAGTCTTGAAGTAATAATCAGCTTTATAGTCGAACCAATCCAGAACTTTTCCATCGTACCACACATAGACCCCTTTGAGGTCGTCAGGAGCATCAAGTACTAGATAGATAGGAGTTTGAGCTGCCTGGTCGATGTCGCAGAAGCCAAAACCGAGCATCATATCCGTCTGGCCCAGTCCTGGGTGCATAGAATTAACAGCAATGTTCTTAGGTTCTAGTTCCTTTTGATGCACCATTGTGATTGCACTGAGGGCTACCTTCGATACTCTATACGCGGCGGCTATTCCCTTATCAGCGATGTCATCGTAGTTGAATTTTCCATTCTTTACGCCTTCCAAAAACCAGTTAACAAATTCATTAATGTCTTCCACTATTAAATCTTTCTTCGACTGCCGTCGTATCCAGTCCATATTCCGTATGTTCGATAAATGTCCACAGGAACTTGACATATTAAGTACACGTCCGTTGTCTCTAACCAACAATGGTAACAATAGTTCTTGTATTATGAATATACTAAAATAGTTGATATCGACTATAGTTTTATTTTTATTTTATTTTTATTTTTATTGAAAAGGAACAACAAACAGCTACATTATGTTATGTTACAAATAGACATCCAGTAATAACTAAATAATAACGTAGACCACAGCGCTGTTCACAGATTACCATTATTAAAAAAAAAACTATAATTCGCTAGGAGGTAAGCTGTTAGTGGTTACAATATTATTAAAACAAACAGAAGAGATGAAAAAAAAATAACAATAAAAGTAAACAGGAATACAATAAAATAACTGCACACAAAAATTAATTTGAAAGCGTCTTAAACAGTGACCCACGGAATATATTAAATGAGCATATAAAAATATCTATGTGTTCAAAAGCGTCATTGTAAGTTGTCACCATTCGTCTAATTGGTGTACGCAGACCAGTGTTAGATCGGCTGGAACCCACTGCAAACAGCTGGCCTGCGCGCACACGCCGTCTATGGACAGCTCTGGGAACTGCATAGCATAATACATTATTTAAATCAATGCTGTCAAAATGATTGTGAACAATGTTATACAGCGTCATAGCCTCCAGTTGCTTGCGCCTAGAGCTGAGCGTCAAGAGTTTGTATCTACTGAGCAACTGGTTGTACTGCAGATAGGTTTTATGGCATCTGTAGTGCATTGCACGAAGAAACTTGCGTTGGACGTTTTCTATCGCGTCGATGTATTTGTTATAGTAAGGGTTCCATATACACACGGCATATTCCAACTGTGAACGGACCAAGGTCTTATAGAGGCAGAGATACGAAGAGGTACGCTTAAAGTCATGCGTAGATCTCATTATAAATCCGTACATCTTATATGCCTTATTTACAATGTGCTCAATATGCAAATCCAGACAGAGATTCGAGTCAAGCAATATCCCAAGATCACGGACCGAATTTACTTGAGTCAAAGAAACTTTGCATAAAGAGTGTGGAAATTTTATTATATTTTTATTTTTCGTGAAATTAAGGTAGTTGCACTTGGGAATGCTTAGGTGAAGCTTACTGGCGTGACAATAGTTCCGTCAGTCTATCCAGGTCCTCTTGGAGAAGATAGCAATCTTGAATGTTGCGAATAGGCCTGTATACTTTGAGATCATCTGCATATAACAAAAATTTGGAATTGTGAAAACAGTTACTAATATTATTAATGAAAATAACGAATAAAAGAGGACCCAGGATAGAGCCCTGCGGAACACCAGAGGTAAGCCGAGTAGCATAAGAGTGGTATCCATTAATTACAACCTGTTGACAGCGGTTAGTAATGTAAGAAATGAACCATCGTAACAAGTTACCGCGAATACCATTAAAGGCAATACGATTTAACAATAATTCATGGTCTACCTTGTCAAAAGCTTTCTGAAAGTCCGTGTACATGGCATCAACCTGAACACGATTGTCGACTTTGTCAAATAGGTCATTTGTAAACACTAACAAATTAGTAGTAGTGGATCGCTTTTTCACGAAACCATGTTGTTGCTGAATAATAATTTTATGCAGGATAGGGTACACTTCGTTGTGTACCAGTTTCTCAAAAAGCTTCGACAAGGCAGATAAAATAGAAATTGGACGGTACTGCTCAACACTACGCTTAGATCCGCTCTTGTGACAAGGTGTGATATAAGCCTGCTTCCAAACAGCTGGCATGACACCCTCTCTGATACACTTGCTATAAATTGTGGCTAGCGGTTTACAGATGACGGTGGCAGTATTTTTAAGGAAAAATGCGGATATACCATCAGGACCTGGACCCTTAGATGGATCCAGGGATTTCAGTTCATTCATAACCGTTTCCTCCCTAAAATGTAAGTCAGAAATAACAATGTCATTGGAAAGGGTTTCGGGAGGTAGCTCCCACTGACAGAGCGTAGGTGATGCGGGTTCATAAACCGAAGAGAAGAAATCAGAGAACATGTTGCAAATCGATTGGGGGTCGCTGGATACATCGGTTTTGTACTCAACTTTTGCCGGTATACCAGGTTTGTCTTTGCGGTTAGAAATATAAATCCAGAAATCCTTAATATTTTTGTGTATGCTATTCTCAACCGACTGAATATATTTAGAGAAGCATTTATTACAACTCTCCTCAAATAGGGTTCTATGCTGCGAGAATGCTTCGTAGTCTATAAGGTTGCCATATTTTTTCCATTTTACCCATGCCTTTTGTTTTTTATCAAGTATTCTAATAAGTTTTTTTGAAAACCAGACCGGATAGCCAACGGTCCTTGAAGCAGATAGTGGTGTGTGCTGTTTGATTATGTCGTCAATCTTATTGTAAAATGCACTTAGTGCCTCTTCAGACCCGAGAGGGGCAAGAAGTTCCGTCCAGTCAGTGGTCTGAATTTCGCGGTTGATGCGCTCATAATCAGACTTGTAAAAGTTGTATTTCTGTATTGGTCGCTTTTTCATTGGTTGAATATCTATATTTAAACTGCATACAAAAGGTGGGTGATACGTGTCGATTTTAAGCAGGGAGAACAATGCAGCCGATACCCTACATGGGTGGTTGGATATAAGCAAGTCAAGAATTTTACCATCGACATTTGTCACAACATTGTATTGTAAGGCGTCAAGTAAAGACATCAAGTCATTTAACTGGCTACAAGTTACGGATGTGCCCATACCCAGTCCGTCACCGGTGAGGCCTCCACCTATACCCGGCTTGTTCCAAGTTATTTCTGGCAGATTATAGTCGCCCAGTATGTAGAAAGAGTCAACCTTAGGGTCACTCAGCACCTGTCGTAGTACTTTGAAATGTTGCTCGTATACTGAGTTGGCCATTTTGGGAGGTATGTAAGCGGCACTAATGACATGACGCTTAGACGATCGCGCACTTACCACTTCAATTAGGATATGTTCGATAAGATTACTAGATTGTGAATTGGTATGAAACACAGAAACACCTAGTTCAGACGACTTAAATGTCTTTTGAAACGCCACCAAAACGCCGCCGCCATCAAGTTTTTTTGTGGTAATACGATCTCGATCACACCTGTACACAACATAGCGCTGATCAATAAACTCATTATTGCTAATCTCCGGGATTAGCCAGGTCTCTGTAAGGACGATTATGTCATGGTTACCATTTAGAATATTCATGTATAGCGTATGTAATTTTGTACGGATACCCCTACAGTTTTGGTAGTATAACGATAAATGCTTATTATTAATCACGAGATATATGGTGTGCCAACGTAAGGGTTACATGCGATACATGTTCAAGCAACGAGTATTTGTACGTGCAATGCTCACTATGACATTTAAAAATAAAGCAAATGTAATAGTATAAATGATAATGATTCCCAGTTCCACCAGACACACAGCAACACTGAACTCCGACGGTACAGCAATACAAGCATTTAGAATACAACCCAGTGCGATGGTTACTAAATTTATTAAAAATTGGTGCAATAATTGCCAGTTGTGGCCGAAGTAGTTTATAACACTTGAAAGTAAGAAGGCGCGATAACAAACACAAAGCATACATTAAATCAGAATATAACAGTATTATTTTTATCTAAGTTTCTATGGCACGGTAGTATGCCAAGAGTAAAACCCTGAAATGATACAACTAAAATGCTCATAAAATAATTATGTTTTCCTTGCCACCTCAAACATAAATCATGACCTAATCTTGATAATTCGGCAAGTAGCTGAAATGATATGGTAGAAAATATTGACATTTTATTATGGCTTTTCAAATTATACCACAATTTCCCCAGATGCAACCATCCCTTTTTAACAAGAACTTGATCGTGCAGTCCAAATAAGCACAGACATTTTAAAACATAGCATCCATACACAGCAGCGTAACTTATTGAAATCGACAAAGTACAGATCTCGATTATGTAACAGAACAAAACCACAGAGTACATTATAATATAGAACAAAACAATACTTACAGAAAGAAAATTAAAATGTGGGGACAAGAAAAAAAAAACATTTATATTGGAGTGTGTTGGGTTTTGGACCATTGGTATTTGGCGGACTACTTTTAATTTTACGGATATCGTCGTCCGTGTGAATTGCGAAAGCAGTATCGCCATCCCGTTCGCGCACGAGAATAGTAACGTTTCGAATCCAGACATACTTAAACTGACGCAGTTTGGCGACATCTTTAACTTGACGAAATAAATGTTTTTTCTTAAGTGTCAGATGCTCGTTCATGTAAACAGTCATCGGTGCGCATGTGTAGCCCAGTTGGTTAGACTTTAACTTTCTAACTTTGCGAAAGGCAGCGAGCAAGTTGTCGCGCAGGATACGTGACGATAATTTCTCAATTATGTTTTTAGGTCTATTGGTTTGCTGGTGAGCATGTGGAACTCTGTGAATTGATATTATATCTTTTTGAGCAACCGGAAAGTCAATAACAGTGGCAATTGACTCCATGATGTCAACCAGGTTTTCACTTCTTGTATCGGGTATGTTTAGGATCTCCACATTACACTGTCTTGCTTGTTGTTCGAGATTGTCAAGTTTTTTCTCGAGCAAGCTAATAGTTGCGCTAGACTTCTCAAAACCCCGTCGGCTCACCTCATCAATATGCTCTTTGAGCTCCACCTGCTCCCCGGCATGAAACTCCACTGAAGACCTCAAATGCGCCACCTCATGCGACAACTCAGAGACCTTTTGTTGGAAGGTATTGTGTTCAGCACGAAGACTGCACACCTCATCCCTTATTTCACCCAAGGCAAGTCTCAGTTCACCATTTAGTTTATTTAAGCTTGCATCCATTTCATCACGAAAACCACTCAGTGTGCTCATTATATCGACCTTGAAACTTGCGAGCGTATTGTTTATGTCGCATCTCCACCCCTGCATTGTAATCTGTAGCTCATTTGTAAAAGCTTGGAAAGTATCTAAGGTGTCCCTAGAGGCAGAATCATCAGCTGTAATTTTCGAGGTACTGGGGTTACACGGTGAGGCAGTAACATGTTCGATAGTATCGCAAGACATGTTCATGCTGTCTTCATATGTAGGAATTTGTGCGGCCCGTACAGGTGTGAGTAAATTAGACCGAGTACGACGCGTGACATTGTTACATGACGGGCAAGTCCATGTCACCTTAAATTCATTCGAGAGGGCATCGAATTGGCGGGGCTTTATATTGAGGCATTCAGTATGATAATTGCCATCACAGGTTTTACATTTAAGGAGCCGAGCCCCAGCTACGATCTGTGTATTACAGCCAGCACAGTCCATCCTGAATAAGGTGGTCAATCAGTGTTAGAGGTATAAGTTCCGCTGTATAAATAATTGATGCAGGGCCTCAGCACTCGATCGATGTATCCGCTGCACGCATTAATCTTAGCAGTTCAAAATTTCACTCATAGATGGCGTTGGTTTGTATGGAAGATGTAATGTGACAATGCAAAATAGTAATTTTGCAAATCACCGTACGAGGTCTCAAATTTTTTATTTTTTTTAGAGAATGGTAATATAAAGTATTTATGCAACACACACGATTCAGGTGATAGATTATGTGTCCAAATAAGAACTTTTACACTTAATATGTTCAAAATATTGAAAATTATCCGTGCATACACCACTGTTCATATCACGTTTTGCACACTTCGTAGGGGTTGTAGAACTCTACACTGTTGCCGACGCCAGCATTGTTGATGAGAATATCGATGCCTCCGTACTTCTCCTTGATGTGGTCTCTGAACCTGGTCACGTCGAGCTGGTGATACTCCGGCTTCAGGCCGAGCTCGATCAGTTTGGTGACGGCGGCTTTTCCTCTATCGTCGTCTCTTGAAGTGAGAAACACGACGCCATCGAACCTCTTCAACAATCCTTTAATTATTCCGAAGCCAATCCCTTTATTGGAACCGGTGACTACAGCAACTTTCACCATGTCTACACTGAATCAAGTCTCCTTTTGAAATGAGAGGAACCATAGTGTTAAAAACGTGACAATTTTGTGAAAAATGATAAAATCATATTTTAAATTATAGTCGTTATCTTATTCGGTGCACACAGATAGCGTTTATCTGCAACGTATTTAAAATAAATTGACTGCTCCCAACGTCATTACAAATAGCTGACAACGAAATTAGGGTGATAGTAAACACAAGTTTATAAGTAAATGTGGATAAATAGTTGATTACAGATTAGTGTAGTAGTGCCAAATTAATTAGCTCGATGGTACTTACGTAGTGACAAAATTGAAACATTTAATTCTAAATCTGCTATTTTTCGTAGAAAATCAAATTATTCAGAGGCTAGTTTGCACAAAATTGATAATCGGATTAAAGCCTAGATTTATTTAGACTAAAATAGCAAAGTTATATATTATAATATTGCGAAGTTTCGTAGACAACTTTGTGTGCTTGTTACTTGTTTTGGAACGAAATAACTAGTATTTAAAAGCAAGTTGCCTCGTTGCACTAAGTCCGCCAGTGTACCATTACCTTGTACATGAAGCTTTACGGTCATCACTATCACTGCATATTATACTCAGCTTCGTCCTCGAGATTAGCATAAACACAATGTAGTAACACGTACGGTGTTGCCTTTGCGCACTGAAAGTAAAAAGCCCTATAGCTAAATCTCAAAAAAATCCGATTATTTTGCACTTTTTTAGGTGAGGGTAGACATATTTCCTTTGCTGGATACCGTATTCTATTGGCCATTCACAGTTCAGTACTCTACCGGAGCGCACATAATTTTCTCAAATAATTATTCTCCGTGTGTAAGTTGTGACTGAGTATTATTAAAATTTATAAGTGTCATGGGGAAAAGAGAACGAAAACACGATTATGAATACATCACAGAAAAGTTAAAGAAATGGTAGAAGAAACTTCAGAGTGAGACAAGATCGTTGTCGGATTCCAGAGGTTAGTCAAGTGTCGTCTGATTATTATTTTACGCTAGGTATGTCTATACCTAGCGTAAAATAATAGTAATGGTTCTTATTCGATCTGTGTTTTATCGTTGTCAAAAGTCGTTGCGGTTATTTTTTGGGAGTTAACACTTCGGACTTATAAACGTTATATCTAAGAACTTCATTGTTTTATATCACGTGCAAGGCTAATATTGCGATTAGTTATACGAACTGTTACTTTGTTAGTATACGTGAAGCTATACGGATAATGCGGGCAGTCTTTGGGATTGTCACTTCATCGTAGATACTATGCCGCACGCGGTAGGTACATGTCTTTATCCATAGACACCGACCCACCTGCGCGCGTAATCGCGTAATCCCATCTTATTGTTGTAAATTAATTACCCATTAGTCCGTTTCATTTCAATAACAATGATGATTCGTAACAAAATAAATCTACACTTTACAGAGGGCACACCCTCTCCCCAATGTCGATACTACAACGAAAAACCTTTTGAGGAAGTTGTGGAATTGGAACTAGATTATCATGATGAGCAATCCATTAGCGCTGGGGATTCCACTCCTGCGATCAGTGCCTTGGACCCAGTTCCCTCAACTAGCGCTGCAGACCCAATTTCATCCACAAGTACTTCACAGCCACAGGCCTTTT
Source organism: Polia nebulosa (assembly GCA_951329385.1). Taxonomy (NCBI): domain Eukaryota; kingdom Metazoa; phylum Arthropoda; class Insecta; order Lepidoptera; family Noctuidae; genus Polia; species Polia nebulosa. Next base: position 1,346,645 of record OX589592.1, on the reverse strand, counting down.
TCTCGGAGACTGAAGTTCTTATTGCAACTGACACATATCCGAGCTGTGAGCTGGACTCGGATATTTTAGAAATATTTGTAGAGGATCCTTCTGTGGAAAAGATCTACGGCAAAAAAATTCAGACCGACCTGGCTATTCGGTTACAGCTATAGCTATATAGCTACTAAGGGCTTGTCCAGCGATCTTTGATAGGAAAATACTTACCTCCTAGTAATTGCAAGTTAATTGACTCGCCGGAACTAAATTTAGAAATAAAAGCAGCCATATCAGAGGTTGTCTTAAAGAGAGATAAGGGTATTCAGATAAAACAAAAACAGTTAGGATGTGCTATTTCATGCCTAAGTAATGCTATTACTGCTATGATTTCTAAAGAAAACAAAGACACGGAATTAATACAAATGATGATGGACACTGTACACCTTCTTTGTGACAATCAACACGCGGACTCAACACTACGCCGGAACTTTGCTCTACACAATAAAAAAAAGAGATGAAAGAACAACTACAAAAAACAACAATTGACAAACACCTTTTCGGATCCGACTTAGCTGAAACGTTGAAAATTGCAAAGACAATAACAAAGACAGGAGCCGAGTTAAAGTCAACCATATCTCGGCCACCTATCAACAGAACGAAGACAGCGCCGACTCCACCTCAATCGTTCCAACAACGGAACCATTTAAACTGGCGAGCTCCTCCCCCGAGTCGCAGGCAAACGGGGACTCAGAGGACGAGGGAGCCTGGACAGAGAAATCCACCCGCGAGCACCTCGCACGGGTCATATCGAGGTCGGCAGCAGACAATGCCCGCAGCACGGGCCAGCTACCGCAGTCGCCGCTAGAGGTTACCGTGGACGGTCACAGTGGCATAGATATATCTATCTTTACAGCTCACAGCTGGCACCCGACATGCTGCCACATCTAAAGCCTACAAAATAGGAATTAACTTAGAAACCATAAGAAAAACCACGGGATGGAGCGGTTCGTCTTAGGTTTTTATGAAATTCTATAATAGAGAGATACAAATTACAGAACAAGATGATTTATTTGCAAAATCAATATTAAACAATTGTGATGACAATTATGACATCAATTCAGCCAAAAGACGTTCACTGCTGGTCATAGGCTTTTAAGTTATTTAAGTTTAATTTCAATTGAGTTTATAAAAAATTCTATTGTAAGCAGAACTATAAATTTAATTATTATTATCTTTACTTTATTTTAGTATCGATTAGTATTTGAGTTTAAAACTCAAATACTGATTAAAATTGATTACCTAGTTACACATAAGTGTTACATTGATATTTCAGTAGCTCTCAAATTCTACATTGTGTTTATGCTAATCTCGAGGACGAAGCTGAGTATAAGTTATGATTAAACGAACTTACCTGTACGTGAAGTTCGATCGTAATTATACGATGGCTATTCTATTGCTCATTTAGTTCAGAGCCTAGATTTTCAATTCCTGTTCCTCCTATTCATTAAAAAAAACCCGGTTAAGTGCGAGTTTGACTCGCACATGACGGGTTCCGTACGATTTTATTATTTGTTGTTATAGCGGCGATAGAAATACACATTCTGTGAAAATTTCAAATTTCTACCTATTACGGATCATGAGAGACAGCCTGCTGATAGACAGACGGACAGCGGAAGATTAGTAATAGGGTCCCGTTAGTTACCCTTCGGGTACGGAACCCTGAAAAGCTGATAACTCTGATATCATTTTCACCCCTAGGCATGCAGGCACGGGCCACGATGGGCCCCGTAAGTGGTGGCTGACACTAATCTCTTTGAGGCGCGCGTGGAACACTACGCGCCACCGACTCACGGGCCTGGTGCTGATCGGACGGCGAGCTACCCACAGCTCGCCGTCTGCAGGCTCGGGTCTACGGTGACTGGAGATCGTCTCGCGACGTCCTACGCCCAGTACGCCCAGTACCTCTCCTGCGGTAGTAGCGCCCGGGGCCGTGAGGGGAACTCCGTTGAGCTTCCCTCACACATCCCGCCTCCGCCTTCGCGAGCATTACTGCTTCGCAGAAGGCGGAGACTGCTTCCCATTCCCTCTCGCTCCGTACCATAACCTGAACAAGGGCCGGGCGCGAGAGGTCGCCGCCACCTATCGCATCCACGAGGACACGGCGGTGCTCCGCCCAAACGGGGCAGACCTCCACCGTATGCTCCACCGTGTCCTCTGGGCGATCCGCACAGTGGTAACACCCGGGCGTTTCCTCCCTCCTGATTTGATGCAGGAACCTCCCGAAACAACCGTGTCCGGTAAGGACCTGCGCCAGGTCACCTTCCGCCTGGCGCAGGTCCTTACCGGACACGGTTGTTTCGGGAGGACGCCGTGACGTTTCTCAAAGAGGGGCACTACCGCCGCATGGTGGCGCGCCCAGCGCTGAGTTGCGATAGTTGCAGTCTCCATGTCGCCATGAGATCCTGTTGGAGCTCCGTCCGCCGAGCCGCGAGGTGTCGCAGCAGCAGAGTTTCGCCCCGGCGTTTGGCCTCGTCGCGCCACTGCCAGAGCAGCGCGAGGACCCTGAATTATAGCTCCCTGGATTCTCTATATTCTACGAAAACATTGTAAAAAAGCAGAAATGTAACGGGCATGCTATTAGTGCAATCAAAGCAGCAAAAATATATTGAAAGTAAACATTCCAAGGATAATAATTATGGAAGCTAAAATCATGTTTCGAATTTTAAAAAGCTAAATTCTTTTATAAAGTAGCTAATTAAACTAATAAATAACTTAATAAATAAAATATGTACAAGAGGCATAAAAAATCCGGTAGTGGTAAAGCTCATTGGGCATCAAAAAATTCGTCCACCTCGCTGTCAATGGGAAAAGTGCCCAGAACGCTGGCAGCATTGCCACGTTGAATGGCAATGCTGATTCGTTGGCCGAAAAAAAGGCCAGCCCTCTGGTCACGTGAAGAGTCGACTAAAAGTTTGCTGATGTCATGGAAAACTCGATGAGCACTCGGACCCCATGGCCCTAGTGTTTCAACCCCAAACGGCTCAAACATATAACTCCCAATAAGGTTGTTATATTTGCGCCGTTTGAGGTTTTCTGCACCTGTAGCAGCCGCCCCAGCACAGCCCGCCGTGCTAAGAAGATGAGATGGCGCAAGGGTGTCGACACATGTTGCATCCCACACCAAAGGCCTACCCATCTTCCAAGGCATTATTGTCATCCCGTCGGGCCTCTTTCCATTATAAAGTGAAAAACAAATATTTTTTATAATAAATCTTCAACCCGCTTTTAAATCTTTTGAAGTAGAAAAGCAGAGCTGTAGAACTTTGTTTTATTTTATATCTAGAGTAATTTGGAACAGACTCCTGCAGGGGCTTAACTCCTAACTTTTAAAAGTTTTTGTTAATGTTGGCCATTAGATATGTAGGTACATAGAAATAGCCAAACCCAGAAAAATCCAAAGCTAATTCATCAAATCTTTTTGCTCGACTCAAAACTTGGAATATTTTTTATTTAGAGGAGCAGAGGTACCAGTTAGCTGATATCAAAGTAAGCTTTCCAAGGGAGTTACTAATTTAATTTTTTTTTTATTTCACGTGTACCTACAGGTATACCGCCGTTTGCCCGAATTTTATTTACCCTAATATCATTAGCCATAATAGTCAACAGCCATAATATTATACGACGTAATATTCATTTGCCCTACTTTTATTTGCTATATTAGTCACGTGCTAGAAGCTTTGTTTCCCATAAAGTCACTTACCATAACATTATTTGTCATAATCATTGTAAGCCCTAATTATCTCATGCCCTAATTACGAGTATCACATCATGTCCCAATTATCACATGCCCTAATTATCACATGCCATAATTATCATATGCCATAACATCATTAGCCATCGACATTGGGTATGCAACGGTTGTTATATCAGGCGTAACTGGATGCAATCGGGACTTTAGGGCACTCCGACCCGGATAGGTTAGATTAGAAGTTGTTTTATTATAAACCAAACAATAGTAGCTCCGTCGACCAAGCCCACCATCAACCATGCATAGAATATTTTAAGGTTTGGCTAGGTCTATTCGCTCGCTTCGCTCGCTCAAACGACCCCGCCATCCCCTTCGTGGTTATTTTTTTATAAACCACCCAGAAATAGTTTGATTAGGTGCCATTTGAGTTAGGTTAGAACTGACCATTAAACTTAATAAAGAAGAATAAATAAATTTATTCTAATTATACCAAACATTACACACCCATCGACATCGACAGCCAGAAAGCTAATAAGTAGGTAATGATTATTACGGCGTTTAAATATTTGTCTAATAATTATTATGGCATTTAAATGTTATGTCTAATAATCATTATGGCGTTTAAATATCATGTTTGATAATTATTATGGCACTTAAAAATATGAAAAACAATACGTATGGCACTCGTATATTATGGTATCTAAGTTTCGGGCAATTAACAGTATGTCATGTCTTTTAGGGCAAACAAAACATTCGGGCAAATGAAATTTGGGAATATGATGATTATGGTATATAATCTTCGGGTAAACAATAGACAACCGTACCTACAGTACTATCATATGATAAGTATGATTGAATTGAATACCAATATTGATTATACCATATCAATCAATCTGCCCGCGCCTTTTCCCAAATATCTTGGGGTCGGCTTCCAGTCTAACCGGATGCAGCTGAATACCAGTATTTTACATGGAGCGACTGGCTATCTGACCTCCACAACCCAGTTACTGTGTAATACGATACCCCTTGGTAAGACTGGTAGTTAGACATTCGGGCTTCTGACGACCCGTAACGACTGTCAAAGATTGTCACGTTTGACAGCCGGGACCAACGGCTTAACGTGCTGTCCGGGGCACAGAGCAGTCTCGGTATGTAAGTAAAGATGGTCACCCATCCATGGACCAACCCCGGCAAGCGTAGCTTAACCTGATGGATCAACCCGTGCGGCTGTTATTACTTTACCCACGAGCTTATCACGAAATATTATATTATTTATAACGAAATTCCTCTAGTAATTCGTAAAACGCAAATTAAAACCGACAGGCTCAAAGTGTTTCAAACAGCACTTACTCGTAATTCACGACAATGTACGAGTATGTAGGTAATATTATGAGAACTTCTAAGATTGACAAAATAATTACATCATGAATTAAACTTATATGTAAATACATATTTTTCTGTAGACAAAAAGAAGAATAGGAAACGGAAATAATTTAATATGTCGTGGGTCGGCCCGGTGACAGATGTCAGGCAACCCACCGTCTCGGGCGTTTTATATCCGGCTGTAGACACAACCAGGCAACCGGGGTTATCTACCAGCAACTTGAGAGCAACGCAATCTTGTGGTCTCCGAGGTGCTGAATTAGATCGGGTCGTGGTTGACCCATTTCGCTAAAATACGCGTTTCGTGAACTATTGGATTGATTTGTCACTGTAAGCATTCGCAAATTCAGATCGCGGCAGTTAGTGGCGAAATAACCCTCCCCTAAGATGATTCTCTGATCATAGATTCATAGTTACAGAGATAATACCCTACAATGCCAAACTTTTTCTAAAACTCAAGTCTCGTGTAATAAAAATATTTTTTTTCTAAGTAATTAGACGCCAAAAAGTCAATTAATTAAGAAACTTTTATAAAATTATATTAAATGGACTAATTTACTTAAAATCTCAGAAGATAAACATCACCGGCAGACTTTCAAAAAACAAGATTAAAGATAAAAAATTGTCGAAGTAAAAAGTATCAATAACTAATTATCAGACACGTGGATCGGATCTAGATCACAGATGAGCACTGTTGGCGGCTCATTTCATTCGCAAAAGATTTTTGTGATTGAAATGATAATGGTGTTCCAAAAATACTGCAAAGTTACCATCTTTATTTCTTCTTCTTCTTCTTCGTCGTTCCCTCACTGCTGAGGATCGCGACCACATACGACGCGGCACTAAGTTTTGCGGTCTTCTGCAATGTGGACCGTTATTTAATTAACCAGAAAGTCTTTATTAAAGTGTATAAAATGTCTTTACCGTATCCAGTGACAGCGACCGAGACTACTTTAATTTTCTCTTCTTTCTTCTGTCTGATGAGTAGCGCTAGTAAACATAATACTACCCGGTCGTACCTTCATATTATATTTATTATGTAGCATCTATGTAACCTCTTCCAATTCTTGAATTCTACCCTGTCATGTGCAATCGCTGTTCTTTTATTTAAGTCTGCAACGAAGTGCACGTGTCCAAACAGGTCACAACATGAATATAACATCAGTGTGTTTGTTGCTGGAACCGATACTGTAACATGATGCTACAACAACCCACTGCTTCTGGCAATTGTCACTGGAGATTTTTGTTTTCAAATTTTGAGATTTTTCTTTTTGTAACCCTCAGTGAGTTTTAAAACTGTAATGAAATTTAGCTTTAATTTACAAGTACTAAAATAATTTAATTACTGTGTATAAAACGAGAACACATGTTAAGAGTTAGTGTAAGTGTATTATGTATCTGTTTATGTCAATGTGAGCGATATACGAGTACATACGTTTATTAGATTAGAAAGTTAGTTAAAACAAATATGAAAGTGAACCGAAACTAGTCGCTAAGAAATTAATTTGGGAATGTTCAAAATCGCTTCTGTTTCAAATTACCCCTAGAAAAGTCACAATCAAATCATTACCCTGTGAAGTGATGCGGTTTTTGTATTGTTTCAGTTATAATAAGAAAGTTTGAGAAATATTTATAACAAACCACAGAATTCCATAAACAGCCTCAATATAATCACGGTACAAATTATTGGCTTACACGTGGCTCTTAATTACAATTTATAATTAATAATTAATGCTCGGGTCATGGGGTTCAAGTGCGCTTTTCGTTTTTAAGGATATTATTTTCTCGCCGACTGATCGACACTTTACGTGATCAAAGGGCTGGCTCGTTCTTTCCCCAAAGAATTAGCATTGCCATTCAGCGTCGCAATGCTGCCAGTCTTCTGGGCAAGTTTCCAGATGACAGCGATGTGGAGGAGTACTTCGACGCCTGAACGTATTTTGTTTTTGTATATATATGCACGTACTAAGGTTAATATTTTTATTTTTAGTGTGGATCTAGTTTAGTATTTTATAAATATGTAAAGTTCTTTATTTGAAACTAGCACTTCGCCCGTGACTTCGTCCGCTTGGATTTAAAAAATGTATAGCTTATGACACTCTTAAATAACGTGGCCATCTATTGGTGCAAAATTTTCTAAATTGGATCAGTGGATCCAGAGATTACCCCCTACAACCTCACAAACTCACGTAGTAGTATAGATAAATATAACTTGGAAATAAAATTTTCAAAAAAAAAAAATAATTAACCCAAAAGTTGCGACGACGACCTAATTTCTGCATAAAATATATTATGAGTACGTTGAAATCACATTGGCATACTTTTCAGTAGTAGGTTTGCTCTTCTCTCTGTTCTGTTTTTTTCAAACATTAATAACGAACTTCAAAAAATCATTAAGTTGGTTGCCCTGATGCGAAACCCACACTCCCACAATATCAGTTTGGCCCGGGGCCAACTCTCCGAGCCTCTACCAGGAGCTACGACTGGGCCGCATCTGGCGGAGAGCCAGTACGGCTTCCGCAGGGGGCGCTCTACGGTGGACGCCATCATGCGCGTACGAACCCTCACGACGGGGGATGCAGTAACCCGGGGTAGGGTCGTCTTGGCGGTGTCTCTGGACATCGCCAATGCCTTCAACACCCTGCCCTGGAGTTGCATAGTGGAGGCACTCCAGTATCACCGCGTGCCGCCCTATCTCCGTCGCGTAGTCGAGGCGTATTTGACGGACAGGGCCGTCATCTGCCCCGGTCACCAGGGAGAAAGGAACTGGCGAGAGATATCGTGCGGTGTTCCACAGGGATCGGTCCTGGGGCCGCCTCTGTGGAACATCGGATACGACTGGGAGCTGCGCGCCGACCTCCCTAGCACCGTCAGCGTAGTTTGCGTACGCTGACGACACGTTGGTACTGGCGCAGGGGTGGTCGCACGAGGCGGCGGCCAACATCATGACACGCGGGGTTATGACAATCGTGGACAGAATCCAGCAACTAGGACTCGAGGTGGCATCGCACAAGTCCGAGGCCATGAGTTTTCATGGTCCTCGGTGCCACCGGCGGGTTCCCAAATATCGGTAGAAGGGGTTCCCATCGGCGTCGAGGGGACGATGAAGTACCTAGGACTCGTCCTCGACAGCCGGTGGCACTTCGTCGAGCATTTCCGATGTTTTGCTCCCAAATTGGACAGGGCCGGGGCTGCTTTGAAGCGGCTCCTGGTCAATCTGGGGGAGCCAAACGCCTCCTGCCGGAGGCTCTACGCGGGGATCGTGCGGTCTATGGCCCTTTACGGGGCACCGGTGTGGGCGCGTTCTCTGAGGCAGCCACCAACTCGCTGGCTGAACGCGTCCCAAAGGATCATGGCGATCCGATTGAACCGAGGATACCGTACGATCTCCTGCGAGGCGTCCTTCCCTCCTTGCCGGATTGCCGCCATAGCATCTGGAGGCAAAAATCCTCGCAAACCTCTATGAGGAGCGCGAGGAGGCGAAACGCCGGGGCGAAACTCCGCTGCCGCGACAACTCACGGCTCGGCGGACAGAGCTCCGGCAACATTGTCGCAACCCAGCGCTAGGCACGCCACCTTTGTGGCGGTAGTGCCCCTCTTTGAGGAGTGGCTGGAGAGGCCCCACGGCGCCCTCACCTTCCGCCTGACGCAGTTACTCACCAAACACGGTTGTTTCGGGAGGTTCCTGTGTCAGATAGGACGGGAGGAAACGCCCGGGTGTTTTCACTGTGCGGATAGTCCCGAGGACACGGTGGAGCATACGGTAGAGGTCTGCCCCGCTTGAGCGGAGCCCCGCCATGTCCTCGTGGATGCGATAGGCGGCAGCGACCTCTCGCGCCCTGCCCTGGTTCAGGCCATGGTATGGAGCGAGAGGGAATGGGAAGCCGTCTCCTCCTTCTGCGAAGCAGTAATGCTCGCGAAGGCGGAGGCGGGACGCGTGAGGGAAGCTCAACGGAGTTCCCCTCACGGCCCCGGGCGCTACTACCGCAGGAAAGGTACTGGGCGTACTGGGCGTAGGACGTCGCGAGACGATCTCCTGCCACCGTAGACCCGGGCCTGCGGACGGCGAGCAGTGGGTAGCTCGCCGTCCGATCAGCACCAGGCCCGTGAGTCGATGGCGCGTAGTGTTCCACGCGCGCCTCAAAGAGATTAGTGTCAACCACCACTGACGGAGCCCATTGTGGCCAGTGCCTGCATGCCTAGGGGTGAAAATCATATCAGAGTTACCAGCTTTTCAGGGTTCCGTAATAATGAATACGAATATTTATTTTTCAACTACCCACTTATTACAAGTTATGTGAAAATATTATCATTTTAAAAAGTTTATGTATAGTCTGTAGTTCTTTACAATAATACAAGAAATAGTTTTGGAATATAAATTCTATATTGAAAGCAAAACAATATCTTTGTCGCAGGATTTGATCTCGAAACTTGTTTTTCTCTGTCTTATACACAGACCACGAGACCAGAATTACTTGAACTCAATCATTAAAATAAGCTATTACACTTATCATTTTATAACAAATAGTTAGAAAATATAACCTAATGCTAACGTTTTAAAGATCAAATTTGCGTGTTTGTAATATTATTGTTTTTGTTCATCTAATCCTCGAGCACTTTTCTGATAAGCTCATATAACTTGAATAAACCTTAATGTTACATGCAGAGGGTCCAAATTCGTTTGTTTTTAGGGTGGGTTAGATAATGTTGACAACAGTCTGTACTACTTCATAAAAAGGGTGACAGAAACGATCTGGGCAACTATAGGCCTATTAGTCTAATGTCGAACATGTACAATATATTTCAATGAAATATCCAAAGAAAAAGGCATTTGGTATAAAATAATTCAAAACGAACCTCCTCGTGAGCCCTGGTTTGATGATAGGTGTTTAACTAGGAGTTCTGTTAAGTTAGCGCTAAGGTTTTGTTCTGGCCACTTTCCATCGGCAAAGTTTGCTTTCTTAATGCGAAAGGCTGCATCGCCTAATTGTGAGACATGTAATAAAATTGAAGATGTGCAACATTTGCTGATGGAATGTGCTAAGAACAAAGATGAAAGAGAATCTTTGGCTAAGGAGTTTAAATTAAATATGTGGGATGTTGGACTTATCCAAAACATTTTGGCATACCCTAAATCAGAAAGGACTTACCGCATAATTTGTGGCTTAATTCAGAAGTCTAGGCAATGATTCTCTCTTCTATTTAAATAACATATACGTAAAATTAGAGATGTTTATTTCTGTGTAAATAGATTATAAGGTACAATGGGGTTGCCGTATCCGTGTGGAAAATAACCCCTTAATAATAAAGATTTAAAAAAAAGTACAAAATATTTTCTAAAATAATACTAAAACGACTCTCAGTACCACTAGATGAGCAACAACCGTACGAACACGCAGGTTTTAGGAAGGGTTTTTCGACATTGGACCATATCCATGTAGTTGTACAAGTCTTAGAGAAGGTCAAATAATACAGGAAAACTCTTTATATAGGCTTCATTGATTAAAAAAAAGTCTTTGACTCTCTAAAACATAGCGCGATCTGGAACTCTCTCTTGCAACAAGGCGTGGAAAAGCAGTAAATAACTCTACTCGACAATATATACACACCAACAGCTGTGCCAAGGTGAGGCTAGAAAGAGAAGGAAACGAATTTCCCATCGAGAAGGGCGTTAGGCAGGGCGATCCACTTTCAGCTAAAGTTTTCTCAGCTGTTCTAGAGTCAATCTTTAGAAACTTAGATTGGGAGAGAAGAGGTATTAAAGTTGACGGGGATTACCTCAGCCACCTTCTTTTTGCAGACGACATTGTAATTTTTTCAGAAAACTCTACCGATCTGCAAAATATGCTAAATGAAATAACACGTGAAAACAAAACTGTAGGCCTGACACTCAACACGGACAAAACCAGAATCCTAACAAATGGTGAAAGGAAAATAATCTCAGTAGAAGGCAACGTCATAGAGTATGTAGAAGAGTATATTTACTTAGGCCAAATGGTATAATTTAACAACTGTGCAAGTAACGAAATTCGAAGACGGATAGCTGTAGCATGGAAGAGATATTGGAGTTATAAAGAAATAATGAAGAATCAACAAATTAAATACATTTGAAGAAAAAACTCTACGAAGTAGCAATTCTTCCGTGCCTAACGTACGGTTGTCAAACCTGGTCCCTTAAGGGACGAAAGTATACTCGCCATCTGTCATAGGAAAAGGAACGTAGCATATAGGGGATAAAACAAAAAGATTGACTCTACAGCAAAGCTATAAGGCAGAAGACAAAATTTGTTGATGTTGTTGAGCGAATCAGGTTACTTAAATGGAACGGGGCTGGCCATGACTAGAAAACAGTCGATGGACCAAGAAAGTAACCGAGTGGATACCAAGAGATCAAATCAGAAGTAGAGGTCGGCCTAGGAAAAGATGGGAAGACATTTTTTGGGAGAAAGGTGGACCTGGTTGGATGGCTAAGGCTAGATACAGAAATCAGTGGAAGGAAATGGGGAGGCCTACGCCAAAGAGGTGACTACTGATATATGAAATAGTATCAACCTGGTGCACCAAAATATTGATGGTTGTATGGACAAGGATTTAGAAATAGAATTATTCCTTAAATTTAACAATACAGATATTCTTTGTATAACTGAACATTGGTTTAAAAGCCATCAGATTATGTTTAATTATAGTAATCACCAGGTTGGTAGTTCAGACAGCAGAGTAAACGCTATACATGGTGGCTCATTAATTTTAATAAATAATCTACTTAAGGTTAAAGACCGCAAGGATATTGTGAGCCTCTCTGTTGAACAGACAGTTGAAATTGCCTGTATTGAATTGGAGCAGTTTATTATATTAAGTGTGTACAGATCACCTTCAGGATTGTATGATTATTTTGAAAAAGTAATGGATGAAGTGTTACAAAAAATTTGTAACTCAAGTAAGTCCGTCATCGTTTGTGGCGACTTCAACGTTAATTTGTTAGGAACTTGTAAATGTGTAAATTTTTTTCAGTCATACAATCTTGCAAATCTATTTATGGAGCCTACTAGAATAACCCCCACTACTGCATCTTACCTAGATAATATTTATACAGATATTTTACCTACCCACAAAAAAAATATTAATTTATTAGACTCTGATCATAGTGGACAATGGATCACAAAAAAAAAGATAGCACTTTAACCCAAAATCGAAAGGTCGCTTGGAAACCTTTTAAAACTAAACTCTTAAATAAAATCTCACTTTTGTCAACTAATGATGACCCTAATCAACATTATAATGATTTTTTCAAAATGTATTGCACGCAATTTGATACTACTTTTATTCCTAAGACGATTTCGGTAAATAGCAATACTTCCTTCAGTGACTGGGCCACCACTGGTAATAATAAAAGTAGAAAACGGCTGTATGAGCTGTATGAAGAACGGACTTACATTAACACTGTAGAATTTAATTTATATGTTAAGAATTATTCAAAATTATTTAAAAAAAGTATGTTATTTGGCGAAATCTCGCTACTTAAGTTCAAAAATTAAAAATAGTAGTAATGTAATTAAAATGACTTGGGATATTATTAATAGCGAAACGGGAAGGTCTTGCAACTGAAGTAGTGATTACAGCCTTGCTATTGATGACAGTATCATTAAATCAGATTCGCATGTTGCCGCGGCATTTGAAAATTTCTTTGCAGAGATTCCCGTATCGAATACAAAATCTCTAAATTCATCACCAACTGCTGCAGAAATTTTACTTAAAGAAAACGTTCCAGTTTGTGAAACCCAATTTAATTGCCAATATGTCACTTGTAATGATGTAATTAAAACTTTTAATACTTTAAATGTTAAAAAGCCCGCAGATCTATGGGGTAATTTTTTTGACACTGCTAGGTCTATTATAAACATTGTAGCACCTACTTTATCAATAAGTTTTAATAATTGTATAGATTGTGGTGAGTTTCCTGATCTAATGAAGTATAGTAAAATTATACCATTTTTTAAATCGGGTAGTACTGTAGACCCTACTTATTATTATTAGACCTATATCAGTGCTACCTACATTTAGTAAAATTTTTTAGAAAATTATTTTAGATCAAATTCAAAGATATTTTAATAAGCACAAATTATTACATAACAAACAGTTTGTTTTCACAAAGGGTCGTTCACCAACTGATTCTGGTGTTTAACTTTTGGGACACATTTATAATGCATGGGAAGATAAATGCGATGCGTTGGGCATTTTTTGTGATTTGTCTATGGCTTTTGACTGCGTTCTTCATGATACATTGATCAGGAAGCTGCACTACTGAGGGCGGATGCGGAGTCCGGGGCGCCTCTCTGGATCTTCTTACTTCATACTTGACTAATAGGATTCAGAGAGTTGATGTAAACGGAAAAAGGTCTCCCGGGTCTGCAGTTAGAATGGGGGTTCCTCAAGGCTCAATTCTGGGTCTTTTTTTGTTTTTAATATATATCAACGACTTGCCTTACCTCATAAAGGATAAACATGATATAGTGCTGTTTGCAGATGACACTTCACTTTTATTTAAAATCAAACGTCAGCAGGTGGTAGTTGATGATGTAAATAATGCTCTTTCAACTGTAGTTAACTGGTTCAATATCAATAATCTTCTCCTTTACGAGAAAAAAACAAAATGCATAAAGTTCACATTGCCCAATGTAATACAAGTGAACACAAGTGTATCAATAAAGGGTGAAGAGTTGAAACCCGAGGATTCCACAGTGTTATTAGGTTTAACTTTGGATGCGCAGCTTCAGTGGAGCCCCCATATAGATAAACTGTCCAAAAAACTTAGCTCTGCAGCATACGCCGTAAGGAAAATTCGATGTTTAACTGATTTAGAGACAGCTCGTTTAGTATAATTTAATTATTTTCATAGTGTGATGCCGTACGGCATTCTGTTGTGGGGAAATACCGCCGATATTCAGACAATTTTTGTTATACAGAAAAGGCCTATTCGTGCAATTTACAAATTAAGTCCCAGACAATCCCTCAGAGACAAATTTAAAGAGATTATTATTATGACTGTTCCCTCTCAATATATTTGTAAGAATCTCATGTATGCACATAAAAATATTAATCTGTTTAAAAGATACAGTGATATCCATAGCATAAATACTAGGAACAAACACAAATTTATTGTACCTAAAACCAGGCTCAAGAAAAAAATAGGTGGTTCGTTTAGATGCCAATGTATACGTTTCTATAATAAACTTCCTAGCCAAATTCAAGAACTAAGCATAAATAAATTTATATCATTTATTAAACGTAAGCTATGCCAGGAAGCTTTTTACACAATGAATGACTTCCTTGAGGACAAAAAGGCGTGAGATTGAGCTGCTTCAATGATGTACATGAGCCATTGTTTTCTTATGTACTACTTATATATAAACACTGATGATTTTTTTTATATTCGGTTTTGACGTGAATACTTGTATATTATTATTATATTATATTTTTACTTTTTTTTTTTGATTGACATTTTATTATTACTATTTTGTTTGACATGAATATTTACTTAATTATGTCGGTCCAGCAGGAAGGTGCAAGGAAACCCCGAGATTACTGAAACAGGTTTAATTCAGTTTTAACATTTGTTCAAAAATCTTAGTCTAGTGACGATCGTTCAATGGTTGAATCGAAAGTGAGCCCTATATTCCAGCGCTCGCCGAGGCACGTCACCGTGCGCCACGATGCGTCGACTCAGCATATTCGCTCTCGTCGCTAGGCTGATGCAATACTTGTGTGGAGTTGGGTAATTTCCTATGGTTCGCGTAATATAAATAAAAATATAATACTTTACAAAGTTGTTACAACTTTGTAAAGTATTATATTTTTATTTATTTTTTGATTACTTAATTCTTGTAAATGTGAGGACTATGTGGGTTATTATTATTATTTTCTCCTCCTTTTTACAGTAGTTTTAACGTTGACTGACAGTTTGAGTACTTTTGCGGCCTACCCAAATGTCCTATCTTTGGTATTGTTCGTCAAGTCAATGAGCTCCTTAGTGGTTTTTAATTTGAGCTAATCGACTATTGACAAATGCTTACACTGACTGGACAGGTCCACTCAAATATGTGTGGTTCTTTCTTCAAAAGACCATTACAGACACAAAGATGCATGGTTCTCATATAGAATAATGTGATTGCGAGAACTATGTATGTCGTTATATTCATGTAGATTTTATGATAGTCTGGCAGTTTGAGTATTTTTGCGGCCTACTCAAATGCCCTTACTTTGGTATTGTTCGTCGGTTCGTTGATCTCCTTATAGTTCTGAGTTGAGCTTCACGATGACTGACAAATGCACTGTCTGGACAGGTCCACTCGAATTTGTGTGTTGTTTTCTTCAAAAAGCTCATCCCAGACATAAACGTACATGGTTATCATATGATTTAACCAGTACATATTGTATGAATTTAAACACTTCAAAAGAGACTTTGACCTCTGAGTTTGTTTAGGTGTTTCTTCTCAGGGTAGTCTAGGAAACACCGGCCTCATCTAGCTTAAACTGACAAAAAACGTTGACGTGTAAAAGTGTTCTTTGTAACCTATTTACTGAATAAACATCATTTATCATTTACTTTAGGGCCGGGGCTGGTTTGAGGCAGCTCCTGCCCAATCTGAGGGGGCCAAACGCCTCCTGCCGGAGGCTCTACGCGGGATCATGCGGTCCATGGCCCCTTACGGGGCACCGATCTCTAAGGCAGCAATCGAATCGCCATCTGAACGCGTCCCAAAGGGTCTAAGGGCTATCAGAATGATCCGATGATACCGTACGATCTCCTGCGAGGCAGCGAGACTACTTGCCGGATTATTGCCATGGGATCTGGAGGCAAAAATCATCGCGAACCTCTATGAGCATATACCGTGCATGCAGCAAGCATGCAGAAAGCATGCAACAAGCATGCAGCAAGCATGCGGAAAGCATACAGCAAGCAAGCAGCATACATGCAGCAATCATGCATCAAGCATGCAACATGCAGCAGGCATGGTTTCTGTTACGGCGCCGGTGCTGCGGGGCTCTGGCGGTCTCAAGCGAGCTTATCGTTGCAGATGGTTTTAACGTTCACGCCCGCGGGTGGCGAGCGTACGAAAACCACCTGCTCCTCAGCTCGCAGGCCGCCTGGCCCCTCCGCGCCTATGCGGGCTTAAATTACACTCTAGGAGTAGGGCAGACAAGACTACGTGGAGTCGGTTTTGAGACGATTCGTTTCTGTAACTAACTTTTGAATCACCACATATTGACTTTTTAAGACAATTTTTTTATTTTAATTTAAGGTTAAAAATGCTATTTTATAGAAATGACATTAAGCCTAATAAAATTATTCTAAATGATATTCTGCCATGTTCATAGTATGTCAAGTAAAATTGTACAAATAATTTTCGCTCTAAATAACGCTATACGCTTTTTAAGGCCTTCTGCCAGTCGTTTTACACGTGCAGCCTGTGGACCAAGTATACCCGGCGGGCATATAGTGACCTGCGCGTACAGTTCAATAACGCATTCAGGGTGCTTTTGGGGTTGCCTTGGCGATGTAGCGCGTCAGGAATGTTCGCGGATGCGTGCGTCGACGGGTTCGCCGCGATCATGCGGAAGCGATGCGCTTCCATGATGATGCGCTTGCGCTCCTCCTCCAATGGCATCCTGAATGTGTTTTCAGACCGGTGGGACTCTCCTCTCTTACGAAGGTGGGTAAGAGTCCAAACACACTGATAAGTAAACTGGTGTACTTACCATTGAACCAACAGGTCAATGATACTCGTACATTGGCCATTATTGTTAATTTAAATTTAATACTAACATTAGGTTAAGTCATACTGTTACTAACATTATATGGATTTCCTTATCTGAAATAAAATAATTGAATTGAATTGAATTGAATAAACGTTTCGCTTAACGAAATTATGCGGAACTTTAACTTTGCCAAAGATATGCCAAATAAAATTCTGCCATCTTACAAGTATGCAATTGTGAATTCGGACATGTACACAGTCGGCCAGTCAATAATTATATTTAATCATTTTTATGCTTTAAAAATATTCGATTAAAGAAGATTATGCCTAGTTTGTTGTGCCAAACAAATTTCGTAGCAACAAGATTCTGCCAGATAGAGGGAACACATTTAAAACATATTTGTTATCAACTTATTTCACATGTAGTACTTAAAAATATATTTTTTCTTTGATGTGAGACTCGAACCCGAACGTTCGCCATGCGAGGCATAGTGCTAACCACTTTGGCCACCGTAACGCTTACGAAACATATTGATATTTGTAATAACAATTATAAGCGGGCAACAAGTAGCCAATGTGTAGTGTTCTTATAGAAGAAGGTCATAAGTACAACTAATATTGCTATGCCATAGTTTTGTGAGATTTCTAGTCGACTTCTGACTGTTACAGTATTTGAGACTCGTCCTCGACAGCCGATGGAACTTCGTCGAGCACTTCCGACGTTCGGGATCGTGCGGTCCATGGCAGGATCTCATGGCAACCTGGAGAGAGCGACTGTCGCAACCTAGCGCTGGGCACGCCACCATTGCGGCGGTAGTGCCTCTCTTTGAGGAGTGGCTGCAGGTCCCCCTGGACACGGAAGTTTCGGGAGGTTCTTGTGTAGGATAAGGCAGAGGGAAATGCCTGGGTGTCCCCACTGTGAGGATCGCCCAGAGGACATGGTGGAGCATATGGTGGAGATCTGCCCCGCTTGGACGAAGCCCCAGCGTGTCCTCGTGGAGGCGATCGGCGGCAGCAAACTCGCGCTCTCCAACCTCCATGACCTCGGACGTCCGGCCGTCCGGCTCTGGTCCAGGCCGTGGCACAGGGTGAGAGGCAATGGGAAGCAGTCTCCTCCTTCTGCGAATCAGTAATATAATAATAATATATAATATAATATATTCCACAACTATCACACAACGCCATCTAGTCCCAAGCTAAGCAGAGCTTGTGTTATGGGTACTAGACAACTGATAAACATACTTATATATTTCTAAATACATAAATATTATAGATAAATTACACCCAGACACAGAACAAATGATCGTGCTCATTACACAAACATTTGTCCTGGGTGGGAATCGAACCCACGACCTCCGGCATAGCAGTCAGGGTCACTAACCACCAGACCAACAGGCCAGTCAAGTCAGTAGTGTTCGCGAAGGAGGAGAAAGGCTCAACAACAGAGTCGCCCGCACGCCCTCATCAGCAGCCGCCGTAGGACACGTCCTGGGCGTAGGACGTCACGAGATGATCTCCGGCCACCTTAGACTCAGGCCTGCGGACGGCAAGTAGTGGGTAGCTCGGCGTCCGATCACCACCAGGCCCGAGAGTCGACGATTGTGGATAAATTCGAAACAGAGTTATCGTGCCCCTAGGCACTTAAGGGTCTGACACGCCTTCCCGCTCCACCCAGAGCGGGAGATGTCATTGGATGATTTCCCAACCCCCAAAAAAAAAGCTGTTGGTCCCGGCTGTCAATCGTGCATCTTTGACTGTAGTTACGGGTCGTAAGAAGCCCGAAAGTCTGACAACCAATCTTACCAAGGGGTATCGTATTACAGTTAAAGGGTTGTGGAGTTCAGATAGGCAGTCGCTCCATGTAAAATACTGGTATTCAGCTACATCCAGTTAGTCTGGATGCCAAACCCAAGATAGTTGGAAAAAAGACTAGGCAGATTGATTTAAATCATCAAATGGCTTCTCCCGCTATGGTTGGATCGGAAGGTAGTGTCAGACTCTTACTGAATAAACTAAAACCTAACCGTGTTCCTTCAGTTGACCTTTGCATCCCAGGGCCGCGGTAACACTTTCGAACAATCCCACAACCCCACTTTGTACTACCTGTGTGGACTCCGGAGGGAGGACGTCGCTTTCAAGGTCGACCCTGGCGAAGATGGTGTGACGATCTGATCAAGATACCTCATTTACGGGTCAAACTTGGCCAGAGATTGCGTAAGACAGAAAGGTTTGGAAAAAGAAAGGGGAGGCCTTTACCGAGCAATGACACACAAACTAGACTAGTAAGAAAAAAACTTTTTACAAAAAAAAATACAACCGACTTCAATAAATAATACTAAAAAATGCTAAAAAAGTCGGTGTTTCTAGTTTAGTTTCTTCGTTATTTGACACCGACTTCCGAAATTAAAGTTATTTAGCATTTTTTAGTATTATTTATTGAAGTCGGTTGTATTTTTTTTTGTAAAAAGTTTTTTATTTTTAACTTTTTAGTTGTTGTACCCCATTCTAAATCTTAATTAATAATAAAGTTATGCCCAAAAAAATAGGGAAGATAAACATAGTTTGTGAAATTAGGGTGTATCAGCGTGAACTGTACTAATCTGTATACCCCTTTAGAGCATATCAGCGTGATTTTCACCACATCATAACATTACTATGATGTGGTGAAAACAATATACAGACATGCGATTGCAGCAATTCTGGAAGGTTTGCTATTATTTATTGAAGAGTTCCATTGTGTATCTCCGAAGTTCTGTATCAGATCTTCACCAAATTAAAATGGGACCACATGTAAAGCACCATCTTTCAAATTAAAAAAACCATCAAAATCGGTTCACCCAGTAAAGAGTTATGAGGTAACACACATAAAAAAAATATACAGTCGAATTGAGAACCTCCTCCTTTTTTTGAAGTCGGTTAAAAATAATAAGGATTGGTGTGACTTTCAAAATGTAACTTACTGGCTTCTGCGAGCAGCTTCACCGGAGTGGATTAAAGTGGGTATTTCCCCGTTATAAACTCTCAACCCCTTTTCCACGCCCTTTTTTTATGGGTTGAATTTAAAATATCATTTCTAAGTGGATACCTACTCCTCACAAATAACACATCCTCGAAATTTCACATCTCTAGGATTAGCGGTTTAGGCTGTGCGTTGATATATCAGTCAGTCAGGACTTTGAATTTTATATATACAGATATTTTCACCACAGACCAAATTGACTTTTAGTCATACAACCTCTAATTTTTATTTGACTCGTAACTCCCACATTATAATAACACCCCAAGGTACAAAACTTGAATAAAATGATACTTACTCAAGTCTAGTTTCAGCTAATATATCATAAAGTTATACCAGTTAACTTAGCTCAAAGTCAAAAGACAAATACAACAAAACATTTTATTTGATTACACGTTTCACGTCGACTTATATTTCGTTTCAATTTAATCAAAACTTTGCGATACAAACATAAGCACGTTGCCGAAGTCACGAAGCATTATGTTCAAACAATTTGGTTTAGCAATAAATTGGAAAATCATTAGATGCCTCTGTTTATATAGAAAATGAAAAATATAGCAAATCAGCAAAAGATCAAATTGTAAAAATTATGCGAAAAACAACATACATTAAACCATCTCTCAATGATGATTACCCACCAAGCTACTCGTATATAAAATAACCGCCATTTATTTGCCAAACTGAATCGAACCTGATCTTTATCGAAGTACGAGTATTTCAGAGCTGGTTAACAATTTGAAGCCATTTCAATGAAACAATCATCATTCTCCTGCCCTTATCCCAATTTATTTGGGGTCGGCGCAACATGTCTTTTTCTTCCATACTCCTCCATTAGTCGTCATCTCTGTAGTCACCCCCTTTTTACCCATATCCTCTTTCACACAGTCCAACCATCGTTTCTTTGGCCTTCCCCTACTCTTATAGCCATCCACATCCATACTCAAGACTTTCCTCACGACATTTTCTTCATTCCTCCGCATCACATGCCCATACCACGACAACCGATTTCCACACAATTTTTCAGTCAGCGGTGCCACTTTCAGACTTCCTCTTATATACTCATTCCTAATTCTATTTTAGCATTCTCATCTCAGCTACATGCAATTGCTTTTCATTCATCCCTTTTGTGGCCCAACATTCTGAACCATACAAGACAGCAGGTCTGACCATTGTTTTATAAATCTTCCCCTTAAGTTTTAGGGGAATGCGGGAGTCACAGATAGTCCCGGTGACCTGCCGCCATTTCATCCATCCAGTGTTAATTCTGTGCTTAACAGTCCGATCTATTTCGCCATCGCTTTGCACGAGTGAACAGAGATACCGAAAATCGGAGCAGACTGGGAGAAGCGCGCCATCTAGCACTACAGCTTCAGAACTGGAGAGACCGCCGAAATCGCAGAACATGTATTCAGTTTTGGTTCTGCTGATTTTCAAGCCAACTTTCTCCAGCTTCTGTTGCCACTTCTCCAATCTGCTCTGGATCTCAGGTCCATCTTCACCGACCAGAACAATGTCGTTGGCAAACAGCATGCATCAGAGTGCCTCTTCCTGTATTTCCGACGTAAGAGCGTCCATAATCAGCAGGAAGAGGTAAGGACTTACAGCCGACCCTTGATGCAAGCCTACAGCCACACTGAACTCATCGGTGTTGCCAGCAGCCGACCGGACGTAGGTACTAGATTGTCTGTACATAGCACGAATCAACTCAACATACTTCCCAGGCAAACCTTTCTCTTTCAAGGCCCACCACAACACATCCCGAGGTACCCTATCATACGCTTTCTCAAGATCAATGAACACCATGTACAAGTTCTTGTGCACACGTCTGTACTTCCCGCACAATTGACGGAGAGCGAAGGTGGCGTCCATTGTCCCTCGACCTGGCATAAACCCAAACTGGTTCGGGGTAATCTCACTCTCCTCGCGCAATCTTTTCTCTATCACTTTCTCCCATACTTTCATAGTATGTAACATGAGCTTTATCCCTCGATAGTTGTTGCAGTCCTGTACATCCCCTTTATTCTTGAAGATGGGCACTAGCGAACTATTGCATCATTCTTGTGGGACCACTTCTTCATACAACAACTTATTGAAGAATAAAGTCAGCCACATACATCCATTCTCTTTTAAACACTTCCATACTTCCACTGGTATGTCATCAGGGCCCATGGCCTTTCCATTTTTCATACATTGAACTGCCTTTCTTACTTCATCCATGCTAATTTCTCTCACCAAACCCATATTTACTTGTACCTCTTTGAGCACACCACTCCATTCATTCTCTTCGTTCATCAACTTTTCAAAATAAACCTTCCATCGCTCTTTTATTTCGTCATCTTTCGACAAGACTTTACCGAGTTCATATTTCAATGAAACAATATTATCGAAATTCACGGAATGTTATATTTGTTCTTTTAGTAGACGCTCACAGTTTATCTTACTACTTACGATATCGCAATTTGGCAACACTCCGGACAGAACCGATAATAATATATCAGTTGCTGGAAGTCTATGACCAGCAGCGGATATAATTTACGAGCATTTATTAATTTCACAAACAAAGAAATAAATCTGATTACCTACATAATTACATTTCTTTAACACTGAAAGGATCTCAAAATAAATTGTATTAAAATTAATTTTCACGAACCAATATATTAATATCAAAGTTCAATCTTTGTAACTTAATTAAAAGTCTTATTTTGGTCACGTTTATAACATCTACTTCTTCAAATTTTTGGTTTTGTTGAAATAATCGGCCTTGTAGTCGAACCAGTCTAGGACTTTTCTGTCGTACCACACATATGCGCCTTTGAGGCTGTCAGGAGCATCAAGAACTAGGTATATGGGAGTTTCCGCTGCCTGGTCGGCATCATAGAAGCCAACACCAAGCGTCATGTCAGTCTGAACAAGTCCAGGATGCATAGAATTCACTGAGATGTTCTTTGACTCAAGTTCTTTTTGCTGCAGCATGGTAATGGCACTGAGGGCTACCTTTGCTACCCTGTATGAAGCTATTGTTCCTTCATCTGCTATATCATCATAGTTGAAGTTATTATCCTTTACGCCTTCCAAAAACCAGTTCACGAAATCATTAATATCTTCCACCTTTAAATCTTTCTTCGACAGCCTCTTTACCCAGTACATGTTCCGTATATTCGACAAATGACCGCAGTCACTAGATATATTGAGAATGCGTCCATTTTCTCGCACCAGTGGGAATAACAGTTCTTGAATTGTCAATATGCTAAAATAGTTGATTTCTACAACAGTTTTGCACTCTTCATAGTTGTTGTAAAAATTTTCAATATTGATGACCGCTGCGTTGTTGACAAGAATGTCAATTCCTCCGTACTTCTCCTTGATGTGGTCTCTGAACCTGATCACACTGTCCCTATCGGTCACGTCGAGCTGGTGGTACTCCGGCTTCAGGCCGAGCTCATTCAGTTTGGCGACGGCGGCTTTTCCTCTACCGTCGTCTCTTGAAGTAAGGTACACGACGCCATCGAACCTCTTCAATAATCCTTTAACTATTCCGAAGCCAATCCCTTTATTGGAACCGGTCACTACAGCAACTTTCACCATATCTGCTCCGTGTCGACACTCTTTGTGGAATGACAGGAACATTTCTTATATCTTACACTATATATAGTATTTGTTTGGAGAGAGATAACTTAGAAATAATAATATCCAGTGGCCGAGATAGCGTTTATCAGCGAAACATTATCGTGGTATCTCGAAATAGCATAAAACTAGTAATTCGCTTCGGTTTCACTGACAGGATATAATATATTTTTTCCGTTTTCTTAGATTTTCTTAAGAAGAATTTCTTCTTTTAATATTTCTAAAATCCATTAAATACTTTCAAAGCTCTAAATGGTGTAGTATCCACGCCATGTGTATAATAATTGTAATGTACTTGGCTTGTCAAGTCTTGGCAGTCCGACCACGACTGCCATCCCCACCATTTGGACCGGTATTTATAACCACCGACGGTGACGTATGCGCTCAAGATAAGTCATAAGTATATCTACATACACTACATCCCTTCCTTTTTTTAATTTATTTTATTTACATCATGTTATTTATATAAATACTACCTGTATTAAGATTTGTAGATTTAGGTATACATAATTTATGTGTACCTATGTATTTATTAGAAAGTATTTATTTACTTACATATAGTCTGCATGATACTATTTTACTCATAAATAAATCGACAATTTTTCTGTCACTTAGTTATGGCATATCTATTTAACTGGTTTAAGATCAGATTATATTGCGTAATCATATATTTATTTTTTTCCAATAATCAAAGGTGGCCTAATTGTTTTGATTTAACTTCTTTATATTCAATTTTATATGTTGCGATATTATTATTATCAGACTTTCTTCTCCTTTCCTCTTTTTAATTGAGTCATAATTTATTATTCTTATCACTTGAAGTAGACATAGAAGTACATTTTGATGATCTGGTATATCTATGTAAATCTATGGGGTTTGATGGTGCAAAGGTGGGAGACACGGGATGAGCGGTGTTTAGAACAATTAAAAACCCACTGCATGGAGGTGTGGGAAAATTTAAGAGGAAACGAAATATGTGGTAATATTGTTAGTAGTATTTTTAACTCCTTTTTTGTCAATATTGGCAAGAAACTTGCAGATGAAATTATAAAAACAAGGCCCTCACAACAACCACCTATCCCACAAAACAGTTCTTTATCAACCTCATCCTTTGTCTTGGATAAAACTGACCCAGACGAAATTATATCTACAATAAATTCACTGCGACCAAACGCTGCTACTGGTTGGGATGGTATCTCACCAATAATACTAAAGAAATTTTCCACCACTCTGGCGCCTATTTTATGCCATATACTCAATATTTGTTTTGAAACAGCTGTTTTTCCAACTTCTTTTAAAAAGGCAATAATTTATCCAATCTTCAAGGGGGGTGACGGAACTTTGCCGAATAACTATCGTCCTATAGCTGTTCTAAGTGCTTTATCCAAAGTTCTTGAACGCTTGATAAACAAAAGATTGGTTAGTTACCTGGAGCATTGTAAGATAATCTCTCAACAACAATATGGCTTTCGCAAAAATAAGTCAACCTGCGACGCAGTCCATGACCTTACCAGTTTTGTCATAGATCATATAAATAAAAATAAAAAAGTCCTTACAATATTCCTCGATCTCGCGAAAGCGTTCGACACTGTTCCTGTTTCCACACTCTTAATCAAACTTGAAAAAATAGGCGTCAGGGGGCTGCAACTGGATCTTTTCCAAAGTTATCTCTCAAATCGTTCGCAAAAAGTCAAAATCGATGGCCATAACAGCGACGAACTTTCTATTCACTATGGGGTACCACAAGGAAGCATTTTGGGCCCCACTCTTTTCTTAATCTTTATTAATGACCTGTGTGATCTCAATATCGATAATGCAAAGGTAATATCATTTGCAGATGACACCGCAATAACTTTCACCGCAGATTCCTGGTCACAACTAGAGCATCAAGCCCAGCTTGGCTTTGATGTTGCGTTAAATTGGCTTATTTCCCACACTCTAACCCTTAATACCTCCAAAACCAAATTTTTGACCTATTCTAACAGCTCGGTCTCTCAACCACAGACTCCAATTTTAATCAAAGCTCACACTTGTCATTCACAAACACATGGTCCAAATTGTCAATGTCCTCTTTTAACCTCTGTTGAAAATATCAAATACCTTGGAATAGTCTTAGACAGGAATCTCAATTTTAAATCCCATATTGGTCTGCTGACTGGACGGGTTCGCAAACTTATATATATTTTTAAAACTCTTCGGTATATTGCCAATCCCATTATTATACGCAATGTCTATTTCGCACTTTGCCTATCCATCGTAACTTACTGTATTTCCTGTTGGGGTGGCGCAGCTAAAACCACCCTCAAGTCGCTAGAAGTAGCACATAGAGCCATTTTAAAGGTAGCCACGTTCCGTCCTATTCTTTACCCTACCGATCAACTATACAAGGATTGCCAAGTTCTAAATGTTCGGCAACACTTCATACTACAGACAGTCATTCTGCAACACCGCAACACCCCATATCGAATTATAGAAAATAAAAAACGTAGTAAACGTCGAAAGGATAGGATCTGCACCCTGCCGCGAGTACGCTCAACTTTTGTCAAGAGATTTTTTCATTTTCTTGGTCCATTCCTGTATGATAAAATAAACGAAGAGTGTCAAATCTACGGACTACCGTTTTACAAATGTAAAAAGACTGTGCAATCGTACCTCCAAAATAAGTCATATGACGAAACAGAAAAAATGCTAACTTAAATGGTGAGCATGGATAAGCAAACACAGACACACTCATCCCTCCCCCCACACGCACACTCACACACACCCACACACTCAAACCCATACACACACACACACACACACCATCTTTTTACCTTAAAATTATTGACGTTCACACTTCTTGTCAAACTCAATACTCTGAAATTGTAACAGTAACATCAGAAGCACTATGTAACCTAAACGTTAATACCTTAGGGGACCGGACTGCTTCTCCTTAACACAGGTTTTCATAACCTAGCTAGGAGAGCAGTGTTCACCCACACGTTTGTAGAAATAGTACTTATTTTATAAAACTGTATTTATAACGTGTACAACAATGCTTTGTTTTGAGTAAATAAATTTTATTATTATTATTATTATTATTGTAGGGTCCGTGGACAAACATCTGGTTTCAGTCAATATGAGTCTGACATGGCCTCCCGCTCCACCCAGAGCGGGAGAAGTCATTGGATGATTTCCCAAACCCTCAAAAAAAATTAAAAAAATTGGGCAAACGTCTACTTGACTGCATTGAAAGTAATACCTTTTAACGTCCGTAATTATTTAACGTTCTTAAATTGAGGATTTGTTTCTGTCTTCTTTTCGTCAAGAAAATCACTACTTAAGCTATAACCCCAATGCATTCATTGTGACGTTACATAACGTTCATAAAGTCTAAATCATATTTGTGTACTAGTTTTCAATAAACTCTGCTGAATACCAATACTTGCGTATATTATGTGGGTATCAGTTTGTGTTAAATTACGATATCCTTTCCTTGTTATGTTATTATGAATTGATCTAGAGGGTATACAACAAAAAAACTCAAGAACAGTTGCAAGAGAACTTACTTTATCTAGGTATGAATGTGACGTCACAATTCTCATAAATAAAAGTTTTGTAATTTTAAGTAGGTTACACAAATAAAACGAATAAACATAGTTATTATGATTCAGAACTACTTATTTATTTCCACCTTACAAAACCGATAAGATAAAATACATAATCGCATATATATAGGTAAATAACAATACAATAACTAATATTTAACTTTTTATAAAAAATAAATTATGAGCAATGTATTATAAATAAACTTAAATACTTAACAAGATCGTGCTAAATCAAAAACATTATTATGATTTCAAATAAACAAAAACAGCAATTCCTTGTAATTAAGATTCGAACTCGGACCTCATTGACCGTGAAACCATTGCTTAGCCCAAACAGCTACCAGAACAGGTTAGATTTATGCGAATTTTAGCAATACAATGAACAGGTCGTCATTATGACGCGTATTCAAAATGCAACAGAAATATAATGTTATATCGCGTAGTGCGACGACAGTTCATTAGTGTGTGTTATGTTGTGGAATGTTAAGGCATCACTCATACACACAAACGCACAAGCACGGGTTGTATCGTGCTCGAATTCATAGCAATGTAATCCTTAGCGCGCTAATGGAGTTTTTCTTCGAGATTCGTTTCTTGAGCGTCAAAATAGCCAATACCTGCCTTATGCGGGACTGTATCAATAGTCACTATATGGCGATATTTTTATTATACCACTATTAAATAATATTTCATAACATCTGCAATCAAATAATTTATCTAAGTTATGAACTCAGTGGCTACACCAAGCTTTATTGTTGTTTTGGTTATAGTCCTCTGTAGATAGTGCAAGCATACGGGCTATTCATTAGGCTTCCGAATGTCAGAATGAAAAAACCGAACCTTTATTGGATCACTCTTGTGTGTGTCTGTCTGTCTATCAGTTACAGGCAATTTGCTCCAAATCTATTGGACCAATTGAGTTGAACTTTGGTAAACACGTGAATATCTGTAACCCAAATAAGAACGTTTTTTTTTTTTTTTTGGGGGTGGGAAATCATCCTATTACTTCTTCCGCTCTAGGGTGGAGCGGAAGGGCGTGTCAGACTCTTACTGACTAAAACCCACCCCTGTTCCTCCCTGCCTCGAGTGCCCGGGGGCGAGGTAACTCTTTCGAATTTATCCTCCACCCCCGGGCAAAATAAGGACGTGTAACATTAATATTTATATGAATTTGGAGTAAGCAGATTTGGAGCAAATTGGCTGTGACAGACGGACAGACACTCGAGTGATCTTATTCGGGTTCCGTTTTTCATTCGGACTTTCGGAACCCTAAAACTAACATTTTATACTACGGTAGTGCCGGCGATAAGGGGAGGGGGGGGGGGCTTATCTCCCAAACTATAATATAAAAAAAATATAAAATTTCGTTCTTTACTTATAGAATTAGGAAAAACCTATCACATTTTTTTTCTCACTTTATCTGCAATCGGCTTTTATCCGTAATCTGATTTTTTCTGAGATTAATGTTGTTTAAAAAAACATAAAGAAATATAATTCGTTCGAAATCCTTTGCTCGCGAGTCGGACTCGCAATTGGCCGGTAGATGATATCGCTTCACCTCATAAGGTGATATTATTATGACCAGATTACAGCCGCAAGCTAAATACTGATAGCTTGTAGTGTTATGTTATAAATGATAGAATCAGATCGGTCTATAAGTAACATTGAGGGTATTGCTATCGAAGTACTTATGAGTTTCTAAGTCAAAACTACTTAGTTACTCCCTCAGATGCAAAACTTGAATAAAATAAATTTAGGCAAGTCTAGAAACAATTAATCTATCTTACAAAATAATTTTGATTTTGGAAATATCGACTAAAAAGAAATAAAGAAAGATAAATTAAACGAAAACGTATAGAAAGAAAGAAAATACGTTTATTCGTTTTGCGTATGTTTTCGTATTACGTAATGAATTTGGCAACACTTCCCGCAACCTTTAATAATATTTAAATAAGTGTATATCCATGTTCAGCCGTGGATATTTTGAGCAGTACCTAATTAATTTTGTAAACAACGTTAGGAATCTGTTTAAAATTAAACTTAATACAAAAAGGATCCTACTATAAATATATTGAAAATTAATTTTAATGTTCGAATAATTTAATAGTCAATGTGAAATATTTAATTTTGTTCACGTTTCTGAGTACAGGTTTTAAAATAGTCAGTCTTGAAGTAGTAATCCGCTTTATAGTCGAACCAATACAGAACTTTGCCATTGTATCATACATAGACCCCTTTGAGGTCGTCAGGAGCATCAAGTACTAGATAGATAGGAGTTTGAGCTGCCTGGTCAATGTCGTAGAATCCAAAACCGATGACCAATGTTCTTAGGTTCTAGTTCCTTTTGCTGCACCATTGTGATTGCACTGAGGGCCAACTTCGATACTCTATACGCGGCTGCTGTTCCCTTATCAGCGATGTCATCATAGTTCAATGACGACTTCCAAAAACCAGTTTAATATCTTCCACCATTAAATCTTTCTTCGACAGCCGTTTTAACCAGTCCATATTCCGTATGTTCGATAAATGCCCACAGAAACTTGGCATATTAAGTACACGTCCGTTGTCTCTAACCAATGGAAACAATAGCTCTTGTATTATGAATACACTGAAATAGTTGATATCGACTATAGTTTTGCACACTTCGTAGGGGTTATAGAACTCTACACTGTTGCCGACGCCAGCATTGTTGATGAGGATATCGATACCTCCGTACTTCTCCTTGATGTGGTCTCTGAACCTGGTCATACTGTCTCTGTCGGTCACGTCGAGCTGGTGGTACTCCGGCTTCAGGCCGAGCTCGTTCAGTTTGGCGAACGGCGGCTTTTCCTCTAGCTTCGTCTCTTGAAGTGAGGTACACAACGCCATCGAACCTCTTTAACAATCCTTTAACTATTCCGAACCCAGTCCCTTTATTGGAACCGGTGACTACAGCAACTTTCACCATGTCTACACTAAATCAAGTCTTCTTGTGAAATATGAGGAACCCTGGTGTTAAAAACGTGACAATTTTGTAAAAACTGATAAAATCATATTTTACATTATACTTGTTATCTTATTCGGTGCACACAGATAGCGTTTATCTGCGACGTATTTAACATAAAATGACTGCTGCCAACGTAATTACAAATCGCTGATAACGAAATTAGGGTTGCAGTAAATACAATTTTATAATTAAATGTGGATAAATTGTTGATTACAGATTAATGTTTCCAAATTAACTAGCTCGATCGTACTTACGGAGTGACAAAATTGAAACATTTAATTGTATATCTGCTTTTTTTCGTAGAAAATCAAATTAGTTAGAGGCTAGTTAACACAAAATTGATAATCGGATTAAAGCTTAGGTTTATTTAGGCTAAAATACTAATATATTGCAAAGTTTCGTAGACAACTTCGTGCTTAGAACACAATTAAAATAAGCTGTTAGTCTGTTACTATTGGTGTGGAACAAAATAACTATTTCAAGTCTAAGAAGAATGTTTGACTAATTAGATTTAAAAACAGGTTGCCTCGTTTTATTAAGTCCGCCTGTGTACCACTACCTGTACATGAAGGTTCAATGTCATCACTGTCACTACATATTGTACAACAAAGTCCCCCGACACGTCTGTCTGTATGTTCGCGATAAACTCAAAAACTACTGATCGGATTTTCATGCGGTTTTCACTAAGGCTAAGCGCGCACTGACGGCCAGGTCACGGCGGCCAGCGGGTCGCAGGTACGTCGCAATGATCTCATTGCCCGCACGGCCGCTGGTCGCGGTAAGTCTAGCTCAACACCAGCTCAACAATAGCTCAACAATGGCGTCGCCGACGCTTTGTGTTGCTACGAGTTGAGCTGAATTGTGCACACCTGGTTTATTACTCTCGACGAATATGCTCATCACGTCATACCTACATTTTAATATTTTCACATATTATCTAAAGCCATGAAAAAAATGCTGTTACTATATTTTTTTTTCGTGACAAAACAAAACATAGTATTTATCAAAATGAGATTAGGTAAGTAGGTAGATTATTTTATTAATAGCGGCTTAAATTTTTCCGTAAGTTGGTTTATTTATTATTTATTTTATTCTTTACGCACACACAAATACGAAGGCGGAATTAATACCTCAGGCATTTTCTAACAGGTGGAGGATAAATTCGAAAGAGTTACCTCGCCCCCGGGCGCGTAGGGCAGGGAGGAACAGGGGTGGGTTTTAGTCAGTAAGAGTCTGACACGCCCTTCCGCTCCACCCCAGAGCGGAAAGAGTCATAAGATGATTTCCCACCCCCCAAAAAAAAAAAAAAAAAAAAAAAAAAAAAAAAAAAAAAAAAAAAAAAAAAAGAGTCAACCTTTGGGTGATGCAGAGAAAAATGGGTGTGTGGATTCTGTGGTGTATCATTCATTAAAAAAACCCGGTTAAGTGCGAGTTTGAGTCGCACATGGAGGGTTTTTTTTTTTTGGGGGTGGGAAATCATCCAATGACTTCTTCCGCTCTAGGGTGGAGCGGAAGGGCGTGTCAGACTCTTACTGACTAAAACCCAGCCCTGTTCCTCCCTGCCCTGAATGCCCAGGGGCGAGGTAACTCTTTCAACGGGCCCCGTTGTGTTTGCTGACAACTCTTTGAGGCACGCGTGGAACACTACGCGCCGTCGACTCTCGGGCCTGGTGCTGATCGGGCGGCGAGTTACCCACTACTCGCCGTCCGCAGGTCCGGGTGCACATGAAAGGTTCCGTACGATTTTATTATTTGTTGTTAAAGCGGCAACAGAAATACACATTCTCTGAAAATTTCAAATGTCTACCTACTCGTATTACGGATCATGAAAGACAGTCCGCTGACAGACAGACGTACAGCGGAAGCTTAGTAATAGGGTCCCGTTAGTTACCCTCCGGGTACGGAACCCTGAAAGCTGAAACTTTGGTATCATTTTACATATTATTTTCCATGCCGTTGACCCAGGATGTGGCCAAAGCTGAGACTAACATCAAGAATTTGAGTGCAATAAATGCCACGTCCTGCAAATTCTTGTTATTTATTAATAAGCTCGACGACGTACTAGAATTCTTTATTCTTTACCACTAAACAAATGAAGGCTAATCCTTCCACAGAAACCAATAAAACGTAAACAAAGCTCCCTTTTTATTTTGGGGAGGTGGGGTGGGGAAATCATCCAATGACTTATCCCGCTCTGGGCGAAGCAGGAGGGCGTGTCAGACTCTTACTGACTAAAACCCACCCCTGTTCCTTCACTGCCTGAGTGCCCATAAATTCGAAAGAGTTACCTCGCCCCTGGGATTGGCATCTCAGATCCAGTCTGCCTTAGAGTCAGGGTCGCTACCCCAATTTCTAACTACAGGAATAACCCACCTGCTCCACAAATCAGGTAGTACTGCGGAACCTAAAAATTATAGACCGATCACGTGCTTACCGACGGTCTATAAGGTTCTTACATCCATTTTGAGAGCTAAGATTGTATTAACACACAAATAGTAACTGTATCATGTCTGCCTCTCAAAATGGATGTAGGAATGGGTCCCGCGGTACTAAGGAGCTTCTCCTCATAGATATGACCATTAGCCAACAGGTTCGGCGCTTCCGAAAGGATCTGTCGACATGTTGGATAGACTATAAGAAGGCCTATGACTCAGTTCCTCATACATGGCTCATGAGGGTGCTAGAATTGTATAAAGTTGATGCAACGATACGCACCTTCCTGATGTCATGTATGGGGCAATGGAGGACGGTCCTTCGCTATCCAGGATGTCGACAAATCCAGAGGAATAGTGAACCGATAAGGATCGAGCGGGGTTTATTCCAGGGTGATAGTTTGAGTCCGCTTTAGTTTTGCCTAGCTTTGAATCCTCTAAGCACACTGCTGGAGAATTCAGGGCTAAGCTATCGGTTGAAGAGAGGTGGTCAGGTTATATCTCACCTCCTTTACATGGATGACTTGAAACTCTTTGCCCCCAACAATCTGCAACTGATGGAGCTACTGAAGGTAACTGAAACCTTCAGTAGTGCCATCAGGATGGAGTTTGGTGTAGACAAATGTGCGGTCATGCATGTAAAGCGAGGGGAGATTGTGGAATCCGTAGGAACTCAACTCTCGGATTTCATAAACCTGAGATCCCTCTCTCCAACCGAAACCTATAAGTATTTGGGTATGTCGGAAGCGTTAGGTATCAATGTTGCTGACATGAAGCAATCATTGAAGGAGCGCTTCTTTGGCCGCCTGAAGAAGGTATTTAATAGCCTTCTATCAGGCGGAAACAAGGTGCGCGCCTTCAACGGTTGGGTCATGCCGGTATTGATGTACTCTTTCGGCGTACTCAAATGGACTCAAACAGAACTTGACGCCCTGGATAGGCGTGTTCGTACACTGCTGACTGCATTTCGAATGCATCACCCACGTTCGTCGGTGATGAGACTGTATATCCCGCGGAAGTGTGGAGGCCGAGGCTTTTTAAATGCTAAGACCCTCCACAACCGCGAGGTATGCAGTCTAAGGGAATATTTCCTAGCTGCTGACGTGGGTATGCATCGAGATGTAGTGGCAGTAGACAAGGGCCTTACTCCACTCTCCTTGGCTAACGAGAACTGGCACAAACCTCTAGTGCTTGACACTAACGATCGCAGAGAAGTATGGCAGAGTAAGGAACTTCACGGACGCTTTTTCCGGGCCCTACATGGGCCCGACGTAGACCAACTAGCGTCCGTAGCCTGGCTGCGTGTCGGTGACCTCTTTGGGGAAACCGAAGGTTTTGTCTGTGCAATTATGGACGAAGTTATCATGACGAAAAACTACCGGAGATTTATTGTGAAGGACGGCACGGTTGACATATGTCGGGCATGTCATCGTCCGGGAGAATCAATCCGCCACATAATCTCTGGTTGTTCTCGTCTAGCTAACGGTGAATACTTGCATAGGCACAACCTTGTAGCCAGGATTATCCATCAGCAACTTGCTCTGAAGTACTCTCTTGTGGAATCGGAAGTGCCGTACTACAGATATGCGCCCGACCCAGTTCTCGATAATGGTCATATCTCATTGTACTGGGATCGGTCCATCATCACTGACAGGACTATTGTAGCCAATAAGCCTGATATAGTGGTGGTGGACCGAATCGAGAGGCGTGCCATGATTGTTGACATTACCGTCCCACATGACGAGAACCTCGTGAAAGCCGAGAAAGATAAACAAATCAAGTATATTGACTTGGCTCGCGAGGTTGTCGACATGTGGGATGTGGACTCAGCGATCATTGTACCGATAGTCGTGTCAGCCAATGGCTTAATAGCCACGAGCTTCGATCAACACCTCAGGAAGCTCTCGTTAGGCGGCTGGATCAAGGGCTTGATTCAGAAAGCAGTACTTCTGGACACGGCTCGCATTGTCAGGCGGTTCCTCTCTCTGGAGCCCTGACCGCCGGTAGCTTGGACCCTGTTCCCGATACCGGTGGGCTACTATTTTTTATATTTTTAAATGTTTTTTTATATATTCTTTTTTAAGAAATATTTAAAAATGTATTTAATATGTTTAAAAAATTAATAAACGAAATAATAACATTTATTTATTTTCTCCCACAAGTAACAAATGATATACAGTACATGAAGGGAACAATTTGAAGATGGGAGACAGGAGCCCATACTAAGTAAAACCTGTGCTATGGGTCACCTGGTCTCCTTATCTCGAATGCGTGTAAAGATTCATAATAAAGATATAAATTACTGTAGTAGGGAGCGCTCATAGCTCATCAATGATAAAAATTAGAATATAACATTTAAAATAAATTAAATTAAATAGAATTAAATTAAAGCATTAACATTAATGAAAGGTAAGTTTGTGAATTTGTTGGTGACTGTTTAATGTTTGTATAGTGTTTTGTGTGTATGATATATGAGTTGTGCTTGTTAGGTTTTGGGTTGTGTGTGTATTGCATGTTTGTTATACTTCTCTGACTGCTCGTCATAGGTAAGAATTAGGAGCCAATTTGAGACCTTACGCCTGCATTCAAGTTTCGTTGACAAATATAATGACAGCTTCCTATTTGCAATTTCATATAGACGTGGCCCTTGAAAAAAGAAAAAGTATCGGCTGAAACTTGTATTCGCTGGTCTTACTTGACACACTTGATAAAAACGCCTTCTTTTTAGTATAGGATTAAGACTGCTATATATAGTTCAAGCTTGAATGTTGCCTAAGTATGGTAGCAAGAACATTTATAGTTGTCTCACCGTTAAAACTTCAGCTTGCTGGTACAGTTCCGTCGTAGGAAAAAGCCTCGGTTTGAATAGGCTGACCTTAAGAATAAGTCTTTGAGCTCTTTCTAGTTCAACCAGGCGCGTTTTAGCTGCCCTGCCCCATGAAGAGATACAGTAGGTGAGGTCAGACTGACAGAGCGCCAGGTACACAGTTCGCATGACTTGAATAATTAATATGTGGACAGTTGCAAGCTGTGGCTATTTGTTGAAGACAAGAATGTGCGATTATTTTGTGTGATGGGATGGGAGTGTTACGTAATGAAAAAGTAAGAAAGTAGGTTTTAGTAGCATTTAGCGTTAACAGGTTTGAAGCAAGCCAGTGGCAGACCTTGTTGAAGCCTTCTTAGGCGTAAATAAAAACTTCTTTCCAGGTGTCTCCATAGAAAGTAAGGGTAGTGTCATCAGCGTATGAGATAAGATTGCAGAGGTTATTTATATAGCACAGGAAGAGAGATGGGGCCAAAATACTGCCTTGAGGGACTCCGAAGATCACAGAACACTCCTCGCTCACCGTGTTGTCTATCCTCACTCTCTGCGTGCGATTTTGAAGGTAGCTTTTAAAAAGGAGCAATTCCGTTCCTCTTATACCCATGTTCTCAAGCTTTTCCAAGAGTTTAACAGAAGAGACTGTGTCAAAGGCCTTCGCTAGATCTAGAAAAATGGTCAGGCATCTCTTTTTCTCATCCAATTTAGTTGCGATGAATTCGGGAAAGTTGTGTACAGCATCGTCTGTCGATTTACCTGGTCTGAAACCATACTGGACATCTGCTAGTAATTTTTTACTCTCCAAGAAATTTACAAGTCTTTTATTAATAATCCTTTCTAAGATTTTTGATAGCGATGGTAGGAGTGAAATTGGACGGTAATTATTGACACAGTCTCTCCCCCCACCCTTGTGTATAGGAATAACTATGGATTGCTTGAGGGCATCAGGAAACACACCCAGCCTGAGACAGTTGTTAAAGAGTTCAGTGAGTGGCGGCGCTATGTATTCCTTAACGAGTTTCAGAACTCTGGCTGATATGCCATCCCAGCCTACGCTGCAGTCCGATTTCAGGTTCTCAATTATACTGGCAGTCTAACCGGATGCAGCTGAATACCAGTATTTTACATGGAGCGACTGCCTATCTGACTTCTTCAACCCAGTTACTGTGTAATCCGATACCCTTTGGTAAGACTGGTAATCAGACTTTCAGGCTTCTGACGACCCGTAACGACTGTCAAAGATTGTCACGATTAACAGCCGGGACCAACGGCTTAACGTGCTTTCCGAGGCACAGAGAAGTGTCGGTATGTAAATATGGTCACCCATCCTTGGACTAACCCCGGCAAGCGTAGCTTAACCTGATGGATCGACCCGTGCGGCTATTATTACTTTAGCCACAAGCTTATCACGAAATAATACCGTATATCAAGCCGTAGTATTTTTGTATCTAAACTATTTATAATGAAATTCCTCTAATAATTCGTAAAACGCAAATTAAATTCGACAGGCTCAAAGTGTTTTTAAAAACAGCACTTTATTCACGACAATGTACGAGTATGTAGGTAATATTATGAAAACTTCTAAGATTGACAAAATAATTACATAATGAATAAAACTTATATGTACCTAAATCATATTTTTCTGTCGACAAAAAGAAGAATAAGAAACGGAAATAATATAATATGACGTGGGTCGGCCCGGTGACAGATGTCAGGCACCCCACCGTCTCGGGCGTATTATATCCGGCTGTAGACACGACCAGGCAACCGGGGTTATCTACCAGCAACTTGTGAGCAACGCAATCTTGTGGTATCCGAGGTGCCGAACCAGATCGGGTCGTGGTTGACCCATTTCGCTAAAATACGCGTTTCGTGAACTATTCGATTGATTTGTCACATTGAGCATTCGCAACTTCAGATTGTGGCAGTTAGTGGCACATCGAGATTTCAAAATAACCCTCTCCTAAGACGATTCTCTGATCATAGATTCATAGTTACAGAGATAATACCCTACAATGCCAAACTTTTTCTAAAACTCAGTCTCGTGTAATAAAAATATATTTTTTGTAAGTAATTAGACGCTAAAAAGTCAATTCTCGTTCCAAAACTTGAGCACTACGATGTTAGGGGTATTGGCACTTTTCACGTCATATTAAAAAACAGGAAGATGTTCGTAGAGATCAAAGAAGTGGTGTCACAGACAAATTTTAGGTAAAAATTGTCCTAGTGAAGAAACATACAGGTCCAAATTGTATCCTGTGCACACTGGCGTACCACAAGGCTCCATACTGGGTCCGATATTTTTTGTCGTGTTTGCTAATGACCTTATACAGCATATGATGGAAAAAGCTGCGGGATCTATCCAGCTTGTAGTGTTTGCCGATGATATCAATGCCGTTGTTTCGGCTTACAATATACACGCCCTTGATTCCATAGTTAATGAAACCTTACATATCTGCCACAGCTGGTTTGCTGTCTTAAAGTTAATGCCAGTAAACCAATGTAATGCTTTTTCGTTCCATTTCCAATAATATAGACAGCATTAACTGCGTCATAAACAGAGAAACAGTGAACGTGGTCCAGGTGGTTAAGTTTCTGGGAGTTCATATCGACAGCCAGTTAAAGTAGAAACAATAGCTAACATACCTGGAGAAAGCAATCAGCTCTGCCTGTTACGTACTAAGAAGTCTAAGAGACGAGGTAACCATAAAACAAATAAAAAATGGTCTATTACGCATTAGTAGAGTCAAAACTGAGATACAGCATACTTTTCTGGGGAGGAAGTTATGATTATAATACTTGAAAAGCTTTTGTGATTCAGAAAAGAGCAGTCAGAACCATGGCGAGAATTCAACAGCACGAATCTTGCAAGCCTCATTTTAATGACTTAAATATATTGACAGTCCCGAGCTTGTACATCTTGGTCCGAATTAGTCACTTATCAAAACATATCTTTGAATGTGAGACTAAATGATAAATGATGTTTATTCAGTAAATAGGTTACAAGGAACACTTTTACACGTCAATGTTTTTTGTCAGTTTAAGCTAGATGAGGCCGGTGTTTCCTAGCTGACTATCCTGAGAAGAAACACCGAAACAAACTCAGAGGTCAAAGTCTCTTCTAGTGTTCAACTGAAGATGAAAGGCAAAAAAGGGAGGTACAAGAAGAAAATATCTACGGATGAAGCAAGTGCCTCACCTGAAAGTTGTAAAGCATAGCGCCTAATATATGTCATTGAAAATCTTCAATAAACTGACGACAGAAATAAAAAGTCTATTATAGACAAGTGGGTTTCAGAATAAGCTTAAACAGTTCTTGTTAAACAAGTGTCTTTATGCTATTGTTGAATTATATTTTAATATGTACGTAGTTGGGTTAATATTTTTAGTTTAAGTGTGGAAATAGTTTAGTATTTTATAAATACGTAAAGTTCTTTAAAAAAAAACGTTCGTTTCGTAGTTTCAAAAAACTAGCACTTCACCCGCGACTTCGTCCGCGTGGATTTAAAAAAATTATAGCCTAACACTCACAAATAACGTGGCTTTTATTAGTAAAAAAATTTCAAAATCGGTTAAGTAGATCCAGAGATTACCCCCTACAACCTCACAAACTCACAAACTTTACCTCTTTATAATATTAGTATAGATAACTATAACTTGGACATCAAATTTTCAAAAATAAAAAGAAGAAAAAAAACGCAAAAATTGTGAAGATGACCTAATTTCAGCATAAAATATATCAGGGGAACGTTGAAATCACATTGGCCGTACTTTTCAAGTGATATATTTTTAAAATCCGTCTATTTTTGGCACTACCTAAAGTGGATAGTAGGTTTGCTCTTCTCTCTCTTCTGTTTTTTTTCAAACATTAATACCGAACTTCAAAACCATTAAGTTGGTTGCCCTGATGCCAAACTTACACTCCCATAGTATCAGTCTGGCCCGGGGTCCAATTATTCCAACTCTACCATGTCCTGTCGAGCCTATACCAGGAGCTACGACGAGGCAAAAGGTTTAATTGAAACAGTGATGATAAAACTGTCCCAACGTGTGATGCGGCGGAATAAGTACGAATGTGGATGTTAATAGGAGTAGGGGCAAATGAAATATAGAAACGAGGTGACTAAAAAGAGAAGCAGAGACGTTCATGGGTATGGAAAAAGAAGAGATGCTACATCGTTCCCAAATAAATTGGGATAAGGAGAGGAGTATGTTGCTGGTGACACGTGTACTCGTAATTGACAAAATATTTGTAGGGTATCAGTTTTAAATTTGTATTGCTAAAAGAAATCACTGAATTAATGTTCAAATTCAATACTTACAGTAATTTGTTAACAAGTCTATCATCATCATCGTTAGAGCCGAAAGACGTCCACTGCTGGACATAGGCCTCCTCAAGTGTCACCACAACAAGTCCACGTTAAGGTCAGCCAGTGCTATTCATTTTCTGTGCGAGTTAACTGCGTGATGTTAGAAGTGTCCTTTCTGCTCTTGTCTGTTCTGTGGTCACCGTTTAATTTTCTGTGTGATGTTAGAAGTGTCCCTTCTGCTCCCGCCTGCTCTGTGGCCACCGTTTAATTAATTCCACTCAATTCATACCGCGTCGATTGTTTTAATACTCGCCTTTGCAAGTTTTCGCCGGCGTTACGTTTAATTGAAGCAGTTTGCGGTTTTTTCCAGCGGTTATACTGTTATTCAGTGTTAGTGCAAATGGACGACTTTTTTCACAGCTCACAATGAGAATTTTGTTTAAAAACTGTAAGTATATTTGCATTTTAAAGGCCGGCTGCTTTATAATGCTTTGTTTGTTTTTAGTGGTTTCAGTTTTAGCGCTGAAAGAATGAGAAGAGCTATAGTTTTGGTAAGTATTGAATTTTTATGACATTTTAGTAGTCTGGTAGTGGTATCTGTGTAACTGTAGTATTTCTCCTTACAGCCCAGATAGATTATGTTTACGAAGTTAAACAGCTGCAGTAATATTTTGGATGGGTAACCACATTTTCTTTTTCACCAGTTGAGGTTAGCTATTCACTGTTCACTGTTTGTGTTATATTTAACACAAAAAACTTAAGTAATAAAGAGAGTTGCTGACTTGCTTTTATGTAGCAACAAAAACTGTCCACATCAGACAACCAAATAACGAATAAGTAAGTAAATAACGTATTCGTAAATAACTATAACAATTAATAATGGACGCTGCTATGTTTATTTCCAAAGTACTGACTTGGGAGTTTATTAGGAATGTAAGATAAATCAAGATAGATATGCCATTTTTGTAACATGGATGAGGTAGGTACAACAAAGACTGTAT
Organism: Polia nebulosa; assembly: GCA_951329385.1. Taxonomy (NCBI): domain Eukaryota; kingdom Metazoa; phylum Arthropoda; class Insecta; order Lepidoptera; family Noctuidae; genus Polia; species Polia nebulosa. The sequence continues at coordinate 1,306,005 of OX589592.1, read as the reverse complement.
GGCGGCCCGCATACAGTCAATCTCGATCATGATCCGCGATCAAAATCAATGATCGCGATCAAGATTGATAACGTACAAAGTGGATTGATGCATCTGATCTCTATTTAGATATTTTGAAATCCAGATTGCGATCCGCTGATCGTGATCGAGGTTGAACGTGTAAGCGCAAAATCGCGTCAGTACACGCTGTGCGCTCTTTGAAAATGGAGGACGATGACACGCGTTCCTCGTCACCGCCGATCGAACCTGTGAATTCACCTTCGCTTCCACAATTGGAAGAAGATTTCATCATCCTTCTAGAGACTTTACCAGAACTATGGAATGCCCAGCATAAATATTATACAAGCAAATATAAGAGACAAGCTGGATACGAAAAGTTGCTCAATGTTTTTAAGAAAATCAAACCACAAGCGACTGTTGATGATATCCGCAAGAAAATAAATAGCCTCAGATCCAATTATAGACGAGAATTAAAGAAAATTACTCCAACAAAAAGATCTGGAGCCGGTGTTGACGACTTGTACACACCAAAAGCAAAAACCTTCAAACTGCTAAGTTTTTTATATAATACGGAGAAACCAAACTACAGTAAACCGCTGGTGAGAATTAATTTTCGTATATAACTTTTAATTTTCATTTTTTTCTTTTAATAATGACATTTAATTTAGCCAGTTTATCACATCACACTTATATATACAGCATGTAACAAAAACCCTGTCCGATCCAATAAAAGCGAATTCCTAGTTTAACATAAGTACTCGAAAAAATAGTAAAAAAAATGTAACTCATAACACCAAAAGTTACAGATTTTTATTTTTATAAAATATGCGAAATATAACACTAAATATGGCAAATTTTCATAAGTTGACAACACTCCACCGGCCGGCGAAATCTTTTCATTTTTACCTATAAAATTTTTGTTTCAAACGATACAGCCTTGCACTAGCCGCGCTGTAGGCACTTTTTAACAAAAGATTAAAAAGTCCGTCTCACTCAGGCGGCTTCTTTGACACAAAATTCTAGGTGAATTTTATCGAGGGCTCAGTTTACCTTTGATATTTTTTTTTTAAATTAATTATTTCATTGTGGAAAAATAATAATCTCGTATCCGATTCATTAAATGACTACGTGTATGTGTACGGAGTACGATACCAAATAATACCCTCAGGATCGGACAGGGCTTTTCTTACATGCTGTCTATTAATAATTATATTAATATTAAAAAGGCGAAAGTTTCATTAAACAAAGCTGATTTACGATTTTAGTTTCTTAGAACCGTAGGTGAACACAATAAAACTAAATAAAAATAAGTCAGAAAGTCACTTCATTGATTAGTAGAAAATAAAATAAGGGGTATTTACCTTCATTACAAAAATAATTACAATAAAAAAATCTTATAGTTTTTGCTCCACAAATTGGGTTACGATTGTGTGGTTTTTGCAGGTCGTCTAATCTATTTGTATTTTTTTTTTATTTTCAACACCTTCATTTGAAAAACAATTCAAGCAGTGTTGGGTTCAAAAGATATATCTTTTTGGTAAACACCAAACTTTAAATTCAGTATTCCGAAAGCACATTCAATTACTGAAAGTGCTCATGAAAGACGCTAGTTATAAATGTGGCGATTTTCGTCCAACATATTTTGAGGGCAGGGCTTCATTAAATTGGGACCCAATGCAAATGCTTCGTCAGATATAAATATAATTTTTGTCTTGTAGTAGTGCTGATGGTTCTAGTAAATTGAGAGTGTTTCCATCTCCCAGAACATAATCCGATGGTGGTGTATTATTCTATACTATGGTACTCACCCATTTTATTTCCTACATAGTAAGTATGTAAGTATAGTGATAGACTATACTTACATACTTTTTTGGCATTTACATGTGCCATAAGTACTATGCTATAAAATCCTTTATAATTATCATATATAGATCCTGATGCAACAGGTTTCTTTATCCCAACATGCTTCCCGGCTAATGCGCCAAAGTAATTCTATTCTTTAGCTTGTTATTTAAAACATAAAATACTATATAAGCAATTCTAAATATTTCAGAGTCATAATTCTAAAGAAATTACTGAGAGCCCCGGCAGTAGTCAAGAAAATGTAAAGGAACCAGTAAACCCATCACAAGAAACATCAGTTTCTTCAGTCAACCAAGTTGTTCATCAGCTTAAAAGTATACAAAATCCAAAGACATTGTTAGCTAAACAAAACGAGCCAATAGATCGAGAAAACCTATTTTTGTCACAAACGACTCTGCAATCACAAAAATCGATGCAGGAAACTACAACGAGTAACTCACTGGCATTGGTTTGGGCGGAAAAGCTGGATAAATTACATCCTCAACAACGATTCTTTGCAGAAAAAGCTATTCATGACATTCTATTTGAAGCGGGGTTGGGTAACCTTGACAGATTTTCTGTAAAAATTAACGAACCTAATACGAACGTGATGTGAGCAAGTTACAACGCGTCTCCTTTATATTCACAAAACTCTAACTTCCCAATACCCCACTGCTCTTCGCCGGGAAACTCAGTTATTAATCCACCAACTCCCTCAGGCCCGCAGTACTCTCCAAATTTTCCATTTCCTTCACCCTCTTCATTGAAGTCCTCTACAGTGAATCTTCCACTCACATCCACATCAAAACCCTCACAAGTTTTCAATGAACACATTATTCTTCGTCGACTTCTTCCACCCCAATATATTCTTTTTTTCTCAGTTACAATTTGGAATAAATTCGCCACCCTCATAATGTAAACTCACATCCAGCTTCTATTTGCCAAAAAAGTAATCACAAATAATATAATATTATATTAAAAAACCTTTTATTTCCTAATACCGTTATAGTTATGTTAGAAATAAATTTAATGATAACTTTTTAGTTAGGAATCCCTCTCAGGTAAAGACATCTTCATCTGTTTCCATTGTGGTCCAGCTATTTTCTTAATATCGTTCTCCCAGCGCGCATAAGGTCTACCTCTATGACGTTTGCCAAGTGGTCCATGCCATGATGTTAACGTTCTTGTCCATCTGTTGTCTTTGAGTTGCGCTACATGTCCGGCCCATTTCCATTTAAATGTTTGTGCTTGAATGAGAGAATTAATGGTTTTTGTTTTTGATCTTAAATATGTATGCCTTATGTTTTGTACTCTTTTAATGTTCTTCATACTACGTACCATACCCCTTTGACATGTGACTACTTTGTTTTTTGTTAACCGACTTCAAAAAAAGGAGGAGGTTCTCAATTTGACTGTATTTTTTTTTTTTTTTATGTGTGTTACCTTATAACTTTTCACTACGTGAACCGATTTTGAAGATATTTTTTTGTTTGAAAGCTGTTGCTTCACATGTGGTCCCATTTTAATTTGGTGAAGATATGATGAAGAACTACGGAGATACACAATGGAACTCTTCAATAAATGATAGCAAACCTTCCAGAATTGCTGCAATCGTATGTCTGTATATAGTTTTCACCACTTCACAACATTACATCACGCTGATACGCTCTGAAGGGGTATACAGATTTGTACAGTTCACCCTGATACACCCTAATTTCACCAACTATGTTCAAATTCCCTATTTTTGGGGCTATCAATTCGGGCATAATTTTACTATCAATTTAGTTTTAGATTGGGGTACAACAACTAAAAAGTGAAAAATAAAAAACTTTTTACAAAAAAAATACAACCGACTTCCATAAATAAAACTAAAAAATGCAAAATAACTTTAATTTCGGAAGTCGGTGTCAAATAACGAAGAAACCAAACTAGAAACACCGACTGCCGAAATTAAAGTTATTTTGCATTTTTTAGTTTTATTTATGGAAGTCGGTTGTATTTTTTTTGTATAAAGTTTTTTTTCTATTTGCAAACATCCAGGTTTGGCACGCATATGTTAAAGATGGGATAAGACACGAGTCCATAACTTTCTTTTTTAGCTTAAAGGCTTTATCACTTTTCCCTTTTTAGAAATCTGTAATTTCAGAGGGGCTGTTTGCCTAAGTTTAATAGTGGATCGTCGTGCCTGAATGAGTTCTACAGCTGTCTCAATTATTCGACGTCTGCGTCACACCAACCGGGTCGCGCGCGAGTACGAGTAACTGACGTCTATAATATCACTCCGCGCCACTTTGAATAAACGTGAAGTGGATATTCGCAGTGAATTGAAACGCGACTTTTATGAAATTCCTTGAACTGACACGAATCCTCGTCAAATTTTCTACATTACTTATATGATGTAGCTCTGCCAGCGGCTTCACTCGCGAAGAATTAGTACTTCCCCTATTATAAATTATAGCCTACAGATAGTTGTTCCGGGTATGGATGTCTTGTGCATGTGAGTTTACATGTTTGTGATTGTACCCACAATATAAGAGTAATTCCTAGTGTGAAGAATCTATATCTATGGCATATTTCATCCAGATACGTTCAGCTGTTTTAGACTGGAAGCTGACCCCAAGGTAGTTGGGAAAAGGCTAGGCAGATGATGACGTTCAGCTGTTTTGTCGTGATTGAGTAACAAACATCCATCCAACCAAACTTTCGCATTTCTTTTTTTCGGATAAGTGAAAGTTTTATTCCGTTAAGTCCTTTTAAGATCAGTCAACCAATTTTTAGTGTTCCGAAAGTCCGAATGAAAAAAAGGAACCCATAAAGGATCACTCGTGAGTCTGTCTGTCTGTCACAGCCAATGTTCTCCGAATCTACTAGACCGATAGAGAGACTAAATTTCATGGTACACACATGAACATCTGTGACCCAAACATGAACTTGTACTCTTAATAAATTAATTTGGAATATGGGGGTCACTTTTGGGGTGAAAATTGGAAAAGTTTTTCGAACTGTACCGTGCGACATATCAAAGGAAAGGGCACATGGTTAGGGTCTCGAATGTATTTGTTTTTTTAATAAACATTTATAGTTTTAAAGTTATTTAAGAAAATAGATGAAAAATTACCATTCTCCCCCCCCCCCCCCCTTATCTCCCAAACCACTGCGCCTAAAATTAAGAAAAAAAAACAGAAAGTAGTTCTTTACATATCGATTACAGAAAAACTTATAAGGACCGTAGTTTAAAAAAAAAATTGAAATAAAAGGTGAATGTGATTTGTTTGGAACCCTTTGCGCGCGAGTCCGACTCGCTTTAGGCCGATTTCTTTTTTTTGACTGACGTTTGTGACATAGTTTGACAAGAGGAATCTAAGCATAGAATTATAAACTAGGCGCTTATGTACTACTTTAAGTTTTAAACTAATAAATAAATTAACAACCAGATTATTTTCACAAAGCGTAAACTCATAATGAACGTGGCCAGAGCTTCCATTTTGGCAAAAGAGGTAAAGGACCGCAACTCAACCAATTTTCTCGTAATATTTCGGAAAGTGTGTCAATTTTCCAAAGCCGTCCGGACAACGTGGCGTTACCGTTAGCTTGTACTAAAATTTTAATAAAGCAAGCCGCAAACGATCTTGCCTCGACGTCGGTAGCCGGCGTGACAACACTTTGTGCTCGCCAGTCGCCGGCGACAAACACAGTTTGTCATGCGACGCGCTCGAAACATCGCCCGAATAGCGAAAAATAGCGGAAGAATTAATAATATTTATGAAGATGTAGAACATGTCGACGGCTTTATAACTGTGTGTTGTTAGAAATAACAAGTTAATCAGGAAATAAATAGAAATACCTAACTTAATCGCTAACAAATTCTTTGTGTTCGCAATACGAAATACCTCACTTTTCTGCTAGCATATTCTTTGTGTTCGCAATACGAATACCTCACTTTTCTGCTAGCATATTCTTTGTGTTCGCAATACGAAATACCTCACTTTTCTGCTAGCATATTATTTGTGTTCGCAATATGAAATACCTAACTTTTTTGCTAGCAGATTATTTGTGTTCGTAATATGAAATAATTAACTTTTTTGCTACATTTGTCATGTTGGTAATATCAGTACAGTGCGTAAACTGTTTCTAAAAGCAGATATACTTAAACTTACACTTTAATCCCATGGGAATAGGCGGAAACTACAGCAAGCCACCTGCTACAATTCTTACACACTCATTTTGCTTCGTTTACGTTGATACTTCTAACTCTTTTTGTTCTCCTAGGGCGTCCCCTCCCGTTTCCACTCAGATCTGCTTCGTTATTTTTTTTTAAACTCTCAGTTTATATTCCAAGACAAATAATGAAAGTGAAAATAATGAAGAGCAAAATTCGTAAAATTATTAATCCAAAAATTAATAACCAACTAAATTCACGAATTGAGAGTAACGCGAGACACGTTTTAATGAAGTCTAATCTTTAAAAATTAGAGGAGGCTGGGCCTAAGTGGCATTCATCGGTTACGTGTTCAAACCTGAAGGAATAAAGTGAGATGTTGCAAGAATTTCAACCAGCTAACGATGAAATAACAAGAGCAAGATTTTGCTGATACAGTGGCAAGCTGGCGACTGCATAATATATAAAATACTTTGAAAGCCACTGCAGCTAATCTTGACATTATATTTTTCATGCTCACATTTTGTAGTAAAAAAGATCTTCAAACAGTTTGTATACTTCGTCATGGTCTAACATCGTAATCCATCTATTTACATTTCAAGCGTATCTCTTTTTAGAACTGAACTCTCTAGATTTTTTAAACAGAATTTTTGTTCCGCGTTTGCCACTGACTAAAACCGGGGTCAAACCACACCTGTACGTTCTCATGGTGATGGCGTCCACACAAATTGCTTTTTCAATAATATCTAAAAAAATCGTGACACTTATTTCCCGTGAACCATTCAGTTCTCCCTGGTATCCTCTAATTAATTAAATTCCCCGTCAAAAAATAGAATTCATTAATAAAAAAGTTCCGCTCGCATTATACACCGAGTGGCGGGAATTCCCGGTGTTATATTAGAATTACCCGGGATTATGCGGGATTCCACTTAATTACGGGATCCACCGAAATTACACGAGCTCCTTAGTTTTTTAACAGCCTCTACACGAGAGACGAATATTATATGGTTTTGTCAGTAATTAACATTTTATAAACTGAGCTCGGAGATGGCAACGTGTATTTTTTAGATGTTAATTACTAAGCGGATTCCATTTTGCTGTTAAAGTAGAAAATAAATTAATGCAACACCTACTAACAATTAACTTAGATTTGATTAAGGTTAATCTTTTTAATACTTATTTGTAAATGCTAATGCTGCTGTGTACACAAACTGTAGACTAAGCACTCTAGTGGTAAAAAAATGTACAATTAGTTCTGTGAGTAAAGATTATATATATCGAATATCATTCTGAAGTGAATTTAATTAAAAACGCCAAAGACTAACAAAACAGTAAAACTTAATAAAAAAACCTTAAATATCAGATTGAAGTACGAGTAGTTTAATAAAAGTAGGTCAGGAACAACTAACAATAGATGATCTATGCTTTAAACGCATTTGTACGTATTAGTTATTTTTATCAGTTTGTATATAATATAAGTATGAATATAACTTGAATTATACCTATGGAAATAAAATAATCTATGCTAAGATAAAACTTAATAACAATATTATGATACATACATGACATGACATTTGACACAGATCCCGGCGCTCCGGGAATACAATGGGCTCCCGGCATTCGCAACAACTGACATCTGATTATGTCTGCCTATTATTTTAAATAGAATATATCAGTCGTACGCAGATGATTTAAGTTTTCGTTGAAATCACTTCAATATTGACAATGGGGTAAGTAAATGTAATGGATCTGTTTAATGTCATTTTATTGTTTACAAGATTTTGTGTTTGCAGAGAGCCAAAATTGGTAATGACAGCCATTTATCTCTAATAATCATTATATTGTACGCGTAACAACGTTTATAATTGAACCAATAAGAAAATATATTTGTAAGATATCTCTCGCCGACGAACAAGAAGGAATCCCGCCACAGGCTATGTATGTCCTTACACTACACAACACTCAACCCTCTAGTTTATTGGATAAGTATCATGATGTATCTCGGCCGTAACATATTTATTATGACTGATTTCATATTACATTATCTCCGCTTTCTTTTTTGGCCTCAATTCATATTTTCTTTCTAAATCCCAGACTTTTCTTATGAAAAGTAGTTCGGTTCAGGCTCAGCCGAAATAATCCCTTTCTCAATCGATATGAACCCTAGAGAGTACCGGGGCTAAATTCTTGTGATAATAACGGAGAATTTTTATTTACCGCGATAGTTGAGTCCCGGGAAATATTGACTGTGTTCAGTTTTCCGCTTGGCTGGCGACGGGGCGCGTGTGTGCGTCATGTGTCGTGTCGCTTGCAGCGGATCGACGCGAATCGTCTACTCGTTTACGAACCATTGCAAGTTTTTTTGGGGCACTGTGTGCTGTTGTCGCAGAGATACACAGCGTTGGATCATGCCGTGGGAGAAGTTACATTCGCCTCACGACGGTGGCAGGTCATGGAGGCGTATTTAATGAGGCGTCCGTCGCGCAACCCGCGCGACCCGCGGCCGTGTCCGCACCTCCCACAGATAAAATATTTTCTGTTTACCGCCGCGACGCTCAACTTCCGCCTATTTCTTCCACGTATATGGTTATTGTCAAAAAAACTCTTTTTTAATGTTGCAAGTTCGTATGGGGTGTGGACATAATGGCCTCGTCTACCCTTTCATAGAAAAATATGAGAATGTAAGTTAACTTTTTACAATAGACTGAATTTTCAGGATTTCATTTGCGTGTGATTGCTGCGTTTCCGATATCATAAGGCATCATCAGCTGGAGTGTAATGACGAGGAGGAAATGACTCGGTCGCTTAGCGTCATCTGTAAGGGAAGGGAAGGGACTGGCTGCTTTTTGTTCAACCCCACAGAGCGGCCCTTTTTGCTTGCAGCGTGATATGAATAGGATATTATCTACAAATACTTCGCACCTGTACCAAGGTTCGGCTATGAAGATTATTACTTGCATTTTTGATTATGTCCTTGTTAGGGTTCCGTACCCGAAGGGTCCAAACGGAGCCCTATTGCCGTCACTCACGTGTCCGTCTGTCTGTCTACTGTCCGTCGTCTGTCACAAAATGTTGTTCCGAAGAATTTTTAACTTCCCATTGACCTATGAACTTGAAAGGTGAAATTAATATATTGATAAACAAGATTTTTCTATGATCATTCCCTCATTTGGTACGGAACCCTAAATGTGCGATGTCCGACACGCAATTGGCCGGTTTTTTTTGGACCTTTCCTTTATTCTAATCGTGTTTTAGACCAATTTAGTAATTTGTACTTTAGTTTGTTTGTTGGATGTAATCTCTAAAAGTATTGATCTCAACAACAATCAACTCGAGCCTATCGCAGTCCACTGCTGGACATCTCCCAGGCTGCGCCATAACACTCTGTCCTCTGCCTTCCGCATCCAATCTATCCCAGCCACCTTGTTAAGGTCGTCGGTCCATCTAGCTGGGGGCCGTCCCACACTACGCTTGCACATACGCGGCGAATTTTCTATAACTGATGAATACCTACACTATCGCGGCGTGCCACAGGCTACTATTTATTTTTGAAAATGCGCGTAACTCACAGCACAAGCCATGAAAGCGAAGACGTCAAAAAATCTTAGTTGTATTTATTATTTTTTATTTACTAGGCACAGAAAAACACGTTACATGTTAAGGTGATACAATAGGATCGTTAAGTTAAATTGGTAAACATAAAACCAACTTTATTTTACCATGGTAAAAAAGTCTCTACAATCAACTAGATATTTAACGATAGTCGGCCAGTACTTGAACAGGCTAGTTTACTACTAAAATCTAATTAGTCTTTCAGTTAGATTACACAAACACGCACACACACACACACACGCACATACAGGCACACGCACAGACACACACACGCGCGCGCATAATAATAAAAAAGCAGTGTATACGGTTGGAGAAAGTTGTTCATTTCTATGGACAGAGCCGGCTCTTAAAATATGACCACACCTTTCCGTTACACCCTGTATAGATTTAAAAAAAAAACAACGAACTTCCAAAAAAAAATACTTTTCAGTTGTTATACCCCAGAACTAAAAATCCCAATAACATAGAATGTGGCATTTAAAAACATAGTTGTAATTGGAGAACACCAAATGTCATCTAGGTATTCGTATTTCATTTTTGTTCAGTTTTTCAAAAATCACTGAAGCAATTTCGATAAAATTTATATGGGACCACCTCGGGAGTATATTCTTTTGGATAAAAAAAGAATTTTGAAAATCATATAATGGCAGAGAAATCGGCGGGCATACATAAAAAAAAAAAATGTGAGCCGTCACGGGACGCCTGGCAGATGTGAAACATCGACATTATTTTGTAAAAGTAATATGCAGAAAAGAACATATTGTGATAGGAACTAAATATGTCATAATGATAAAATAAAATAAAAACCTCTACCTACCCAATCCCCCCCCACCACCACCCACCTATCCCACCACCCATCACCATCACCACCCCACCACCACCTACCTATCCTACCCCCCATCCCCCACCCCTACCTATCCCATCTCCTATCTTACTATTTGATGGTGTAATAACAAAACAAAAAAACATCGTATAGCGTGGCGACGCGTCGCCACGGCATGCGTCGCCACGCTAGAAATCGGTTTTACGTGCGGCTATAGATGTTTCACATCAAAAACGTACAGCCGAATATAGAACCTTTTTCAAAGTCAGTTAAAAAATGTTAATATTATTTTTTTTAATCTGCAATGGGTGAAATACATATTTTATTGGTTGGCCTCTTTTCAAAGAATCACATTAAACTATATTGAACTATGTTAACCTATATTGACCTATATTGAACCATACACGCGCGTTTTGTAACATATACCAAAAATGAGGACGATAAGGTGCGTTGAAAGTTTCGCACACACCTCGATACACTTTGTACCGTTTAGTGACGTAACAAGCCCCCACTCCTGAACTTTGATGTGTTTTATCTTTGTAATTTTTTATTGGCGTTTGGTAAAGCAAAAAATACGTGTCCAATATGTTTTGATAATCTAACTTTCGGATAATATAGAATTTTTTATTTTTTATACCCAGTAAACATCCCTATTTCTACAACATCTATACATACAGACTGATGCACCAACAATTCGTCCATATGTTCCTCTAAACTGCCAAACAGATGATGTGCTCGAGAGCTCTGGTCATTAGAAGGTGCTGAGGACATCAGACAGCGGGACTTGGTGTTACGTTGCACATTACACTCGACGACGGAGCGAAGAGGAGACACCTGCTGCAAGACATTTTACGTGTTTTTGTCGTGACTCGTTTTGTGTATTATCATGGAAGGTGGAGCGGTTTTCGGACTATAGTTTTTACCCGTAAAAAATAACTTTATCTTATGATCTTATGACTTTCAGTCTCGTTTAAGAATTCGAGTGTCGTTATACACAGCTAACTGTTGGTTTTCTCTGAAGGATTAATATGCGTGGTTTTTAAAATTAGTGGACACCAACGCCTCACTTATTTCCTTCACTCCAAAATCTCTAAACAAAGTGATATACTATCAAATGCAGCTTTAATCCAAATGGGATTGACCGTGTGTCATTTCAGTAGCGCATGTCAATTCCATAGATTTTCAACTTTTCGGCTATCTTTATCGCCAAGAGAATGATACAGAATGATACATCCTGAATCATTGTGGTAGGCACAATACTTATGTCTCTTTCTTTTCCATCGAACATTGCTCAAGTCGAGTTAAACGATTGAACCAATACAACAAATGAAAGCCCATATTGAAACCTTTAGCTCTAGACATAGTTGTAGTGTAGGTACCTACTTTAGTAATATAACAAGTTAGTGATATTTATATACGGAAGGTAGTTTGTAAAAGTGTTGTGACAATCAGTCTGGAATAAATCTTGTTACTAATCAGCTGTGTTTCTCTTGTACTCCCCGAACGCAAATATCACATTGGCGACGAGCAAAACTGGACGATACGTATTGTTGTGTGCATAATAATCCGTGTTTCAAATTAAGAACGATGTCAGTAGGCCAGATAAACGAATTTAATGTGCGATCGGGTTTGTGGTCGTCATACGTGGACAGACTTGACATGTACTTTAAAGTGAACAAAGTGGAGGACGATTTAAAATTACCGACTTTGATTGCGAGCATGGGGGACGAGGCATATGAATTGCTCGTCAATCTCGCAAGTCCCAAGACGCCGTCAGAATTGTCGTACAAAGAAGCCGGCGAACTCATGAGTCAGCATCTACAACCGGCGCCATCTTCGCTAGCAGAGAGATACCGGTTCAGGCAAAAACGACAAGGTGCCACTGAGGATGTTGCTGCTTATGTGGCGGAATTGAAAAAACTATCGCGCAATTGTAAATTTAACGCTAACTTGAATGAAAACTTGCGCGATCAGTTTGTGTGCGGTCTACGAAGCGACATCATTCGGCAGCGTTTATTCGCTGACGATGATACAATCACCTTTGCGGAGGCGATTAAATTGGCGTATTCTTTGGAGGCGGCGGAGAGGGACGCAGCAGTGGTCGAAGGATCAACCACAGCATCGGAAGCAAATAGTGCTTGCCAAGTACACGCACTAACGTCGGGCTCGGGCCGCGCGGGGCGCGGGCGCGGGCGGCGCGGTGACGTTGGCGGAGCGGGACCGGCGGCGGCGGCAGCTTCAGGCCGCGCGCGGTCTGCAAGGGCGGAGACATCGGCGTGGGCCACGGCGGCAGATGGTGGGAGCGTGTGTGCGGCATGCGGAGCTACGAACCACCAATATGCTCATTGCCGCTATCGGAACTTCGTGTGCAGCAAATGCCAGCGGGTGGGTCACCTGCGGCGGGTGTGCCCGGAGCGTGAGGGTCGAAGGTCGCAGGAAAATGATGACCGGAATCGAGCAGTGAGGCGAGGATTCCATTTCGGTGATCTCGGTAACGGAAATACGAGTACTGAAGACGAGGACATCGAGAATTTAAATCTTTTATCGTTAAACTGTTATAAGGCGGTGAGTTTACCTATTGTAGTAGATAATATGGTGATAAACATGGAATTAGATACAGGGACAGCAATTTCTTGTGTAAATAAAACAGTTTACGATTTAAATTTTGACCATTTGCCTATTCAAAGTGATAACACAATTTTGAAATTTTATTATGGTTCGAAAATTAAGCCGTTAGGTATAATTAAGCCTGTAGTCAGTTATAATGGTGTAGAGAAACAATTAGAATTATTTGTTATAGAAAAAGGGACCACGTCTTTAATAGGTCGGCAATGGTTAGCTGAATTACAGATAGAAATACCCAAATTCCATTGTAATTTTATAAAACAGGGCATAGTTCATATAGACACCGAAATATGTAAATTGCTTGACAGATATAAGGAAGTATTCAGCGGCGGGCTGGGACGGTCCATGGGGGGCAAGGCGACGCTGCGTGTTCGCGAGGGCGCGGCGCCCTGTTAAAGTTGTTTGTGTTAGGGAAGCGTGAATCAAACACCAGCGCTGAGCTAAGACTGTTTTAATGACATTCAATTATCACCTACCCACATACATTACATTATTGAAATATACATATACCTACAATCCCTTTCTTTAAAAAAAAAATGTATTGCATTTAATGCATGCATATTACTAAATGCTGTAAGATATTATTTTTTTTTAAATAAAAAAAAACATAAATTATCATTGTTTCATGTGGCAATAATGAATAAAATAATTAATTAATAATTAATATAATTTTGAAATACTAACCTATCTTAACATAGGTAGCTTAAATAAAATTATTATGAAGGAACACTTAATAAATATATAACTTCCTAATATATTCCCCTAAATTTCGAAGCAAAATAATATCCTCAGTATCTTATAAGTTTGTAAATAACAATTGTTTATAATTCACTAAATATTACAAAACAAAGCCTCCCGCCGCGTCTGTTCGCGATAAACTTAAAAACTACTGAACGGAATTTTATGCGATTTTCACCAATAGACAGAGTGATTTATGGGGTATGTTTAGGTGTATTATTTGTACCCGAGCGAAGCTGGGGTGGGTTGCTAGTGTAGTATAAACCTTTGTTAGTACAGGTTGATTCATATTTTACTGTGGTATTTAATATTTAGCTGTATTAACATTTTTATTGGTAATTCCTACATTCATAAATTATAACATAACATTCATTACATAAATTTACATTACTTTCATTGCATGGATTAACATTACACTCATTAATTATTTACTTAGATAGAATTATAAATTATTAAAAGTAAAATAAAATAAAAAAAATAAAAACACATGCCATTATTTAATAACTGAGTGACATTCTTATCACCATATCTGCTAGTTTATACATACGTATGACATGGAAAGGTGCTCGCTGGTGCTCAGTATCCCCAGCGATCAGGTGGTCTCACTTCCCTGCCGTAACGGGTGCAATAATTAGTGTCCATTTCAGTCATGGTACGAGTATGTTGTTGTGATGGCACACTCACCGGAGCTGAGGCTATCACCTGAGGGTTCGCTAGGTTCATCCATGAACATATCGTCATACTCGTACGTATTGCAATCCGTAACGGGACTACGAAGGCTAACTTGTGAGCTCGTACACGGATCAAATATGATGTGTCTTCTATTTCGCCGTAGAATGTTTCCGTTGTACATTTTAATTGTAAATGAGCGCAATCCTACAATGTTATCTATTACCCCAGGTTTCCAAGTATCATTTATTCTTACTTTAGTTTTCTACTGTAAAATAACTCTGCCGGGGAAGATATTTCGCTGCTAATAGGTGTGTTTAGGTATTCTAACATGGCCAATTGGAAATCTGCGCCGTCAAAACTGGTTTTCTTTAACATATTTTTTATAGTTTGAATGGCTCGTTCGACTTGTCCGTTTGACTGTGGGTATTTTGGTGACGACGTGTTGTGCTGAAAGTTCCACTCTTTTGAAAACTGTTTAAAGACCATTGAGGAATATTCTGGACCATTGTCGGACATAACTGTTTCAGGAATACCCAACCTACTAAATATTTTCTTTAAATGTTTTATTACGGTTTCTGAAGTTAATGAAGATAACTTTGATGTTTCTACATATTTACTATGATAATCTATAATGATAAGATAGGACTTGCCTTTAAAATGAAATATATCCGTGCCTATTTTACACCACGGCCTTTGCGGTATTTCATGAGGTATAAGTGGCTCCTTCGTGTTTTGTTTTCTGTAAGTCATACATGCTTGACATCGTGATACATAATCTTTTAATTGTGTACCCATGTTTGGCCAGAACATTATCTCCCGAGCTCTTAATTTGCATTTTTCTAATCCTAAATGCCCCACATGTATTTTTTTTTAGCATTTCGTGTTGCATACATTTAGGAATCACTATTCTATTGCCTTTCCATATCATACCAAAGTTAATTACTAATTCATCTCTGTAATCCCAGTAGGGTTTTATGCTATTTTCTACTTAATTTTTATTACTAGGCCAACCTTTCTTGATAGCTTTAAATATCTTTTGTAGTTCTCCATCATTCTTAGTGTTTTTTTGTATTTCTAAGAAATGTGTGTCTGTGAGTGGATTGCTCGTATTTATAAAACATACTTGCGCCTGCGCGTCTAGATGGTCGTAAGGAAATGGCGGGGATGAGTGCTCATCTGCCGCGGCCGGTGCAACTGCACGCGATAGCGTATCAGCAATATATAGATATTTCCCCGGTTTGTAAACGAGTTTAAACGAGTATGGTTGTAATCTTAGTAACATTCGTTGTAAACGTGCTGGAGTGTTTACTAAGGGCTTATTTATAATGCTAACGAGAGGTTTATGGTCGATTTCAACAGTAACATCCACTCTTCCATAAATATACATATAAAATCTTTCACAGGCAAATACACACGCATACAATTCTTTCTCTATTTGCGCATACGATTGTTCCGTTTTTGTTAATGACTTTGATGCGTAACACACCGGTAAGTTATCTTGTAACAAACATGCGCCTAAGCCATTTTTGCTAGCATCTACTGATATTACTACCGGTTTTTCTAAGCTATAATATTTAAGTACGGGTGGATTAACTAAGCACTGTTTGATATTCTCAAAACATTGATTGTGTCTACTGTCCCAATGCCATTCGGTGTTTTTATTCAACAGCTCCCGTAATAAGTGAGTTTTTTCTGAAAATTGTGGAATGAATTTACTCACATAGGTATGTAGCTAATCCTAAGAATCTCTCGACTTCTTTAATATCCTTGGGTACGGGCATATTTTTAACGGCCTGTACATGTGAATTGTCTGGCTTTATCCCATTTTGGGTTATTCTATGTCCAAGATAAGTAATTTCAGTCAACCCTATCTTGCATTTGTTTTTATTTAATTTCACGTTAATTTCTTGACACCGTTTTAACACGGCTCTTAGGCGTTGATCGTGTTTTTCTTTTGTGTCCGCGTATACTAACAAATCGTCTATGAATTGAATAACGCCCTCAAGATCATCAAAATGTTCGTATAACTTTTTATGAAATATTTCTGATGCCGATGATATTCCAAAGGGCATACGCAAAAACTTATATCGACCGAATGCCGTATTGAACGTACAAAGATCTGTGCTGCTTTCATGTAATCTTACCTGCCAAAAGCCGTGTTTTGCATCTAGAGTACTAAAAAACTTTGCACCTGACAACTTACATGTTATTTCTTCTAATGTGGGTAATTTGAAATGTTCACGTTTTATTGCCTTATTTAGGTCTTTTGGGTCTAAACAAATTCTCAAGTCACCGTTCGGTTTTTTAACAACCTTCATACTGTTCACCCAATCCGTGGGGCCTTCTACTTTTGCTATGATACCTTCATTTTCCATTGTTTGCAAAAGAAAAGCCTTTTTCCATTTTTCCCACTTTTTACTCAAATTCCCCGAAGTCACATTGTGAAGGTCATTTTCAAAACGAAATGGTTGCGGCGGTTGTAGCAAGGTTTCCATACTGCACGATGTGTTCACAGCTTCTTCAAACTCGTCGTCGGTATCGCTCATCTACAGCGTTATCTCATGAATACGAGTATATTGTGGCACGAACTTTTTCTCAAATATTTTCTTCTTAGTATCCTACCGGCTGCGCCATGTTAAAGTTGTTTGTGTTAGGGAAGCGTGAATCAAACACCAGCGCTGAGCTAAGACTGTTTTAATGACATTCAATTATCACCTACCCACATACATTACATTATTGAAATATACATATACCTACACGCCCGTGTTCCACCGCGCGCGGCAGCTGCCGTACGCGCTGCGCGAGCGCGTCGACGCCGAGCTAGATGCAATGCTGCGCGCTGGCGTCATCGAGCCGGTGGACTGTTCGGACTGGGCTTCACCACTGGTGCCTGTGAATAAGGCGGACGGTACGCTACGTATTTGTGCGGATTACAAGTCGACACTTAACCCGGTGCTACTGGTAGATCGTTACCCACTTCCTAGAATTGATGATGTGTTAGTAGGTCTTAATGGGGCTCAATTCTTAAGTAAGATTGACTTATCTAATGCCTATAACCAGATCGAATTGGATGATTCAAAAAAATTCACTGTCATTAACACGCATCGAGGGTTATTTCGTTATAATAGACTAGTGTATGGATTATCATCAAGCGTAGGTATATTCCAACGAATCATGTCGAATTTACTGCAAGGCATTCCACATGTACAGGGATTTTTGGATGACGTCATAATAGGAGGTAAGACACGATCGGAGCATTTAGAAGCTTTGGAAACTGTTTTAAAACGGTTAGCTGATTATGGATTAAAACTTAAAAAGAGTAAATGCGTATTCTTAGTAGACAATGTTAAGTATTTAGGGTATGTAGTTTCCAAGGAAGGGATTAAAGCAGACAAAACAAAAATTGAAGCCATTTTAAAAATGAAACCCCCAGAAAACGTTTCAGAATTACGATCTTTTTTAGAGATGGTAAATTTCTTTGCGAAATTTATTAGGAATCTTAGCTTTTTGTTATTTCCTTTGCATAGGCTATTACGTAAGGAAGTACCCTGGCAATGGGATAGTGACTGTAAACGTTCTTTTGAGGCGGTGAAACGAGCGTTAGTTAGTAGTGAAGTTTTGGCTCACTATGACCCCAGGAAACCAATAATAGTAACTTGTGACGCTAGCCCTCGAGGTATCGGCGGCGTGCTGGCTCAGCCGGGGACGCACCAGGGCGAGCGGCCGGTGGCATACGTGTCACGTGCTCTGACCGCCGCTGAAAAAAATTATTCGCAGATACACCGCGAAGCTTTAGCGATCATATTCTGCGTGAAAAAATTCCACCAGTACTTATATGGGCGTAGGTTTATATTGCGAACCGACCATAAACCATTAGTGTCTATATTAGGTCCACACGCAGGTATACCAACTATGACCACCGATGCAGCGGTGGGCAGTGATTTTGTCTGCATATGACTATGACATAGAATACGTTAAGACTAACGATAACTGTGCGGACGGGTTATCTCGATTACCGAGTTCAACCACCGAACGGACTAAGGACTTGATCCCGGAACAAACGTATTTACATTATGCTCAGGATGCTTTGTTATTAGATCACAAGCAAATTAGAAGACAAACATTAAAAGATCCTATTTTAAGTAAGGTGATAGTTTATGTACGAAACGGTTGGCCGGAAAAATGCGAAATGGTAGGTATGCAGCCTTATTTTAATAGGAGATCGGAGTTGTATGAGGAACTAGGTTGTGTGATGTGGGGTCACCGGGTAGTGGTTCCAGAATGTTGCCGGGATAAGGTTTCATACATGAGCCGCATATGGGAATCGTAAAATCTAAAGCCATTGCTCGTAGTTATGTGTGGTGGGCCGGCATCGACGAGGCTGTTGAGCGGGAGTGCCGCGCGTGTGCCACCTGTGCTAAGCTGGCGGATGCGCCGCCGCGCGCTCCCCCACGGCCCTGGCCTTGGCCCCTCAGGCCATGGACTAGACTACACTTGGATTTTATGGGTCCAATAGATGGGAAAACATATTTGGTCGTAATAGATGCCATGTCGAAATGGTTAGAGATTTTCCTAGTACCCAGTACGGCAGCGCGTAGCACTATTTCTAGACTAGGGGAATTATGGAGTAGGTTTGGAATTCCTAAGCAAGTCGTGACAGACAACGGACCACCTTTTACGAGTAGCGAATTTGCTAGTTTTCTAGGAAGCGATGGTATTGAACACATTTTTACTGCACCATATCATCCCGCTTCTAATGGAGCGGCTGAAAATGCAGTAAAAACTCTTAAAAAAGTGGTTAAAAAGGCATTAGCGGAAAATAAAAATATTAAAATAACTTTAAATAATTTTTTATTACATTATCGTAACACAGAGCATTGTTCGACCGGTGAGACACCTTCTATGCTATTAATGGGTAGACATTTAAGGACAAAGTTAGATATTTTGAAACCGGACAGGGAAACAAGGGTACGGGAAGCTCAACAGAGACAGATTAGGACTAAGGGTGGAGTAGATAGGGATGTAGGAATTGGGGAGGATGTTTGGTATCGTCAGTATTTGAAAACAGAGAAGTGGCAACCAGGATCAGTGGCGGGATCAATGGGAGCTCATGATTTCAAAATCCTAGATAGCAAGGGTAACGTGATTCATAGGCATATAGATCAATTAAAGCGTAGATCTAGAGGTTCGCTTGTAATCCCCACAAATGCTGGACTATCACAACAGGATCCACCTGTCTATGTGCCGACCGAGCCTACTGAGGTGGCGTCCGGGCAGTCCGAGGTGTCAGCGGCGCGGACGGTCAGCGGGCAGAGACACAGCCTCCGTCTGACGTAGTTCCGGATGCGCCAGCTGCTGAACAGTTTTCTACGCCTCCTACAACCCCTGTACCGTCCCGGTCGAGACCGGTTCGTAAGTGTCGCCTAGCTAAGACGACAGATTGTAAAAAATAATATTACTGCAAATATGTACATGATTAAGCATCGTTTACATGGCTGTCATTATTGTTAATTAAGTGGGGAGGGATGTAGTGTAGGTACCTACTTTAGTAATATAACAAGTTAGTGATATTTATATACGGAAGGTAGTTTGTAAAACTGTTGTGACAATCAGTCTGGAATAAATCTTGTTACTAATCAGCTGTGTTTCTCTTGTACTCCCCGGACGCAAATATCACAATAGTAAGATCAGCGATAGCGTTTGTCAAAAGTTCAGAATTTGTGATCGTGGGATTTATCACCTGACATTTCAGTAGCGCATAATATGTCAATGTCATCACACACAAGGAGGAGCTCGTGGCTAAAGTAATAACAGCCGCACGGGTCGATCCAACAGGTTATGCGACGCTTGCCAGGGTTGGTCCATGGATGTGTGACCATCTTTACATACCGAGACTCCTCCGTCACTCGGAAAGCACGTTAAGCCATTGGTCCCGGCTGTAAATCATGGATATTTGACAGTCGTTACGGGTCGTCAGAAGCCCGAAAGTCTGACAACTAGTCTTACCCAAGGGGTATCGTATTACCCAGTAACTTTCACTTTTCAGGGTTGTGGAGGTCAGACGAGCAGTCGCTCCATGTAAAATACTGGTATTCAGCTGCATCCGGTTAGACTGAAAGCCGACCCTAAGATAGTTGGGAAAAGGCTACGCAGACTGATAGTTGTCACTGTCATACATTTTATACTTTTTGATCACCTTTAAAGCTGATAGAATGTTACTTTGTCTAGAGTCTTGTATCCCAAGCATCGCATTTCGCCATTCTCGTCTCTCTTACGCCTCCCGGAACAGAACAATAATCACACTGTAGCAGTCCCTCTGGGTAGCCATCAGCCGTCGCAGCGACCTACGCCTCTCACGCCGCCATGTTACAGTCAAACTCAAACCATTTATTTCAAATATAGTCGATTGTGCACCAAGGTTATGCAGAGTCCTGAGTAAAGCGAGGGGTTCAAGCTGCCCAAGACAAAGACAGGCTTTATCCCAGAGGAGCATATTCTACTTTTCACACCTGCGATACAATAAAAACCAGGGCTCTCTGAAAATCACAGCACCGTCTTTTGTTTCACATTATTAAAATTTGAAATAGCGACTTCTTTCTTTTTTTTTGAGTTCTGCTTATGATGGCCAGTTCGATTTTCGAACAAACCTCTTTACAATGCCGAGGCATTTTTTTACTTAAGCGGCTCCGAAACGATCAATTGCGATTGTCAATTTTACGTCATTGTCAATTGCCATTGATCGTTTACGAGTACAATTGAATGGATTGTCAATCACAGTTACGTGATTGAAAGCAACTAATGAAAAATTTGATTGATGCTCATTGACATTGAAGCCATTGAAGATGTCAATTGATCGTTTAACTGAGTCATTGCATCAATAGCACCTTCAATTGCAATTGTCAATAACGTAGCACATTGGCAATCGCCATTGATCGTGTCGGGGCCGCTTTAGATTTTACCACGAGTTTGACGTTCCAAATTCAAATCACTTTACTCCCTAGGGAGTTTCATACAACTTAACCTCCCTTGGGAGGTAATGTTTTACTTAACGTTGAAATTGCATGATATGTAATTGGACATTGTCGAGCAGGTAATTGTACATTCCATGGCGTAGATCTCTGTGGAGACGAACGTGCAAGGAACTCCATAGACACTCTTTTAAATCATGTTATGTATTACAAAAATCAGTTCCTATAGAGACATTGTAGATTATTTTAACATCCCATCCTATCTCGCGTTCACTAGCCGTCCTCTCCTCCCACCCACCCTCTAATGAAACCAATAATTACATTGTAACAGTCCCCACTAGGGTGCCAATAATTACATTGTAACAGACCCCACTAGGGTGCCGCCAGGCGTCCCAGCGTCCCACGCCTCTCTCACGCCGTGTACCAGCTCCTACAGATACTATGGATCAAGTGAACATTGCAGTCTGCACATGACCATCACCCGTTCACTCGTCTTCCTCTCCTTTCGCACAGCTCACAAAACATAACACATTGTCCCCTCTGGGCAGCCATCACCCGTCCCAACGTCCCACGTCACTCTCACGGCGCCGTGTAACACCTACAGTTATTATAGATAAAGTGGTGTGGGAAATTCGGGGAAAAAACATGCATCGCATGTAGCAACTATTGACGTGTTCATAATGTTTGGACAAGGTGTGGGTTTGATACTGACACGAACGTAGGGTGGGCGGGGTTAACGTCTTCATTGATTGTAACATTAATTGAATTTTCTTTTAACTGCTGTCTTATAATTTTTGTAACAACTTTTAATAGATTTCAGTTCCATTTAAATCAAAAGTAACATATAAGAGACAGCAAAGACTTACAAGTTGTAGGTTGAGGTGAGTTCAAACCCAGGTAGGCGCTTACTTTGTGTAAATTATTTCATCAACACTGCTCCCAAAACGGTGAAGGAAATCATCGTGAGAAAACCGAAATGTCCTAGAGCCAAAAATTCGAAGACATGTGACATCTACCAAACTGCATTGGGCCCGCTTGGTGGCTTACTGCCCACACCCTCTCACAGAGAGGAGGCCTGTGCCCCAGCAGTGGGGACATTAAAATGCTGATGATGATGTAAAATGTAAACAGATTCTCATAGCAGTTACTTGAATTATACAAATGGAAAGTTGGATCAGTGAATGGTACAGGGATGCTTATGAAGGTAACGTGCTGACACTAATATTTTGTTTCAACTTACAAGCATTTGCTTTCTCATCAATCCTATTAATTTTTAATTTGTTACTTCTACTTATAATATCATAAATGCATAAGTTTGGATGCATGGATGTATGGATGTTTGTTACTCAATCACACCAGAACGACTGAACTAATCTGGATGAAATTTGTCACAGAGATATATTATAATCTGGAATAGCACTTATGCTATAATTTATAATTGGGGAAGTAATTCTGTTAATGAATATCCTAATGACAAATTAAAATAATATTTATATAATGTAATATGCTAAAATTTTGCTCCCAGTTAAAGATATTCTTTATTGACATTTTTATTAAATTTATTATTTACGAAATTGTGACTAGACAATACATATTTGACTGTGTTCTGAAATAATTATTATTAAGTATTAGCGTGTGGCATGAAATTCTGACATCTATTATTTACCTATTGACTTTATTTTTTGTTTCGTTTTGTGTATTTAACATTTGATTACCTTTAACTATTTTGTATGCCTTTTGGCGGGACATAGTATGGACCAACATTTTTTTTATTTTTATCTAATATCTGTATTACATTACCCTATGTTCTCAAAATTAATAAATGAATTTGAATTTTAAGTACCGCTGGCAGAAGCTAGTTTGTACAGATACCCATTCGTGTGCTGGAGTAGGCTTAAATTATGATTTTGAATAAGTTATCAATCCAATTTAAATCAAATCTTGAACACAGTAGTAACGTATGGAAAATTGACAGTGTGTGGAACGTTTCAGCTTTAGAGCCTCGGCTTTTGCTTTATGTGCACGATGCACGATACACTTTGAACATTTAAAAGCGTAGCTTTGGCGAAGTGTTTTTTTTAGTTTGGCAATCATGCCGACGCAGATGCTTCCACCTACCTGATGGGGTACCTAGTGTTTACCTTCACTCAAAGACAACAGCATCATAGTCTATGTAGATAAGTTGCTTCTTCTAGATACTATATTAAAAAAAATGTTCACTGAAAGTGTGGAACTCTCTGTGACAGCAT
Organism: Polia nebulosa; assembly: GCA_951329385.1. NCBI lineage: Eukaryota > Metazoa > Arthropoda > Insecta > Lepidoptera > Noctuidae > Polia > Polia nebulosa. Next base: position 1,282,317 of record OX589592.1, on the reverse strand, counting down.
CTTGTACATATTTCTTTCCACCCCTGAACCTTTAAAGTGAAAGTATACGCATCTTTTGGGCTCGCTTAATCCATCGTAGACCTCATCCATTGCTAACCACCAGGGGAGATTAAGGTCAAGAAAACAAAATAAAACCTTCCACTCCAGTGCGGCGAGATAAACGGGCACAAGCCGTATAGGTACTTTCGGACTAAACGCTTTCACAAGGCTCATTACTTATTACTGCACTAAATAGATACGTAGTAATATCTAGAATTTGTCAGTTTAATATTTAGGTTATTACTGCCTGGATCCTCCATGCAGAGTTCAGTCCTGTCGGTACCACGCAAGTAACCCACGGCCATCAATCGACAAAGTTTGGCAGCAAGCCAGTCCTCCCACATGCCACTATCACTCTTCGCTCCTTCTGAATAAGGCTGCAAATCCTGCGAAAGGATATGATCGAGCTGGTGGAAATTTGCGGTGTTCGGAAACTCCCCGATTAGCTGGCAGCGATTGTAATGCCGGGTTTATTATCATTGCACTTTATTTTTATATTATCAGAGTGGAGAGACTATTGAATCGAACGATACTGTTGAAGTTTGAATGTGTATGTTATATTAATACAAGTAACCTTTTTATTGGATTTGTCGAGACTTGCTGAGCATTTCTTTTGTGTCTCTTATATTATAACTATCTTACTTTTAACAATAAGCTTACAAAAGTCTAAGTCAACAGTCAAAGTTAGATTCGTTAGAAAAAATAAATTCATACTTACCTTTAAAGCTTTTCTAGGAAAAGAAACACGAACATAAAAGCCGCTTAAAAGGGTTCGGGTACGTAACTCTTTTCTCAAGAAATCACCTTATACACGCAATGTAACTACTCAACAATATTTAAATACTCCTCACACGATCTTGACAGGTCGTGATTCTTTGACTCTCCATCCATCTGCCAGCTTATAACTCATGAACTCTTCCACGGCCGTCCTGACACGCTAATATATCGCACTCGTCGCGCGACCGGGCACGTCTGCCCACGATGTGCAACTACCGACCACGATAACTTTTTATTCCGCCCAACCTTAGCACTAAAGAAATAAAGGGTCCTTTTGAACGCGTTAGAGCAGTTGAAAGTTTGTAAATAATCGGATTCAACCCGCGTACAAGCCCAAGGCGTCTAAACTTATTAACTGAGCACGTACGGAGCAGCAAAAATCGATGGTCGAATGGAATGTGTGTGGAAAAGTATTGCTCCCAAATTGAAATCTGGAAAAAGCGTTCTTAGTAATTCCTGCACTCGAAATGCCTAAGAGTCCAGAACGTTTGCGTCTTTCGCAGTTCCGTTAGCATTGTTTGGTAACTTTTGGGTAAGCAAGTAAGGTGCATGAAGTGGAAAGCTTCTACCGGAGCTTTGTGGAAACTTTTGAAGCGTGTACATTTCTTTGGGGACTTAAGGGGAACTTATGCATAACTTCTTGAAACTACATTTTGGTTACTAAACTGTGCACCAATGTGTCTTTATAGCTCTTAGTTAGTTCCATGCGGATAAATTATGAAAATGAGTTACCGCACCCCTGGGCAGTCAGGCAGGGAAGGAACAGGGGTGGGATTTAGTCAGTAAGAGTCTGACACGCCCTCCCGCTCTACCCAGAGCGGAGAAGTCATTGGATGATTTCCCACTCCACCAAAAAAAAAAATAGCTCTTAGTTCTTCTAACCCAAGCTGAACTAAGAGCTATTTTTTTTCCTTTGTTTTTCCTTTTTTAACTCGTTTAGCCGTTCTAATGACCCGATAAGCAATCTATAAGAATATGGAATTAAAAAAACTATAAAATCATTTTGAAGGCACAAAGGCTCAGACTAACAGTTTAGAACTAAAAGTAAATACTAAGTTAATAACAAATATTTAGCTCCAGATTTCATCTTCCTTTATTTCAGCTCAACAATAAAGTTCGCTAGCTCAAACAGAATTCAGTTTCTATATCTGACAAATAACAGCGATAGACATAAATGGATTGTGTAGGCAATATCCGAGGCTGTTAGACAAAAGCGAACTCTTTACATTATTGATACAGGCCGGTATAAGTGGGGCCATTTCTCATCCGGCCGGACTCATGGGCTGCCATAGTGAACAACCGAACACTGTTGTTTTTCTACATAACTTGGAGACTATGTTTTGTTTGACGAATCTTTAAATATGGATTTATTATAATTTTGGATCTGTTTGTTGAAATATGGGCTAGTGGGTCATGTGCCGTTTGGGTAGATTCGATTCAGATTGAAGGATAAGTCAGGGTAAGTGATAGATCAGTGTTTCTTTCCTAGGAGTAAACAATTAACTACAGAAAACTATCTATATATTTACTAGCTTCTTTTCTCAGCGGTTTCGCCCGCATGGTACTAGTACTATAAAAAATAGCCTATGTGTTATTCTGATGCATATGCAATATTACTGTAAAGTTTCATCAAAATCCATTCAGTAGTTTTTGCGTGAAAGAGTAACAAACATACATCCTCACAAAGTTCCACATTTATAATATTAGTAGGATATAAAGCAAAGTCGGGTTATTTACACCATTTATAACTCAAGAACGGCTGTATCGATCGTATTGATTTTTAATTTGTTGGTTTTGTCTCCACCCAGAATAGCAGAATAACTATTAAGACATCGAAAAAAATCACGAAAAAAAATAATTACGAAAATTCATTTTTTCATACATTTTGTATGGAACGAATATTATATGCATTGATTCTGAGACGGTACAAGGTTTGCCGGGACAGCTAGTTTAGAATATGGATAGAGTTCTGTATTTACAGACTTCCCATAACAAAAATAAAAAGATTTCTTTTAAGTCCAGATATCGCGAGTCCTCGCAAAAATATGGACTGCAAAGTCTACAAAACTTTGTTTTAACAGACTTATGAGACACCAACTTGAGTTACTTTTCCGCGAAGTGGCAAAACTTGAAAGCCTAGGTTTTCTTCCAAATCCTGAGATATCAAGGCGAAGTGTCGTTAGCATTTCATAACAAGTTCACTCCGACACTCTCGTTCCTCTTCAAATCCTCGGAAGCCGCGCGAAAATGAGAAAACTATTGACGATCTCTTTTGTAGGATATCTTATGAAAATATCATGTCGTTGAGAAGGGGTTCAAGGAACATAGCGTGGTTTGATATGTGTTACGGTTATAAGAAATTGTAAATATCCTTACAATTTTGCTGACCATTTATCAAAGCCATTCTTCAAACTCAAATGAATGTTTTCGTTATTTAGATCTAGAAAGATGCAAAAAACATTGCTGATATACTAACTAAAGTATCTCAAAATTCTCAGATCTATTTAAACGTAAAGCCTGGAGAGAAGTTTTTTTTACTCAACAATTTATTTAAAAGCCTCGTTGTTGCTATTACAACACGTTCCGCTTTTCTCAGTTAACGACTTAACTATTAGGTATTTCGTTTTTTTGTCCTCTCAAATAAAAATACGACGATGGTGTTTTAAGCCCATTCTGATCGGAATGAACCCGCACTTAGCCATGCATGACTGTTCAAGGCCTCATGTTTGCTATGCCGTTAAATTTTATGGAAATGCCGCAGTTTTAATAAAGCGGTTACTGCTCACCGGTTAGAAGTAATGGCCAGGAACGTCTGTCGTTAGTTGAAATTGATGTTTTAAAAGTATTTAAGTTATTTTACTACCTATATCGGCACGACACAACTAAATCTTGATTGCTACACGAGCAGGGACACCCTGTTTAAGTAAGATGAGCTAACATTTAATTATGACTCAAAATGATTCCCTCGTTGGCCTAGTGGTCTCACAAGCGCTTCTGCTGCACATCGTGGGTGGGTTCGGTTACCGGGTTGGGGAAAGAGTTATTAAACTTTTTCATCTGGAATTTCACAGTAGCGGTTCGGCACTTCAATCTGTGCGCAGTTGATAGCATTAGGCTTGCTCCTTAATAAATGAGAATAAAATATAGCTGGCCAAATGTGTAGGTAGGAAAGAAGGCGGGACTCCGAGGTCGCGGGCTTTCAGATTGTGGACTCCGTCCACCCACCGAGGGATCCCAAGAAAGACGGTGGCACAATGATCACATGCACAGCGAGGCTCACGAGAGACCCCTTAAGAGGTCACGGGACCTCTTCCATGCGCTAATGGTGATGGCTGGTTTTAGTGATGAGTGCCAAAAATCCAGGAGCCTTTCGAAGGCTCGAAAATTAAAAAAAGGTACCCACCTACCTACTATATAGGTATGAATGAAAGTATGAAAACATGTATCTTTGGCGGCGGTTCGGATCGGACGTGTGTGACTGTTACTTAAATTTAAATTTTATTTTAATTATTTCTCTAAACCGGGTGACTCCGCTCCTAACTCGGGCCCTCCTTGTCTATCTTGCGAGAGCGTCCATATAGTGCAGCGGCCATATTGGATCGTGTCGGAAGTCTCTCTCCCACAATCATCACTGTCGACGAGCGCGCCATCGAAGAGATTGCTAAGGCTGGACAAACCATCACTTCGAAACTTCGAAAAGTTTCCGCAGTCAACTGGTGAGATTTGAACCCGGGCCGGAGCGAGCGTCGGTTCGAGTTCGTAGCCACCGCGCCGAATCAACGTGTGCGTCATCGCGCGAAATTAGTCTCCTGCCTACGGGAGTGTTCTACGTCACGCGCGCTGCTACGGTTCCGCATTGAGTGCTACGCTGCTACAGTGCTACGACGGGTGATACTTATCTGCTACGCGACACATCGCACAGCGGCCTTGAAGGGATCGGCTACGCTACTCGACGCTTGCGCACCAAATAATAGAACACTTGTGTTATCGCACGGACTTGTATTGAATCCTTGGCACACGAAATTCCTTTCGCTCGACGGTTCAAGATCCTCGACTATTTAGAACCTTATTCTCCCTAGTAACATGTTTACTTCACAAATGAATAAATCGCTGTCGGATCCTAATATGAGTGAAGCGGGAAATATTACGCCAACTAACACCTATGTTGCTGTTCGCAAAAGGATGAGAGACGATGACTTACCTGCGGAATTTTGTAAATTTAAGGAGGAGATGAGGGAATTATTTTCAACATTTCTGGCCACTCAAAAAAGCGAACTTTTGGTAATAAATACAAATTTAAAAGAAATCCAGCAAACTAATATTGGTATTGAAGCTAGTCTAACTCGCCTCTCCAGTCAACACGATGAGTTTCTTAAAAGAATTGAGTCTCTTGAGTTACAAGCAAAAAAGGACCGAGAGTATATAACCATATTGGAAGAAAGAATGGAAGATCTGCAAAGATCTTCGCAGAAAACCTGTATAGAACTCAAGAACGTTCCTAGAAAACCTCAAGAAACTAGAGGTGACCTCATAAACATGGTTTTATCCCTCTCAAAGAGCATTAGCGGAAATTTGGACGTGAAAGATGTAAAGGATATTCATAGAATCCAGGGCAAAAAGGTCGAGGTTAAAAACACCCCCATTATTGTTGAGCTTGGTTCATCGATAATAAAAACAGATTTTCTACAGAAAGCCAAAACCTATAATATAAAGAATAAAATAAAGCTGCAGGCTAAGCATCTTGGCTTCACCAACAATGAGGATACCCCAGTGTTTATATCGGAACATCTTACTGCTAAGGGAAACCGTCTATACTTCTTGGCACGGGACTTAGCCAAAACAAAACAATATAAATTCTGCTGGACCACATTTGGACGTGTCTTCGTGAAACGTGATGAAAACTCTCGGGCTATTTTGATCAAGACTGAAACTCAGGTACATCACTTAATGCAAGAACTGTGACTAAGTCATGTAAAGGTTTTTAATAGTGTGTCACTATTCATTAATTTCTTATGTATTAGTAACCTAATTTTTTATCATTATATCTCGTTCAATGTAGCAGGCATCAGGACAATTACTAAAAGCTACACATCTAAGCATATTCAATATCACCGTAATGTTATAAAATGCAACACTCACAAAACTTACACATTACACTCAACAACACTTACCCTAACACTCACCCTAACAATCGATCAATCTCCTATCATGCACCCACCATTACTCAGATCACACACACTCTTGATCATACTTAAAGCGCCTTTCGTAATTTCATTAAGTGTCGAATTAGATCATTCACAACTTGTCTATCAATGTTTCTTCACTAAGGTACGTTTCACGAAGCACCACTTTTATTTTAAACACGTAAATGGATAGCAATCTTAGTACTATACGGGAATTAGATGACAGCGAAATTTCGAAGTCTGCTATTATCAACATTGAAGATTTGCATAATTACTTACCACACGATAACTATAACTTGACAGTAGTAACCCAAAACATCAGGAGTGTCTATTCAAACTTTGAAGACTTACAGCTAAACTTATCACAAATAAAACATAACATTGATGTGTTGATGTTAACGGAGTGCAGGCTTAACTATCACAGACAGCTACCATTACTTCATAACTACACTTCCTACTATACGAAAAATCAGCTAAATCAAAATGACGGTGTGGTAACATACGTTCGAGATGGTCACCTGGCCCATGTTACTGAAATCAATATTTCACATGCGTCAGCTATCCAGGTGTCCATTTCTAGCCATACCATCATAGGCATTTACCGTTCACCCTCTAATATTTGTGCTGATAACTTTATAAATTCACTAAATCTTCACCTTGACTCTATTAAGACACATAAAAATATAATAATTGTGGGTGACATCAATATTAACTTAATAATCAAGAATTCCGAAACATCTCAACAACGCGGTAACAGATTAAACTATTTAAATATGTTAGCGGCACATGGCCTTTTACCAGGGCACTGTTTACCTACCAGAGAACAAAGTTGTTTGGACCATGCACTTATAAAAATTGACAAAGCTTTGAGCTCAGCATTTGTGGGTGTTATTAACACCTCAATCACAGACCACGCAATGGTATTAATCAACATAACCCGATCACTAAAAATTAATAAGTACACCAAAACTAAAACTGTTGTTGATTTTGATAGTGCCTACACTTACTTGATAGGTACTGATATGTTATTTTTTAATACGTGCAATGACCCTGAGATCATAGCTTATAAATTTATAGATTTGATAAAAACCTCACTATTATCAAATACTACAACTAAATCAGTCCCAAACGGTAGGCGGGTTACCAAGCCTTGGATGACTGCTGGTGTACTTCGATGTATTAATCTCCGTAATATAATGCAAGTGCTAACTAAGAAAGATTCTTATAATATAATACTAAAAATCACTTTCAGACGTTTTCGTAACTATTGTACAAACTTAATAAAAAAACTAAAAAGAAAATCACAAAGAGAACAAATTACTAGGTCAATAAACAATCCAAAACAGCTGTGGCTAAAAATTAATGAAATTACACAATTTAAAACCCCTAAATCAGACAACTCTAACCTACTTAAGATCACACCACACCCTCTTGATTCTCTAAACTGTATTAACCAGTTTTTTGTTACAATTGGTAAAACGTTGGCGGAAGAGATAATTAAAAAATCTGACCTCTCTAATCCTGGCTCTTCCTACCTAAGGAGTGAACAGCATACTACATCGTTCGTTTTGCTTGATACTGACCCGCAGGAAGTAGATGGCATACTCATGGGACTCGATTCTGGAAGCTCGCCTGGCTGGGACGGTATACCAACTAAGTTTTTGAAAATGTCTAGGGACTTCATAGTCCCTCGAATAAGCCAACTTGCTAACCTGTGCTTTGGAACTGGGATATTTCCAGAGGCTTTAAAGCGATCTATGGTTACGCCTGTGCATAAGGGAGGGGACCGGAACGATGTCAATAACTATCGACCTATTTCAGTTATATCATGCATCGCCAAAATTTTGGAAAAATTACTAAATAACAGATTAATTAGTTACCTTAATAAACATCATATTTTATCTTCCTCGCAATATGGATTCAGACGGGGTCTATCTACACAAGACGCTGTGAAGGCATTAACTGGCGATATAGTCAATAATGTTGATCAAGGACTGAAGTGTCTTACAGTTTTCTTAGACCTAAAAAAGGCATTCGACACCGTTTCTGTCCCCATCCTTCTGCAAAGACTCGAAACAATTGGTATAAGAGGTACGGCTCTTTCTCTTTTTGGTAGTTACCTATCTAACCGAAAACAGCAAGTTAGGGTCGGAAACCTCACTAGTGACGTAGAAATTGTATGTTTTGGAGTACCTCAGGGAAGTGTGCTCGCCCCGACGCTGTTCCTGATTTATATAAACGAGTTGTGTAATATTAGGAACAGTGGCGGACGAATTTTTTCATACGCAGACGATACAGTGGTTGTTTTCTCTGGTGAATCTTGGGCAACCGTGCGTGCTGTTGCTGAACGTGGACTAGCGGTAATAGCAAGTTGGTTAAATGCTAATCTTCTAACCCTCAACGTTGCTAAAACTAACTTCATCTGCTTTACTCCTAATCAGAGGACACAGCCAGGTGCTGATTTTGGGATCGTGATCCATGAGTGTGCAACCTCTCACTATCCTTGTAATTGTCAAAGCATACAGCGAGTTAATTCCACTAAATATCTTGGTATAACTGTAGACCAAAGACTGTCCTGGCACACCCATATTGAAAATACCATGGCCAGGGTCAGAAAACTTATATGGATTTTTAAAACGTTACGGCATGTGATGCCACCGTTGCTACTAAACAAAATATATACTGCTTTAGCACAATCGGTCATCACATATTGTATACCGATCTGGGGAGGGGCCACCAAGACCAAACTTCTAGACCTAGAAAGGGCTCAAAGGTCTCTCATTAAATGTATGTACTTTAAACCCTTTCGTTACTCTACAGACAACCTTTACAAGGTTAGTAATCTTCTCTCTGTAAGGAAATTATACGTATTGAACATAACCATCCAACTGCACAAGACCCTTTCTTTTGATCCATCTAAGCTCGATAAAAGACGTAAAGACATTGTGTCCCGTTCCACTCCGGTCCGTACGGTATTTGCCAGGCGTCAGTATAACACTCAATCTACCTATATTTATAATAAGTTGAACCACATATTGAATATTTACCCCATGTTGCGGTATGAATGCAAAAATACTCTATCGCAATGGTTAAAATCACAAAAATACGATGAAATTGAACTACTATTAACCAGAATATGTTAAAGTTTACCTGCACCCAATCTTAACATACATCACCAGATCAATCATTAACACATACATGTACTCACACCCATACACCACTCACACCCACCTTCCACACACACACAAACACAAACATACACACACACACAAATACACACACACACCCACAAACCCTACACATACCTGAACTTGCTACAGCAATTTTGTAATCATCCTAGAATTCTAAATTTGTTTATTTTATTTTTCATTTCCTTTTAATTATGTCTCAACAGTATAAATTATTACCCATGGGAAGTAGCGAGGTAACCCCATCACAAGTATCCTTATAACTTACTGGGGTTGCCTCAATTTTGTGCTGTAGAACAATTGTGTGAGAAACAATAAAGTTATTTTTTTTTTTTTTTTTTATTTTTATTATGTAAAACCCTTTTAGGAATTTAGGCGTGATGTTATGATAAATGCTTAAAATAAATAAGAACATCACACGTTCTCGAAACCTCGAAAACTAACAGAAAATCTAATTAAGAACTGTCGTGGTTCCTGAATTAGATTTCCTGTGGGCCAGTATTAGGCGGAGTCCAGTAATGAGATATCTAGCCCCATGAACACGTCCGCCATGACAACAGCGCATACCGGCCTCATAACGTGTCCGAGTGAACTCCATACTCCGAGACTCTCTGCGCCTTCACGAGACAAAGCGTATTATTTAGTAGGCTGGCGGGAGGAGGGATAAGATATAGAGCTCGACCTGATTTACAGAGGCAGAATAAAAAGAAGGATTAGTACGCTTGTGTACCAGATGAATGCTTCGTGGGAGTCGTCAAACCATCGGAAAATTTACTTTTGTATTTTACTAGTGAAACACCTAATAAAACGCATGAGTGTAGATCACTTTCAAAAAGTACAGCTGGGTAGCTATACTCACATTTTTCATATTAAAAACTTTTTTACAAAAAATAGCACCGATTTTCACTTTTAAGTTGTGGTTCCCTATTAAATTGTGTTCAAAATACATAGATATACGATCGCAGCAATCGCGAGTCATTTGCCGTTAGTTATTGAATAGTTCCACTGTCTTTATATATATATATTTTTTAATATTCGTTTTTGACATGAATACTTGTATAGTATTATATTATATTTTTAACTTTTTTTTAATGACATTTTATTATTATTATTTTTTTTTTTGACTTGAATACTTTGTTAAGTTTTATATTTATTTTTTATTTTTTGATTGACATATTATTATTACTATTTTGTTTGACACAAATATTTACTTTGTAAAGTATTATATTGTTATTTTTTTTGATTGCTTAATTATTGTAAATGTGAGGACTATGTGGGTTATTATTATTATTTTCTCCTCCTTTTTACAGTAATTTTTAACGTTGTCTGACAGTTTGAGTACTTTTGCGGCCTACCCAAATGTCGTTTCTTTGGTATTGTTCGTCATGTCATTGAACTCCTTAGTGGTTTTTAAGTTGAGCTATTCGACTATTGACAAATGCTTGCACTGACTGGACAGGTCTACTCAAATATGTTTGGTTCTTTCTTCAAAAGACCACTACAGACACTAAGCTGCATGGTCCTCATATAGAATAATGTGAATGCGAGAATTATGTATGTCGTTATATTCATGTAGATTTTATGATTGTCTGGCAGTTTGAGTATTTTTGCGGCCTACTCAAATGTCCTTACTTTGGTATAGTTCGTCGGTTCGTTCAGCTCCTCAAAGTTCTGAGTTGAGCTTCGCGATGACTGACAAATGCTTGCACTGTCTGGACAGTTCCACTCGAATTCGTGTGTTGCTTTCTTCAAAAAGCTCATCCCAGACATAAACGTACATGGTTCTCATATGATTTAACCAGTACACATTGTATGGATTTGAACACTAAAAGAGACTTTGACCTCTGAGTTTGTTTCGGTGTTTCTTCTCAGGGTAGTCAGCTAGGAAACACCGGCCTCATCTAGCTTAAACTGACAAAAAACATTGACGTGTAAAAGTGTTCCTTGTAACCTATTTACTGAATAAACATCATTTATCATTATCATTATTGTCTATCTCTGAAGATCATCAGATCCTAATGTTTTATACACTAAAACTTTCCTTGAAAATATGCATTTGGATAACGAAAACCCCATACAAATCGGATCAATAGTTTTCGAGAAAATCGCGGACAAACAAGATACCTACACACATTGGTTTTTTTTTTTTTGGGGAGTGGGAAATCATCTTATGACTTCTTCCGCTCTAGGGTGGAGCGGAAGGGCGTGTCAGACTCTTACTGACTAAAACCCACCCCTGTTCCTCCCTGCCCTACGTGCCCAGGGGCGAGGTAACTCTTTCAAATTTATCCTCAACCCCCGGGCAGTACATACATAGGTACAGGTCGAATACAGAACTTCCTTTTTTGAGCTCGGTTACAAAAACCTTACAATAGTCGCCAGTCTTTTAATCAAAAGGAATCTGGTTTTTGTTTATTAGTTAGAATTAATGCCAAATGTTATGATTTCATGAAATACTTACATTTGGAATCAATTCTAACTGAGAGAGTTGTATTGATGATTTTAATGATTGTAATTCTATAAATACATACTTGCTACGCCCTCGAATCAAATTTTGACTTAGATACAACCTGACACTGACCTGCAAATTCCAATAAACGTAAGAAAATTTGAATTTCGTGGGCTACCTTGGAGCTTTCACCTTAAGTGACTAGACTGATGAACGATGAACTTCCGTACCTACCTACTTTCATAAACATTTATATTAAGGGTGCCCTAGTCGGTCATTCTTCCATAAAAACGTAGTATGGCGATGTAATATAATTTGTTTTCGTCATTATCTAGCCCTCTATGGAAACAAAACAGAAATAAATATAGATTTTAAAGTTCGACAGCGACGAAGAGAGAGTCAAAACTTCCATATTTCGACACTAATTTGCGATCTTTGGGCGAACTTACCTAATTAATATAAAAAAATGCAGATAACGGTTTTGGCAGTCGCACCGACGCTAAAGAGTATGAAAATGACAAAATTATTACCATACGGGGATTTAATATTTCTACAAAAATTTAAATTATCTTATTTTGAACAGAGAAATCTAGCACTTTTTTATAATTATCCATACGCCCAAAGGACTGCTCATAAAACTTTATGCACTATTTTCGTCATAAATCATCATTTATGCTTTGGGAGTGTGTAGGTATCTACGTGGGTGCACTAGCTTCTTATTGCTCGTCACAGCGACTATTCAGCCGGCGACAAGCTCGCGCACGATGGTAAGCAGCGGCCTGGAAGTGAGGCGCGGCTCCGTGGAAGAGTGTGCGGCCACTCTCAGCGATGCGCTCGCGTCAGCGTGTGCACCAGTCCTGCATTATAGATAGCCACTAAAGATAGCCACTAAAGATAGAAACTTGAATTTTGGTCAGTATTGTAGTTAGATGCGTGTTTTTTGCGAAAATCAACAAAACAACAATTAAACAAAAATTTTGCAACGGATATTCCGTTGCAAAATTTTTAAACCTTTTTTAAACTAAAATATACAGTATACTTATACAACTAAACTAATCAATTAATTAATAGGTGTTTCTATTTAACGTGGCAATTTTAAGATCTTTTTCCATTGACAACGATGTGGATATTTTTTTTAATGCCCAATGAGTTCTTTTCATACATGTTACTACTTTCAGTTTGTAATATACCTATTAGGCTAAAGGCAGTTTATATTATAAGGTAGTTCATTGATATACCTAATGGTTTAATAAAATAAAGGATAGGAAATGTAAAGTTAAGTTTTTTGTGCAACTGATTGCGTATTCCCTGTGTTTTACAACGTCTTATAATTCTCATTTCGCTACGTTTCATCGCAGCTAGCTTGCCGTCATTAAAATACAGTTTTCATGCCCGTTTAACGGAGACAGATGGATGACTGAAAGCTATTTTGCTTTGATAAAAAAATCTACATCAAAAATTCCCAGCAGTTCCTATGACATGGAATTTATTTTTTATGTAAATAGAAATATTTTCAGGAATAAAAAACATGATTAAATTACTAGGCACATTTTAAAATGAACATTTACTGCCTACTGCCCAGCTTAATAATTTGATTTGTTAACTTCATATGAACGGAGTGATATATAGCCCGAAGCCTACCTGTAAATGAATTTCAATTTAAAAATATTTAATAAATATTTCGGTACAACGCTTTATTTCAATTCGAATTTATAAAATGTAAAACTTTCAGTAGCGGTTGTTTATATTTATCCATTAAGCCGTATCATAACTCCGTGTTTTTCCATGAGATAAAAAGTAAAAACTTTTCCATCGCAATTCCGCGAACAATTTTATAATTTATCAAACAAAAAAAAAGGCCAAGTGCGAGTTGGACTCACGCACCGAGGGTTCCGTACCAACTTGTAGGTATGTAAATAGTTCTTCCATCACGGGAATCGAATCTCGAACAAAATTAAATTTGGCGTTGGAAAACTGTTGTCCCCATACATCGACAGAGGTCGCGGTCCGTTTACCAACAGCAAATAAGTTTGTAATCACATTTTTTTTCTGTGGTTTAACTACAAAACGGTTTTCAGATTATAATTGCTGTGGGGTACCACAAGGTAGTATCTTGGGGCCAATTGTTCCTTCTTTACATAAATGATTTGCCTCAGTCAATAAAACATCAGTGTGTATTGTTCGCCAAAGACACCACTGTTATTATTAAGTGTAAAAATTTACAAAAATTTGACATTGAAATCATGCAAACATTAAATGATATTATAATTTTGTTGGATATTAATAAATTAAAAATAAATATTTCCAAAACAAGTGTGCTTCATTGCAAAACATTTAAAAGTAAACCTGTACGCCTTAATGTTACACTTAACAATAATAATGTTGAACAGGTACGTAATGCAAAATTCCTGGGTGTAACACTAGATGAGCATTTTACTTGGAAGAATCACATCGAAATAATTTAAAAAAAAATCAATCTATTCGTACCTACTTGCTTTAAAGAGAATTAAAAATATTACATCTTTGCGTACCGCCATAACGGTGTATCATGCATACGTATGCTCAGTAATACGATACGGTATAGCTGTGTGGGGAAATTCTTCCGAAATGGCGAAGATCTTCATAGCCCAAAAAAAGTGTATTCGGGCAATATTCAAAATGCAGTGGTCTGATTCATGCAGGCCTATATTCAAGTCGCACAATCTATTGACTGTCCCATGCATTTATATTTATGAAATTGCCAGGTTTGTGAGGTCAAATCTTGAATTATTTGAACGGCAAGATAACAGAAATAAAAGGAAAGTTACACAATATATAGATTTTAAAATGCCCGTTCCAAAATTAGAACTTTTTCGGCGGAGCTGCGTTTACATGGCTCCCCTAATTTACAATTCTTTGCCTAGATCAATTACTCAGTTACCCTTCAATAAGTTTTGTGTTACGTTGCGGAAGTGGTTGTTATAAGAATGTTTTTTCTAAAGTGTCCCTGTAAATTCTATACATTAAAGCACATATATATTTAACTGTTTACTAAATAAATCAATTGACAAAATGTAGGTTTATCTAGTATAAATATCATAACTAGTGTAAAAACTTGTACTATTGCATGCTAAATATTGGCCAAATGTGAGTTACTAAATATTTTATATAAGAACTTCATGTACCCACCATATTTGATGCAATAAATAAATTGAATTGAATTGAATTGATATTTTCCTTTACTTGTACTCTTTTCCAATGGTTCTTGCCAAGTTTCATTATTCTAGGTCAACGGGAAGTACTCTATAGGTTTTGATTCCTTTGAGAGAATTAAATTATGCGGCATAAATGGCAGTATCTTTTAATCGCGTTGACTTAGAAGTTAGTTTTTTTCGCTGCGATTTTAATTATAGCTCCAAAACCTCCAAAAATGGTCTTGACAGACGGACAGACATATGGAAAACAAAGTGATCCTACTCGTATAAGGGTACCTTTTTTCCTTCTGAGGTACGGAACCGTAAAAACGATTTTATTAAATGTACCTCAGCCCTACATTTTATCATTAGTAACATACAACCCTCTAGGCAAAGTAAATCTAAAAAGCCATGCATACGTTAGTGTCAGTTCTCAAAGAGTCTGAACAAACAGCCGCTAACTATGTATGAATATTTATTAGTTGAAGTCGACTAAGTTAACATGTTCTGGCCACAATTATTTGCGCGGTGCGAGTCATAAATACTTGTGGCTTGTGGCTCATTGCTGATGGCTCGTGGCTCGTGGCTTCTGTCGCGATAACGTCTGCTCCGCGACGTCTGACACTAAGTAGCTTTATGTGGAACATTACAGGCTACGCGATATTATTAATATCATAAATTGGCGCCTACTAAACCAAAGCTGTTTATATTTTGTTTTGCGCGAAGATAAAAGGAAGGATTAAGTAGAGCTTCTTTATTTTGCGATAAACAGGGTGGATTTTTGAGATGGAGCAGAAAGAGCTAACGCTAACACGAAAAAGCAGCTGTCGTAAATCTCGACGCGGTCAACCCTTGCACCAAACATAAGTGAAAAGTAATAAATTAACCCCTGAAATGTAGAAAGTTTATACTTTATGAGCACCCCTCACTCGTCGAGTACTGCAAAATTAAGTTGACGAAGGACGTAAGTAGGTAATACACCATTTTGGGTGAAGAATTTCCAATTAAACCAGTAACGAATAAGTGAATATTACCGAGTAATCAGATCCGACCCCTGTCGCCCCCCCCCCTCCCATCTCAGGGGGTGCCCACTTAAAACTTCGACATGTAATTAAAAATGTAGGTCCATCGTGAGCCGCCGCCGATGCACGAGAGGAAAATTAAGAAGATTAATATTATTGGCTTGATTATTAAGTGAAGTGTCTGTTCGCTCATCGTGAAGTTACTTTCAAATTAATATCCACCTGTAATGAACTCGGTACAGGGAAAAATATATATTTT
The DNA here is from genome assembly GCA_951329385.1 of Polia nebulosa. Taxonomy (NCBI): domain Eukaryota; kingdom Metazoa; phylum Arthropoda; class Insecta; order Lepidoptera; family Noctuidae; genus Polia; species Polia nebulosa. Next base: position 1,266,227 of record OX589592.1, on the reverse strand, counting down.
TTAAAAGAGGAAAAGCTCGTGTTTTAATAATAATTGAATTGCTACCATTCTGTGAAACACGTATTGGAGGGTAAAGAAATCTTGAATGTAAAGAATAAACGAGAATTTTAACATGCATCATAACATGCTCATATTAACCCAATAAATTAAGAATGTGTTCTCTAAAACGTGTTCGTTTAGGCCTAGATCGATAATGGAAAGCCGCTTTTAATCCAGGTCAGGCGACCGAAAGTACCAACAACAAGACACTCAAAGCATAAGTATAGCTATATCAACAGACATCCGTAACATGTCCCAAGAGAGCGTTTGTATAACCGAACATGAGCTAAACCGCTAGTAATTACATTAATACGTTCATAACGCCTCTAAAACCTCGGATTACACGCGATATACATTACCTAATAATGTGTAGCACATACATAACGTTTGATATATAGCCACTCAGTGCAGGGGTATTAATTTCATAGTAACTGTGTGTGATCCCGTTTGTGGCGAGATGGGCGGACGACATTTTTGCCATCGCGGGTAGGACATAGATGAGACTGGCACAGGAGAGTGGGGATTGGCACGACAAAGGAGAGGTTTGTGCTCAGCAGTGGACGAAGTCAGGCTGGGGATGATGAAGATCCTGTTATGTCATACCTACTGATATTAATATGGTATCACATTCCACGACGTGAGTGTGGTTCCCTGTGTTTATAGAAAATCTTCTGTAAGGTAAATTAGTTTTTTTTTACTGGCTGAATATCAGGTGTATGTTGCTATTTAAAGCTTTGTCCCCACAATAATCATACATAAAATATTTTATATACCTACTGAGCTCATTAAAAATGTACCACCATCATAATAAAATGTGACGTAGTTCTGGCCCACAATGACACTGTTATATCAAAAGCCCGAATCATTAATGTATTTATTGGGCCTCTGGCTATGAATTGTTTATTCGACTGAACTAAATCAACCTCGAAACGTAAACGTAGATTTATAGAATACAAGAAAACAGAACGGGTGTAGCTTAAACTTTTATTTCAACAACTTTGAGCAAAGACTTGAATCTCCTAGTCTAATTTACACTGACACCTGAAGCGCCTTTACCGTCTTTAAGGCAAGATGGAGCGTGTGAATCCAAATACAAAGTTTGCCTTACAAATGTGTGACACAAAGGGGCCGCGTTATCCCGTTCCGGACAGAAAGGGCCCACTCAGGGTGTGCCGGGACGAACTGGGACTCGGAGAGACTAGGAATGCTGCACCCTTTGTGTCGTGATGAAATGGAGTTATGGTGGCACTAGTGCGGCTACGGAATGTGATGTGTGGATGTGGTTATGCTAAACAAATAGCTGTTTGTTCATTACTTACTGGTTACGGAACCTCAGACTATTGTGACGTCTCAAGGAGGTCATTTGAGAATACTAATCTTGTCAGCAGACTGGCTGGTCGGTGTAATATACTTTTAAAAGATGATGCAAATGGGAACTAATTTATACATTAGAAGAAGAAAAGAATTGTGTTTTCAAAAGGGAGATGTGGGTTGTTATTTGAATAAGATGATTAAACAGAATACAACATATTCAGTGTGGCGTTCCCGTGTTTCTATTCTAACACTCCACAAGGGAAGAGTACGTACACAGCGAGTACCTCTGCCGAGCTACACACGCCCCCGTCTTAACACTATTCTCGAAGAACCTAGCTGTTGCGGCGAAGTGGGATGTGAAATCAAATGTTACCTTTAGTGATTCGACTTTTGTGTCGAGGTTAAAAAGCTAAAGCATCTTCCTACTTCAAAAAATGAATAGATTTCTTAAAACATTTCAAAAGCTTACTGTTCGTAAGTAGGACTTAGTAGGTACCTACAACATACAATTCTTTACAAGCACATTATAATCAAAAAATAAGGTTTAAAGATTTGCGTCTTTAACGCTAAAATTCCAACCCTTGTCAAAAACACCCCAAACATTAGAATTCATTGCAGCAAATTGTTACAGATTCATCTCAACAATACTAAAATTCACATCAAAATCTCCATTTCGCACATTTGATTCAAATGACTGTAAGATATCTCATTTCCATGGAAGGCAGCGCTGATTGATGATCGTGGGCCCCTCCCGGAGCAGCCTGGGCCCCGTGTCCCAGGGGCCCGGGGGCCCGGTTCCTCAGCATTCACGCCGGATCATAAATTAAGTGCACTCTCATTTGGCGTACAATAAACGGTCGTGAGTTCAATAGCGATTGTTCTACGAGGCGGCGCGCGGTGATGGCGCCCGCTTTTTGTGCGCGAATTTAATAAACCTGCCCATTTGTTCGGTTTGTATGGACGCCAGTAATCAAAGTTTTAACGGTTTTTTTGTTCGTACTTTGTTTTGAGTTTCAGGTGTGTACCGTTTTAGTCAGCGCAGTTCGGGTTTAGAAATTGTTTATTATTTATTGGTCGATGATTTTTTTTTTCTGTTGATTTTTATTCACATCATTGATTTTGTTGCTTTACTATTTAGTGCTTTAGTGCTTAGGGGAAGTTTGGGATCATTGGCCTAGCTCTTTCATTATACCACCAAGGTACCTATATCGCCTGCCCAGGGATTGTGGATAAATTCGAAACAGGATTACCGCTCCCCAGGGAAGGAACAGGGGTGGGTTTTGGTCAGTAAGAGTTTGACATGCCCTCACGTTCCACCAAGAGCGGGAGATGTCATTGGATGATTTCCCACCCCAAAAAGAAATATATCCAAAACTGTGCAAGCTAGCGAAACTCAAACTAGTCGAGATTAGTCTTTGGTGACTTATTTGTACACCCCTCTTACCTCGGAGACGCTGCCGGTGTTTGCGGTGGTCAATATTTATAATTTGACCATAATTTGACTCAGATTTTTTTTACATTAATATCACTGTATTCATTTTTGTCTGCGTGCACTGTTATAAAATATTAGACTATTTTATTGTGATTCTTTGTGTTATTAATTTTTTTCAAATCATGTCCATTAATTTAGCTGCACAGGTCGATCTCCGAGATTAAGTAACGCTCGCCAAGATCGGTTTGTGGATGGGTGACCATTTTCACGTTTACTGCGTTAGTCAAATACGATGACTTTCAATTGGTGCGGCATGGGGTCGATTATATCCGAAGCATGATTTGTTCCTGGTGCGTTGCTGGGTCGAAAAGATTCGTTCGACTTCCATCTGTATAGGAGGACTTATCGTTTTAAGTATAATGATTAAAGCATATTCCTGTATATCAATATGTTGACAAATAAACATTCAATAAAAAGCTAAATCGTAGGTAGATACACTGAATGGTTGTTTGTAAATTAGGGATTGGTTTGTCGGATCTTTACAACCCGTTATCAGCACTGGTTAGTAAAAGTGTCGATACATTTTTAGTGTTGTGGATAATAAAAAAACATCGATAGCGATAAAATGTATATATTTTTCAGATCTGTTGATTACACATAAGAATAAATTATACCGTAGTCGTATGATTTCATTATAGCATTCTCAATATACTACATGCGTTACACATAGTTTTAACTTTATTGCCGGCTACTCTGCTACTTAGTGTTTAACGTTATTTATCGTAACATCCAGAACAGTTCCTTTCTTTTTTACCCATGATAAGTTATGAACAGCTGTTTCCGCTGTAGATGTTGGTAACATTGATGTTGAATCCACTTCTGGAATCATTGGTTGATTTTTCAGTGACACCTTCGAGAATTACTGTATTATATGTTCAATAAACTCTTTTTGGTCAATTTGTTTTCATTTTGTAGGTTGTACACTATCAACCTAACTACTAACATTACTTTGCGGTATCGTTTAAGACCACGTCTTAATATGGAGTAGTAGGAAGACATCTGATCTCTGTAATCGATTTCTTTTTTATTACTGTTATAAGTCAATACACAGCCAGGCTTCAAGATTTCTTCATTTTGTCGTTCTTCGTTTCTTACCAGTAGTTTTCAGTAAGGTGTCATGATTTTTACACGAAATCATCATCATTAATTTTTCCTATAAGATTAGATAACCCTTTTCTGTTAGACAAAGTCCCACAGTAGACTCTAAATACTTACAAGCGTATTTGTTTGTTTCATCCACTATTTTATTAATAATATCATCTTTTATAAATAATTTGTAATATTCATTTGGCTCACGGACATTGGAGGGGACTAAATTTTCAACTGTACCTTCAAACTCTTCAAAACTATTTGGGCTATCCGTTATATCTTGCCATTCATCATCATTCGTAGCTGAAAATGGGTTTGTGTTGTAGCATGAACTTACGTCTGAAGAAGTATCTTCAGGAGAGGAATCTGTAAGTTCACTAATAGAAGTGCTATTATTTTCATTATAATCACCATCGAAAATAAAGCTATAATTTGAGGTGTGTCCATCGGTAGTGGATTTGATGCTATTAAATTTTTCACACTGGAGCTTGAGGGTAAGTTCTTATCAGTGGAATTAGGTGGTAATCTTGGTATATTTGTTTTTTTTTTTGCTTTTTGTGGAGGAGTTGCTAACAAATTGAACAGCTTATCTTCATCAAATGATCAGTTAAGTGACACCATGTTAGATGTCGAAATATCACTCAGACAATATCTACTTGTTAATACAGAGGACACGGTTTTTTTTCCTTTTTTATTATTAAGAGGTCAACATCGGTTGTACGTGCCATTTTTTTTTTGCAGTTTTTATGTGTAGTAAAATGGTTTATGTCTGTCATTGTAGGGGGATTTTTTGTTTTCAGTTACTAAGCTGTATGTCGGTGCTTCCTTCTTATGATTTTTAGGTGTTGAAAAAAATTCGCATCGCTGGATATAGGAAAATGACTCTCAATTATTGGGGTATCGAAACTTTGGTAAGCTGGTTGAAGAATTTCGTGTTCCAATATTTGTATTCGTTCACTATGAGCTGTGCTGTTTAATGGTGTGGGGGTAAGTCTGGTGGCTGGGGATTGATGGCTGCAGTTTGTAAGACTTGTAATGTGTGACCAAGTTGACAGGCTAGTATAAACATTATCAAATATATTATCGCTTTTTATGTGACCGGTCTTTTTTTTTTCGTAGCTAACAGACCAAAAGATCCCGTTTTGATTCAACCGCGTGGCCTTCTTATATCAGACTTATATGACCTCGTGGTTCTACTTGTAATATCAAATTTGACAGACAGGTTCCGATATTATCATACTTAAACTAACTGTTATTGTCAGACTACTATAAAACTAACAGTTAGTAGAAACCTAGACTAAAGAATTTACATACTTATTCTACATAATACCGAACTCTTAAATTCATATTCGTTTACTTATTAGGAAGCCCGGTATTCCCAACTCCTAATCTATTTATTTATACACATGCAGTGGTGAGCTTCGGCGTCCATAACACACACGGACATCACTAGCTCAACTAGCATGTAATCTAGTGCGGCCATCGGGTCATCGGGCATCGGGTCGTTTAGAACCGATAAACGCACTAGACGTAAAAAAAATTGTTTCAGTCGGCATCGGGTCCTAAGAACCCGATGGGATTTTTTCGTACCTATATTATCAATTTAAGCAAATTTGAAGCAATTCCAAAACGCTAACTGTCTCATTAATATTCATAGAGAGACCAAATATATCTGTCCCGCACCAGCGGTTGGCACAGTAATTTTTACCCTACACCGGAGGAAAGATGAGCGTCGGATCTATTCAACCCGATACCGCACCGAACTTGTTACATACCGAGACAGTCATTCATTACAGATGGCCAGAAGTCAGAAAATCTGACACCATTCTTGCCAAGGGGTATCGTGCTACCCAGTTACTGGGTTGTGGAGGTCAGATAAGTAGTCGCTCCATGTACTCGTAAAATACTGGTACTCAGCTGCATCTGGTCAGACTGGAAGCTGACTCCCACATTGTCAGGAAAAGGCTGGCATTTTTTTGGGGCTGTAAGTCAGAATCAACAGTTGCGACCACCAGAAAAAACGCCGAGGTAATGAAGCTTAACGACAATCTGATTATTAAATAAAAAAACTAAATCTTATATGTACGTAGAAATTAAGAAGGCTAGATGTAGGTAATTAATCATTTTATTATTTGGCGCCGACTCAATATAAGTTTATATAAAATTTGATATTTTATGTAGGTAAATAAGCTCAATACTCAAGACTTAAAAGGTTTATTTGTTTTTTGCTTTTTTGTTCTTTTTCGTCGGTTGAATTTTTGTTAAAAAGTTTTTTATTTTATGGTATTTTGTGACTCGCATCAACTTTTAATACTCTGAGGCCAATTTCTAATCCTTTATCATTCCTCTTGGCACTGAGCTGATGATGTAACCATACTTCCATGAGGTTCCCAGGGTATTGACCAGTTAAGGTTACCTCCAATATTCTAAAGACGTCTTATCTTCAAAGCATATTAAAGTGGTATCTGTCACTAAAACCAGTTTTTTTATATCTAACTTCTATTGTTTAGGAAAGGTATGATTTCCATCATCAGCTCAGTTTCATGATGTGATGATTCCTAAATGCAAAAACCTGATTAAGTTATGATGAAAAGTAAACAGAAACAATATTCGTGCCCAATTTTCGAGGTTTTCTCTCAATATTATCAGGATTCCATTACCAGATCCTGATTTCCTTGACAAGGGACCACCCTTGAGATATATCTATCTAACAAAAAAATAATCATCAAGATCGGTTCATAAATGACGGAGTGAGGGCTGAACATACACAAAAGAAAAAAACATATATACGGTCGAATTGAGAACCTCCTTCTTTTTTTTCGTCGGTTAAAAAGGTAAAGTTTGTAAGTTTGTTTGTAGGGTGTAATCTCTGAAACTCCTGAACCGATTTTGAAAATTCTTTCACCAATAGAAAGCCACTTTATTATTATTATTTTTATTCATTTAGATTTCTCGGGACCCTGAGGTGCCGGACCTTTGGAAGGCTTACGAGAAGCCGAAACCGCTTTTTATGAAATGAGGCACCAAGCGGCGATTATCCCTGTACGCGCTACACCTACAAGTGCACCCAAGGACACCCCCGGTTGGTGTGAAACTATTGCGAGATAAAGAAAACAAAGATATTGGGCTATGTTTATTTAGTATAATATTATTTTTTTTCTCGCCTTTCTTATAGTGTGTGCTACGTTGGATAGGTCTTTAAAAATCATTGCGGGTTATGAAGACTATTTGTCATTTAAGTAATTCGTTTGCGAAATATTATTAAACTGAAAAGGGATATTTTTTGTTCGAGTCGAGCATCCCCCCCTCTCCCACTAAAAGCTAAACTGTTAGCTTGAAAAATCTGAAAAAAATCATGATTGTAGTATATAGGTATAACAAACTTTGAAGGAAAACTATCACACCTTAGTTATCTTTGTTAGTTTAAGATTAATAGTCGGCCAACCTATAAAATGTACCTACTTGTAAAATTTCGTACATACAAAACACAAAATCCCTGTAAAAATAAATATTAGGTAAAGTTGTTATTTATTTAATATTTAAATAGGTTAAAATATGTTTTTTTTTCGTTTTTTATTTAAAAGTTATTGTCCGTTAAACCGTCAACTCAATTAATATGTTCATAGTAATAAACTTAAAGCCCCTTTCTAAGTCCACATGTTATAACGGGCGACTACGGAACCCTACACTTTGCGTGGCCTGACATGCACTTGGCCGGTTTTCTTTCTTTTCTTTCAATACTTTTTAAGATATGTGGTCGTAAAGTTATAGCAACTATCCACGACTTACTACAGTATCACTATATGAGGCTCTTTACCTTCTCATATTTAATAAATTAAAACCTCTTTGAACATCAATTCGCCTTGCTTATTCAATTACTGGGAAATCTCATCAGCTTTATCCACATAACAAAGCTACAGTAAACCTTTAAAAAATCATTTACCTAAACGTAAGTAGAAATAAATAAGGTGAGATCAAAATAAGCCCAATAGAAAACGTGTTGAGGAAAATTATTCAAAAGGTTCGAGGCTCTATAGATTAGGTACTCTTTTAAAAAAGAAAAACTCACAAAGTTTATCTCTGGCAGAGATTCATATCTTTATCCTGGGCTCCAAACTGTTCTAGGTCGTTGAATCACTAACTTTGTCTGAAAACTTCCACATTTTTCGCCGTTCGCGACAATCATAACTTCACGAGTCTCTCTTTGAGTATTTCCTAGAGTTTTCGTTAAAATTTAAAACACAGATTTTGCCATTTGTATGCTGAATCAAATCTATCATTTTGCAGTGCTCATGGCACTTTTATTCAGAATTTTTTCCTTGTTTTTTTTCGAACAATAATTTGCCGAGATCTTACGTCAAGATTCAAAGTTCAGTAACACGGCGCTGTAATTTTTAACCCAATTTTATCGCGATCTTTCAGGCGATTTATCAAAATCTAAAGGATGTTTTATCCTTACAAACTTGGCGCCCTGTTAATAATAAAGGCTGGAGAAAGGTGCGCGTTTCAAAAATACTGTACAATAAAGATCACCATAATTTTGTTTATGATAGGAATTCTAAATTTTTTTGGAACTTGTGGCAAGACATTAAAACTTTTGCTTGGGGTGCTTGTTCATGGTTTTAGCGCAGTCACCTTTGCGCCGCGATCGCGCGATAACACTTCGCTTGGAAATTAATTAACTTCTAAATTATCGCCTCCATCTTGCGCGTCTAAAAGGAATGTATTATTTTAAATTGCTTTTAATTATTTTTGGAAAATGTTTTGCTATCTTCAAACAAAGTTATTTAAAATTAATAAAATAAGAATGGATAAAGTGAGAAATGAGTACATTCGAGGTAGTTTGAAAGTGGTGCCAGTCACAGAAAAGTTAAAAGGGAACCGCTTATCGTGGTATGGTCATATGAACAGGAGGGATGAAACACATATAACTAAAAGAGTTATGAATATAGATGTGGATGGATGGAGAGGGAGAGGGAGGCCAAAGAAAAGATGGATGGATTGTGTGAGGAGTGATATGAAAGAAAAGGGAGTTAGTGATAGCGTGACGGCCGACAGGATAGAATGGAAGAAAAAAACGTGTTGCGCCGACTCCAAGTAACATGGCATGAGGGCAGGAAGATGATGATGAAACAAAGTAATTAGAAACTGTCTGGGTTTTATGTAAAATTACTGTTTAGTGGTCCATTGAATTAGATTACGAGTATTTCAAGGCAAGAATTGGTTCACATTCATTCACATTGCACGGACTCAACCTCGCTAGGTTCAAAGGACGAAAAGGTGAAAGAGATATATAAAAACGAGAGTTCAGGAAAAATGGTCTTTATTAAAACCTCTTTTCATAGATGATAAAATCATCAGAGTTCACAGATATTCACGACGATCTAATATGTACAATGTTATTTAATAGAAACTAATAGTAGTTATATACAGAGTTAATCATACGGCATCGCTCCCACAAATTGATTTCGAGATATCTATATCGGTCTATATAATTATTATATGTACAGATTAGTATAACAAGTCTTTACAAAAAAATCTAAACGTACCAGAGTTCACAACTCAAACATTGATTCCATTAAATAGTCAACTATCACATAATATAGAAACAGTTTTAACAGAGGTCTCTAGACACTGAAGTAGACTATATAAATTCAAGATGAACAATAACAAAGATATAACTGAAACAGTAATTGCATTAAACCATTAAATTGGTCAGGAGGTAGATACCAGAACACACCGCCCTTATCGCGATGTTCGGCCAAAGACGTGCAGATTGCAAAATAACGAATCGATTGCGCACTGACCTCACGATGGGAGCGGATTGGGTCGGTATAAGCCGCCAGTGTATTCCAGCATGAAGAGCCCTTTGAGCCGCGTACACACGGACACATATGTATATTACGTAGTAGTATATAGCGCGGCATCCATTGCTGCAACCGATCAACGAAGCGCAACACTCCGCTCAGCCGTGAGTATCTCACGCTACAATACGTCACAACAATCTTACGAGTACGCTCACAATAAACACTCGCTATCATAGACATATGTAAATTGAGAACATCAATCACTCATTGGTGTAGTCTCAACTACGTGGAGTCAACGTTGCTATAGTTCAGATTGAGACCCGGATCACTCACGATTAAAAGTTTGCTCGTCACAACTATTCACTCACGTAAAGTTTCGTCTGTATTGACGTCACACTGTTTTGGAGCCTCAATTGGAGTGTCACAGTTCTCATCACTTAAATCTACACTCATTAGGTACATCGTTATATTTCACGATTAAATGATTTTGATGTCTGCTATGGTCAGGTCTTGTCCAGCTTTTGCATCTGATATATCAGTATTTACAATAGTTTTATCAGTTTTATAAATAGTAATTGCAATTTTTATAAAACTATCTGTGTCATTAGTTCTAGAGTTGTGTGGTCTTTAGTGTAGCGTTTAGAAGTCGTCTACACAGATATCTCTTGGATCTGGACGCGTTTTTTTGTTGGCGCGACGCCGGTGCTGCTCGGCCTCTCTTTGAGTTCTGCCTCGCTGCTGCGCTGTGGGAACCGAAACATATATTAGTTGATGTCGAGGAAGTATCATCATCATCTTTATCATTCAGCTAATTGGTTCAGTCTCAGGATGATTCAGTAATGCTTTTATGAATGAGTTTGGAAAGATCCTAATAAAATATAACATAAAATATGATAATTTCTGATCTGTTGTTATTTGGGTTTTACATGTGTTTAAAACGATATTATTACCTTTAGGGTGCTCTTGCGCGGCGAGGTGATGGAAGCAGGCTCGTTGCTCAGAGAGGCTCCACTGCGGCTGCTGCAACTTCCTATAGAGAGGAAAGCTTAATTTTAGTAATTTAAATAAACAGGTATTTTCAGATAAAAACGACTTCATGCTTAAAAATAAATTCGTCACCAAATAAAATATTTCCGAACTGAATTTGAATTTCATGGTACACATTTTATATTCCCAATATAATTTTCAAGAAAGTAAAATAAATTTTGAAACTGCAAAAAATATACACTAAAGAAACATAAAACCAGAATAGACTATAAAAGACAGACGGAAACTACGTTTTCTTTTCAAAAAGAAATAACATTTGAATTTTAATATTTGAAGCGCACAAAATGTTCGGGTGTAGTGGCTTTTGAATCGGCAAGTGCAGTGAGTCGGCACCGAATGCAGTCACACCGGGTGCCTCAAATAAATTGCCGGAACATCTGCAATAAATATTATAGTTGTCTCCATCTTGTGGGGACATCCTGCTGGAGCCCACTCAATAAATAAATGTAGTGGCTTCAAAGTGTGCGGTATTTCGGTGTAAAATTTGCCTATGGAAAAGATACAACAATGGAAAGAAGTGTAACTAAAGTGTCTCGAGTGATTTAAGAAATATTCGGAAAATGTTCTACAGGATGTAACGGAAAGGTGTAGTCATATTTTAAGAACTGCATCTGCCCATCGATATGAACAACTTTCTTCAAGACAACCTGAGGAAATTTTCAAAAAAAATGTTTATCTACCATACAAATATTGATCAAAAAATAGAAAATGCCCAAAAAGAAAATTGAACTTTCGATACAAAGTTATCAGTTTGTATGGAAGTGCCCATGGAAGGCCAGAACCGGTTCTTAAAATATGACCACACCTTGCCGTTACACCCTGTATATTCGAATAGCAAACGAATTTGAATTAAAAACGCACAGAAAACTTTCGCAAACGCTCCGTTTACCAGTGACCTCATTACCGATCACCGCAATTGATCACATAAATATAACAAGACCGCCTATCGAACAGAGAGAAGCAGATCAAACAGTCCGTGAGTGATCACGGGCCACCGTCCACCGTTCACCATGAATAACAAAGTCTCTCCGCTGGTATCGACATAACTCGTGTAATTTACAAGCCAGCGCCCACCGCAGTTAAGTGAGAATCGTGTGCGTAGTTTATAGTACGGTCTGCTCCCAAGTGGTCGCACATAAAAAATGGGTTTTAGATATGACGTCTTTTTTGCCTCCATGTAAAAAATGTGTTTGCTTTGCTCCCTTCCAATATTCATAGTCGGAAATGTGAACCTACACGAAAGTTAGCGACGTACATAAATATTATTATGTTGGGATAAATCGTTTACAATAATCTCAGAATGAAGCCGCGTCCTGCAGTTGACGCGTTTCATTGAGCTGGAAAGATAAGCGGTTGACTCGACGTTTTACTTCGGAGTTTTTTCATTCCGACGAAACAATTTCAGACCTTCTTGCGTAAAGTTACTTTTTTTAATGACTTTGCTGGAACCCTAAGTAATTTGGTTCCATCAAGCAATTATCTGAAAAGGTTTTCATAATCCTGACCTTCTCTCCTTGGACGGCGATGGGCTGTTCTCCGGCGACCTCGCTGAAGGTAGATGCCTGCGAACACCAGCACGTTGAGAGCTAGCAGGAAGCAGCCGGCGCCCACCGTCACACCCAGCGCCACTGTATAGCTACGACAAGCAGTGACGGTTCAAGATAATAAAACAACAGAGAAAAAGTAATCAGAAATAATTCAGTTAAAGATCATGTAACAGCTTATGTAAACGGACACGAAAACATTGTTATTTTTGGGTCCTTTTTCTTAAAAAAGAACGAAAATATTGAAGGTACTTCAGAATATCAAATTGTTCTTAAGCATCTCAAGAGCGATGCATAAATTTGGTTACATCAACCCAAAATGTCAACTGTTCCAGAAAAATATGAATATCTCGTCGCATCTGTTTGAAATATTACTATCATTATTTCCGGAGTGACGCGAAGTCCAGTTAATTCAGTCCGAAATTCGGCGCCATCCATTACCATTATCAGCTGTATCCAGTAGTCTGGAGAAAAAATGCTCCCCTTGAGAAATGGGTCGGCATTAAGACATTATATGCGAGACAAAAGGGACAGAATTCAGGAAGGTAAACAGGTAAGTAAACACATTAGCGAGATTACGAGCTCGCTACAAAATGCTCCGATCAATCTTGTTTAGAGTCAGTCCTGCGAGGTTCAGGTGACGCTGGGACCCTAGCGAGGTAGCGAGGGGAATTTACATGTTATGAAAATTTAACGTTTGCGAGAAACACTTTGTGTATCTGATCGTTATCCTGTTCCGCTTTGTTGCTCTGTTTATCAAATTGAATGGAAGCTAGTCGACAAGGTCAGGGTGTAACTTGCTATCTAAATTATTGTTATCTTCATTAACAATAACAAACAGGTTTCGTATAAGCTCGATGCTCATTATCATGTCGTTTCCAAACACGAGACTAATATTTGTCTGGTCACTAGAGTAAACTTTTACAAAACATCCGATAAAAATGGCTGCTGTCCTCCAACTTCTGCGATGATAAAAACATGTATACGAAAAGCAGAATGTCTCTGTGAAACTTTGAGGAAGTTCGAGTGTTGTTCCAAGTTGGAGCCTAAAGAAAAACTTGAGATCAGAACTAGCGAAGAGGACTTCAGAAATGGATCAACATCTTAATGACGGCGAACGTTTCATAACAGTCGAGTGTTATGTACTGGAGACATATGCCTCGCTATGTGCTCGGGGACCGCTGTTTGGTTTGTGTCAGCACCCCAGAGATCAACGTTCCCAAATTTCTTTTTTCGTCACTTGTTTATCTTATTACGGGAAACGTCGTTACGTACGTTTTTGTGCAGCTTCCATAATTCCCTCAATGTCGCTCTTTTCATTTTTTCCTATAAAGGCTTTACAGGAATACAGAATGTTTTCTCCTAATTGGACGCGAATTTTGTGTCATATAGGCATTACTCCATCACGGCTCAGTGTGCCCTGTGGCATACGATACTGTTGATCCGCGCTACAAAAATACGCGTCTATTTTTAGAGTTGACGATATTTTGAGTAAATAATTATTCTCTCTAAAGGTGAACTGAATTTGTAACAATGCAATAATTGAGCATTAACTCGAGCAAGTTAAGACTGAAATCATAGTTCATCATCATTCTCCTGCCCTTCTTTTCAGTCAGCGGTGCCACTTTCAGACTTCCTCTTATATACTCATTCCTAATTCTATTCATGCGCGTAACACCACACATCGCTCTTAGCATTCTCATCTCAGCTACATGCAATTGCTTTTCATTCATCCCTTTTGTGGCCCAACATTCTGAACCATACAAGACAGCAGGTCTGACCATTGTTTTATAAACTGAAATCATAGTTATGATGTCAAATAAATAACGTTTCGTTTTTTTAACGTTTTTTATTAGATAATATTTATTGTAAAAGAAAATAATAAACAAGTAATTAGCTCACATTAAAAAAAAAAATAACATTTCTATTACATAGAAAATACGTTCTTGTTATAGTTAAATGACGAAAACTTTTTATTAACCAGCCTACATTGTCCCACTAAAGGGCAAAGGGCTGCCCAAAATCCTTCCAGGAACTCTTCTCCCGAGCTTCTTCAAACTATCCCTCGCGATACCCGTGCTGGCTGGTCATCTCGCCACCTGTTTCGTAGCCGGGCTCGGCGGCGGCGTCATTTCCAGGCACCCATTGAGTGGAGACTTTTGCCCAGCGCTCGTTGTGCAATAACATTGCTCTTTGACAATCTCCAAGGCGGTACTTTTGCGAATCGTTGAGCGATCAGGTCTGAACACCGTAGGTTAGGACGGGTAAAATACACCTGTCAATGAGTTTTCAATTCTGTGAGATCGGCAGATCATCCTTCATATGCGTCTTCATAGACCAGTGTAGCTTTCCGGGCGTTTCGATACGGCACGGCGATCGATTTCTCTTTCTTGCCTGTTTTCTGTAGATATACTCATCGACACAATGTATTTACTGGCCATCAACCTCGACCCTGCGCTGTGCTGTTGTTGATCTTAAGCATGTTTTTTTTTTTAACATTTTCACTTGAATAAACTCAAATTTAAAGCGATTATTAAACCGTTTACGAATAGGTACTTTTGATACGTCAAGAAGTTGGTCTATCAGAAAGACAAAGCTTAGCAGGTTCCTATGAAGAAAAACGGCCAAGAAACACAGACACAAGTGTGGATATAGTTCAACATGGTAAGCAGGTACTAACCTGTAGTACTGGGAGTCCAGGTTGGTGAGGGAATCCTCCTTGGGTTCTGGCTGCGGCGGCAGCGCGGAGAGCGCGGGGCGCGCCGAGGGCGAGGGCTCGCACTCCTGCGCAGACGACGCGTCCTCTTCCGCCTCCGTGCTGTCCTCCTCGTCGTCCAGGGCTGATGTGGTCGTGTACAGTTCCGGGAATATCTCACCTACGATAAAGAGCACAAACACAATAAGGATGATTGCAGGGTAAAAAAAAAAAATCTATTTAGTCCCATCTTTTTATCTGCCTTCCTCTTCGGTTTTTTCCGTCGCTTGGGTACCATTCTGTAACTTTTTTGGTTTTAAATTATTCACGGACTAAAAAGCCACCCCACTTTTTTTGATCAGGCTATGACATCAAAGTTAATTTAAAAAAAAATTAAAAAAACCCAACTGTAAAAAATAACTAATAAGTTCTAAACAAGTCACTTTTCAAGCAGTCTGATGCAGTTGGTGGTTGTTACTTTAGTTCAATTATTGATTTCATGCCACCAACTGCATCAGACTGCTTGAAAAGTGAATTGTTTGGAACTTATAGTTATTTTTTACAGTTGGGTTTTTTGATAATATTTTTATTTTCAACATTTTGATTTTTTTATAGTTTTGGAAACGCCTCCTGGAACTATTTATTTTGATACTCCACTTAATGTAGTTCGTCGGCTTTCATTTTTTTCTTGTTCACAATATGGCGTCTGGTTGTTGCCATATTGTATTTTGATTACTGTCATGTCTTTAGTAGCACTCGCAAGGTTAAGACGAATCAATTGACGTAAGAATTATCAAAATCGGCCCACGCGTTTGGTCTCTATAGTGCCACAAAGGAACAAACATACATATATACATACATACATAGGCTGATAAACACATTACCCTCCCTTGCGTCTCGCAGTCGGGTAAAAATAAGAGCTCATTTACTCGAATAAGTCAAAACCAGAAAGAAGGGTTATGTCCTCGCAGTCTACGCGTGTTTGAGAGTACCTACGTATTTTCCACCGTAGCGGTTAAACTACTAAACCGATTTTGATGAATGATGCGTCAATCGCTTCCTTATTATGATCCGGGTATCTTAGATTAATAATAATAATTATATATTTATAGTACAATATAAAAATATACCAAGCGACAGAAAAACAATTTTACTATACTTTTATTACGTTTAAGCATACTATTAGGGTTTTATTTTTACCTTTGGGTTAGTTACTTAAGCTTGTTTATAATACCTCTATTTATGTCTTTGCGTTAGTTAGATTAGGTTAGATTTAGTTATAATATTATTATTTAATTACCAATTAATTCTATGCCAAATTATTCAGCTAAGTTAATTTATGTCAAAGTTACTAACGTGTGAATTCCATTATTTTTTAGTTCCCAATTACTAGGTCTTAATTAGTAAAAGGCTTGACAGCATCAAATTGTTCTTGTTATTAAGCCCCAAGAATGTTAATGAATTGCCGTGGCAGTTTTTAGGTCTGGGCTGAAAATGTTAGGTTTAGTAAATAATTTAGTAATTAAATAAAGTGCTCTCAGCAGGTATCTGAAGTTCGCGCGGAATTTTAACAAGCCTACATAGTTTAAAACAAACCTCGTCTGTTTGATTGTAGGCACTTACTTTGGTTTTAGGAATTGTTATCTTAATTATGTTTTATTTGGTACACATAAATCTAAGGTCCAATGAAATTAAATTATTAAAGTAAAACATTGTAACCACTGTTGTTGCATTTCAAAACCAAGATTCTATAAACAATTGCTCCATGAGAATAATATTATAGATTTTTACTCCCTAAACGTTTTTTTTTTACTTTAACATAACTTGGCGAAATTCAATTACATATAATGACATGTTATGAACATAACATAAGAATAAAATAAGAATGAAATACGACTACACCGCAGTCATCCACTCATCTGAAAATACTCTAGACATACAGACAATTTAAGATCATTCTCCATTCGTCCGTGAACACGTCACAATCAGAATTAGCATCCAAGAGAGCGTTGAGCGCGGAGAGTGAGCGAAAGATAGGAGACGAAGCTCGGGCGACGGTTCCACACCCAGGCACAGCGAACACTCTGCGCTTCTTTATACGACTTCTAATGATTTTTAATTGAACATCACGTTTTATTTCTTTGAAAAAGATATATATGTTACTCTAAAAATTTCCTTCGTAATTTGATATGTGAATATATGAAATTATATTTTATAACATAGTGTAATTAATTTGTAAAGTTATTTATAAAAATGAGAATCACTCAAAAACTATAAAGCGTAATTTTATGAAACCTTCACCATTTTAAAGATCATTTAATTCTTTACATTTTAGTATAACTACGTGTTTTAGTATAATACCTGTTGTTTTATGTGTAATAATAATACTGATCTAATTTCGGACAGCGCTCCTTGATGGGCGAGTCCTATTACTGGGTGGACATCGACGCGTTACGTGAGCTCAGGACAGAACACGTAAGCTAAAAACTCAAGGCCTTTGGCAGTTAATAGCACCTTAATACGGCTACAGATGATCGGAGCAAAAAGGTGGGATAGTTCGTCGTGTAGTTCAGGAGCATCAACTTTTCCGTGGAAGAACTTATGTACGCATATTAATGATTATTTTTTCTAATCTTGAGAGAATTATACCCTAAATTCATGATCATCATCATCAACCTTTTAATGTCCCCACTGCTGAGGCACAGGCCTCTTCTCTGTGAGAAGGTGTGGGCTGTAATCCACCACACGGGCCCGATGCAAGTTGGTGGATGTTATGTCTGCTAATTTTTGGTTCTAGGGACATGCCGGTTTCCTCACGATGTAATTCTTCACCATTTTGAGAGCAGTCAAGTGGTGATGAAATAATTTGCACAAAGTAAAGCACCTGCCTGGGTTTGAACTCACGACCTTCAACATGTAAGTCACGGCCGTTACCACTGGGCCACCACTGCTCTCTACCCTAAATTTCCGAGGAGATATTGAGAAGGGTTCAAAATGGTTCAGTCAATCAATTAATCTGCCTAGCCCTTGTTCCAACCGTTTTAAAGTCTGAATGGATGGAGCTAAATACCAGTATTTCACAAGGAGCGACTGCTTATCTCACCCAGTAACTGGGTTATACTGGGCAAGATTGGTGTCAGATTTTCTTGCTTCTGACAAACCAAAAGTCAAAGATCTATAAAGAACAGGAACAATGGCTAAACATGATTTTCGAGGTAAGGAGGAGTCTCGGTATATGATGAATGGTCACTCATCCACTGACTGGCCTTGGCCAGCGTTGCTTAACCTCGAAGATCGAAAAGTACTCCTGTTATTACCATGAGATCAGTATCTACTAAGTTATTTGTGGGTGTCCAAGTAAAAAGGGTGCAGTAGTGGAAATATTCAATTGATAATAAGGATTAAAAAAATATTCAAAAATATATATACGGTCGAATTGAGAACCTCCTGCTTTTTTTTTCGTCTGTTAAAAACTGGCACATCTTTTTTTATCAGATATTTGAAGTTGAAACACTGTGTACGCACATAAGAAGTTACACTTATTTGGCGTAACAAAATAAAAAACCAAACTGTCACAAAGTTTACAAAAAGAAAACAATCATTCTTCATGACACACAGACTATTGTTAACTTCAGGGTGTCGGTTCTAGCTAACTTCAGGGTGTCGGTTTTTTGTGACGGTGTGCGCGCGCATAGTAAAAATTTACTCTCATAATTTTTCACTAACGCGCCAAAGGAAGTATAACTTCAAAAATTAAGCAAAAAAAAATTTAAATAAGTAAGAACTTGTAAATATTGAGCACTATTTAATCAATTAAAATCGCGTTATGCAATTTTTTCACCCAACTTTACAAAACTGCGTATATCTCGGCAACTAAAGGCCGAAGACTGGACCCTTTTGCTTGGAGACCCACATTTAAATGAATACCTACTAGTATTTAAAATAAATAAAAGGAAAAAAAATATTTTAAAAAACAAGCTTTTATCTGGGACAATGAACTTCAAAGTTAAAAATAAATTCTAGTATTTGTACTAAGTATTTGGTGTGTAGGTACTTACCTATATACTTAAAAGCTTGAGGCACTACCCGTTACAGGATACAAATTAGGTACTTACTATACTTCTGTGCCTCAAGCTTTTAAGTAAATACGTAGGTGTAAAATGCTCCTCAAGACGAATCAATCGAGCCCAAACTCGGTGGGGTTATGTTGTTTTATCACAGAGATGCTGTGGCCACCTTCCAGCTTTATCATCAGATCCTGTATATCGTCTAGGCGTAAAATGTTAGACTAGATGGGTTTATCTTGTTTAGTTCAGAAGTTCCTATGGCCATCTTCCGTCTCCATCATCAGACCAGCTTCATGGTACCATATCATTGTATTGTCACCGAAGATACATATATACACCAAATTTGAGTCCAATCGGACATCGGGAAGTGGGTCTAATTTTAGTTGCAAGATACCACCAGAACAAGGATAGGTAGTTACATACATTGCAAATTAAATAAAAGCTTCTAAAAACGATAAAACAGACACAAAACTAGTCATAGAGTGCTACCCATGTCAACAATAAGACATCCGCATGAAATTCAATACAGTGCCAGTTGAATGGCGAGCGCGAAGTAAACAGCTTCGATATAGAACATATCTGAACAAGAAAGCGATCCCTAAGTTATCAAAGGATGGTAATGAATGGGCCACGTGCCACAATGCTGGCCCAAGTTGTGCCCACGCGCACAATGGCCGATTGTTGAGCCCGCCGCACCATCTCTTTTGTTATGTCAGGGATGAACTAGCCCTAGATTAGTGTTTAGACTTTTTTTGTTTCTGAATTAATCTTGTGAACTGTGCCATCTATGAATGAGAAAATGTATGTACGTACCATTCAAAAATACATTTGAATTTCTATCCAAAATTACCTAATCCAATGACTATAAAATTACAAAATCAGATAGCAACGTAGAAGTCAGTTTCAAAAAAAAACCGGCCAATTGCGGACATTTAGGGTTCCGTACCATAAGAGGAAAATCAATATTTTCGTATTTGTTCGTAAAATATACGTAATAATAAATCTTAACACCAAATGTCAAGTTCAAAAATTCTTCGGAACAAAATTTTGTGACACAAGACAGACAGATGGACAGACGGACACGTGAGTGATAGCAATAGGGCTCCGTTTGGACCCTTCGGGTGCGGAACCCTAAAAAGAAACAAAGATCTTAACTCCAACTTCTCTATGTTTTAGCTACGTGTAAAATTAAAAAATCCTGTTCCAATTTTCAGACTGATTTTAAAAACACTTCACCTGGATTTCATAAAAGGACATCCAATCAAACTTTTTCGTTTTCTTTTGATATTGAATGTCCATGATCGTTGGTACGTTTGGCAGCCCTGTACGGGTGGCAGGAAACTGAACAAAGAAGGGAAAACCCGCGGCATCTCACTGAGCTCAGTTATCGACACTTTACCGTGCTCGTTTGCCACTCTATTCTCGCCGAGATAGTGTTTTTATTTGAACACTTTCGTCTAACTAATGGTTTAAGATTTAGAGCTAGATTTTTCGAAGGAAATGGGTTAAGAGAAATGTTTAACCGGGTTTGAGTTTAACATTTTTTGTGTTTATCGTCTTTTAGCAATATTTTTTGATTGCGCTTAAAACAATTAAGTATAGTTATTGTTCTAGTTGTTTTCTGATTAATTTAAGTTTATAAACCAAATTTGCTAAAGTAAAATGAATCTCAGAAAATGACAGCCTACCTTTTGTTCATTCTACATGGCTACTCAAACTTCTGTTAATAAAACCATGCCATGAATATTAATCGCTATTTTCGAAACTGGAACAAAATTCGAGCTCAAAAGGCGTCTGAAATTGCGAACACCTCTTCGCCCCTATTCTGCACACCGCTCGACAATGTCGCTCGACACGGCGCTAATTTGCGAGCGATTGCTCAGAAACAAAAGGCGATCGGCGACCAGCCAGCATTACTGCCGCTCGCCACAATTGTGGATAAATTAGCTTCAGCAGAACCGAACACAAGAGATGGAACACGGAAATGATGTGTTTGAAATACAATGGGTTTTTTTGAGACGTTTTGGTTATTTCAGCATGTTAATGCAAGTCTTCAATTTAAAGTTAGTGGTTGGTAAAACAAAGACAGAACACATGATCCAATACTAACGCTATAAAAAGAAATTGTACAGTTTGCTTATAAGAACGTGTTCCTTATGGTGGTAGACAAGTGCGTGTAAACATTTCCGCATGTAAAAGTGCGTAAAGATGTGTAACAGCGTAACGTGGGCTCATAAAAATCTCGCAAACCAAAGTGCTCGTAAATATCCATCAGAAAACAATTCCGGGAACGCGAGCATTAAAGAGCGTATCTCACACGCAACAATATACGCATTTGAAGATTGTATGCGTGTCTGGGTCAGGCAGATGAGCCCGCGCGAGTGAACTTGTCCGTGACAAAGGCCGCATTGTTCCCGCCGACCGCGCCATTCTTCCCATACCGCTCATTATGGAGGAATTCGAGCCATTCGCGGGACAATTAAAAACATCCCGACCCACCCCGAAACACTCCCTGATCGATTTATTTTCATTCGTGACACCTTCCACCATTAATCACTTCGCCACCAAATATTTTGGCGACAATTTTTATTTTTATAAATTCTAGGGAGACCTCATTCGCCTAATGGCTCGCCGCCTAAGTACCGATTATACTGAGTAATGTCTGAAAATTTTGTACAAAAGAGACGAGGAGCGCTTCTCAAATAGTTGCGTGTGTCTCTATACAGAGAACAGTTCTCTCGCGCGAAGAGGTTTTGAGTGAAATTTCTCATTGGCTTCGTGTCTATTATTTAGTATTCAAACTGTGTTGAGTTTGCAAACTTCAATCCTTTCAGTGACGTATCTTGCAATTAATATAATCTCACGCGTGTTATTAACTCGGGCGGTGTTGATTCTGCTCACGCGCGAGTATAGTGTTCCAGTGTATAAAGCCCCCTCGCTGGGCTGCGATGGGGAAGCGGTTAATGAGGCCGTTCCGTTTACGCGCCGCGCCAGGAAATGGCACTAATGGTTCTGGATAATAAGGCATGCTCAATTTAAGCAGCGGTAGACGTTACCAATTTGCTTTCCATTAAAGCTGCGCCCACGTTTCACCGTGATTGGCCAAATTTTGCCGGCTATTCACTACAAATTAAGAGTCAGACTTCTGTCAGCGAGGTGATCCATAATGGGCATTATGTTTTGATTTAGTCATCAACCAGACGTTCCCTATATAAACAGTGCAAACAATGTACGTCTCTATAGCTCAAATTGTTTTTGTTTTTGTAGTGTTCTGGTTTTAGGTTTATTGGACACACTTTTTATTTTTTCTTATTGTCTCTAATTTCATTTTGTCAAGGTCATGCATACCTGTTATTAGCATGGTTACTGAAATGCCGATTTTAGATGCTATTTTATTTGAATTGTAAGTGTCAGTGCTGTTGGTGTGCTTATTATTAGAAATAAATAAATAAAATTAATAGTTCGGTAATACTCGGGCTCATAGGTTTTAAATACTTTTAAAAATAATCGTTTTCTCTGACGATTTTAAAACACTCTTCAGAAAATATTATTCAGTCCATTGCCTGAAACGATGAGTTCACTTCTACGAATTTATTTGTTTACATAATGTATTACATTCTTCACGAAAATCATTTTATAAATGTTGAATTTATTGCATACCTAAGTTAACCAAATAAAAGTCAGAAAATGTTTTAACGAAATATTTCACTAAATATTTAAATGCAACTATATCTTGTTTACTTAAATCTTTGTTCACAGACGTGATATTTTACCAGAATATGAATACGAATACGAATGCGAAGCGGTCATACATAGGATGCACGGACATCAGTCTCAAGACAACCTCGTCTATGCAGGTAAGTACATATGACACCGTCACTTATACAGAACACTGTGCGCTCAAATGGATATGTCGATTCAGAATGAGAACGTAAACTGACCTGCAAACATGTCGGGATGGATGGACCGGAACTGGTGATGTCGTGGCGCGGCGCCCGGCCGGTGCAGCTGCGGGATGAGGTGCAGCCACAGCGCCATCTTGTGCCCGCGGTAGTGGCTCTTCACTCGGAGCTTCGTACCTGGATAAAAAGACCAAAAATGTACTCAGCGTCTAAAAAAACTGTGATGATTCTACAACTTGATTAACCTCCATCATAATCAAAGACAGTAGACAATGGAGTAAGGTGCCCGTCTAAAATGATCACTCAATAATGAACAATGTCGAAGGAAAATAAAGCCAAGAAATCGTAATTTCCTAAATCAAATTACTGCCAAACCGAATCTCTGCCATTTAAATTCAAACAAATGTGTAACTCGGCAGAGACCGACGAAATTGGTTTCAAGTTTCAAGTGATTAGAGAAACAATCAATCGTGGAGTCAGGTGACACCGAGCTGAACGTGGAACCGATTAATTGACTGTCAATTATAATAATATTATAAAAGCATTGACGTCTTTGCTACAAAGTCGTAAGCAAAAACGTTTTCAATTTACGAAAATAAACTCGAAACAAGTCTCGCTTCTAAACCAAACAAGCACCTTAACGAAAGGATTAAAAAAGTTGTAAACCCTTACAGACAAGGAAAGGGAAGAAAACACGCACATTCGTTGGGAAGCAGATCGTAAAAATAACGAGTTTCGACACAATATGGCTGCCGAAACTTTGAATAGGGCTTTATCTGATTAACTTCGTGCCGTGCGAGATTTTATTTTCAGATCAGTTTAGATGAAAAATCCCTGTTATTCTGTTCGAGCTTGTTTTGTACGCGCACGAGTTTGTGACTTTCATTACGATGAATTTGATTAACCTATTTATGGGGCTGTTTTTGGCATAAGTGACTTAAGTTGCCGTCAAAATATGGAAGTATTTTCATATGACTGAATTTTCCATGGAGTATTTTTGTTGTTTCGAAGCGAGGGTTCGAATTTCTTTTCTCGGCTCTTGTCGTTCGTTCAATTTGAATACATGATTTGGGGTTTTGAATAAATGAGTTAGCAAAAAAAAAAGGTATGACTGTAAGTCTACTTTTAAGTTATAAAACATTCATTTTGTTACAGCTAACTTATCACGTTAGCTGTAACAAAATGAAGTGCGGTATTCTCTTACCTATACTTAGATACTGTTGCGTGTTCATCTCATATCTGGGCCAGTTGGTCACTCCCTCGTGATGCCTCTCATCCGCGCGAGGAGTCGGGTCTCCGGTCTTCGCGAAGGCAGCCAGCAGCGACACGCTCATCTCGGCCACGGCCACATCCCCGCGCGAGTAGTTCCGCGGCGCATACTGCATGCCTCCCACGAGAGGGAGACCCAGGAAGTATGGTAAGGTCTCACTTGTCACACTACCTAGGCGCTGTTGAAAAAAAAATAAAATGAAATGGCTTTTAATAAAATAAATAAAATATGATGCTGACTAACCTCATTAATTAAAACTTGAACAAAATAGTGACCTAATTAGAGCCAACCGGCTATCGTGGCTTTCAAACAATATATGTATTTTACGATAGCACGAACAGTGTGTGAATTAATAATCGCGTGGAGCAATAAATTACTGCCAAATTATTCATTTAACTTTAATATTATGATGTTAGTGAGAATGCAAATGAGCTAATATTCATCAAAGGAAGTTTTGACAAATTCCGCGATCATGTAGATTGTGCCAAATTAATGACCTCGCACCTCCCTAATTCATTCACGAGTCAACAAGACCTGAACAATGAACGCATTAAAAACATAATGAGCCTTTTCAAGGAAGACATTGGAGATGTTATGGAAACCAGAACAATTGGACATCAGTCTCCAATACTAATTACCCCTTGGACCACCAGGAGCGAGAAAGTTCTAGCAAACAAAGACAAAGAGCCGTTAGCGATCGTGGCAGTATAAAAGACCCAGACACCAGAGGAACGGGGGAATCTCTACTTAGCATTCGTCGTGGTAACACTAAGTTTAAGTGATAAATTGTGAAGTCTAAGATAAAACAGTAATATTGTGAATACAAGTTAATAAATTATTTTTTTAAAGTAAATCCGTTTGAAGTATTTTGACTGGCGCCCAACGTGGGGCCCAGCTAAAAAAGTGAAAGTGTTATAAAGTTCAAGGACTTTTGAGGCAAAAACCTCCAAGTTCGCTAAAAAAAACTTCGCGTGACTTTTAAGTCTTAAAAACTGGGCAACCTACCAAATAAATAAGTCAGAATAAAGTGAAGAAATGCTGATTCTCCGCGCTGCAACCATCTGCGTTCTGTAAGCACCGAGTAGCATTATCCTATCCAAAATTCCACTCCTTAGATCTCCGAAATTTGTGTATAAACCTATGACTAGTGTAAGTAGAGACACCGACCCACTTCCTAAAAATAATATGGAGGGTAAACAAGGCTACGTACCACTAAGTGTACCTAGTACATCACAAGTTCCATTGTCACAGCCACTGATATCACCAGTGCAGTTCACAATCGATCCAAATAAGTTCATTAATTTTGTCCCCACATATAATGGTGACCCATTTACCATTTACAATTATTTAAATAGCGCTAAGCAATGGCTACAAGCCGCAGGAGGCAACACGCCTCAAAATGTAATGTTATTATTAACCAAACTTGAAGGAAGGGCTGCAGTAATCGTCTCTATGATTAACCATGCCTTTAGTTGGGATAACATAGAAACCACCCTGAAAGCAGAGTGTGCAGATAATAGGGAACTTAATACCTTACTAGTAGAGTTATCTAATGTAAAAAAGAAAACTACATATAAAGAATTAATATTTGAATTTAAACAAAAGTTATTTTTTATTAAAAGTAAGTTAACTGATAAGCACGGCATAGCCAGACAAGATCTTATAGATGAGATCATGGAGCCCTATATTAGTACCGCACAAAATACTTTAAGAAATAGCTTACCATACCATGACCAAATATATGTTAGTAATTGTAACTTTAATGAAACAGTTACAAGGATATTACAACTAGAAGCAGAAGGGAGATTCGATAATATAAAACAAAAATTTTCTAACTATTTACCTGCTCCTCGTGTTATAAATCAAATACAACCTCAACAACAATGGAGCGTACCGCAAAATAAACCGACACAATACATTAACACCCAATTTCATCCTCAACAATCGCATTCGCAACAACAGAAAATGAACACTCAGTTTACAAACAGACCTTTTTATCAAACTAAACACACCTGGATTCCAAATCCAAATAACGTATTCCAAAGACCTCCACATCCACAATTTCAACAGTATAGAAATAGTTTTCCACCACAACCACAACCACAACGGTCTCCTATACCAAAGTCAGAAGACGTAACAATGAGGACCGCTACCCAATTAAAACCAAACCAAATCAATTTAGGAAAAGGTTTTGTAGCAAAAGAATTATATCATCACTCCGACGAATCGGAAGTACCAAAACTCAGTGAAAATGATTGCTCTCAAACTACCGATCAAAATATCTCCGAAGAGAATTACTATGTAGTGGTAGAAGAAAATTATTATATTCCTGAGGAAAACTGTTTCCAGGTTCCCGAAGAAAGTCAGGATTTTCACAAGGGGTTAGATTTAAACAAAACATTATAGAATTTAATCATGTAAAATCATATCTACCATATTTTGAAACGGAAAACCCTAAACTAAAAATACTAATAGATACAGGAAGTCAACGTTCATTTATAACACCAACAGCACAAAAATTATACTTTCCTGAATGTAGAAAGCCAGAAAAATTCACGGTTAGAACTTCACATGGAGTAACAACTCACAATGGCGTAATAGAAACTCCATACTGGTGTAGATATTTCGGAAAAGATGGCGGACCGATGAAATTTTATATTTACCAATTTAGTGATAAGTATGACGTTTTAATGGGTACTGAAATGATTGAACAAATTAATGCAAAAATAGATTTAAAAGAAAGAAAATTAAGTATGCCAGAACGAGAATTACTTATTTTTCACATGACGGATGATAATAATTTAAATATCAAAGAACTTTGTGATACGTATCGAGATTTATTTACAGAAAGCATCACGAATAGCGCAACGACCAAAATTAAACATCATATCAATTTAATTCATGACGAACCCATTTATCAAAGACCATTTAGGTTACCGCAAATTCAACAAGAAGAAATAAAAAAACAAATTAATACGTTATTGAGTGAAAATATAATTCGCCCCTCGGAATCGCCATGGGCCTCACCTGTACATATCATACCAAAAAAAATAGATCAATCTGGAATACAAAAATGGAGAATGGTAATAGACTATAGGAAGATAAATGAAAAGACTAAATCAGATAAATTTCCTTTACCTAATATAGATGAACTATTTTCAAAATTACAAGGTAATAAATATTTTACTACTCTGGATTTAACTTCAGGTTATCATCAAATTAAAATGGATGAAGCTTCTATAGAGAAAACTGCCTTTAGTACGCCTGACGGTCATTATGAATTCTTAAGAATGCCATTTGGATTAAAGAACGCACCAGCAACCTTCCAAAGAATGATGAATAACGTATTGAACAAGGAAATCACTAGAAATATATGTCTTGTTTATTTAGATGACATAATAATTTATTCTAAAACTAAACAAGAGCACATCAATAGGCTACAGCAAGTTTTTGAAGCATTACGAACAGCCAACCTTAAAGTGAATAAAAATAAATGCGTTTTTATGGAAGAAGAGATTGAATTCCTAGGTCATGTGTTAAATAAGGATGGGTTAAAACCGAATCAAAAAAAAATTGAAGCCATACAAAAATTCCCTATTCCAAAAACTACTAAAGAAATCAGAGCATTTTTAGGTTTAATAGGGTACTATAGGAAATTTGTACCGAATCTAAGTAAAATAGTCAAACCCCTTACAGAATTTACAAAAAAGGATGCCACTATAGATATACATCAGAAAAGTTATATTGAAGCAATACACACTTGTAAACATTTATTAACTAACGCACCTATCTTAGCTTTCCCGGATTTTAATAAAGCTTTCATTATTACTACCGATGCATCTGACATAGCATTAGGAGCCGTATTAAGTCAAGAAGGTCATCCGATAGCTTATGCATCTAGGACTCTAAGTAAAGCCGAACAAAAATATAATACAACTGAAAAAGAATTATTAGGAATACTTTGGGCTGTAACACAATTTCGACCTTATATTTACGGAAGAAAATTCACATTACGTACAGACCATAAAGCATTAATATGGTTAGCTAAATTAAAAGAACCTAATCAGCGATTAACTAGATGGAAATTAAAATTACAAGACTATGATTTTACTATAGAACATGTGAAAGGTAAAGATAATTATGTCGCCGACGCATTAAGTCGCGTAGAAATTCATCACACTGATGGTGATTCATTAGACGTAAATTTAGAAGAAGATGTGGCATTAACAAATTCCAATATAAGTAATTCTTCAAAAGACGAATCACTTGAAAACTTAAGACTACCTAACAATGATTTAAATAGTAGTCAGCAAGGTACTGTACATTCTAATCAAGAAGATAGTGATGAGGGCATCCCTATAATAAATGCATATCCACCCAAAAGATTAAGACGTGTAATATTCGAATACGCACCATACAAGAAAGCAAATAGAGAAAACGGAATTTGGTATTTTTATGTCCCACCGAATAATGAAGAAGAGATTATAAAAGAATTCATGTTGGAGTATTTACCCCAAGAAAAATATGCTTTCATAATCCCTAATGACGATTTATATTATAAAGTATCTGAAACTTATCGTAAATATTTTGATCACTCAAAGTTTAAACCAATGAGGTTCACAAAAAGTCTTGTAGAAATTTATGAAAAGGAAGAACAATTAAGACTAATCAAAGAATACCATTTAAAAGATAATCGACACCCTGGAATTGAAAGTTTATATAAACAGTTAAAAGAAAAATATTATTGGGAAAATATGAGGAAACAAATAAAAAAATATATTCTTCAGTGTAGTCCTTGTCAAAAAGAAAAATATAATAGACATCCAAACGTAACATTAGCTATTGAAACCGAAACGCCCTACGAACCAATGGAAGTCTGGCACATAGATTTCATGTCTTTAGAAAAACAGTGGTACTTAACGATGATAGATAAGTTTTCTAAGTATGCTATAATAAAACCAGCAGAAAAAAGTAAAGTTTGCGATACACTATCGGAAATATTCTCATTAATAGGAACACCTAAGAAAATAGTACATGATGGTGAACAATCATTTTGCAGCGAAATAATAACTGAATTATTTAAAACGTATGATATTACTAATCACACCACTTCTCCACAACATCATAAGTCAAACTCAGACGTGGAAAGATTACATAGTACGATTCAAGAGCTATACAGGTTACAAAGAGACACAGGTTTAAATCAAAATCAAAAGATCTATTTTATAACACATGCTTATAATAACACCAGACATAGTGCCATAAATAAGACTCCTTTTGAAGTCCATTTTGGAAGAAAACCGAAACTGCAAAATTTCGATAACCTTAGAGTAGTAATTCAAAACTATACAACACAACAAAAACAATTTGTAAGTCAATTAAACCAAAATGTTCATGATTTATTACAAAAAGAAAAACAAAAACGCAACGATCGAATTAATAAAAGAATTCGACCATCGAAAGCTTTTAAAGTAGGAGATAAGGTATATTTAAAAAATAGTAAAGCAGAAAGACATAAAACAAATGCTAGATATGTAGGTCCATATAATATACTAGCTTGTGAACCACACAATAAATACAAATTAAGTAATGGCAGAATATATCATGAAGAAGAGCTTATTGTTACAGAATCTTCATTGTCATCGGACACAAGTTCCGAAGATTAGAGTCAAATGAACATGTGATATTAGTGGAAATGCAACCCACTCGTATTATTGAAGGAAGATGGACAATTATCCATATGTTAGAAATAAGGCCTATATCAGAACATACTAATGGACTTAAGAATACTGTAACTAGAATTTTGTCACAATCTAATTTTAAGAATGAAGATGTGAAACATATATATAATCGCATTAACGTTATTTTAGATCATGTAACCGAAATATGTAATCATTTAGATATACAAAGTAGAACTAAAAGAGGTTTAATTAATGGTTTAGGTTCAATTATAAAAACCATTACAGGAAACCTGGATCAGGATGATCTAAGTAGTATTCAAAAGGATTTAGAAACTTTAAGAATAGCATATAATAAACAAATATCCATAACAGACGAAACTTTAGAAGAATACAATAGTCAAATTAAAAAAATTGTTAATGTTCAAAATTTATTAGATAAACAATATACACAGATAACAAATTTTAAAGCTCATCAAAAGGTAGCTTTAGAGATACTGTTTCAAGCTCAAACCTTACAGGATATAGCAGAAAGATTGTCGACAGCTATCACTTTTGCTGAACACCATATGTATCATTATAGTATAATACAATCTCACATTTTACAAGATACTATTAATAAAATTAATAAAGATGTGATGATATCTAATAATGTAAATGATATCGAACCTTTTATAAATGTAAATAGTAAAATAATTGACCATATTGTATACTTTATAATAGAAATACCTTTAGTTAAGCCACAGGTATATAATACAAGAAAAATTGTTCCCATTATCCAAAATAAACCAACCTGCACCTATCCTATAATGCGAAAAGTTACGTTAGCATACACCGAGTTGGAAATATATGAAGTAGAAGATTGCACAACGTTAACGGAAATAATTTGTAAAGAAAGCATTAGACAAACGTCAACCTGTGAAACCGAGCTTCTACGAAACAAATCTACTGAAAAATGTATCACAGTTCCAATAAAGTGTCCAGCGGAAGAAATACAGGAGATATCTCCAAAGGCGATCTACATGTATTTCAACAAAACTACTGAAATAAAGATTAACTGTGGAAAAAACGAAGAAACATCATGGGCTAGAGGACCTTATTTACTGATAGGCGAGAACTGTGAAGTTAAAGTTGCAAATATAATAAGATTCAATACACAAGAATCACATGATAAAGTATTTATAACTAATCTAGAAATTAATCAAACTAAGGATACTCCTGAAATTGAATTGAATTACGATCCAATGAAAATCTCCGCGAAAGTAAAACATTTTAAACAAATAGAAGAATTAGCAACACAAGGAAAACATAACCTTATTCAGTATAGTTGGATATTATGTATAACTATACTTCTTGCTATTATGATTTTCTTCAAATTTCTTCATTCCAAGGCTTGGAAGAAGCCATGGACTTCTAAATTAAGGGGGAATAGTCAACAAGACCTGAACAATGAACGCATTAAAAACATAATGAGCCTTTTCAAGGAAGACATTGGAGATGTTATGGAAACCAGAACAATTGGACATCAGTCTCCAATACTAATTACCCCTTGGACCACCAGGAGCGAGAAAGTTCTAGCAAACAAAGACAAAGAGCCGTTAGCGATCGTGGCAGTATAAAAGACCCAGACACCAGAGGAACGGGGGAATCTCTACTTAGCATTCGTCGTGGTAACACTAAGTTTAAGTGATAAATTGTGAAGTCTAAGATAAAACAGTAATATTGTGAATACAAGTTAATAAATTATTTTTTTAAAGTAAATCCGTTTGAAGTATTTTGACTCACGTATTATAATGAGCCTGTCGCTACTACGCTAATATAACCCCCTACATTAATTACGATTAATTGTTTGAGATATTATGAAAGTGCCTATGATTTATTTACTTCAGACGCAATAAAGTGTCTATTGTTGCGCGACTCCCCGGGGTCCTATGCTTACAACTTCAGAAATGAAAGTTCTTGCTAGTAAAGCCGGCCAAATTCAACCTCTTCATCCGAACCTACCTGAGGATAGTCAGCATCCTTGCTCTGATGCGCAAAGTGTGCGAAGTAAGTTCTCGCCCCTCTTCCTGCATGCAGCTGAGCCACTCTTAGAGCCGGTGCAGTGACCGCAGCGTCGCTGAGTGACTCCAGCGTGGCGTCGCGGATGTTGATGGGATGCTGGATGGGCTTCTCCCAGTCCGTGTACTCGTTGCGGATGGCGGCGAAGATCTCGTTGCGGTGGAAGCGGTACACGTTGCGGACGTACGTGCGGAGGATGCGGTTTCTGGTTCAAGAGAAGTTGTAATTAAGATATATAGAGTTGGAAGAAGAGGATAATTATAGAGAGAGCAATGACAGTAAGATGTTTGATGTAGGTAAATGGCAGCGTGCGATGATCAAAAACTTGTTAAAGTTAATAACTTTAGGATCTTTAGATTATCATAAGCTGTCACTGAAGGGAGAAACCGATCAAGAGTGAGTCGGACTACACACACACACACAGTATTACACCTTTGATCACCACCATGGCAGCTTATGTGTTAAAATAATCAAAAGCTTATTATCTAATAATATCAAAAAGATATGTAAATACCTGTGCTCCTCTTCAAATCCATGTCTTATATCCTCTTCACTGAAGAACTGATAGCTCTCAGTGGTGGACACCACCACAGCGAGCGCGCAGTCAAGGAAGGCCTCACTAGCGTGCAGGGCCCGCGTGGGCGCCTGGCCCTGGGAGGGGGCGTCCCTGGAGATGGGCACGGACGGGGCCCAGCCCGCGAGAAAGCGTGCCCGGGGGGCGTCTACTGCAAGCAGAGCTGCCAGGGGTCGGGCGCGGATGCACTCCACGAACCTAGGGAAGTATTATTATGATAAAATTCTGCAACATTTAGATCTTGTGCATTGAAGATATATTGTCGACGAGTCAAGTAGTTTAGTATTCAATTCGGTAACACTCAATTAACTGTATCGTAATTTTGAAAGCACCTTTACCACAGTAGATATTGTTACGTTTTCTTAAGGAAGCGGCAGGAATCTACCTAGACACAAATCAAACAAAAAAAATCTGCCCGCGCCTTTGCCCAACTGTCTTGGGGTCGGCTTCCAGTCTAACTGGATGCAGCTGAATACCAACATTTTACATGGAGCGACGGCCTATCTGACCTCCACAACCCAGTTACTGGGTAATACGATACCCTTTGGTAAGACTGGATGTCAGACTTTCGGGCTTCCGACGAACCGTCAAAGATCCACGATTGACAGCCGGGACCAACGGCTTAACGTGCTTTTCGAGGCACGGAGGAGTCTCGGCATGTAAAGATGGCCATCCATCAAATCAAAATCAAATCAAAAGTCATTTCAAAAGTCGAATCAAAAGTCGTTAGCCGCGAGCTCCTCTCTCCTCCACACAAATCAAACATTGTTTTTTTTAATAGTCTCTTTAAATAAAACCTTCTTTTTGAATTAGAATACGGATGTAACTTATTCTAATGCTTTTTGTAGTATTTGGCAGCAAATAATTATATCGAGTGAGCCTTCTCGGCAAGCTAAGCTGAGGTAGCATATACTACAACAAAATTCTCAGCTTCAACGTACTGAGATCGCGCTTGTTTTGATTGTTCCACATGTTATCCAGTTGCGAAGACATCTGAGACACAAAACTACTACAATTGACATCACAATAGCCCCTAGGAATCAATTTGCAAATATTCAAAACAGCCGCTAAACTTTACTCGTTAAAATCTCACCGAATACTTAAACATCGGTTAAAGACACCCTGTTTACTCAAAATGGCGACTGACG